>BLBF01000005.1:37823792-37845903 GCA_015471245.1 Laticauda colubrina | reverse complement strand
ATATATATATATATATATATATATATATATATATATATATGTATGTAATCTAGTCAAATAGTTGTTAGGAATCAAAAAAATTCAATATATTTGATCATATCTATCAAGACTTGTTGAAATAGCTTCAGAGAAAATGAATCATCAGCTCTCCAGGTAGCATAATGAATGTTGCTACTCTTTAAAAATTTCCAAAATGGCTTTTCCAGAATCTGTAATTTCCGCCCCTGAGTTCTCCATCTTTATTTTCCAGAGTGACTGAAAGTAAATATGTTCCATCTTCTACCTAGCAAATTGCATCCATATCCATCCAAAGCTTCGGTGGAAGCAAATTGGGCATTTTGCTGATGCTAGAACTCCAGTTAGGACTGTTACTAGCCAAGATAAATGCCAATGTCTATTTTATACAAAAATGTAGGATGAGGCAAGAAGGTGACATATTAATATTTTAGAAGTTGTCTGAGATATGTCTTCTCCTCTTCCTCCTCTTCCTCCCCTTTTCTCATTAGAAAAACCCAAACCTCTTACTAGATACAAGTTTCTTTCCTGTCATTTCCAGGAATGATCATATAACTGCTTTCACTGCCAAGTTAGGGGAACATCAGAAAACAAGGATGGATTTTTTAAAAATCTAACTGAGTGGAAGAAGGGACATCTTAGTCACTTCTTAACATTTCAAATCTATGCCAACCACTTTCTCAGCCTGATGCAAACAAGTACAATTTTAGTTCAATAAAAATCAAAGTGTAGAGAAATCAGCCATTCAAACAGGAGAATACAGAAAGCAAGCATTACAGTTCTTCATAAGTTATTTTGTGAAAAAATGTACAAGTTTTCTGTTCTTTTCTTATACACTGCACAGAGAATTTTATGGCTGAATAATGTTATATAAATATTTCAGTCAAGCAATCAAGTTTCATTATCATATATCTCCTCCATCTCATTATCTTTAGATTAATCATACCTAGGTCCTATATTGGAGCTAGTTTCATCACCCTTGACTTCTTTGGAAAACAAACTAATTTGTCAATGTCCATTGTAAAATGAAATCAGCCATCACTGAGGCTATTCCCAGAGATACATTCTAATCTGTACAGAATGCAATGGAACTATTATTTATGGTGATATGAGCTTTCTGGTTTTATTATGGCACCCTTGGGTATCAGAATGGCCCACAATTCATGGATAGAATTCATGTTCCATATGAAAAATGTTCGACTATAATTGACCATTTCTACACTATCATTTCCACACTACCAATTGATACTGTTAATGATATTAAGCCTGTCTAACTTAAGCCCCTGTCACACTGCACCAACGGATGCAAAGAGGATGTAAAATGGACAAAAAAGCTTGCCATCCGTTGGTTAATGCGATGTACTCACTGCCTCCGTTTTGCTTCCTCTCTATCCGTCCAGCATCCGTTTATGGAAGTTTCATACGCTCAGAAAGTTTTGAGCTGCTCAAAACTTTTGCACAGAAAATGTATCCAATTTATACGTTCTGCATTCGCTACGCATCCGCTACGCATCCGTTCTGCATCCGTTACACATCCGCTATATCCGCTAGGCATCCGCTATGCATCCGCACAACTCACATCCACTCAGACACAGGGAGGAAGTGGAACGGACACAGAATGGATGCAGAACGGATGCCTACCGGATGCAGCATGGAAACAAAGCATGTAAAACGAAAAAAAACGTTCGCAGAGGGGACCTATCTCGGATATTAAGGATGTCTAGAGGATGCCTAGAGGATGCCTAGATGACGCAAAGGGACACCTATACTGCCTATAAAAAGGGGGAGCAACACATCTGGATCTCACTTTCAGAACAGCAGCCCTGCGGTGCAGACCTCTGCAGCCTTCATCTTCCTCTTCCTCTTCCACAGCATCCAGTCATGTCAACCGTGGATCGTAACAAAGTCCTTTTGGCAGCCACCATCATTCTGCAACAGTGCGAAGTCATCTACAGGCTCTGTGAACTCTACTATGGGAAGAAAAAGAGGTGGCCAAGAAGCGTCTGGGTACGAAGATGATTCACCAGAAGAGCAGAGGACGGACTGTACAACAAGCTGATGGTGGAGCTCAGGAACGAAGACACTCGGGCATTCCAGAACTTAATGAGGATGCCTCCAGCCATGTTTGACGAAGTTGTGCAGCGTCTGACACCCAGGTTGATCAAGGCAAACACCAACTTCTGGCCCAGCCTGGACCCTGGGCTCAAGGTGACACTCACTCTGCGCCACCTGGCCTCAGGGACCACATACAGCAGCATGCAGTATGGCTGGAGGGTGCCACACAACACCATCAGCATTGTGGTCAGAGAAGTAGTGCAGGCCATCATCAAAGAATACAAGGAGGAGTTCCTCCAGTGCCCCTCCACTGAAGAAGGATGGAAGAAAGTTGCAGAATAGTGGTATCAGAGGTGGAACTTCCCACACACCGTTGGAGCCATCGATGGCAAGCACGTGGCCTGAAAAGCGCCAGCCAACTCAGGGTCCACTTATTTCAACTACAAGAGCTTCTTCAGCATCATCCTCTTCACCGTGGTCTATGCTGACTACAAGTTCATGTACATCGATGCTTCAGGCAACTGGTCAGCCTCAGATGCCCAGGTATACAATGCAAGTGACCTCAAGGGTAGGCTGGAACGAAACCTCATCGTGGGCTTCCCAGATCCAGAATCCCTGCCCAACGACACACAAGATGTGCCCTACTTCATCGTGGGGGATGACACCTTCTCCCTCACAACCTACCTCATGAAGCCCTACACCTCCAAATACCTCACCTGTGAAGAGAGGATCTTCAACTACAGGCTGTTCAGGGCAAGGCGGGTGGTGGAGAATGCCTTTGGCATCCTGGCCAACAGGTTCCAAGTACTTCTCACCACCATGCAGCATCGCCCAGAGACCGTGAGGAGGATCATGGAAGCTTGCTGCATCCTGCACAATCTCATGCGCACCTGCTACCCAGTCTTGCAGAACAGGCTCGTGGACTGCCAACAAGGCAATGGGGACAAGGAGCCTGGTGAATGGAGGCAAGGGTGAAACCTGGTAGACATTCAGGATGTGCAAGGCCCCAACAGAGCCTCACGTGAAGGGAAGAAGCAGCGCAACCTCCTGAAACACTGGTGCAACTCCCCAGCTGGAGCGGTGGAGTGGCAAGACAGGATGATAGATGATTAATGGATGCTTCCTTGAGGGTGTCTCATCACATGGATGAGATTGGGCCATGTATGTTGGGTGGGCCTACAATGAAGAGGGTATTTAATGAAGAATTGTGTTTATGTTGACATGTGTGGATGATTGATTACATTATTATTGATAAAAAGGGGCCATAGGTGTGGTACCTGGGAGGGTGGACCATTCAGTCCCACTATGCTTGCACTGGAGGTTTATCTATCCCACAGCTATTACCCATCCCAAAGATATCCCTGCCCATCCCACAGGTATCCCTGCCCATCCCAAAGATATCCCTGCCCATCTCACAGGTATCCCTGCCCATCCCAAAGGTTTTCCTGCCCATCCCACTGCTATCCTTACCCATCCCAAAGGTATCCCTGCCCATCCCACTGCTATCTTAACCCATCCCACAAGCATTGAAAGGCTTAAACCATTTCTAAAAGTTTCCAGCAAGACTTTCTTAAAAAAAAGAAATGAAGCAAGTGTATGAATCAAAGATAGACTTTATTAACAAGAAGCTATAAAACAAAAATGAGTCTCTAGCACTCCTCTTGGTCGCTCAGTCTCATGGGTGAAGGGTCCAGGTGCTGTGGAGGTGGCTGGTGCTGGAGTGCTTGTCATCAGCTCCTCCTCCTGACGCAGAAGCAGCAGAAGTGCCAGCCCCAGAAGAGCGAGCCCGTGCTGCAGAAGGCCCAGCAGAATCAGAGTGAGGGCCAGGGAGCGAGATGGTAGCCCTGTTCCTCTTGCCAGGCTGGCAGAAGATGGCTGAGGCTTGCTGTGCTTCCGCATGGTTGTGGGGTTGCTGGCTGGCAGGGAGGCAGGCACCAAGGCTGACAGGAAGGCTGGCAGGCAGGCAGGCAGGCACCAAGGCTGGCACCAAGGCTGGCAGGAAGGCTGGCAGGCAGGCAGGCAGGCACCAAGGCTGGCAGGAAGGCTGGCAGGCAGGCAGGCATCAAGGCTGGCAGGCAGGCATGAACCAAGGCTTGCAGGCAGGCAGGCACCAAGGCTGGCAGACAGACTGGCTGGCAGCAAGGCTGGCAGGCAGGCAGACCGCAAGGCTGGCAGGGAGGCTGGCAGGAAGGCTGGCAGCAAGGCTGGCAGCAAGGCTTGCAGGCAGACATGCAGGCAGGGCAGGCAAGGCAGTCAATCCATCCGGCAGCAGGTCTTTCCTCTGAATGACGACCTGCTTCCGAGCTGCTTCTGTTATATCCGCGGGACTGATGCAATGCATCCTCCCCGCATGCTCAATTAATGCTCGGCATCCGCTAGGCTTCCGCTGTGCATCCGCTTCATCCGCTGTGCATCCGCTGTGCATCCGCTGTATCCGTATCCACTTTGCTGAGGCCCCCCAGAAGCCCTGCTGATGTGCCATCCGCTCCCATCCGCTTCCATCCGCTGGGCTTCCGTTCCGCGTCTGCTTTCCATCCGCCCTGCGTCCTCCCCCCGTCCATGTTATCCGCTCCGGTTTTGCAAATTTTTGCCCCTTCTGAGAGCGGATAACAACGGATGTAACATTTTTCTCATCCGTTGTTAACGTTTTGCATCCGTTGGGCAGTGTGAAAGGGCCTTTAGTGAAATATTTCTTCAGTAATTGTTGCATAAGGTTATAAATTGCTAATTGAGAAACATTGGAATTAGAAAATTCTTCGGCTAGAAGAGACTTAGAGACATACTGTCAGCTCCTGACTCAGAAGCATCTAGCTTTTTTAATTCCCATACATTCATTCATTCAACATATTGATGCACTTCCATTCAATATGTTATATTTCTACAGTAAGTCATCTTTTGGAATTTCAATAAGAGCAGCAAAGTATTTGAGTAAATAAGTTTTGTTTCCCTTTTTTTGTTTTTGGCAAATCAAATACTTCTAGGAGTATACCTCTAATCTGTTTTTGCACACATCTTTATATTTTTTACCAGCCTATGCTATTTTATTTGTATTTGATTTTTTTTTTAATTGAATAAAGCTAGAATAAAATTAAGCACTGTGGATATAGATAGTGATTTTTTAAATTGAATCACGAAAAATACCTTTGTGCTTTCTTTCCCCATTGCCCCTTCCCAAGGCACACAACACATTGAAGTTATCAGACTATATCAAGCTTTAGGGACATTAAATGTCAAGAGAGCAGACATACTATAGAAAGCTGATGGGAGCTCTGGGAACCTTTAGTATCAAATGTTCTCCTCTATAATAATGGGCGGCAGCATCAATCTCAGGAATGCTGCTACAAATGTCAGAGAAAGCCTTACACTGGATACTGATTAAAGTTGCAGATAAAAGTGAAGGCCCAAATCAAAGCCTTAGCATTCATTCTCCAAGAAATCTCACTGCAACAATTGCAATTTCTTGGTTATCAAAAAATAGAATCAGGAACACAGAACTCATAAAGTTTCACATGTTGGCATTATCAAGAGGCTTATGTTGGGGTGGGAAAAGTTATTTTTCGTCCCTGAAAAATACAATTGAATCTTATTTTAAAGAAAAAAGAAGGGGGGAAGGGGGGAGAAGGGGAAAGGGAAGAAGAAGAAGAAAAAATAATTTCTTCATCCAATTGACCAATCTGTTTTGATTTCTGTGTAAATGTAACATTTGGGGCTTTGTTTGAGTCCCTTCAGTGAGGCCTGGATTTCAAGCAATTTATAAAGGAATATGCCCTTCTCATCTCATTTAACTGCTCATGGATTAAGAATATCTCCAAAGAATTAAAGCAATGTGTTATGAAGAACAGCTGTAAAATAATAACAATAACAACTTAAAAAATACAAATAATAAGAAAGCCTTATATCATAAAATTCTAGGATTCACTCAGTGATAAATATTTCATTCTCTGAAGTCACCACAAATAGAGAGTCAGCAAGGCTACCCACAACAATTTCCTCTCAGCCTCTAGTGCCTGTTCCTAAAGCTAGAAAGAAATTTACTATAAAAGGACAAAGGAATATCCATAGGGAATAAATTCTGGCCACCATCAAGAAGAGACAAAAAGGGGAATGCTGCTTAAAGATAAACTAAGTCATATTTATCCAGATATGTGCCCAAGAGTTAAATTTTAGAAGGAGGCTAAACATGACTGGAAACACAGAAAGTGAGGTAGGGAAATTTAAAACTTTCCTCTTCATGATCTTGTGGAAAATCACCCCTTTGAAGATGCCATCTGAACTAGGAAGACATTTTCTATTGATACTGTTGGCTGAATCTAGATTAATATCTTTGATATTTGTTTGTTTATATTCTGCCTTTAATATTTTTACAAACAACTCAAGGTGGAAAATGTATCCAACACATCTACCTCATCCTATTTTCCCCACAACAACAACCCTGTGAAGTCCTTTGGGCTGAGAGATTGACTGTCCCAAAGTCATCCAACTGGCTTTCATAGCTAAGCCAGGACTTGAACTCACAGTCTCTGGTTTCTAGCCAGATGCCTTAACTACCAAGCTGGCTCTTTGACTACAAAGAGTTCTTTGACTACATGTCCAACTTTTCATTATGAAGTGAACAGAATAAAATGCAAAATAATAACACATTATTTGCGCCAAAATGGCATTCAGTATAAGAAAACCTTCCTTTAAAAATGGCTGGTATGTGAACATCAGGAAAGACTGTTTTTTTCTATAATGTCTAATTCATGAAAGGCAGTTTGTGTGACCTTCCAGTCAAAACATAAATATGTTAATCCTTTATATTGCATTGTATATGTGGTATTATTGGAAATAATATTTATTAACTGCATTTGTAAAACTTTTCACAATTTCTAAAATAGTTCTTGTAGAACTATTATGCCATAAAATAAATATTTTTGCTTAAAAATTAAGATTGCTTGATTCTTGCCCCTCCTGACCGCATGATTAATGGTATGTATATTTTCCTCATTTAAAAGTGTAGTCGTGATTGAAAGAACCCTCCCTTGACCTGGATGATTTCTGTAATTATAGGCCAATTTCAAATATAACATTCTTGTATAAGGCAAATGAAAATGGTAGATTTCCAACTCCAGATACATTTGGATAAAATTGATTATTTGAACTGAATTCACTGAGGAATTCATTTAGAATACAGTACTGAAATGGATGAACAATATTAAGATGGACTGGAGAATGTGTCATTTTTGTTTCTCCTAGACTTCTCAGCAGCTTTTAATACCATTTGCTATGTTTTGTTGTGTTCTGTCTGGCAGAACTGAGTATGAAGGATTCTGTCTTGTGCTTATTTTGTACCTGTACATCCTCTTTTTCAAACCATTCCAAAAATCCAAGTTCAATTATTGATATTGAGGTTTTTTACCTGTGGTATGGGAATTCTACCATGTTCCTTTAATAGTTTAATAGTTACAGAAAATGGGGGGGGGGGAAATCAATCAGAACTTTGAGAAGAGACACCATTAATATGAAATATGAGCATTCTGACTTCAACCTATTGAAGGCTGAGACCAATATTTTGAATTAATCTCAGAAATGAACAAAAGCCAGTCCAAGAGAGTGTTCATAGACAATTTTAAAAAATGTTATCCCACATTTACTATTTTTACAAACAGTTCAAGGTGGTAAACTTCTAATACTCTTTCCTAATAACAACCCTGTCAAGTGAGTTGGGCTGAATGAGAATGACAGACCCAAAGTCAACCAACCAGCTTTCAATTTGATCCAGTTTTTGCTAATCTTGCCATCCAATTTGGATCATTTGCTAATCTTGCCATCCAATTTGGATCATTTACAAATGCACATACATGCACATACACACCTACCCCTCTAAGACAGATATTGCAAATGCTTGAATCATCTCTGGATTTCTCAAAGTAACTCACCCTTGGATAAAACCACCATGTTGACAGAAAATTCTCCAGACCCCCTAAAAAATTCATTACATCTATCACTTCTTGGCATCTTGGCCATCAAGGGTGTATCCATTAGCCTGAGGTCACTAGAGGAAAGTTATGTGAATAACCATACAGAGAATCAAGTTTAGAAGAGAAAATTCTAAACACCAGCAGTAAATGATTTGACTATCCCCTTGACTATCGGTTATTCAATAATGGCAAACCTAGGCAACTTCTGGTTTGAATTTCTTCGACGACGGACCAAAATCCATGACTGTATGCAGTTTTTATCTGTACTTGCTGCTGGAGCTCCCTGAGTTGGCTGGTTTTGGGGCTAAGCCACCCTGCAGAGGTGGTGAAGAGGGGGGAGACCACCAGCAGGGTTGAGGAGAGCTGCATCTCTCCTCCCCAGCTGGCCATCACTCTCTTTCCTGAAGGCGATTATAGTGGTGGTCAGAAATGGCCACCTCAGGGAAGGAGCTGGCGTCACGATGATACTATATGCAATCATGGAGGTCTGAGATTGCAGCTGATATCTTTGCCCCTGGACAGTCCAAATGGACCTAAACCATCCCGAAGAGACAGTGATAGTGAAGGGAGCATCCTGTAGATCCCAGGGATATAGCAAAGTCCCTGGTTGATCCAGGAGAAGCCCTTTTGCCAGCGGCACAGAGACAGCCACCAAAGCTGCTGAAGTTGGGACAGCTCCAAACAGAAGAGGATGAAAGAGAAAGTGTGTCGGTCTGGTGAAAATTGTTCTTTTATTATTCTAAGACTTAAAAGGACTTTAAAGGACACCCTAAGGGGAAAAAGAATCTGTAAAAGTTTTGACAGAACTGAATAAGTGGTGGTTTTTAAACAGAAGTGTCAAAGTAAGGCTTTGCTTTATGTTTTTTTTCTTCTCATGGCTGGACTTCTATCGTGATTCTACATTTGCTAACTGGACTGTTTTTTTCTATATTTTTCTCTGTTTTTTCTCTTCTTTTTTGATTTTGAAATATTTTAGGTTAGAGGCTCCCTTAAGTTATACTTGTTTTTTTTTTTTAAACTTTTATTACATTTTGTCCGGGAAAGGAGGGGGAGAGTGAGAGTAAAGAAACTTTGTAACACTGCCAACTAGAGACTTGAAAATATCTTAGACGAAGCTGAGAAAGCTGAGAAAGAAAGCTCTGAAATTCTTTTTCAAGGACATTACTACGTGAAAAGATAGAGGAAAGAGCACGGGAGAGTGTTATTGCAGGTGTTCTTCTGGATTTCTATCAACAAATGAAATTTGGCTTTGAAGTTTGGAGAGAGCTATGACAAGAGCCTTGGATAATTAAATAAAGTGCAGTGTGTCTTTTTTATTTTCTTAAGTTGGGTCACACCCCCCCTTTCCAGCTGTACTGTTCATTTTTTCTTTTTGAAACCTTTATTTTTGTAATATTTTCATATTTGCTTTGTATTTTAAAGGGAAAGCCTCAAAATTTTCTTTTTTCTTTTCCTTTCTTCTTTGGGACTTTTTCTTTTTCAATATGTTTTTTTTTATTTGAAAATTCTCAATTGGATTAAGGTGTTGAAGAACCTGAAGAATTACTTTCATTTTTTTTTTAAATCCTTTTTTACTTTTTGCTCTTTTTAAACTTTTTTTATTCTTCTCCTTCCTTTCTACCTAATTACTGATTGGATTAAGGTTAAGAAGAACCTGAATATTTTTTTTTCTCCTTTTCTTTTAATTATTATTGGGTTTTTCTCTCTACCATTCTTATTTTTCATTTTGGATTATAATTGGCTATTTCATAATTGGATTAGGGTTTAGAAGAACCTGAAGATCCCAAATTGTTTAAAATGAGTCAGAAGTTTATAGCTTCTGGGTCCTCAACTTCTACTTCTGCCTTCCCACCAACTGGAGGACAACGTTCAATTCAGACAATGTTAAAGCAAGATAAAGATCAAGAAAGAGTGACTCTACAGATGATTATGCAAGGAATCCAAGACCTTAAAATAAAATCAAATACAACTGAAAAGAGAATAGAAAACATTGAGCAAAGAACAGAGAAAACTGATGAAAAGATGGAGAATATTCAACAAATGATGGTGAAGTATGATGAGAGATTCCAAAAAATTGAAGAAGATAAACAAAGAAACAAGAAGATTGGAGATATCGATATCAGATTAACAGTGGTTGAACAAGATGAAAGTGGGATACTGAAATGGGAGATGGACAGATCAGAATTCTATCTCGGATTACAAAACATAGAGGAAGAAAAAGGACAAAATTTAGCTGAGATAATGATAGAAATATTGGCTGAAGCTTTGGAAATAACAGAAGGAAGATGATGGATGGAGTAGATGAGGTATACCGAGTTTTTACAAGATATGCAATGAGAAATAACCTACCAAGAGAAGTTCATATCAGATTTACAAAAAAAGCCATTAAAACAAAAATATTACAAGTGGTAAGAGAGAAAACATTGAATTACAAAGGCAAGGAGATTGTGGTTTTAAAGCAAATACCCAGAAGAGTGAGAGAGATGAGAAGACAATACCGATTTCTGACTAAAATGCTACTGAAAAAAGAGGTGAATTATAGATGGCTAACCCCAGAAGGGTTAATGTTTACATGGCAAGAACAGAGATACAGAATTGACTCAATCGAGAAATCAGAATTATTTTATGCAGAATTTTTTGTAGCGAAAGAGGAAGCAGAAAAAGAGATTTCACTAATTGAATTCCAAGACGACCAAATGGAGACTGAAAAAGAAGAAGGCGCAGTAGGTGGATCGGTGGAGACTAAAGAACAACGACTAAAGAACTCTATGAGAGCTGCCAAACCTAATTATAAAGCATAATTATGGAAGAGAAAAAACTGATTACAATGAATATAAATGGACTTAATTCAGCTGTTAAAAGAAGGAAAATTTTTCACAGATTAGAGAAACTAAAATTTGATATAATTTGTCTACAAGAAGTACATATTAAAAAACAATATGAACAATTGCTGATACAGCCAAAATTAAGGAAAATATTTACTTCTTTGACTCAATGTAAGAAAAGAGGAGTGGTTTTATATATCAAAGAGACCATTTCAGCAAAATTGATTTACACTGATGAAGACGGAAGAGTATTAATGGTGGAAATAATGGACAATAATATGAAAATACTCTTGATTGCAATTTACACTCCGAATGATAAACAAGAAGAATTTTATAAAAAATTACACATGAAAATAATTGAACTGGACTATGTCAATATAGTTATGATGGGAGAATTCAATTGAATTGTAGACAATAAATTGGACTATATAACAACAACAAAGCAAAATAGGAAGACTCTCCCCAAATCCTTTTTTAAAATGATAGATGAAATAAATTTAAAAGATATATGGAAAGAAAGAAATGTTAAAACCAAACAATACACCTTTTACTCAAATAGATATTTATCATGGTCCAGAATAGATATGATCTGGACTTCAACAGAATTAATGTCTAATATTCAAGAAACAAATATCAAAACAAGTACTTGGGCAGACCACAGTGCAATGACAATTAAATGGAAAGGACAAAAAAGAAGATCGAGATGGACATTAAATAATACTATTCTAAAGGAGAAGGATTTTATACAACGGATGGAGAAAGAATTGTTTTTTTTCTTTAGAGAAAATAAAAAAGAAGATACTTCAGTCCAGAACGTATGGGACACAATAATAGACTACTTGATAATAGACTACACAAGGAAAAGGAACATTAGGAAAAGGCAAGCCACGGAAGCTTTAGAAGATGAATATAAAAGACTTGAAAAAGAACTACAGAAAATGCCACAGAAAAAAGAAATTAAGCTAAAACTGGATACAATTAAACATAAAATGAATTTAATAGAGAAAGAAGAATTAGCACAGAAAATCAGAAGTGCTAAACAGAATTATTTTGAGGATGCAAACAAACCAGGAAAATGGTTAGCATACAAATTGAGAAAGGAAAAAGAATCAAGGAAAATACCACAGTTAATAGATGATCAAGGTCAAGTTTGCCATGGCAATAAGAAGAAGGAAATCATTTGAGACTTTTATGGGAAATTATATGAGCAAGAGAATATTGATGAGGAAAGAGTTAAACAGTATTTACAGAATGCTAATCTACCGAAGATACCTAAAGAGACTGAAAAAATGTTAGAAAGCAATATAACCATGATGGAGTTAACCAGCCCTGCCAACTCTCACAGTTCTGCAGTGAGTCTCACGATTTTTTGTCATGTCTCACGGTCTCACGACAAGGCTCCTCAATCTCACGCCAAATTTAAAATGCTTTTTTTTTTTTATAACCACCGTTATATGGTGGTGAGGAGGGCCTGGAATCCCCTGGTTCAGCCAGCAGTTATTTCAGTCCGGTGGGTTCAATGACCGCTTGGAAGGAAAATCCCCACCTTCTCCATCTCGGTGGCCTTGCCTCGATTTGTGCCGGAGCAGCGACTTAGCGAGGCGGCTTCCCACGATGAGAGTCTTGGCTCTCGCACTCCCTGTCAGCTGGCCCTTAGCAGCCTTCGCCTCAAGTAAAACGTGCCCGAAGTCAGGCGCCATTTTTCTCCCTGGATGGACGATGAGCCACAACTTTTGCCTTGCCGCCTTTTCCCTCTGGGCTTCACTTCTGCTGTTCAGGGAAGTTGCACCCAAAGCCCTGTCCTCACAGAATCTTTCTGACGGTGAGCCTTGGTCTTGGCCCATCTCCACAGGGCGTTGAGCTTGGCAGTTGATCACCACTGTGTTGCTCAGAATGGGATAGCCTGACAGATCAAAGTTAATTGGGGGATAAGACAAAGATTTTGACAAAGAATATGTTATTAAGACAAAAAGAAGAATTGGTAGATGTTTTGAAAATTCAAGTCACGAATAAGGTTAAGTACTTGGGGATACATTTGACAGCAAGATGTAGTACATTAAAAGAGAACAATTACATTAAACTTAAACAACAGATAGCATTAGACTTGACGAAATGGGAAAACCTACAATTGTCAGTAATAGGGAGAATTTCAACAATCAAACTGAATATTTTACCCAGAATTCTATATTTGTTTCAAACAATACCAGTTAGGCTTGGAAAGGACTACTTTGAAGATTTAAACAAAATTGTGTTAAAATATATATGGCAAGGTAAGAAAGCAAGAATAAAGTTCAAACTTTTACAAGATGCTAGAATTAGAGGAGGATTTGGTCTGCCTAATTGGGAGTTGTACTACCAAGCTACAAACTTGACATGGGTTAAGGAATGGATAACATTAAGAAATACTAGATTGTTGACATTAAAAGGACATGATCTGTTGTTGGGGTGGCATGCCTTTTTATGGTATATGGGAACTAAAATACAGGGTTATTTTAGAAGACATCATATATGGGAGTCTCTGCGGTTAAATTGGGAGAAGATTAAAAGACAATGTGATTTGAAAATTCCAGTCTGGTTATCGACTATTGAAGCATTTTCTTATCCCAAAACATATAAGAAGGAACAAACAGTAAGATATGGGGAAACTTTGAATGAAAAGGGTGAACTAAAATCGATGCAAAAACTAGAGGAAGAAGAGGCAGACGCGTGATAGGGAGAGGAGGCAATACTCCATTGAGGAGGAACATGAGGATGAGGTGCTGGAGTGGCTGAGAGAGAATGACTATCTGTGGCAGAAGGGACACCAGCTGTACAGGGACACCAAAAGGAAGCAGGCTGCTTGGAGAGAGAAGGCAGAGAGCCTGGGCTACACATCGGATGTGCTCCTCGGCTGGTGGAAACACATGCATACCTGGCACAGGAAGCTGCACCTCAAGAAATCTAGCCAGGCCACGGTTAAGCTGACGGACAGAGAGACCTATGTCATGGCCAGGTGCAGCTTCCTGGAGGGTGAGATCCGCCACCGAGGAGCAGCAGCAGCCCTCTCACAACCCTCTCTCTCTGGCAGCCTGCTGAGAGCCAGTCCTTTTCCGGCCGAGAGTCAGTTCTTGTCTCCTGGCAGATTTCTGTGGAGCGTCCCATGGCGGAGAACCCGCGGACAGTTGTTTTAATCATGGCGGAGCGCGTGGAGGACTCCCTGGTGCAGTGGGAGAAAGGAGATGGCATTTCCACCACAGCCCTACCTGCATCTACCCCCAGCTCCACCTCCACAGAAAGGAAGAGAGCCAGACAGGAGGGGCAGAGCCACACTGTCCTGCTGGAGATCAGGGACACCATCCGGAGCAGCATAGATCTCCTCTCTCAGCTGGTCCACACTGACTCCTCATCATCCAACCGCAAGCCCTTCCTCACCTATGTGAACAAGACCCTCATGGACATGGTGGAACCCCAGTACCAGGTGGTGAAGGACAGGATCACCCAGCTGCTTCACAACCCTCCAGACCCAGAGGAACCTGCTCCCACCCAGTCCAGGTCTGCTCCTCCACCCCAGGTAATGTCCCTCTCATTCCAAGGCTTTCCACAGGCCCTCACCTACCAGGGCTACGGCTACCAGGAGGTCCAGCAGCACAGGCAGTAGCCCTTCCCAGTCCAGGCACAGACTTATTGGACGACACCATTGCCACCGGTTCCACTGATGCCACAGACGCCACCGATGCCACCCACGACACTGATGCCACCCACGCCAGTCCTCACCCAGCTGCAGACCAGACAGCCCCACGACACTGCTCCTTCCTCCACCCCACAGCCAAGCCCGGTCTCAGTACATCTGTCCTCGGTACTGGGGCTGACACCCCATGGCATGGAGGAAGGAGCTCTCAACATCACGGGGCTGAGCCAGCTGTCCGAGAGCTTCCTCAACACCGTCACCTGTTGTACTCTCGGGGCCAGGCACCCCAGTGGGGATTCAGACCAGCACTCCAGCAGCAGCCACCTCCACAGCACCTGGACCCTTCACCCCTGAGACTGGGCACACCTCCAAGTGACCAAGAAGAGTGCCAGAGACTGGGTGGCTACCTGTAGACTTTATTTGGACACTTGACTTGGGTCATTTTTCTTTTACAGCTTGTTATTAATAAAGATTATCTTTGCTTCACACACTTGCTTCATTTATTTTAGTAAATAAAGTCTTGGTGGAAACTTTTAAAAATGGTTTAAGCCTTTGCATGCTTGGGTAAGGATAACAGTGGGGTGGGCAGGGATACCTGTGGAATGGGTAATAGCTGTGGGATGGGCAGGGATACCTGTGGGATGGGTAATAGCTGTGGGATAGATAAACTTCCAGTGAAAGCATAGTGGGACTGTATGGTCCACCCTCCCAGGTGCCATACCTATGGCCCTTTATTATCAATACTAATGTAATCATTGATCCACACATGTCAACATAAACACAATTTTTTATTAAATGCCCTGTTCATTGTAGGCCCACCCAACATAAATGGCCCAATCTAATCAGTGAGATGAGACAGGCTGAGGGAAGCATCCATTAAGCATCTATCATCCTGTCTTGCCACTCCACTGCTCCAGCTGGGGAGTTGCACCAGTGTTTCAGGAGGTTGCGCTGCTTCTTCCCTTCACGTGAGGCTCTGTTGGGGCCTTGCACATCCAGAGTGTCTATCAGGTTTTGCCCTTGCCTCCATTCCACAGGCTCCATGTCCCCATTGCCTTGTTGGAGGTCCACGAGCCAGTTCTGCAAGACTGTGCAGAACTGTGCAGGTAGATTGTGCAGGATGCAGCAAGCTTCCATGATCCTCCTCATGGTCTGTGGGCGATATTGCATGGTGGTGAGAAGTACTTGGAACCTGTTGGCCAGGATGCCAAAGGCGTTCTCTACCACCCGCCTTGCCCTGGACAGCCTGTAGTTGAAGATCCTCTCTTCATGGATGAGGAGTCTGGAGGTGTAGGGCTTCGTGAGGTAGGTTCTGAGGGAGAAGGCGTCATCCCCCCGATGAAGTAGGGCATATCTTGTGTGTCGTTGGGCAGGGGGTCTGGATCTGGGAAGCCCACAATGAGGTTGCATTCCAGCCCCTCCTTGAGGTCACTGGCGTTGTATACCTGGGCATCTGAACATGAGCCGTTGCCTGAAGCATCGATGTACATGAACTTGTAGTCAGCATTGACCATGGTGAAGATGATGCTGAAGAAGCCTTTGTAGTTGAAATAAGTGAACCCCGATTTGGCTGGTGCTTTGCAGGCCACGTTCTTGCCATCTATGGCTCCAACGGTGTGGGGGAAGTTCCACCTCTGATACCACTATGTGTCCCTTTGCATCCTCTAGGCATCCTCTAGACATCCTTAATATCTGAGATAGGTCACCTCTGTGAAAGTTTTTTCCATTTTAAATGCTTTCTTTGCGAGCTGCATCCGCTTTCATCCTTTCTCCATCCGTGCTACTAATGCTGTGCGTCCATTCCTCATCCATTCCGCTTCCTCCCTGCATCCGAGCGGATGCGAGTTGCGTGGATGCGTAGCAGATGCCTAGCGGATATAGCAGATGCGTAATGGATGCAGAACAGATGTCCCCCGTATGCCTCGTGGATGCAGAACGGACGCATTGGATACATTTTCTGCTCAAAAGTTTTGAGCAGCTCAAAATCCTCTGAGCAGATGAAATGTCAATAGATGGATGCTGGACGGATAGAGAGGAAGCAAAATGGAGGCAGTGAGTACAGAACAGAAGCTTCGTGTTAACCAATGGATGCCAAGTGTTTTTCTCTGTTTTACATCCTCTTTCCATCCATTGGTGCAGTGTGACAGGGGCTTAAAATAAGAGTTGAATGGACAAAAATTAAAAGATACAAAAGGTGTCATATTCCAATCAGTAACGACAGGGAAAATTTTTGTTTAATGAGAAAAGAAAATATGAAATTGAAATAGGACAGACAAAAGTATAAATATGATGATTAGAAAGATATTGAAACTTATAATATATATATATATATAATTGAATTTAGAAAGGAATGAGATAATTAAAAGCAAGGTTGAGAAAACTAAGGGAAGGGAAAAATATTGAGAAAATGTGAAAATAGTAATAAGACATGGAATAGAACACAAAGATGAATATGAAATTGAGTTTGTATCTGTATGGAGAAGTGATAACCCAGGACTATGCTATTCTCAAAATTGGATATTTTATTTGTATTATGTTTTGTGAAAACCTAAATAAATTTTTTACAAAAAATAATGATGGCAGACCTAGGCTTCCCACCACATGAGATGTAATGGCCAAAAACAATTTCCAGCACTCAATCCTTCTGTTCAAAGGGGCCTTCCTCAGAGTAATATATCTGATTGCTTCCTTCTAAGCATGGTTTGCTAAATATATCATAGTGCCTTATAGAAGGGGTGTCAACCTTGTGGCCAATGATCCAGATGCTGGCCACCCCCATCCTTAGTTTAATGAAGGGGAAAAGTCAAAATATGTCACATGACAACATGATGCTGTGAGTTTGACACAAGAGAGAGAGAGAGAGAGAGAGAGAGAAGAGAGGGAGGGAGGGAGGGAGAGAGGGAGAGAGAGAGAGAAATGAGAGCAAAGGGATGTTGTGTTGAAAGATACCTTCAACTAAACAAGAATACTCACTGATGTGATGGGACCTCCCCATCATGAGACCTTCTGATCATAGGAAGCCCTTATAAGCAGAAGAATACTTACATCCCTCAAATTCCACTGAAGATGTTACCTAGCCTGCTAATGAAATGTTGAGAAACCAACCCACAAGCTCAGAGAAAGAACCTCCACTCTCAGAATATTCACTCCTTTAATTTTCATTCTACTATATCCATGTCAAGAATGCAAAGGTGACAGCTTTTTTTTTTTTTTTAAATTATGGTTTCTTCTTTTCCAGCTTTGATTAATTTCAGCTGAGAAAGACCCGGTGCCTAAAAAGCATGTTACTTTTGGTTGTTTGTCTTAGTAAACGAACAACTTTTGTGCTCTAGTACTCTCAGGAATATTGATGTAAACAAATGAACATCTTTGCCACATTTTCTGATTAATGTCAACCATCAGGTGTTGCAAATAAAATCTCATTAGTGTTTTGATTTCTTTCAAAGAATAATTCATTACCATGCAAATAGAACAGGAATCCTGTTTCTAGTCTGGCTAATTGCCACCAAATATAAAATGGTAAGAATCAATGTTTTTGTACTACAAGTACACCATGCAGATTTATCAAAGAGATTTTAATGCAATTGAATAAAGTATTTCTTAGATTTAAAAGAAATTATCAGATGTAATAAACATGGATTTATTAATTTTTACTTCATATTTTATTTTTTCCACAATTGCATTAAATTTTCTAATTCCCTTTTTTTCTGTGCCAAGTATTGACCCAATGTTTAAGCTGCACCCAAATGTAAGCAAAAATATTCTGGCAGCAATATGGGGGACACATTATTCAAAGAGAATTATCTGAGAGTTATAAGTGTCCATGGGGGAGCAAAGGAGACAAATGTTAAAATCAGTATTGCTCATTGAGATGTCACAAGCCTGTTGTTGGTGCTTTCATTGCACTATCATGACATTAATTTCATAATTTTGTTAATATCATCAGATTCTGCTGATTTATTACAGGTATCATAATCCCAATTCATAGTCCTTTGCAGTGTTTTTAAAAAGTAAACCTGGAACGTGTTTTATTAATATGACCAGTTAAACTGTATTAATTGTTGGTCTGAAATGTCATTTATTATAAATTCTGCTAAAGTTCCATCCATTACTATTTTACCTGTCAACTCTTTTTATAAACCAATAAACTTCAATTCCAATCTTCTAGTTATGGATAAATCAATCAACCAACTAGCTGTTGTTTCTTCCCGTTTTTCATTTTTCATGTTTAAATCTGCAATTTTTGTATCTATTTGAGAGATTCTAATTTTGTATTAACTTTCAATGTAGTTGAGTCTATTTTTTGATGTGTGCATTTTTGCAAATAAATGAAATAAAGAGAGGGGAGCAAATATTCTATCAATTCCCCACTATGATGTTTTCAGAAAATCAGAAAATCAAAGACCTAATAATAGAAGAAAATCAAAGACCTAATAATAGAAGAAGATGAGATTATGGTTTCATTTGATGTCACAGCACTTTTCACAGCCATAGACTCAAAATTAGCAAATGACTTCATGGAAGCATTATTAAACAATACACTTGACCTAACCAAATAGTAAGATTGAAGTACCCCAAGTCATGGGCCTCCTCAACCTTTGACATTTTCAGTTTGACAGGAACAGAAATCAGATGAACACCCCTGGGATCATCACTTTCAGGACTTAAAGAAGAGACTGTAATGCAATGCCTAGAAACTATAGCACTTCCACACATACAAGCCAAGGTATAGATCAGATGTGCATATGGTGCCTTTGTTGTAATAAAAAAAGAAAGAAAAAACCAGAAAAGACACCAGAAAAAAATCAGCAACATCTTTAAAGGAACAAAAATCACAAGAACCCTTCCTGAAGATCCTCATCAGCAGAGGTAATGGTGGCAAATTAGAAACAAATCTATCACATTACCCACATTAACCAAGTGTTCCTCTGCCAAAGTAACAACCCAACTTCCAACAAGAATAAGAATACTATTCAGAAAAGTACAAACAGTATGTCTAGAGTATGTAGAAGGACACCTAGCGGACTACCGATATTTCCTATAAAAAGGGGGATAAAATCATCTGGATATCACTATGAGTCCAGCAGCCGTGGTGTACAGACCTCTTCACCCTTGGTCTTGGTCTTCCACATCATCAACTGGACTTTCTGCTTTTTCTTTGAAAACATATTACTTCTCATCTAAAGGCCCTGTCCTACTGTTTCACCTTTTATACAGAAGGAGAAGGAGATGTCCAAGAGCTGTGTGGGTCCAAGGATGGATCGTGAGAAGAATGGAGTTGGGACTGTATGACCAGTTGATGGTGGAATGAAGACCCTTGATGCATTCCATCACTTCATGAAGATGCCACCAGCTATGTTGGGTGAAATTGTAGAGCATCTGAGACCCAGGTTGACCAAGCCTAGCACCAACTTCCATCCCTACCTGGACCCTGGACTGAAGGTGGCACAGACTCTGCGGCACCTGGCCTCTGGAACCACATACAAAAACATGCAGTATGCATGGAGGGTGCCACATAACAGCATCAGCAAAGTGGTCAGAGAAATGGTGCAGGCCATCATCGAAGAATACGTGGAGGAGCTCCTCCAGTGCCCCACCACTGAACAAGGCTGGAGAAAAGTTGCAGAAGAGTGGTATCTTAACATCCCCGCTACGTACTACCCATGTCTGTTCTTTTCCATTCTTTTCCGTTCTGTTTATGCAAATTTTCGCCACTTTTTGGAGTGGATGACAATGGAGGGAGCCACCCCCAAAATTTTGCTCGTCTGCTGTGTCCTTTATGCATACATTTTGCATCAGCCAGTGGGACCTAGTCTTTAGAAGTTTCTTTGTGTGTGTGGTATTCGGGTGTTTTCCCACGTCATTATAGTTGTGCTTTTAAAGTTGAAGCGACTTTTTGGCAGAATCTCATCTGACATCATCAGGTTTGTGTATTGGGTTCGACTGTGTGTCTGGCTTTCACAGCCTTTTCTGTTTTAACTTTGGCGCTAGCTTCATGCTGTGTTAGAATGTTTTTTTGGTTAGAATGTTTTTTTAGTTATAATGTTTTTTTGGAGATGACTCCACCAGACTGTCAATTATCTGGAAGCAAACAGTAAACAATCAAAAAAATCTCTCTTCCACAAGCCAAGCAAACACCTGGCCCCCAACAGACACCCCCCTGATACATCCAGCCCAACACACCCCAACCAGCCACCCAGATGAAACCTAGCTTCCTAATAAACAATAGCCAGCCATTCACCCAAAGCCAAGCCACACTAAAAGCCCCCAATACACAAAACATAATGTTACCAGCCAATCAAGGAAAAAAATGCTACAAAACAGACAGAAGATATTAGAAACACCAATTGAGCAGAACCCAACAAACTCCAAGGCCAATAAATAAAGTTCAAGACTCCCAACTGAATTAGGATGAATAAAAAAACCATTATAACACATATATATGGAGGTCTTGGCATGTTCAGGTCTTTTCCCATGTAAGATTGAGAGTATCTTGGCGGCGTTTCGATAAAGTCCGATTGGTGCTTGTGTGAGCAAAGCATGCTCTGAGTTGCTGTCTCCTAGAAATACTGGTGGGGAGGTTGGCTGTGTTGTTATTTCTTGACTGGTTGATGGAGTTGATGTTTGCAGATTGGTTGGCTTTTTCGTAAAAACATTTGTGGCTAATGTATTGACTGTGTGTCTTTCAGTCTCCTATGTTGTAACAACCTGGGTAATGGGCTGTGTGATGACCTTCTGAGTTCTACTGTTGTGACATCCTGGATCTTGTGCTGTAATCTCCTGGGTCGTTACAACATCCTGAGGTTTTGTGGTGTAACATTCTAAGTTTCGTAATGTGATATCCTGAGCAGGTGGATATGCTGTGACTTTCTGAAGCCATCGAAATAGAGAAACCCCCATAACATGAATAAACGGGTCGATACCTCCTGCCTACCAGACATCTGGAAACTAACCCTTAAGGCCCTGTCACACTGCCCAACGGATGCAAAACGTTTGTAAAAAGGACACAGCGGACGAGAAAAATGTTCCATCCGTTGATATCTGTTCTCAAAAGGGGCAAAAATTTGCATAACCAGAGTGGATAACACGGAAAGGAACGGACGGGGGGAGGACGCAGAGCAGATGAAAAGCGGATGCAGAACGGAAGCCTAGTGGATGGAAGCGGATGAGAGTTGATAGCACATCCGCAGGGCTTCCGGGGGGCCTCAGCAAAGTGGACGTGGAACGGATGAAGCGGATGCACAGCGGATGCACAGCGGATGAAACGGATGCAGAGCGGAAGCCTAGTGGATGCTCAGTACAAGCCTAACGGATGCCCAGTATTAATTGTGCATGCAGGGAGGATGCATTGTGTAAGCCGTGCGGATATAAGGGAAGCAGCTCAGAGCAGGTCACCATTCAGAGGAAAGACCTGCTGCCGGACAGATTGACAGCCTTGCCTGCCCTGCCTGTATGCCTGTGTTAGGGATAACATTGTTTACCCTAACTGGTTTAGGTGAAATAATAACTATGAATCATAGTTGTGTATGTTAAAGTGTCTGCAGCTTTAACTGTGGGATAGTAATTAAGGGAGTGGTTATGAAAACACT
>BLBF01000005.1:37794153-37823782 GCA_015471245.1 Laticauda colubrina | reverse complement strand
GCTCAAGGATTTAATCAAACTGCATCTGATTACGATGAAGTTTTTGCGCCAAGCCTTAAAGCTACATCTTTAAGAACAGCATTAGTGTGGGCAGCTAAGAAAAACTATATCGTTAACCATTTGGATGTAGAAACTGCTTATCTACATGCACGATTGCAGCACACTATATATTTAAGAAAACCAATTGGCATAAATAAAATTAATGTAAATAGCAATGATTGTTGGAAACTCAAAAAGAGTCTTTACGGGTTAAAACAATCTGGGTATGAGTGGAACCAATATATTGTGAAAGAGTTAAACAATATAGGTTTTAAATCTGGTTTAGCAGATCCGTGTGTGTTTAAAAGAGAAAATAATGGAACGGTGTCATTATTATTGTTATTCACTGATGATATTGCTTTAATAACTAAAACTAATAATGAGGCTAATGAGATAATATCATTATTAGCCAAGAAGATAAAAATAAAGCATCTAGGTGAAATTAAAAGGTATCTAGGATTGACAATAAATAAAACAAACCATGGTTTTAAAATATCTCAAGAAGATAAAATTTGCCAATTACTTAAAAATTATAAGATGGAACTTTGTAAACCGGCAAAGACTCCAATGAGTCAAGAAGTTTGCCAAACTAATGATCAAAGTCCCAAGTTTGATAAGTCCATATATCAATCTTTGATTGGTAGCTTATCATATATAAGCAATTGGTCAAGGCCAGATATTGCTTATAGTGTAAATCAGCTGGCACGTTTTAATTCAGATCCAAAAGAATATCATTGGAAATCTTTAAAACGAATATTGAGATATCTGAAGGGAACTATAAACCATGCATTATATATAGAGCCAAAGGGTGATTTGAGTCTTAGTGCTTATGCAGATGCAAGTTTTGCAACTGATATAAACACTAGAAAATCAACATCTGGTATGGCTATATTATTTGGTAAGACACTGATAGGATGGAGGTCAATCAGACAACAGCATATTAGCTTATCTACAATGGAGGCTGAATTTTCATGTCTGTCATTATTATGCACTGATTTGATTTTCTACAAACAGTTGTTGTTGGACATGGGAATAACTATAAAAGATCCCATTATGGTATATGAGGATAACCAATCAGCTATAAAGTTAGCTACTAGTATTGCTGTAAAAACTAGATCAAAACATACTGATCTAAGATATTTGAATGTAAGAGAAGCAGTGAAGAATCAACTGATAGGATTGGAATACTGCATGTCAGAGGAAAACATAGCAGACCAATTTACAAAAGCTCAAGGAGCAACTAAGTTTAAAGAAAGTTGCGAAAAATATAATTTAAAGTTGTAAATGTTTCATAGTTATTATTGTAACCTAAAAGGGGAGAATGTTAGGGATAACATTGTTCACCCTAACTGTTTTAGGTGAAATACTAACTATAAATCATAGTTAGTGTATGCAGCTTTAAATGTAAAATAGCAACTGTGGGTGTGGTTATGAAAACCATATAAAAGTAGCAAGGCTACAGCTTGCTCGCTCTCTCTCTGGCTTTGATGATCCCTGATTACTGCTTGGAAGCAAGACTGCATTGCTCGAACGGGAGAGACAACAACGGACTGATTTATGTGAACTGACAATAGGATATTCTATATGGACTTTGCTAACTGAATATCCCTGAATGGACTGACTACATGGTAAATGAATAATGGACTGTTTTTGACTATGCTATAAACTTATACTGGAATAAAATATATTCTTGATAGCACAAGCGTATCTGTTATTTTTACTGTATGTTAATAAACATACAAGCTTAGCTCACTCATTTATCTGTGTGCCTATCTGACTAACGCTGCACATTCTGTTTAGCTTGTCTACCTAACCCTGGTTGGGGAACCCAGGCTTAACACTGTCCCACTATGCTTGCACTGGAGGCTTATCGATCCCACTGCTATCCTTACTCATCCCACAGCTATTTCCCATTCCACAGGTATCCCTGCCCATCCCACTGCTATCTTAACCCATCCCACAAGCATGCAAAGGCTTAAACCATTTCTAAAAGTTTCCACCAAGACTTTATTAAAAAAAAGAAATGAAGCAAGTGTGTGAATCAAAGATAATCTTTATTGAACAACAAGCTGTAAAAGAAAAATGACCCAAGTCAAGTGTCCAAATAAAGTCCACAGATAGCCAACTACCCACTCTCTGGCACTCTTATTGGTCTCTCAGAGGTGTGCCCAGTCTCAGGGGTGAAGGGTCCAGGTGCTGTGGAGGTGGGTGGTGCTGGAGTGCTGGTCTGTATCGTCATTGGGGTGCCTGGCCTCGAGAGGACAACAGGGGACGGTGTGTTGAGAAAGCCCTCAGACAGCTTGCTCAGACCCGTGATGCTGAGAGGTCCTTCCTCCATTCCATGGGGTGTCAGCCCCAGTACTGATGACAGATGTACTGAGGCCGGGCTTGGCTGTAGGGTGGAGGAAGGAGTAGTGTAGTGGGGCTGTCTGGTCTGCAGCTGGGTGAGGACTGGTGTGGGTGGCATCGCTGTCATCGGTGGCATCATTGTTGTGGGTGGCATCGGTGGCATCAGTGGAACCAGTGGCAACGGTGTCGCCCGATGACCGTGTGCCTGGACTGGGAAGGGATGCTGCCTGTGCTGCTGGACCTCCTGGTAGCCGTAGCCCTGGTAGGTGAGGGTCTGTGGGAAGCCTTGGAATGGGAGGGACATCACCTGGGGTGGAGGTGGAGGAGCAGACCTGGACTGGGTGGGAGCAGGTTCCTCTGGATCTGGAGGGTTGTGAAGCAGCTCGGTGATCCGGTCCTTCACTACCTGGTACTGGGCTTCCTCCATGTTCCTGAGGGTCTGGTTGACATAGGTGAGGAAGGGTTTGCGGTTGGAGGATGAGGAGTCAGTGCTGACCAGCTGAGAGAGGAGATCTATGCTGGTGCGGATGGTGTCCCTGATCTCCAGCAGGACAGTGTGGCTCTGCCCCTCCTGCTGTCTGGCTCTCTGCCTTTCTGTGGAGGTGGAGCTGGGGAGGGGTGGATGCGGCTATGACTGTGGTGGACTCGATGTCTCGTTTCTCCCACCGCACCAGGGAGTCCTCCATGCGCTCCACCACGGTTACAACAGCTGTCCGCGGGTTCTTCCGCCATGGCACGCTCCACAGAAACCTGCCAGGAGACAGGGACTGACTCTTGGCCGGAAGAGTACTGGGTCTCAGCAGGCTGCCGGAGAGAGAGGATTGTGAGAGGGGCTACTGGTGCTCCTCGGTGGCGGATCTCACCCTCCAGGAAGCTGCACCTGGCCATGACGTAGGTCTCTCTGTCCGTCAGCTTAACCGTGGCCTGGCCAGATTCCTTCAGGTGCAGCTTCCCGTACCAGGTGTGCATGTGCTTCCACCAGCCGAGGAGCACCTCCGAAGTGTAACCCATACTCTCCGCCCTCTCTCTCCAAGCAGCCTGCTTCCGCTTGGTGTCCCTGTACAGCCGGTGTCCCTTCCGCCACAGATAGTCATTCTCTCTCAGCCACTCCAGCACCTCATCCTCGTGTTCCTCCTCAATGAAGTATTGCCTCCTCTCCCGTCCCCACATACGCCTCTTCCTCCCTTTGGCAGGGTCATATGGGCCCTCATTAGAGGGGCTTCCAGGTGGTAGGGGCTGCTCCTCCACACCACTAGCAGCAGCAGCACCAGCAGGATCATCAACATCATCATCATCATCATCACCAGCAGGATCATAATCATCATCATCATCATCATCATCATCATCATCATCATCATCATTATCATCAGCAGCAGGATCATCATCATCATCAGCAGCAGCAGCAGCAGGATCATCATCATCAGCAGCAGCAACAGCAGCAGGATCAGCACCAGCAGCCCCAGCAGCACCAGCAGCAGCAGCACCACAGAACCAGCAGGACCAGGAGCACGAGCAGGACCAGGAGCATGAGCAGGAAGAGCAGGACGAGCAAGACCAGGAGCACGAGCAGTATGAGCAGTACGAGCAGTACGAGCAAGTCCAGGAGCATGAGCAGGATGAGCAGGACCAGTAGGACCAGCAGGACCAGCAGGACCAGGAGCAGCTTCAGCAGAGTACGCAGCAGCAGAAGCACCACCGCTAGGAGCAGCTTCAGCAGAGTACGCAGCAGCAGAAGCACCACCGCCAGGAGTAGCTTCAGCAGAAGCTCCAGCACTAAAAGAGCGAGCCTGAGCAGCAGAAGCCCCAGCAGAAGCAGAGTCAGGGACAGGGGGTGGGAGGGTTGCCCTGTCTCTCTTTCCAGGGATGGCGGCAGGTTGCTGAGACTTTCGCTTCTTCCCCGTGGTTGTGTGGTTGCTGGCTGGCAGGGAGGTTGGCAGGGAGGCAGGCAGGCACCAAGGCTGGCAGGAAGGCTGGCACCAAGGCTGGCAGGAAGGCTGGCACCAAGGCTGGCAGGACTCCTGGCAGGAAGCCTGGTAGGAAGGCAGGCAGGCAGGCAGGCACCAAGGCTGGCAGGCAGACTGGCTGGCAGGGAGGCTGGAAGGCAGGTTGGCAGCAAGGCTGGCAGGCAGGCAGAGAGCAAGGCTGGCAGGGAGACTGGCCATGAGACTTGGAGGCAGGCTGGCAGGAAGGCTGGCAGCAAGGCTTGCAGGCAGGCATGCAGGCAGGGCAGGCAAGGACTCGATGTATCCCGCAGCAGGTCTTTCCTCCAAATGCTGGCCACGTGGGAGTTGCTTCCCTTTATATCCATGTGGCTTACGCAATGCATCCCCCCCGCATGCGCAATTAACACCAGACATCCGTTAGGCTTCCGCTGTGCATCCGCTAGGCTTCTGCTCTGCATCCGCTTCATCCGCTGTGCATCCGCTTCATCCGCTTAGCGTCTGCTCTGCATCCGCTCTTTCCATTCCGCGCCCGCTTTGCTGAAGCCCCCCAGAAGCCCAGCGGATGTGCCATCCACTCTCATCCTCTTCCATCTGCTGGGCTTCCGTTCCGCATCCGTTTTCCATCCGCCCTGCATCCTCCCCCCGTCCGTGTTATCCGCTCCGGTTATGCAAATTTTTGCCCCTTTTGAGAGCGGATAACAACGGATGGAAATTTTTGCTCATCCATTGTGTCCATTTTGCATCCGTTGAGCAGTGTGACAGGACCTTTAGGACCTGGAAAGTATGCCTTTCCTATTACAGTGCTGCCCTCTGGAATCGGATTCCACTGGAGACCGTTCTGAATATCTATGAAAACCTGCTTTTGCTCTCAGACTTGCAACTAGAGTGGTTGTCAAGCTTCTGTTGGTTTTCTTTTGGATTGTTCTTTTCTGGATGTGTGTGTGTGTGTGTGTGTGTGTGTGTAATTATAATCATGTTTCTATTTTTAAAATGCAAGGCCCTTGGAATTGTCTTAGAGATGTCTCTAAATCCCATGAATCAATAAGTGAAAATTAGGTAGGAAAGTGTAAATTCCCTACTGCAGTATTAATAATAAAAATACCATCAATAATTAATTTATGATTGACTGCATTTGGAAGTACTAACCAACTCATGAAGGAGAGCTGAAACCCTCCATTGTTAGGGTTTCGGTTCATACAGAATACTTTGTATCCTAACTTTTTATTGTTTCAAATGTTTTTAAGCCACTTCAAAGAAGTTAATACCAAATCACAAATAGTGTGATTCCTGAGTTCCGCCAGCTCCAGGCAACAATGCCCAGGCAGCTGGGGGAAAGGATCCTTAAATCTTCTGGCTTTGTTCAACTTGCATGCCCTCCTCAAGAAAGATTGTGCTATCAAGATTCACAGAAAATGATGGGAAAGATAAAACCTGTTGTAGGAAAACAGGTAAATTTATGAATTTCCAAAACCTTTGTGAAACAAAATGAAAGTATCTTATCCTACTGAGCAGAAATTATCTCAAGTAAAATAATGAGGAAATTAGGTGCAAAAATGCAGAAACATTCATTTTTAGGGAAGATTGAATCCTTCTGACAAATTTCATCTGTCTGACCAATAAAGATAATTTTTGATCAGAATGAACTTTCTATAATGTTATGTCCTCCAAATGCATTGGAACTACAGTTCCTACAATTTAGCTGGGTTTTTGAGAGCTGTACTTCCAACTCATTTCAAGATTGTGAGGCATGGAAGACTGATGGAATAACCAAACAAACTGAACAAGTGCTGCTATACAAATGATGCATTCTGAATTGTTTAGTAAAAAGCCAGATTCAGTCTGTGAAATGAAGAGGATGGGAATGATGAAAAATTAACTTGAATGGAAGCTGATGATAAATTGTAGTTTGAGGGAAAAGCAAAGTCTCTGCTACTGTTTGTTATCAATCTGACTTAATTCTGAGATTTGTTTCACTTTGGAAAAAATGGATCTAGTTTCTAAATTAAAAAGAAAAAAGATGGACATGTTTGTTGGTTGAGTATGAAGAAAATCAAGAGCTGATTTGTGGTTTAGTTCCCAATGCTATGCAAACATTTCTTACAGGATAATGGACTTGATAATGTTCCTACTTAAGTCGACCTACATACTAGCTTAACTCAAATTAATATTAATGGGAGCAATTTGACTTCTTCTGACAGTCTCCTATACAAAATGTATCCATAGCCCTAAAATTTTTGTTCTGATTTACCCTTATTGCTTATCCAATTATTTGACACATGCTTGAGATAAAGGTGGAAAGATACAAAACACTAAGTTTTTCACTTCATTTATTTCCATCTTCAATTGGAAATAAATGTTAATTTACCCAACAAGCAATGCAGTCCAATATATTTCCATTGTGGTGATGTGTGTCTGTATCTCTTTCCAGGGATAGGCTTCATCCCTGTGAGAGGGATCTTGGAATCATAGTGGACAACCAGCTAAATATGAACCAGCAGTGTGCAGCAGCAGCCAAAAAAGCTAATGCAATCCTAAATTGTATTAACAGATTAAGATCAGAATCAAGATCAAGGGAAGTACTAATACCACTCTATAAAGCCTTAGTAAGACCACATCTAGAGTACTGCATCCAGTTTTGTTCACCACATTATAAAAAATATGTTGAGACTCACAAAAAGTACAGAGAAGAGCAACCAGGATGATTAGGGGATTGGAGGCTAAAACATACAATGAATGGTTGCAGGAACTGGGCTTGGCTAGTCTGGTGAAAAGAAGGATTAGGGGAGACATGATAGCGGTCTTCCAATATTTGAGGGGCTGCCACAGAGAGGAAGGGGTCAACCTATTTTCTAAAGTCCCTGTAGGCCAGACAAGGAATAATGGATGGAAACTGAACAAGGAGAGATTTAATCTGGAAATAAGGAGAAACTTTCTGACAGTGAGAACAATCAACCAATGGAACAGCTTGCCCTCAGAACTTGAGACTTTCAAGAAGAGATTGGACTGCCATTTGTCAGAAATGGTGTAAGGTCTCCTGCTTGGGTGGGGGGTTGGATGAGATGTCCTACATAGTCCCTTCCAACTCTGATTATCTGTTATCTGTCATCAAAAATATTAGGAAAGGGTTCTCTGCCCGGTTGTTGGGTGGGTATGGCTATGGTAGGTGTGACCTAGTCAGCCTCCTGCACCATGGTGGAGAGGAGGCATTTTTTCCATCCCTAGGCTCTGGAGGTTTTCCTTGAACTTCCAAGAGGGCAAAAATGGCCTTCCCAGGCTCCAGAGGCTCTTTGGAAGCCAGAAATGGGCCCATTTTTAGCCTTCCTGAATTTTCAGGATGCCCATTTTTTGCCCTGCCTGAGCCTCTGCACACACCCTGAACATCCAAATGGGTTGCATCCAAAACGGGTTGCATGGGGATGACTGGGAGGGAAGGGACAGGGTGGCTGGTGCCATCCGGGAGAGGTTCTCCAAACTGCACAGAATCTTAGGGATTCTCCCGAATCCCTGTGAACCCCCAGCCCACCTCTGTCTCTCTCTCTCTCTTTCTCTCTGTGTTTCTTTTACGATGGGTATCCCGAAAGAAATGCTCAGAGCAGTTTTTGAAAACCCAGTGCCCTCTGGTTGTATGGAGGTTATGACACAACCAGTATTGTGTATCTGTGAATTCTAAGTGCTGCAGTTTGAACATATTCATAATCCCTTCCCGATTAGCAGCCCACACAATTAGATTTGGCAGACAAGGCATGCTGTGGGTTCCACAAGCTAGGGTTGGTCCTTCACTAGCAATTTGGTTGGTCCCAGGAGATGGATCTTCTCTTCCATGGCATCTGCCTTATAAAACACTTTCCCCCAAAATATGATTAGCAACATCCCTTTTGATAATCCAGAAGTTCTCTCAAGACTTTGTTATGTTATCAGACCTGGGGGTACTCAGAGAACCAGAGACATGCTTCACTAGCTCTATTGATAAGGTGGCCATTTTTACCCTCTCTTTGCCTCGAGTTTGTATATTTGTTTTTGTTCAGTATTTATTTTCTAAAATTGATTTTTATAATCTTTGTATCTGTTGATTTATATGATTGTTGTACACTGTCCAGAATAATTTTCTGAGAAATGATTGGCTATATAAATTTGATTAAGAAATGAAGCATGTAAGCAAGTAAGTAAGTACACAACAGAGAAAGAGAATATTAAAAACTTTACCTCTGTTCTATTTTTCCAAAGTTGTACAAGGTACTTGCAAAGCGACATGGACAGAACTCTCAAAGCAGAAGAGATACCTGCTTATAACTCAAGAGAGTTAATGGAGAATGCCAACCTCGACCAGAAAGAGAAGGGGGAGGGGGGGGACACTAACAGGGGGCAGGGGGGAGCAGGGAGTGGATGATTGAAGGGCAAACCTACATACTCAGAAATAAATTCTTTTTAGTTTGGTGAGCTTCCTCCCAGGCAATTGAATATAGGAAATGCACCTTAGTTTCACCATATTTAAGTGTACTTTGCATATTGAATTGCTGTTACTATATGAAATATATATAGCTATTTTGCCCCCCTCTCCCACCATTCTATGTTCCAGCTGCTTCCTATCTGTATCCTCCATTCTATCCAGTCTGCCCTGGATTGTCTGGCACCAATCTTCAGTGTGAAATTGATGAAAGAAAATGGAAGGCTCATAGATGAGAAATAGCTTCCACTTAGTCCACACTTTCTCCAATTTGTTTGGTTCTTACAGATATATAGAATGCCTGTCAGCAAGCTGATGCTTAAATACAACAGGTGTTTGCCACCTGCAATTGCTTTTCCTTTGCTTTTGATTATGATCAAAAGAGAAAATTGAGTGAAATTTTAATTCCATCTGTTCAACGAGGAGGAGCCATTGCTTTTTTCGTCACTGAGAAAGTATCAGATTAGTGAGCCAGAGAAACTAGAAAGACGTACAACTGAGGTAATAGTCAAAGAATTTTCTCTGCCAAAGAGACTAATGTGGATGTGCTGAAAGATGTTAATGTGGTTTTAGCTTACACTTGATGTATACCTTACATAGCAAACTCCTTCTGAGCTGTAGTACTTAGCATCTTAAACACATAGAAATCTTTACGGGAACAATCCTACTATTCTTCTTCAAGGTCTTCAGGGGGTTCTCTATTTATCTAATGATATGCCAGGATCCTGGTAACAGTAAACCTAAAAACTAAACACAAAACTCCAGTAGGTTATTCACTGGCTGGACTCATCTAACTTGGGTTAAGATGGAGGAGACAATGTCATCATGCCAATCTCCCAGCTGACTCTGTGGTTAAAAAGGTTAATTTGTCAACCAAAATTTAATATTGAAAGTTTTATACTTACTTTTCCCTGTCAGCTCATGCCATGGAAAAATTGGAGGTCTTAACAGTCAATTTTCTGCTATTAGAATAAAAGCAGTATTAATATGAAACCTGGTCTGTTATTGTCATTTTATTGGCATTTGTCTCCCAAAATCAGGACTGTCAAACTCCCAGCCCATGGGCCATATGTGTCACGTGCTGACCATGCCCATGCCCAGTTTAGCAAAGGGGGGAAAAGTCCTGATACATCATGTGATGCTGCCATGATGACATGAGTTTGACACCCCTGCCCTAAATTATAAACAAGATTTAAACAAGCAAAACAACTACATTCTACCTAAAGGGCCTGTCATATAGGCCGACGGATGCAAAACATATGTAAAAGGGACACAGCGGGCGAGAAAATTTTCCATCCGTTGTTATCCGCTCAAAAAAGTGCACCAAATTTGCATAAACAGACAACAACAGAAAGGAATGGATGGGGAAAGGATGTCGTGAGGATGTTAAACAGATGCTCCACGGAAGCCAAGTGGATGGAAGCAGATGGAAAGGATGGCACATCCGCAGGGCTTCCGGGGGAGCACAGCGAAGCGGACGCACAGTGGAAGGAATGGATGCAGAGCAGATGCCTAACACATGAAGTGGATGCATCATGGAAGCCTAGCGGATGCCTCGCTGATGCCTAGCGGATGCCTCGTGGATGCCTCGCGGATGCCTCGCGGATGCCTCGCGGATGCCTCGCGGATGCCTCGCGGATGCCCCGCAGATGCCTCGCGGATACCTCGCGGATGCCTCGCGGATGCCTAGCGGATGCAAAGCATTCACTGTGCATGTGGGGAGGATGCATTGCATCAGCCCTGTGGATATAAAGGGATGCAGCTTGCAAGCAGGTCACCATTCAGAGGAAAGACCTGCTGCCAGACACAGCTCCAGCCAACAACCATGTGGAAGAAGAGGAAGCCTGTGCCATCTGCTGCCAGTCCTGGCAAGAAGGACAGGGCCACCATCCCACCCCCTGGCCCTGACTCTGCTTCTGCTGGGGCTTCTGCTGCTTGGGCTGACTCTTCTGCTGCTGGGGCTTCTGCTGGCGCTGCTCCTGGTGCTGGGGCTTCTGCTGAAGCTTACTCTGCTGGAACTGCTCCTGGTGCTGAGGCTTCTGCTGAAGCTTACTCTGCTGGTGCTGCTCTTGGTGCTGGTGCTTCTGCTGGTGCTTACTCTGCTGGTGCTACTCCTGGTGCTGGTGCTCCTGCTGGTGCTTACTCTGCTGGTGCTGCTCCTGGTGCTGGTGCTTCTGCTGGTGCTTACTCTGCTGGTCCTGCTGGTGCTGCTGGTCCTGCTGGTGCTTCTGGTGCTTACTCTTCTGCTGCTGATCCTGGTCCTGCTGATCCTGCTGGTGCTGCTGGTGCTTACTCTGCTGCTGCTGATCCTGGTGTTGCTGGTGCTGCTGGTCCTGCTTTTGCTGCTACTGTTGTTGTTGCTGCTGCTGGTGGTGGTGGTGTGTTGGAGCAGCCCCTAGAACCTCGAAGCCCCTCTGATGAGGGCCCAGATGGCTCTGCCAAAGGGAGGAAGAGGCATAGGCGAGAACGGGAGAGGAGGCAATTCTCCATTGAAGAGGAACATGAGGATGATGTGCTTGAATGGCTGAGGGAGAACGAGTATCTATGGCGAAAGGGACACAGGCTCTATCAAGACACCAAAAGGAAGCAGGCTGCTTGGAGAGAGAAGGCGGAGAGTCTGGGCTACACTTCGGAGGTGCTCCTCGGATGGTGGAAGCACATGCACATCTGGTACGGGAAGCTGCACCTCAAGAAATCTGGCCAGGCCACGGTCAAGCTGATGGACCAAGAGACCTACATGATGGCCAAGTGCAGCTTCTTGGAGGGTGAGATCCACCACCGAGGAGCAGCCCCTCTGACAACCCTCTCTCTCAGGCAGCCCACAGAGATCCAGTCCTCTTCTGGCCAAGAGTCAGCTCCTGTGTCCAGGCAGGTATCTGTGGAGCGTCCCACAATGGAGACCCTCCCGATAGCTGCACTCCCTGTGGCGGAGCACATGGAGGACCCCCTGACGCAGTGGGAGCAAGGAGAGGGCACTTTCACCAGAGACCAATCCATATCCACCCCCACCTCCACCTCCACAGAAAGCAGGCAGAGAGCCAGACTGGAGGGGCAGAGCCACACTGTCCTGCTGGAGATCAGGGACACCATCAAAAGCAGCGTAGATCTCCTCTCTCAGCTGGTACACACCGACATACCATCCTCAAACCACAAGCCCTTCCTCACCTACGTCAACCAGACCCTCATGGACATGTCCGAATCACAGTACCAGGTGATAAAGGAGAGGATCACCGGTCTTCTGCACAATGCTCCAGGCCCAGCTGAACCTGCTCCGACCCAGTCCAGGTCTGCTCCTCCACCCCAGGTGATGTCACAGCCCTTCCAAGGCTTTCCACAGGCCCTCACCTACCAAGGCTATGGCTTCCAGGAGTTCCAGCAGCACAGTCAACCATTCCCAGTCCAGGAACAGGTTCATCATATGCCACCAGTGCCACCAATGCCACCGATGCCACCTACGCCACCGATGCCACCGACGCCACCGATGCCATCCATACCACAGATGCCACCCATGCCACAGATGACACCCATGCCACAGATGCCACCCACGCCTCACCTCGTTCACCTGCAGAACAGACAGCCCCACTACACTCCTCCTTCCTCCACCCCACAGCCAAGCCCGGCCTCAGAACATCTGTCATCGGTCTTGGGACTGACACCCCATGTCCTGGAGGAAGGGGCTCTCAACATCACAGGACTGAGCCAGCTCTCTGAGAGCTTCCTCCACACACCATCCCCTGTTGTCCTCTCGGGGCCAGGCACCCTAATGGTACCTCAGACCAGCACACCAGCAGCAGCCACCTCCACAGCACCTGGACACTTCACCCCTGAGACTATGGGAACGCCTCAGAGTGACTGAGAAGAGTGCCAGAGACTGTGTTGCTACCTGTTGATTTTATCTTTGCTTGGGACACTTTTCTTGGGTCATTTTGCTTTTACAGCTTGTTATTAATAAAGATTATCTTTGCTTCACACACTTGCTTCAGTTCTTTTAGTCAATAAAGTCTTGGTGGAAACTTTTAGAAATGGTTTAAGCCTTTGCATGCTTGTGGGATGGGTAAGGATAGCAGTGGGGTGGGCAGGGATATCTGAGGGATGGGTAATAGCTGTGGGATGGGCAGGGATACCTGTGGGATGGGCAGGGATACCTGTGGGATGGGCAGGGATACCTGTGGAATGGGCAAGGATACCTGTGGGATGGGTAATAGCTGTAGGATTGGCAGGGATAACTGTGGGATGGGCAGGGATACCTGTGGGATGATAAATAGCTGTGGGATAGATAAAGCTCCAGTGCAAGCATAGTGGGACTGTATGGTCCACCCTCCCAGGTGCCACACCTTTGGCCCTTTATTATCAATAACAATTTAATCATTCAACAACACATTTCAACATAAACACAACTGTTTATTAAATGCTCTGTTCATTGTAGGGCCACTCAACATACATGGCACAATCTCATCAGTGTGATGAGACAGGCTGAAGAAGCATCCATTAAGCATTGACCATCCTGTCTTGCAACTCCACTGCTCCAGCTGGGGAGTTGCACCAGTGTTTCAGGAGGTTGCACTGCTTCTTCCCTTCACGTGAAGCTCTGCTGGGGCCTTGAACATCCACAGTATCTATCCGGTTTCGCCCTTGCCTCCATTCACCAGATTCCATGTCCCATTGCCTTGTTGGAGTCCACAAGCCTCTTCTGCAAAACTGGGTAGCGGGTGCGCATGAGATTGTGCAGAATGCAGCAAGCTTCCACGATGTTCCTCACGGTCTGTGGGCAATGTTGCATGGTGGTGAGAAGTTCCTGGAACCTGTTGGCAAGGATGCCAAAGGCATTCTCCACCATCTGCCTTGCCCTGGACAGCCTGTAATGAAGATCCTCTCTTCACGGGTGAGGCATCTTGAAGGGTAGGGCTTCATGAGGTAGGTTCTGAGGGAGAAGGCGTCATCCCCCACAATGAATTAGGGCACATCTTGCGTGTCATTGGGCAGGTGGTCTGGATCTGGAAAGCCCATGATGAGGTTGCATTCCAGCCCCTCCTTGAGGTGACTGGCATTGTATACCTGGGCATTTGAAGCTGACCCGTTGCCTGAAGCATCGATGTACATGAACTTGTAGTCAGCATCGACCATGGCGAAGAGGATGATGCTGAAGAAGCCCTTGTAGTTGTGATAAGTGGACCCTGACTTGGCTGGAGCTTTGCAGGCCACGTGCTTCCCATCTATGGCTCCAACGGTGTGGGGAAAGTTCCACTTCTGATACCACTGCTCTGCAAATTTCTTCCAGCCTTGTTCAGTGGAGGTGCACTGGAGGAGCTCCTCCAGGTATTCTTCGATGATGGCCTACACAACTTCTCTGACCACAATGCTGATGGTGTTGTGTGGCACCCTTCAGGCATACTGCATGCTCCTGTACGTGCTCTTAGAGGCCAGGTGGTGCAGATTCAGTGCCACTTTGAGTCCAGGGTCCAGGCTGGGCCAGAAGTTGGTGCTCTGCTTGGTCAACCTGGGAATCAGCCGCTACACAACTTGGTCAAACATGGCTGGCGGCATCCTCTGAAGTTCTGGAATGGATGAGTGTCTTCGTTCCTCAGCTCCACCATCAGCTTGTTGTACAGTCCATACTCGGCTCTTCTCGCGATTCATCTTCGGACCCAGACACTTCTTGGACTCCTCCTTTTCTTCGTGTAGTACAGGTGAAAGAGCCTGTAGATGGCTTTGCACTGTTGTAGAACGATGGTGGCTACCAAAAGGAGTGTGTGACAATTCATGGGGGAGATGACTGGATGCTGTGGAAGAGCAAGAGCCAGATGAAGGCTGAAGAGGTCTGCACAGCAGGGCTGCTGGAGTGAAAGTGAGATCTAGGTGATTTCTCCCCCTTTTTATAGGAAATATAGGTTTTCCTCTCGGTGTCCTTTTGCATCCTCTAGACATCCTGCAGACATCCTAAATATCTGAGATACATCCCCTATACAAACATTTTTTTCATTTTTATGCTTTGTATGCGAGCTGCATCCGCTTTCATCCTTTCTACGTCCGTGCTACTAATGCTGCGTGTCCATTCTGCGTCCATTTCGCTTCCTCCCTGTGTCCGTTTTCCGATGGAGTGGATGTGAGTTGTGCAGATGCGCAGCAGATGCCTAGCGGATATAGCGGACGCGTAACGTATGACTATGGACATATAACGGATGTTCCCCGTATGCATAGCGGATGTAGAACGGACACGTTGGATACATTTTCCACTCAAAAAGTTTTCTGCAGCTCAAAACTTTTTGAGTGGATGAAATGTCAATAGATGGATGCTGGACGGATCGATAGTATGAAAAATGGACACAGTGAGTTCAGAATGGATGCATCGTGTTAACCAATGGATGGCAAGTGTTTCTCTCTGTTTTACATCCTCTTTCCATCCATTGGTGATGTGTGACAGGGGCTTGGGATGGTGAGTTTCTTGTTGAAGTGAATGCTTCATGTTTGCCTGGCGCAATCCTGATCTTCACTGTCACTCCTGCTGGTTCATCAAGGTAAGTGCTTTTTGTATGCAATGATAGTTTCAGGCAAAAAGAAAATGTGTGAACATAGACACAGTAGATGGACAATGTGCCCTTTTGAAGAAGATTCTTTTTAGCCTGTTTTTTGTTTGTTTGTTTTGGTGCAATTTAACAATAGAGTTCTGTGAGAAGCAATTTTGGATAAATTAGAGACTGGACTAGACTAGAGACTAGAATTAGGGATAGGATAAAAACTTCAATAGAGAAGACAACAATGTGAAGTAGGTGGGCACACAACTGGAACCAGAGTTTTTGGTTCTCTTTGGGAGATGGTTCTTAGATTTCTAAAACTGCCTATACTTCTATAGGTTTTTTTATAGATGTATATAAAAAATAGAAGAAATGTACTTCTTTTATAGAAGTATATCATTTATAGAAGAAACGTTTTTTAAAAACATTTCTATAATGTTTTCTTACACAAAAATCCCAAAATGTTGTCTTTGCAATCACACTGTCAAAATTAAGAAGTATGGTTGGAATGGATTCAGAAAAATAGAATAGAATAGAATTCTTTATTAGCCAAGTGTGATTGGACACACAAGGAACTTGACTTGGTGTATATACTGTCAGTGTACATAAAAGAAAAGATGCATTCATCAAGAGTCAAGAATCATAAGGTACAACACGTAATAATAATAGTCATAGCGTAAAATAAGCAATCAAATCATACAAGGAAACAGTCAATATAAATCATAAGGATACAAGCAACAGAGTTACAGTCATACAATCACAAGTGGGTTCACATGTGGATCTGGAGCCATTAGTTGATCCTCTTTGAATTAAAAGAAAATAAAAAAGGTTGAATAATTTCACTGTAGTGATGTCCTCAATCTCATTTACATTTAAACCTCACCTTTGGAAAGACAACTTCAAACATGAAGGGAAAGTTATAAATGCATTCTGATTTATATGAGATGTCCTGAGGCAATTGGTATATTTAATTTAGGAATGTTAATAGTGTGGTGATATCTTATCATGGAAAATCATGTCACTGATAGTGAATAAGAAAATCCAGGCCAAGAAGAAACATACCTTTTCTACCAAAAACCAAAGTAAACTAAATCCAGGAATTTATGCAAACATTAGGCTACTATTTTATGTTCTAAGGTATACTTGAAGAACAAAGCCAAGAATTGGAGGCTGATGGATGGGTACAGCTAGCTGTTTTCTTGAAATCTGAGATTGGAGAAGTAGAGTTAGACTGAAGTGGAGCCTTCAAGATATTTGCCCATTAATCTGTTGCATTCATAACCTAATTGATGTCAATGTATATATTCCTAAGTAAGTGTACATTACAAAATAGAAATACACTTCCAACAACTTACTGTCAAAGACACTGTCTTCCCCAAACATACATAGAATCTACAGATCAGTATAACATTGATAAGAGTCAACAAACATAAATAATAATGTGAAATCATTGATATTTGAGGGATCAAAAACTAAGTAAATGCTATATATTTAGAAACGGGGAAGTACAAAGCCCATATCCTTCCTCCTCTCTTCTCCTTCTTAGTTGACAAGAGGTTTTTTTTAAAAAACAGAGAGATACACAATATGAGATCCTGTGGTTGAAATTCCTCAAAAAAGGGCTTTCAAATTTAATGTGATAATGATAAAATAAATCATGTACATATTTGGAAAATATGTTCATGTAACAGAATGGTAATATATAGATTTTTTGCCCTCCTTCTAATGGACTCAAAACCACATGCACAGTACCAGCACCCACTGTATTTTCACAGCAACTTTATTAACAGAGGCATTTGCAGAAGGATCCAGAAAAAAGTTAAGATGGCTGCTGTAATTACACAATTGAAGGTCTGCTGTATAGCTTCAATTATGTGGTTTCAGCTACCATCTTAACTTTTTTCAGTGCTCCTCTGGAGACATCCCAGCATACAAGATTTTAAGATAAGCCCAAGATAGATATTTTGATGTAGACCCAGGTTCTCCTGAGAACCTCTTGATTGACTGGAATATCAGTTCTTCTAGCCCTATAGTCTCATTACTGCATTGTGCTACACTTTCTCAGTGAAAAACAGGAAGATTAAAGAATATAATGAATTGTGAATATGTCTCTTAAAAAGCTGAGACTATTTTTGACTCTTATTAGGCAACAAGAATATACATTATTAGAACTGTTATTAAATTGACAGTATCAGGCCTAGAATTAGAAGGATCTATACTCAGAAATTCAATATCTTTGATGGAATTCTCAAAAATAAAATGCTAGTAAAGACAGTTGCTAACAGCTGCAAATTGAGGGAGCAGAAATGTAATGATAAAATGTAATGATAGTTCATTACATTTGCTACAAAAGAGTAGCAATTCTAGATAAATTTATCTTAATGTCACTAGTTGCTACAGGGATCAATATGGTCAAAAATAGAGACTCATATTTCTAATACTGAGACACAGTACTACCATAACCACTTGATTTGTAATGTTGGACAGATCTATCCTAAATATTTATATTTACATATAATGAAGACCTTTGCTTTTTTTTCTCTTGTTATTACTCATCTCTAATAAAATTGTAGTTAGGACATGGAAAATTCATGATTATTCTGCATATTCAGGATGAACACAAGACTGCTGTTTTTAGGGATTATCAAAAATTGCCCTCCAAACTGGTACTAGGACACAAGGGTTTTCTTGTGAGAGTAATAGACTCTGTGTAGACTTGAGAGCTACAGTTTCTCAGAGCAGATAGATCAGTTACATCAACAAGCAATGGTAATCTAACTTCAAAATGAAAAGTACCAGTCAAAAAATATGTTAAAATTTGGAAAGAATAAAACTAAACAAACAGTGTGGTTAGTTTACAATAGGTGTAAAAGGGGACTTTGCCTTTATATTTATTTATTTATTTTATTTGTCAAGTGATTATAAGATAATAGGTATAAATATAAACATAGTTATGAATACATTAAATGGGCACATATAAGAAAAATAAAAAGAAACAATAGGACAGGGACGGTAGGCACGTTGGTGCGCTTATGCATGCCCCTTACAATATTGACAGATGGCAACCTCATTAATGAAGACGAATATACATGTCCCAGGATAATGTTGCAGAATCCAATCTGGGTCAGTGACCAGGACCAGAGATTTTATCTTCCAACCTTTCAGACTCGTGCTGAAGCCCTTGTTCAGGAAACTTCTCTCTAGCATGGCAACCTATTGTTTTAAGTAGTCCAATCCTCATACACAATAGAGATTATCTATTCATGCCATGTGTTTCATCTCAAACTCAAACAAAAATAGATCACAACAATACTCCTCCAATCTTCTTGGTCTTCCAGAATAGGTTGGTATTAGACCAAATAGTCTGTGGGTACAGCTAAATGAGATTATCTCCACCAAGTCCATCATCTGGGACTACTATAACAATTATTTCTACAATAGAAGGGAGCGGTATAAAAGAACATTTTGTATTTTGCCCATGATTCTTTTATTGATATGCATCTAAAGCAGAGGTAGTATTCAGCAGGTTCTGACCAGTTCTGGAGGACCAGTAGCGTAATTTTGAGTAGTTCAGATAACCGGCAAATACCACCTCTGACTGGTCCTGCCCCCATCTAAGGGCAGTTCTCCAAAATAATTACCATTTTTTTATAATTCATATGCTAAAACGCAAAATTATAAAATATTGAACTGGTAAATATTAATATTAATTGTATAGAAGTTTAATTACAATAACATAACATACAGCTTTTGTTTAGACTATTCCCCTTAACCTATTTTACACACCCACACACAAACACACACGCACACACACACACTAATATTGTCCATTGTTGGGTTAACTAGGAAAGTTCATCTTAGAAGAGAGTTAAAGATTGGAGTAATGAAAGAATGATAAGATTGCAAAGAGAAGACTGTGTTTGAGGGATGAACAACATCTATTTTAGCTGTCTCCTCACAGTATTCATTCATAGCAGCTCTATCACCAAGTTGCATGACAAAGCCTAAGGCTTATACCTGCATGAGGGTAGTCAGATATAACTATGAGAGACTTTAAATGTTCATCTATGTCTAATTCAATTTTTTGATTTCCTTCTAATTTTATTGCTTATAGATTTTGTTAAAATGGCATACCTAGCCAAGTTATTTCTCTTGTTTTCCTCCCTTCTTTTTCTGCATTTCAAATTAAAACTATTGTTTTCCTATTTTTTTCTATTACAGAAGTCAACCAGAGGTTTTTTTCCCTCCTAGATTTTAGGAAATGTACAGTTTGATGAAAAACACACACACTGATTTGAACTCTTTTCATTGCTCTGTTTCATCTTCCTCAATCTAACCAATATGAACCAATATGAACTCTCTGAAATTTTCTCAGGAAACCACATGAAGAATTCATAAAATACTGCACAATTATTGATATAATAAGACACATCAAATCAAATCAAATGTTTATCATCAATGTAACATTTTAGTGTTTTAGTTATTAAAGTGAATCACAAAAACATCTTAATACAACCATAAAGATCCATTACATCAAGAGGACACACACACAGAGAGAGTTTAATACAATCTCTGTGTATGTACAATCACAGCAATAATATCCCATGTGGATTGAAAGAGAATGGAAGAGCAACGAGGTGGTATTCAGAAGGTTCTGACCAATTCTGAAGAACTGGTAGTGGAAATTTTGAGTAGTTCAGAGAACCGGCAAATACCACGATATTGACTAGAGATTTTACAGTATCCTTCCCCTGCCATGCCCACCAAGCCACCCCCACAGAACCAGTAGTAAAAATATTTGAATCTCACCACTGACGAACAAGATAAATACAAAGATTGGAAAAATTTTGAAAACATTAAGAGTTGCGCCTAAAAGTTCAAAAACTAAAAATGAAGCCATGCAAAATTCCAGCACTCTAGTTTGAAAATATGACCAGGTAATTCTTAACTTTAAAATCAAAGAATTCAGACAAATACAGTTTTGCCAGTATTTTCAAACTTGATTGAAAGTCAGTGTTCTAAACATTTTTGCTAAACTGACACTTGTTTTGATATGCTCTTTGTTCTTTCTTTGCAGTGCTTTCCTATTCTTTCCCAATTGTTTCTAAAGCCCTGGTCCCACTGCACTTACGGATGCAAAGAGGATGTAAAATGTGAAAAAAAACTTGCCATCCATTGGAAAACGCTATGCATCCGTTGTGTACTCACTGCATACGTGTTTCATACGCACTATCCCTTGAGCATCCGTCCACTGAGATTTCATCCGTGCAAGAAGTTTTGAGCTGCACAAAGCTTTGTGAGGAGATGAACTATCCACCACGTACGATGTACATCCGCGACCTATATGGGCAACAAACGTTCTATGTCCATTATCATCCGTTAAACATCCGCTGTATCCTCTCTGCATCCTCTAGCCAACCCCTCAACTCACATCCTGCTGCAGCTGAAAATGGAAAGAGGGAGGAAACAAAAGGAACACGGAACGTCTTCACAGCATAAGTAGCACGGAAATAGAAAGGATGTAAGCGTATGCATCTCGTATATAAAGGATTAAAATGGACAAAACATTTGTATCTGAGATGTATCTCATATATTTAGGATGTCTGCAGTATGTCTGGAGTATGTCGAAGGACACCTAGCGGACAACCGATATTTTCCATAAAAAGGGGAATAAAATCATCTGGATCGCTGGGATGGTGGATCATACAGTCCCACTATGCTTGCACTGGAGGTTTATCTATCCCACAACTATCCTTATCAAACCTACAAGCATGCAAAGGCTTAACCATTTTTTCAAAGTTTTCACCAACACTTTACTCAGGTAAAAAATGAACCAAGTGTCTTAAGCAAAGATAACCTTTATTAACTTTCTTAGGTAAACTTTATGACTTGATTAATTAAGCAAAATGAACCAAGTAAACTGTATTAAGTGTGTTAAGCAAAGATAACCTTTATTAACTTTCTAAGGTAAACTTTATGACTTTATTAAAAAAGCAAAATGAACCAAGTAAAGTGTTTTAAGCAAAAATAACCTTAACAAGTAAACAACTCAGTCTCTCACAGTATTCTCAGTCACTCTGAGTCATGTCCATGGTCTTAGCTGTTAAGTGGGCAGGGATGTGGAGGTGGTTGTGGCTTGAGTTCTGGTCTGAGGTGCCATTGGGGTGCTTGGCCCGGAGAGTACAACAGGGGATGGTGTGTTCAGGAAGCTGTCCGAGAGCTGACTGAGTCTCATGAGCTTGAGAGGCCTTTCATCAAGGACCTGAGATGTTAGGCCCAAGACTGGTGACAGATTGTCCATTGACGGGCTTGGCTGTGGGGTGGAGGAAGGAGGAGTGTAATGGGGCTGTCTGGTCTGCAGCTGGGTGAGGACTGGCATCTGTGGCGTGCGATGAACCTGGGCCTGGACTGGGAAGATCTGCTTCTGCTGTGGGAAGTTCTGGTAGTCATAGCCTTGGTAGGTGAGGGGCTGTTGAAAGCCATGGAAGGGCTGTGACATCACCTGGGGTGGAGGAGAAGACCTGGACTGGGTAGGAGCAGCTTCGGCTGGGCCTTGAGGGTTGTGCAGAAGTGCTGTGATCTTCTGCTTCATCACCTGGTACTGGGACTCAGGCAGGTCCCTCAGGGTCTGGCTCATGTAGGTGATGAATGTGTTCTGGCCAGAAGATCCTCTGTCCAAGTGGACCAAATGAGAGAGAAGTTCTGTGCTGATCTTCATTGTGTCCCTGATCTCCAATAGCATACTGTGGTTCTGGCCCTCCAGTCTGCCTCTCTGCCTGCATCCTCTGGAGCTGGGTGTGGGGGTGGGAGTGGGTTGGCCTCTGGTGGCTGCTGCTTCTTCCTCCATTTGTGACAGCAGGGTGTCATCTTCCACGGGATCTTCCAAGTCTGCTGGCATGGGGAGTGCAGCTCTCGGGGGGGGGGCTCTGCCGTGGGGCCCTCTGAAGACACTTGCCTGGACAGGGTAGCTGGCTCCTGGCTGGACAAGGACTGGCTGTCTGTGGGCTGTCTGAGGGAGAGGGGTGTCAAAGGGGCTGCTCCTCGGTGGCAGATCTCACCCTCCCGGAAACTGCACTTGGCCATTACGTACATCTCCCGGTCAGTGAGCTTGACAGGGGCCTGCCCGGATTTCTTGAGGTGTAGCTTGCCATACCAGATGTGCATGTGCTTCCACCATCCCAGGAGTACTTCTGCAGTGTACCCCAGGCTCTCTGCCTTGTCTCTCCCCGCTGCCTGCTTTCTCTTGGTGTCACAATAGAGTCTGTGGCCCTTTCTCCAGAGGAGAAAGTCTGTGGCCCATTCTCCCTCAGCCATTCCAGCACCTCATCCTCATGCTCCTTGGAAATGGTGTACTGTTTCCTCTCTCCCTTCTCCTTTCCTTGCCTCTTCCTCCCTCTGGCAGGGGCTTCAGCAGGACCTTCAGGGACTTGAGCAGCAGGGCCTTCAGGGGTGTGAGCAGCAGGGCCTTCAGGGGCTTGAGCAGCAGGGCCTTCAGCAGCAGGGCTTTGAGGGCCTAGGGGTTGGTCCACCACAGCAGCAGCAGCTTCAGAGTCAGTGCCAGGGGGTGGGATGCTAGTTCTGTCCTTCTTGCCAGGGCTGGAATGAGTAGGCACAGGTTTCCTCTTCTTGCCTGACTGATAAACCATGGTGTTCCTGCTAGATGTATGTGGCAGCACGTCTTTCCCCTGTATGCTGACTGCATGCATGCTGCATCCTTTTATATCCACGGAGCTGACACAATTCATACTCCCCGCATGCGCAGTGAATGCTTTGCATCTGATATACATCTGCACGGCATCCCTTTTGTTTCCTATAGGCATCCGTGATGCATCCGCTTCATCTGCTATGCATCTGCCCCTTCCGCTATGCGTCCACTTCGAAATTCTCCCCCGGAACTCCTTCGGAGGTGTCATCATCTTCCATCTGCTGTCATCCGCTAAGCTTCCTATGAACATCCATTTAACATCCCCGCTACATACTACCCACGTCCGTTCTTTTCCGTTCTTTTCTGTTCTGTTTATGCAAATTTTTGCCACTTTTTGGAGCAGATGACAACGGATGGAATCACCCCTGAAATTTTGCTCATCCGCTGTGTCCTTTATGCATACGTTTTGTGTCCGTCGGCCAGTGGGACCTAGCCTTTAATACATTATTTAAAAGTTGTATAAAATAAAAAGAAATTAAGCAATAACATATCTAAATCTTAGAAGCGTAAGTGAAATCTTTGTACCCTTGGTAATAATCATATCGTGCCCTAATTGTAACAATAGTGGTGCTCACAGAAAAGATAGTTTTGGTGTTCTATCAATGCTCCCTGCAACTACTAAATCTTTAATAGCATTTGTAATCTCTGTTGTCATCAAATAAGCGTGCAATATTAATTTATCTTTAATTCTATCGGTTGTCTTCTGAGTGGTTTGTAAGGAATGTGCAGTACAGTTAAATATCCCTGGAGAGCTAACTCAAGAGATACACACTCTTTTGATTTAATTATAATCAAATTAATACACCAATGCATTAAAATAAAGGATTTTTAAAAATATTTTACATTTATGCAATATAAATTAAACAAGAAATCAATAGCAGAACTGGATCTCTTTATTTGAAACCATTTCAGTAATATTAATATGTATTTTTTTTCTTGTGTCTTGAATGCTAAATATAAGCTTCTATCATTTTATGTTTCCTACTCAAAAAAATGTTATGCTTGTTCTCTAGGGTAAGAAGGCAGAGTATCTGTGAAGTAACACCAAGAAGTGGTGGAGGATAAGCTATTGTGCCAGTTACACTTATATTCTGATCTTCCTTTTCTTGGGTGAAAATCCAGGGGTGGCATTCTACTGGTTCGACCCGGGTCTATAGAACTGGTTGTTATGGTTCCCAGTAGTTTGGAGAACTGGTAAAATGCCCCCCTGGCTGGCCCCACTCCTCTCCGCCCACTTCTCCATTCCCTGCCCAGTCAGTCCCTATTGCACATGCGCAACATCGTGAGCATGCTCAATGTGCTTGCAGCCCGTTTTTGCCCACCAGGCCAGTGATACTGCCTGCCTTTTGCTGCAGCAGAGCAAAAAGCTTCCCCTCCCTTCAGAAACAGCTCTTGGGCAGCAGAGAATCAGCCCGGTTGAATCCTGTTTCTCTCTGCTGCCCGGAAGCCATTTCTGAAGGGAGGAGGACTTGCAAGGTTTTTGTTTTGCCGGAGAGGCTCTCCCAGGAAGAGCAGGTGAGAGAAGCAGCCTGGAGATGACACGAGCCTCTTCACTGATCTGCCTGTTCACAGGTAAACCTGTGAGTTATGCTAACCCTTCCCCCACTGTCCCCGGGGCTTCCTGGGCCTTGCCCAGCCTACCTAGCTGCCTCCCCAACATCCCTGGGCTTGGCTGGCTGGCTTCCTCACCGGCACAGTCCCATCTCATCAGTGACACTGGTTGGGGCCTACCTATCTGCCTCTCCCCAACATCCCTGGGCTTGGCTGGCTGGCTAAGCTGCCACGCGGTGCTCACTCAATGATGTAGAAGTGCTCTGACCGGTTGGGCGATGGACCCGGCTGCTTCCCATAAGCAGCACCACTTCTGCTGCCCACGGAGGTGCTTTGGAAGGGCTGGGTCAGGGCAGGGTGGGGTGATCATGTCCCTGCTGTAGCCGTCATTGCACGTGGAGGTGCTTAAAGCAGCAGGGCCATGAGCACCCCCTGCTGCAGCCATCACTCCAAACAAGATGATTTCAGAGGGCTGGGGCGGCGGGTGCTCACGGCCCTGCCTGTTGCAGCCATCACTGCCATTGCTATACGTGGAGGTGCTTAAAGTAGCAGAGCCATGAGCAACTCCCACTGCTGCCATCATTCCATGTGTGGTGCTTTCAGATGGTTGGGGTGGAGAGTGCTCATTGCCCCACTGCAGCCACATGCCACCCCCTCCTCCCCCTTTCTTCCTTTTCCCGGAACCTGCTGCTGACTAGAGCTCGCCAGATCACAGTGCGGCCCAGACCAGATCTGTCTCTGTGTGTGTGCGTTTGTGTGTGTGTGTGTGTGTGTGTGTGTGTGTGAGAGAGAGAGAGAGAGAGAGAGAGAGGGAAAAAGAGAGAAAGAGAGAGAGGGCGAAGAGAGGGAAAAGAGGGAAAGAGAGAGGGTGAGAGAGGGGGGAAGAGAGAAAAAGAGAGAAAGAAGGTAGAGAGAGAGAAAGAGAAGGAAGAAATAAGAAAGAAAAGAAAGAGAAAATGGAAAGAAAGAAAAAGGAAGAGAGAAAGGAAGTGAAAGGAAGAAATGGGGGGATGGAAGGAAGGGACAGAAAGACAGAAAAAGAAAGAGAGGGACAGAGGAGAAAGTGAATGAGATATGGATGGATAAATAGATGGAAGGAGGGAGGGAGAGAGAAAAAAAGGAGAGGAAGGAAGGACACAAACGCTGGCTTCAGAAGACTCTGAAGCAGCACAGCAATTTGGCTGGCCTGCAAGGAATCTTGGAGGTTACCTAGTCCAACCCCCTGCTCCAGCAGGAGTTCCTTGCAGAATCAAAAAATAGCAGGGCTAGAAGACTCTGTGTGTGTGTGTGTGTGTGTGTGTGTGTGTGTTTGTGTGTGCATGGCTGTCCAAACTCCAAAAACAGGTCAAGTAGCTCTGGGGAGATCAGTAATAAATTAGAACACTTGCTCAGCAATTCAGCCATTAAGTGAGGACCATTTGTATTTGGTTTGCCAGTCACCTGGCCACACCTACCCAGTCACATGGCCACCAAGCCATAACCACCTGATCATGTGACCAAGCCATGCCCACCCAGTCATGTGACTAACAAGCCACACCTACCCAATCACATGACCACTAATTCACTAATTAAGCCATGCCCACAGAACTGCTTGTCACAAAATTTGAATCCCACCCCTGTGAAAATCAGTCTTGACCCAACTTCTGTACTGGAAGCAACATACTGTGTAAAAGAGAGAGGGCTTCAAAAAAGAAGCCCTTTGAAGCCCTTCTATGTTACTGGTTGTCCATCTCTGATTTAGATTATAAAGTCCGAGATCAATTCTGCAGCTCATGTGGAAATGAATTAGGCACTTTAACATTAGCAATACAATCATTGAATGAAGAGGTAAATGGAGAAGACATATGATCAGCCTATTTATGCAAATCGTAATCCATTAGGATAGCAAATGTGAATCAGAACGAGATTTTATAAATTCAAAATAATATGCCTTTTAGTTTCAAGGGACACTTTAAAGTGTTGGCCAGTCAACATTCTGTAATTAGGATTATATCTGTCTACATCAATGGTTTATTTAAAATGATTCAAGCTGAAGGAAGAATTTCATTAGCTATTTGTTGTCTTGGAATTAGCAAAATATTTATTAATATTGCTGTGACAGACTCACAAAATAGATGTTTTCTGTACAGCATCACTGCAATATCCAAAGAATATAGACAACCCTTAATTTTTTGCCCTGAATCAGTTGCACATGTTTGTTTATGGGAGATGCATGAGCAATGAGTTTTGTTGAAGTATATTGATACAAGATGAAATGAGAAAAGAGAAACAGCCTGGCAGAAGGCCAAATATGCCAGTTTGGTTATGTTCAGGCACTGCCAGCTCAAATTTCACTATTCCCAGCAACAAATGAGCTCAGCTGAGAATTGTACCTTCAGTGTGCAGCATGACTACAAAGTATAAATCTTTTGTTTAGAATTACTGAGCATTTTTTTAACTGCCAGTCATAACCATGTTTTGTGGGATCCAATTTCAGCCATCTGGATAATCTTGTACAGTGAAATAAAATATTTCCCAAGACGGCTTGTAATTAGCGATTTAAACACACACACACACAAACACATACACACATACACCATTCCTCTCTTGATACTATGTTTGCCTAGAAATTCTACTGAAGAAAAGAAAAAGGGGAAAAAAGAGAAAAGAAAGAAAAAAGAAGAAATGAAAAAAGGAAAGCTAAAAAAGAAAAGAAGAATTCTGTGGCATTTTAGAGGCTAAAATATGTCTAATGAAGAATATTTTAAAGGTAGCTTCCTCAAAATATGTTTAGTGTAAGCCAGCATTTGTAACTGCTCTTGTAGAATATTTTCTAAATGTCCAGGATTGGAACATCAATTTCTTCATGATAAGAGCAACATACAATGAGAAATGTGTCTGGTGTAATCTATCAAGAGTTTGCAAAGAAAAATAAGAAAGTTAAATTGGGTGTTGAAGATCTGATTGCACAGTTCTGAAATTGGAAGAAGTCCTCATCAGAGGAAGTAGAATTCCCAGAGATACTAAGGCAAATATAGAAGATAGAGATTAAGACAGTGACGAGAGACTTCTTGTGAGACTGCCTGAAGTCAATAAGGAACTCAAGAATTTGGAAAGTTCTCAAAGGATGAGTCATTTCAGAGAATAGAAAGGGAAGAAACCAGTGGTGGGATTCAATTCTTTTTACTATCGGTTTTGTGGGCATGGCTTGTTTGGTGGTGTGGTTGGTGTCATGTGACTGGGTGGGCATGGCCAACTCAGCAGCAGCTTGCTATGAGTGACATCAAGTTGGCCATGCCCACTCAGTCACATGACCAATGCTGCAGAGACCATCGCATGGATGCGTTTTAAAAGTCAGAAAACTTTGCCAAAGACTTCCCCCCACCCCTCTGGGTGTATCATCCTACAAAACATGTCCATACCCAAGTGTTATTAATCATGCTCCCCTATTAGGTTTTTGCACAGCAGAAGCTTCGGTCATCTAATCAGTCTCTGAAGAAAATATGAATGGAATGTACTTTCAATTCCACACTGCTGCCTGCTCTTTGAAACTGCCCCCTTCCTTTCTGTTGACAACTATAAAATGTGTGTACAAAATGTTTTATGAGTTGACACTGGGGTTTCTCGCCCCCCCTCATTGCAAAATGCCTGCAGCTGGTGCTTTTTTTGGTGTGGGTGCACTTCAGCAGCTGCATTGAAAAAAGCACATCCTGTTCTATGTGCTGGGCCCTGTTCTAAGCCAAAGATCAGTAGCCACTTCTTTCACAGAGCAAAAGAAGCCTCCCCCAACTGGCCAGCTGATCTCCTCTTTCCTTGCCTGTTTGTTCTGTACCACTGAGGAGGAGGAGGAGACCAGCTGGCCAAAGAGGCCACTGCTGGAGGTGACTCTTTTTCAGTCTCCAGCTGCCTCTTTTGGTGCAGAAAGTCTCCCCCAACTGGACGGCTGGTCTCCTTCTCCTCAGAACATACAGAACAAACAGGCAGAGAAATAGGAGACCAGCCAGCCAGTTGGAGAAAGATTCTTTGCATTGTGAAAGAAGCAGCTACTTATCTCCGGCTTTGCTCCAATTCTCCAACGGTCCAGTGCCACCCTGTTCTATGCACTGGCTGCTCGGACTTGCCGGGCCTCACACATGGAACAAGGAATGCTTTTTTTGGTGTGGTTGCTGAACTGCAGCTGCATTGAAAAAAGTACACAGCAGCTGCAGGCATCTCGTGACAAGGGTGGCGAGAAGCCCCGGGACATTCACTCACTCAGCTGCTGGCTGGCCAGGCCAGGCCAGGCTGGAAGAGGCATGTCTGCCAGGAGAAGGAAGAAAATGTGCTCCAGCAGGGCAGGCAGACCTGGGGATGCTGCACATGCACACTGCATGTGTAGCTGCTGCATATGCAGTGTGCATGTCCTGGGACATCCAACTGAGTTGTGCCATGGCCACCATGTGGTAAAGAAAGCTAGGAGAGTGACTGGGACAAGTGAGCAACTGGGTGACTGGGTTGGGGGATGTGGCCAGCCAGGGGTCGCCATCAGTTCGGCAACTCATGCCAAATCACTGCTCATGGTTCACCCGAGCTGGTGGTTGAATGCTACCTCTGAAAGAAACTGTCAGCCTCCTAAGTAGACCAGACAAGAAATATGACCAATTGAGCTTATTGTACTTTATTGTAAGGATATATTAATAAATCTTGCAAGTTTGAAACTAGAAATTTCCTGCCATCTCTTCTTGCCAACTGAATAATTAGAGCAAATCTTTTCTTCTTTCTCTGCCCATTATTCAGTTGTGGATTGTCCCCACCACTCTCTTGTCTGAACTTTCACTAGAGAGAAGCTTTTTCCCATTCTTCCAAGGTCATTCTCATATTCCATAGCAGAAATGAAACTCAGAGTTAAAATACATAGAAATAGCAATGGAACTGTGGGAGAAAGATAGCAACTCATAGGGAAAAGTGAAGAGAGCAGCAAAAGAACTTCAACTTAAAGATCAATGGCTGGAGTAGACAGAAGGGGAGACAGGATAGATGGATGACAGATAGATAGAATGATAGATGATAGAAGAGATAGAAGATAGATAGATAGATAGATAGATAGATAGATAGATAGATAGATAGA
>BLBF01000005.1:37712378-37751402 GCA_015471245.1 Laticauda colubrina | reverse complement strand
TGGGGAATGGAGGCAAGGGCAAAACCTGATAGACACTCAGGATGTGCAAGGCCCCAACAGAGCCTCACATGAAGAGAAGAAGCAGCGCAACCTCCTGAGACACTGGTGCAACTCCCCAGCTGGAGCAGTGGAGTGGCAAGACAGGATGATAGATGATTAATGAGTGCTTTCTTCAGCCTGTCTCATCACAATGATGAGATTGGGCCATGTATATTGGGTGGGCCTACAATGAACAGGGTGTTTAATAAAGATAGTAGGTTGTCTAAATAGTAAGGCCTTTGCCAGGACAGCTTTAGACCAATACCATAAATTTCACCGAGAAGCCAACTGACAACCAGTGCTGCTCATAAAGTAGCAGTGCAAGAAAGACATATTATAGCATTCCCATCAGTTCCTTTTCTGCTGCATTTTGGGTCAGTTATAACTACCAGGCTGTCTTCTAGAAAAAGCTATGTATAGAATTTATTGGGGAAGTCCATTTCAAATATGCTTTAGGTAAGAGTAACTGTCTGAAGAAAAGGACATAATTTGCACATTAGTTGGACCTGTGAGAAAGTACTCCAGATTTCAGTTACCACCAGCTTTTTAAGCAGGAACTGTGAGTCCAAGACCAATCCCAGATTGGGTACCTATCTAAAAAAAATCAATTTTTTAGAACTGTATGTTTTTATTTAAGCAATGCAAATTTTGAGTGATCATGCTCATCAAGAAAACTCCTTTCATCATTCTATCAAACTAGTGATGATGTTTGTGACACCTACAATCAAGAATTTAATGTGCCAGTTCCCATATGTCTCATATGTAGACAGTACCTCAAGATGACTGTGCATATAGCAGCTAGACTAGTTTTTTTTCCCCATTTATTGATGTTCAGCTTATAAAGTAATATTCTACTTTGTGATCTCCAGAGTGACTTGGTATTTCATCCATAAATTGGCTGTCTATCATTTTTTCCCCTTCATTGCTTTATTCCCATAGTACCTTTTGTCTTTGCAGTCATTCATCCATTCAAAGGTTGAAGTTTAGAACTGAAGTCTATTTAGGAAGGTTTATGGTAAGATAGGATACAGCATTTCTAATAAAAAACAAAAGGAAAAGAAAAGCAGACATATTTCATTTTATTCCAGAAATACTGAGGCACAGATGCCATACTATACTCACGGTGCTTTTGCATCCTGATATCTGACACAAAGATTTGCATAATTACATTGTTGTGCATTTGTTTTCTCTTGCCACCTCATGGATACATAAGGCAAGGGACATCCCTCATCTCCTGTATTTTGCACCTAATAAATTAAAAATGTATTTTAAGTAATTTGCTAAATGTAGATACTTCTGTATAACTAATTGACAATTATAAGTCTCCATTTTTTGTTGTTTGGGCTCATATTTAATTATGAGGTAGAAAGATATAGTGCGTTCCCAATCTCTTTCAGTTTCTCTGTAAATCATCAAATCAGGTTTATTTATCGTTCACATTTCCAGGGATAAAGAGTTCCTTAAATTCATTTTTCAGGTTAAAATTGAACAAGTTTGCTTCTTTTAACTATTGCCCTGGCCTTCACAGATCCATTAGCAGCCATAATATTAAAGTTCTTGGGAGTACAACAAGTATGTGGATTCTGTTTATCTAACAATATTTTGCAAAGATACTACCTCTTTTAAGAACTGTCACTGATTTCCTCTTATTATGATTACTTATGTACATATACACCTCCAGTTTTAGTTAACTTGAAACTTGTAAATGAGCAATCCATTACCTGTTCAATACAGGACATAAGTTTTATCATTACTGAGCTCTTCTATTTCCTTTTACCAATGAAATTGTCAGTTTTGTTTGTATGCTCCATTTGCTGATGTCCAAATCTATGTTATTTTGGTTGTTTGAAAATTGTATTAGGAATGAAGAAATTGGATTGGCAAAACATTCATTTATGTAATTTATGTTTCCTAGATCATACTTCTAAAATATCCTTAGATTTGCTCAGTAGCAAGGTAAGTGAAATCTGACCTAAGGGGTGCATCAAGTACTATAATAAATCACTTTATTTTAACTTTCCATATAGTTTTCTAGGTAAAATGTAGGACTGATTTCTTGGGAAGAACAACATTAATGCCATGAACACAGATGCCTTACCAGTCATCAGATACTCTGTCAGTGTAGCTGCCCAAATGAGGACATGGAAGTTGTTGGTGTAAGACCCAGAAGCTCCTTATAATGAATGGAGATTTCTACTCCAAGTCCACTACCCCGAGACTGTACACCAAAGAGAAAGAGGGCGGGTTGGGTCTGGTGAATGTCAAAGCTATTCTCCTAGATTAAAACCAGAAATGCCATAAGAGATGGTTCTCAAAAATGAGCAAAAGAAAAAATGAGCTGAGAAAATGCGGAGACAGCAGCAGACATGGAAAGAAGATCAAGCAGAGGAAGCACCATGGCAAGACAAAACCCTGCATGGGAAGTACTAGCAACAGATAGCTGATGTGGCAGACATTGGAGAATCCCACCAGTGGCTGGAAAGGGGTGCACTAAAAATAGCACTGAAGCACTGATTAGCATAAGAATAGGCTCCAAGCAATAGATTCATAGAAGCAGGGGTTTACCAAACTAAATAGGACCTTAGATGAAGAATATGCAGAGAGGCCTCTGAGACAGTCCAACACATAGCATCAGGGTGTAAAATGGAGACAGGAACAGCATATGCTGAACAGCACAGCCAAGTACTTCCCAGATGTGCCAGTATGATAACTCTAATAAAATAGACCTTTGAAAAAATGCCTATCTTAAGGTAAGGTCACACTGGCCGACGGATGCAAAATGGATGCAAAAAGGACACAGTGGAAAAGCAAAATTTTGGGGATGGCTCCATCCATTGTTATCCACTCTCAAAAGTGTCCCAAATTTGCATAAACAGAACGGAAAACAACGGAAAGGAACGGATGGGAGTAGTACATAGCGAGGATGATAAGCGGATGTTCATAGGAAGCCTAGCGGATGGAAGCAGATGACACATCCACAGGGCTTCCGGGGGAGAATAGCGAAGCGGACACTTAGCGGAAGGAGCGGATCCATAGAGGATGACGTGGATGCATCACAGACGCCTATAGGATGCATAGCAGATGCAAAGCGGTCACTGCGCATGCAGGGAGGATGAATTGCATCAGCCCCGCAGATGTAAAAGGATGCAGCTCGCAGGCAGTCAGCATTCAGAGGAAAGACCTGCTGCCAAAGACATCTTGAAAGAACACCATGGTTCAACAGTCAGGGAAGAAGAGAAAGCCTGTGCCTACTCCTGCCAGCCCTGGCAAGAAGGACAGAACCACCATCCCACCCCCTGGCGCTGACTCTGAAGCTGCTGGTGCTTCTGCTGCTGCTGCTGGTGCTCCTGGTGTTGCTGCTGCTGGTGTTCCTGGTGTTGCTGCTGCTGGTGCTCATCCTGCTGGTGCTGCTGGTGCTTCTCCTGCTGGTGCTGCTGGTGCTGCTGCTGCTGTGATGGACCAGCCCCAAGGCCCTCAAAGCCCTGCTGCTGAAGGCCCTGAAGCCCCTGCCAGAGGGAGGAAGAGTCAAGGCAAGGAGAAGGGAGAGAGAAAACAATACTCCATTTCCGAAGACCATGAGGAGGAGCTGCTGGAATGACTGAGGGAGAATGAGTACCTGTGGAGTAAGGGCCACAGGCTCTATCGTGACACCAAGAGGAAGCAGGCAGCATGGAGAGACAAGGCAGAGAGCCTGGGCTACACTTCAGACGTACTCCTGGGATGGTGGAAGCATTTGCATCCCTGGTATGGCAAGCTGCACCTGAAGAAATCTGGCCAGGCTGCTGTCAAGCTCACTGACCAGGAGATGTATGTCATGGCCAAGTGCAGCTTCGTGGAGGGTGAGATCCGCCACCGAGGAGCAGCCCCTCTGTCAACCCTCTCCCTCAGACAGCCCAAAGAGAGCAACTCCTCTTCCAGCCAGGAGCCAGCTACCATGTCCAGGCAGGTGTCTTTGGAGGGCCCCATGGCAGGGACCCCCCCCGACAGCTGCACTCCCCATGCCAGAGGACGTGGAGGATCCCCTGTCTCAAATGGAGCAAGAAGAAGCAGAAGCCAGAGACCAACCCACACCCACACCCAGCTCCACCTCCAAAGAAAGCAGGCAGAGAGGCAGACCAGAGGGCCAGAGCCACACTGTGCTGCTGGAGATCAGGGACACCATCAAGACCAGCACAGATCTTCTCTCTCAGCTGGTCCACAGTGATATGCTATCCTCTAACCACAAGCCCTTCATCACGTACATGAGCCAGACCCTCATGAACCTGCCCGAGGCCCAGTACCAGGTGATGAAGGAGAAAATCACAGCACTGTTGCACTACCCTCCGGGCCCAGTTGAACCTGCTCCGACCCACTCCAGGTCTGCTCCTCCACCCCAGGCGATGTCATAGCCCTTCCATGGCTTTCAACAGCCCCTCACCGACAAAGGCTACGAGTACCAGGACTTCCCACACAAGAGGCATCTCATCCCAGTCCAGGCCCAGGTATATCGCACGCCACAGATGCCTCACCTGAGCCAGCTGCAGACCAGACAGCCCCACTACATTCCTCCTTCCTCCACCCCACAGCCAAGCCCCTCAACAGAAAATCTGTCATCAGTACTGTGCCTGACATCCCAGGTCCTTGATGAAGGGCCTCTCAACCTCACAGGACTGAGTCAGCTCTCTGAGAGCTTCCTGAACACACCATACCCTGTTGTACTCTCGGGGCCAGGCACCCCAGTGGTGACTCAGACCAGCACTCCAGCAAAGTCACCTCCACAGCCCCTGGCCGCTCGACAGCTGAGTCCATGGACATGCCTCAGAGTGACTGAGAATAGTGCCAGAGACTGAGTTGTTACCTGTTCACCTTATCTTTGCTTAAAGACACTTTACTTGGGTCATTTTGCTTTTTTAATAAAGTCATACAGTTTACTTAAGACAGTTGTTAATAAAGGTTATCTTTGCTTCACACACTTGGTTCAATTTATTTACTTAATAAAGTGTTGGTGAAAATTTTGAAAAAAGGGTTAAGCCTTTGCATGCTTGTGGGATAGGTAAGGATAGTTGTGGGATGGGTAAGGATAGTTGTGGGATGGGTAAGAATAGTTGTGGGTAAGATAAACCTCCAGTGCAAGCATAGTGGGACTATATGGTCCACCCTCCCAGCTGCCACACATATGGACCTTTATTATCAATAACAATTTATTCATTGATCAACACATTTCAAAATAAACAAAACTCTTTATTAATGGCCTATTCATTGTAAGACCACTCAACATACATGGCACAATGTCATCAATGTTATGAGACTGGCTCAAGGAAGCATCCATTAAGCATCTACCATCCTGTCTTGCCACTCCACTGCTCCAGCTGGGGAGTTGCACCAGTGTTTCAGGAGGTTGCACTGCTTCTTCCCTTCACGTAAAGCTCTGTTGGGGCCTTGTACATCCACAGTGTCTATCAGGTTTCGTCCTTGCTTCCATTCCCCAGGCTCCATGTCCCCATTGCCTTGTTGATGGTCCACGAGCCTGTTCTGCAACAATGGGTAGCAGGTGCACATGAGATTGTGCAGGATGCAGCATGCTTCCACGATCCTCCTCACGGTCTGTGGGTGATGTTGCATGGTGGTGAGAAGTACCTGGAACCTGTTGGCCAGGATGCCAAAGGCGTTCTCCACCACCCGCCCTGCCCTGGACAGCCTGTAGTTGAAGATCCTCTATTCATGGGTGAGGTATCTTGAACTGTATGGCTTCATGAGGTAGGTTCTGAGGGAGAAGGCCTCATCACTCACGATGAAGTAGGGCACATCTTGTTTGTCATTGGGTAGGGGGTCTGGATCTGGAAAACCCATGATGAGATTGCGTTCCAACCCATCCTTGAGGTCACTGGCATTGTATACCTGGCTATCTGAAGCCGACCCGTTGCTTGAAGCATCGATGTAGATGAACTTGTAGTCAGCATCAACCATGGCAAATAGGATGATACTGAAGAAGCCCTTGTAGTTGTGATAAGAGGCCCTTGAGTTGGGTGGAGCTTTGCAGGCACGTACTTCCCATCTATGGCTCCAACGGTGTGGGGAAAGTTCCACCTCTGATACCACTCTTCTGCAACTTTCCTCCAGCCTTCTTCCGTGGTGGGGCACTGGAGGAGCTCCTCCACGTATTCTTCGATGATGGCCTGCACCACTTCTCTGACCACTTTGCTGATGGTGTTGTGTGGCACCCTCCAGGCATACTGCATGTTTCTGTACGTGGTTCCAGAGGCCAGGTGTCACAGAGTCAGTGCCACCTTCAGTCCAGGATCTAGGCTGGGATGGAAGTTGGTGCTCTGCTTGGTCAACCTGCGTCTCAGACGCTCCACAATTTCATCAAACATGGCTGGTGGCATCCTCATGAAGTGCTGGAATGCACGAGTGTCTTCATTCCTCAGCTCCACCATCAGCTATTCATAGAGTCCAAACTCCACTCTTCTCCCGATCAATCATCGGACCCACACAGCTCTTGGACATCTCCTTCTTCTCCTTGCATAGAAAAGGTGAAACAGTCTGAAGAGGGCTTGGTTGTGGTGTTGAATGATGGCAGCTACCATAAGGAGTGTGTGATGATCCATGGTGGAGATCAATGGATGATGTGAAAGAGCAAGACCAAGGGTGAAGAGTTCTGTACACCACAGCTGCTGGACTGATAGTGAGATCCAGGTGATTTCCTCCCCCTTTTTATAGGAAATATCAGTTGTCTGCTAGGTGTCCTTCCACATACTCTAGACATCCTCCAGACATCCTAAATATCCAAGATACGTCACATATACGAACGTTTTGTCCATTTTAATGCTTTATATATGAGATGCATCCGCTTACATCCTTTCTATTTCTGTGCTACTAATGCTTTGTGAACGTTTCACTTCCTCCCTCTTTCTCCCTTTCGCTTCCTCCCTCTTTCCGCTTTCAGCTGCAGTGGATGTGAGTTGTGGGGATGCCCAGAGGATACAGAGGATGTGTAATGGATGACAACGGACGTAAAATGTTTGTTGCCCGTATGTGTTGCGGATGTACATCGTACACGGCGGAAAATTCATCCGCTCAAAAAGTTTTGTGCAGCTCAAAAATGTTGAGCAGATGAAATAGCAGTAGACGGATGTTTCACGGATAGAACATATGAAAGACGTACGCAGTGAGTACACAATGGATGCATCGCATTTTCCAACGGATGGCAAGCTTTTTTGTCCATTTTACATCCTCTTTGCATCTGTTGGTGCAGTGGGACATGGGCTTTAGAGTTTTGTTGTTGGAGTTTGTTTTACTGGAACACTGACACTGATGACACTGGTCATAGAGAATGGGCAAAGATCTTGTGGGACTTGCAGATCTAGACAGACAATTCCTGCCAATTGATCAGACATCATGGTAGTAGATCAAACCAGGATTCCAATGTAGTGATATTTGTAGTGGTGCCTAGTAACAGCAACATCAGGAAGAAAGAGTAAAGAAGCTAGAGAAGCCTAATCATAACCCTACTAATAATCCTAAAAAGGAAGGTGGAAGACTGCACAACATTGTCCAGGATGATGGGGTCCTGCAATGGCTTTTTAAGAAGAGGATGAAACCAATGGTGGGATTCAAAATTTTTTACTACCGGTTCTGTGGGCATGACTTGGTGGGTGTGGCAGGGAAAGATACTGTAAAATCTCCAGTTAGAGGTGGTATTTGCTGGTTCTCCAAACTCCTCAAAATTTTTGCTATCAGTTCTCCAGAAGTGGTCAGAACCTGCTGAATGCCACCTCTGGATGAAACAGCACCTTTTTAAATGACAACAGGAATACTCCCTTCCTGAAGCATGAGTTAACCATTGTCAGCAGGCATCCACACATGTCACCTCCAGGATAGCCATGACAAGCCAGGAGGGCATGAATTTAGTTCACAGGTGGCCATGCTTACAGCCTGAAGGACCCTGTCTACTTCCTCAGGTCCAACAGCATCAAATGAATAAGTCCATCCCCAGGCACTATGCTTGGCTTCCAACTGACAATGAATCCAAGTGATTTTATACACCAGATGCACAACAAATTCCTCTGGGCAGACTTGAAAGTACACTCCCAAGCCCCTCTGGCTAATCTTAAGGAAGGGTCTTGGTAACCTTAAATAAGAGGACAAAGGTAACTTCCCCTTCAATCAAATTGCTCTGCTCAAGAAAATAATGTCCAGTGTATGGCCATTATTTTGAATTGGACCATAAATGACCTGGGATAGGCCTATGACCACCATGGTGGCCATGAACACCTGAATTGTTTCCAAGCCCACCCTTCAGTGTTGCAAATCTCACAATACTTCTTCAAAGGTGAGGGGGACATAATATCTTACTCTTTGAGGTGTTCTTAACTCTACCTCAAGCTTCCCTTACAAGTTAAGGAAGTAGATTTGCAGAGCTATTAAACATGGTCCTAAAATCACTACAATTGCCTATGGTAGTCATAGCACAAAATGCATCCCTAAAGTTAAGTTTTCAACCTCATCTTATCCAACCTTTGTACCCCATAGTATGCTGTAGTACTGCTGTACAGCACTGGGCTCTTCGTGACACCCCTTTGAATGGGGAAGTCAATAATGCAATATGTTGATTGTGGGAAGAAAAGTAAAAACTCTGAATGAATACGAGACTCTTCTATTATTCACAGCATTATTATGGAAAGATGCCTGGTACTCATAAAAGATAAATGAGGTATGAAGCATAAAGGGTGGGAAGTGAGCTAAAAACTAGCAAGAGAAGCAGAGAAAAAAGGAATGAGAGAAGTGGTGTTAAATGCAATAGAAGTTCCTTCCTTAACTGGCAAGGGAATGCAAAAGACATCAAAGCGGTTTTCCCATAAATCTATATGAAAATGAACTTCAGAGACTACTTTCCTTCTTTCATTGCTTTAAGTTCTCTTGCAGCCGGAAAAAGAATATACTTCAGAAGCTTTTCAAATTGCTTTGAGATATATAATAAACCAAGCCTATGTGGAGTTAAAGTTTATAGCTGCTTCTTCCTTATCCTCGTTGTCCTCTCGTCCTCTTCCTTCCAACAACAATTCTCCTCATCCTTTTGTTTTTCTGGGTATATATTTAAACCCATACAAACTCCCCTCTTTTTTTGTTGTAAAATTTATCACAGACTGAAGCCCCTGAAGACAGTTTTCCTAGCCCTGCCATTATATTTCATTTGACAGGGTGATCATTAATAACTTCTCATCTGTGGACAGATATTCTATATTAATGCAGATAAATTAGATGCTGGGCTTTTAGAAAACAGGAGCATTTTTTTTTTTTTTTTGTACAGCGATGATTATGCCTACACTTTCTCATTGTTCATAGAGTTTCAGAATAAAACCAACAAAAGTAATCCTCAGTCTAGTGGTGGGGTTCAATTTTTTTGAAGGCATGGCTTGGTGGGAGTGTTAGGGGAAGGATACTGTAAAATCTTCAGTCAGAAGTGGTATTTGCCAGTTCTCTGAACTACTCAAAATTTCTGCTACCAGTTCTCCAGAACTGGTCAGAACCTGCTAAATACCACCTCTGCCTCAGTCCAAACAAAAGTTGAAAGTCTCACATATAATACATTACATTGCATTTAATTGAGAACACATGCTACACAAGTAGATTTGAAGTAGTCAATTCCAAATTGACAGTTAGACTTCGTGCCTGACTGACTTCCTTCTGCTCACCCATTTCCATTTAATCTACATGGGTGATTCTACGTGTCAGGGGTATTTGCAGCAAGGGGTCAATACACAATAGGACCCTGACCATTTTTTTCATGTTTTGTATATATAGCATATTGTCAAATGGTGTGGCTGTCAAGGCTGCCATCTTGATTATTATTATTATTTGACATAGTCCCATTGTAAATATCCACATTGGGAAGGTTTAGTTAAGCTTAAAAAGTTATAAAAATGTTGCAACTTCCCTCCACTTCCATCTCTACTCCATTTTTTAACACTAGTTTTTATTCCCAATGGTAATTGTGAATTATTACAATTATTAATTCCAGTCTTGTTTGATTTAAAAAGATTTGGCAAATCCAATAGCATCGAGTACTGACAAAAAGGATAATTTTCTATTCCAAAAATGGCATAATTTCACCAACTTTCTGTAGCTACAAAGAGTTTTTTCTCCAGAAAGATTCACATCAGAGTTCAGCCTTAAGGGTTTGAATCAATGTTTTAAAAATTAGCCACTTAATGCAGTGAGAAACACATTTAAGTAACTGATACAAGAGTGCAAAACAGCTCTTTTTAGCAGATATTTTGCAAACCTGTAGGGTACATCTGACAACTGTTCAAAGCATTATAAGCAGTGATAACATTATAAATGCAGTGAACTGGTCATTGCCATGTCTCTCTGGGGATTTTTTTTTAACAGCCCATGTGAATATTCCAATAGTTTCCAGTTAAGGGGAGGGGAGAGAATCGTTTCTTAAAATGCAAAAGACTTATGCAAATATTTGTTGAGGGTGGGAGAAATGTAATATAGGCCCCCTGAGTTAAACTGTTTACTGGGAAAAGCTAGCATTTAATTCATTCCATTGTTGAAGTCTATAAAATAGAGATATATTCTGAGAACAATAGCAGAGTTCAGTACTCCAAAGAAAATGCCAGCAAAAATAGAATTTGCTGAAGGATAGGTTTGTAAATAAAGATTCACACTGTTTTTATTTATTTTTATTTATTTATTTGATTTGTCAATTGCTTAAAAGATAATAGGTATAAGTAAAAACACAAGTAAGGACAAAGGAAATGGGTACGAATAAATGGGGACAATAGGATAGGGACGGTAGGTACAATTGTACACTTATGCACACCCTTAGGAATGGGGTGAGGTCAATAGTGGATAGTTTGAGGTTAAAGGAGTGGAGGTTAGAGGATGTAACAACAGAGTCAGGTTGTGCATTCCAGGCACTGACCACTACATTGCTGAAGACATACTTTCTGCCTTACAAGCAGAGGTGGTATTCAGCAGGTTCTGATCAGTTCCAGGAGAACCAGTAGCAGAAATTTTGAGGAGTTCAGAGAACCAGCAAATATCACCTCTGACTGGAAATTTTACAGTATCCTTCCCCTGTCATGCCCACCAAGTCATGCCCACAGAACCAATAGTAAAAAAAAATGAATCCTACCACTGCTTACAAGGCGTTGTTTGCTTTCAATTAGTTGATTTGGATTAAATAAATTTGGATTGATGGGAAAAGGAAAGAGTACCAAAAAAAGTACCAGCTTCCACTTTACAGGAATCATTCACACTTTTCCAGATTTTTCAAGGCAGATACTTGGGCAATATTTATAAAAAACACATATTTGTATCAAAATAGTGTGCAAAATTGCACTAGGAGAGCTGCTGTATTGCAGTGCAAATTACAGTGACTAATGTTGGAGTCTAAATTTTTTTAAAAAATTGTGATACTGTTGTCCATCCTTAGAGTCAATGAGGGCCCTTGTATCAGCAAAACTATGTGGCATTAACGTCAGTGTTCCTTGAAAGTTATGCAGTACACAAATTTTCCCATAGCCAAATGAAGACAGTAGAACTATTTCTATTAGGCATAATAACAGAAAAATATAATAAAAAAGATAAATACATTATGCTACATATCTTAACAGCTCCTAGAATTTCCTATGCACAATTTTGGAAGCAGGAAAATGTACCATCAGAGGATGTTGTTAAAAAAAAAATTAGACTGTGCAGAGATGGACAGACTAACAATGAAATTAAGAGACAAAGAAGAGTCGATATATTATAATGTCTGGGTTGCCTGGTATGAATGGTTTAAGAATAAAAAGAAATCAAAATGGCAATTAGTTAAAGAATAGGAAATTATGTAAATACTTATATCTATATTCATATCTATTTATATTTATTATATTAAGTTGAAATTGTACAATGAAAGAAATGTGTATATAGAAAGATGATAAGGAAATGTAAAAGATGTCTTGACATTGATATAATGATGTATAAAGTTTTATTTTATGTTTTAAAATTTTGAAAACTAAATAAAATTTAATAATTGGAAAAAAAAGGAAAGGCACAGCTTAAATGCAAATACAAATATGTCTTAGTAGTAAGATAGAGAGGGATATGGTGGCTCAGTGGTTAAGACACTCAGTGTCGATTAGTGGTCAAGATGCTCAGTGTCAATCAGAAAGGTCGGCGGGTCAGCAGTTTGAATCCTTAGTGCCATGTAATGGACTGAACTCCCATTAGCAGTTCAAAAGCCTGTAAAAATACAAGTAGAAAAATAGGTAGGAAGGTAACAGTGTTCTTTGCACCTTTAGCATTTAGTCATGCCAGTGACATGACCACGGAGACATCTTTGCACAGCGCTGGCTTTTTGGCTTTGTAACAGAGATGAGCACCGGCCCTGGAGCCAGAAATGACTAGCACGTATGTGTGAGGGGAACCTTTACCTTTAGTATGATCAAATGTACCATTTCTTTATCCATTCTCCCCACAATATAGTTTATGCATCTTAATGTTGAAACTGAGAACAATACCCTGCAGTTAGAAAAGGCAGTGGATGTATAACTTGTCAAACAAATTAAAAGACAAATCTTTACACTGATAGATACATATAGGCAGAATATATTTGCTGAACAGTATGCATGGTAATATGGACCTAGCAGCTTTTGGATGTTAGAAAATTAGTTTTCCAATGGTTTCTACAAACGGGAGGTGAAGAGGAACAGTCCCCTACAGGAGTTACTCTGGAAGCTAACACCGATGAACGGGTGTCCCCTGGAAACTTTGATCGCAAGTCAAGCATACCTAAGGATTAGAATTTTTTAGAAAGGGGGGAAATGGTGGTGGTGGGAGATATACCCCATTGTAATATGGAGGCTAATCAAAGGATGTGGGAGACTGCATGCATCCACAGGACCCTTATGCCCTCCATCTGGATTGTAACCATCCTGTTAGTAATAAGTGTTGTCCTTAACTCCATGTACTTATATGAGATGCTTGTAGTTAAGAAAGGTAATACAAACAAAGAAATACCCCTCGATAAGGATGCAGTTGATGAGTGGTATTCACTAGACCCCACTGACCTGGAGGAACTCCAAGACCTGGAGGAGGGCCATGATAAGTGAAGGGAAATCAGGCCATCTGATATATACTTTATGGTACTACCCACAGGGAGACATGTTACTTAGAGTGTATCCAGGTTTCCTAATTGTTCCACCACTAATCTCCCTCAGTGTGAGAATGAGGGAACTAGATATTGGCAGTGCATGTACAACAACACTATAAGATGTCATCTTCTGCACACTCCATGGGTACCCATTAGGCATGTCCGCATACCCTGAAGTACAACAGATAAAGAAAGTCTGCCTAAGGAAAAGGCATTTTCAGGATTAGCTACATGTATTCAATGCCTAACTAATGAAAGGGCTCTACATGCCAGCACTAGGAAGCCAGATTCATGCACTCATTTCCATTTGCCCTCCTGTGCATATGGTCAACAGACATATAAAAGGTGCAATAGGACGGATGGAGTTTTATGTTATAAAGATGATCTCCCATCAATCTTTCAAAGTGAAAGGTGAACTGAAAGATCAAGTGCTCCAGCTTCCAAAAATCCCTTATGCCCCAACAATTGCACAGTATGTATTAAATCTGTGTTGAAAGGGAGAACAGTTACCACGACTTTGATGTATCATACCCATTACAGATGTGAGGGAAAAGTAACTCCTTGTTGCTATAAAGGAACCTGGTACTCTATCTGTGCACAGAAGGATGAATGTTATGACCCCAGGATTAATCCAGCACAAACATGGTTGGTAGCTAGAAGTAGAGGCTCGAGTAGTGGCTCAATCATTTCCCAGATGCAGATATTGCTAGCCCAGGTACCATTTTGTTTGATGTCTGCAAAGTGGCCCAGTGACCCACTTCCTGCTGTTCTTCCTTGTCATGGCAAAGAACACATACTCAATCTGGTGTTTATATTTGCCCTTATAACCACCCAGTAGGGACTGGAAAAGGGGACTGTGGAAACATGGATGAGAGATTCTGTCCAACCTGGTATTGTGTTGTATGGGCCACTTATGCTTCAAATAAGGGCAAGGGGACTTATCTCTAGATAACAAGGGTACATGCATTCACAAATGTGTTGTATGCCATATCAATGTAATTATGTCAACATTACTATACCTAACCCTCGGCAATGGATTTCCAGATATGGGTCAACAATGGAAATTAGACTGTGGGCACAAGGCACTGATCCAGGAGGTATCATACATCTGGAAACCAGGTATCATCCTATTAGAAATTATACTAGATATTTCTCTGAATTTTGGAAGGAAGTTGACATTGAGTTTCAACCATCCCAGCAGGCTTGCAATTTATTTCTGGAATTGGCCTCTACCATAGCACATACTTTAAATGTTACTAGCTGCTACATATGTAAGGGGTACTAAAATGGGGGACCAATGACCATGGACAGCCCAGGAATGGAACTACTCAATCAACTATAATTTAATGGCCATGGTCAGGCATCAGCCTCAGTCCAGGTGGGAACTAGATACTCCCATTGTGGCCCAATGGTGTTTGGCAAACTCACAGGGGGAGGGACCATCAGTAGGGGAAACAGACTGTCTAGAAGTACATGAATGGAATCAAGCCATCAATTACTGGCAGTATTGACCAAATAATACAAACCAATTCTAGTCCAATTATTCCTTGGAGAACATTACTGTAACCCCTCCCAGTGTACACTGGATTTGTGGCATTATGGCTTATAGTACTCTACCCTTGAAATGGAAAGGAGCGTATACTTTAGGTATCATTAATCCTGCCTTCTTTATGTTACTACTTAATCAGCCCCAAGTAGTAAAAGCTGACCATTGGAAAAGTAAACAACTAAAAGCAGGTTATAAGATAGGGGATTGGAGTCATGATGAGTAGCCTCCTGAATGGGTCATTCAATTTTACCGCCCTGCCATTTGGGCCGCTGATGGCAGTTATGGCTATCGCACTCCAATATATATGCTAAACCGCATTATCCGATTACAAGCAGTCGTATAATTGATGCAAATGAAACAGCTCAATCTCTATGTACAATAGCAATCCAGCAGAAAAAGTTTAGAGATGCAATATACCAAAATCATCTGGCCCTAGATTTCCTCTTAGCCACTGAAGGGGAAGTGTGTATAAAATTCAACTTTACAAATTGCTGTCTGGAATTTAGTGATATTGGTGAAATCATTGAACAAAGTGCTAGATGTATAGAAAACATTGCACATGTACCTGTTCACAAATGGAATGGGTTTGAATTTGGCAAGATATTTGGATCTTGGTTCCTTAAATTATCCGGCCTCCAAGCCATAGTTGCACTCATTGGAATGATAGCAGCAGGATGTGTTATTCTACCATGTATTCTCCCCATCTTTGTGCAAGTAATTTCCAACAGTCTTTCTATGCTGGTAGAAAAGAAGGCTGCAGACAAGGCCATGTTTTTGTGGGAATATGAGAAATTGAACACAATAGATGATATCTCTCACATCTATGAAACTCCACAATAGTCTAAGGATTTAAGTGAAGTTTCAAAGGGGGGAATGAAGCAGGGTGGAAAATTACCAGAAAAGTATTCTTATCATTAGCAGAAGTTCCTTAGCTTATATCGCAAACATTATAGACGTTGCTTAATATGATATTGTGAAAATCAGGAAATCTGCTGAATCTAAGTCTAAGTATAATGACCTATGAACTAGATATTTTCTGTAAACAGCTAAATGGCAAGGGTGGCAAGGGTGGGTATGGAATATAACAGATGGTGTAAGATAAGCACATATATGCTTAATTGTGCAAAATGACTAATTAGACTTACTTCCCCCTTTTGTAGTACATATGTTATGGTATAGCATGATAAGAAAAAAATGTCCTGGGAAAAGCTGAGATTGTGAGCTGCATAAAAGCAACCCCTCAGGAATAGCCAGGGGTTCAGAATTTGCCATGCTAATGCTCTGAAACTTTTGCACAAATAAACCTGTATTCTCCTACCCTTCATGGTCTTGTGTTCTGATTTGAAAGCAGGATCTGTTGTAACAATGTCATTTATAGTTTTAAAAACTTTTAGCAGTTTGAGGTTGAACTGAGGAGAATGACAATCATATATACTATCATACAATTGGTTATTTTTGTTATGAACTTAAGTCTGGACTTCTGATAGTATATATACATTCAATTTTATTCAAAGTTTATTTCTCTTTCTTTTGTCATAGAAATTTATCTGTCATATGTTTCAGTGGTAGGATTCATTTTTTTTTTACTACCGGTTCTGTGAGCGTGGCTTGGTGGGTGTGGCATTGGAATGATACTGTAAAATCTCCAGTCAGAGGTGGTATTTGCCGGTTCTCTGAACTATTCAAAATTTCCACTACCAGTTCTCCAGGACTGGTAGAACCTGCTGAATACCACTTCTGATATGGTTATTTTGATTGTACAAAACAAGGTAAGTTTTTAAAGGTCTTTGGTCATTGCATACACAGGTGCAATTATAATGTGAAGAAATAATGATTTTACTGTGTCTGCTTTCTGAATTTTAGACAAATGACAATAGCAGTACAAAAATAACAGAAGTAGAAGTAATAGTAGGATTTTCTGCTTGTATTATATATTGACAATGTGATGGTGAAGTACAGAGTTGATTATAAATTTACCCTATAAACAAATGCAACCTGCAGATATGAGTTAGAGAGTAAGAACTTGAATAGTCAAATATACCTGAAATATATGAAAATTGGAAATAAACTTTTTAAATCTAAAGTCTATCAGACTTCATAAGAGAACCAGGGATAGAAAGTTCAAGATGAGGCAATTAAAATTAAAAGCTCAATCCTTAGAGCATTGTCTTGGAATTTGAAATGGTTTTAAAATGCCATGTTTGCATTCCTGTAAATGACTCAGATCTATTAGAATGGATAGCATATAAATCTCTAAATAAATGAAATGAATCAATCAATAAAAATAAACCAGAGGAACATATAAAGGATTTTCTCTTGCACTGGTGTGAGGGATTTATATATGAGCTTGTCAGCATATCTGCTACCGTGATTTTCTGATTCCTATTTCCAATGTTCTATAAAATGTAAGACAACATTAATATGTATTCATTCATATGAATAGCATGAAAGTCATGTCTCTGACAGCTCTTTCTCTTCCACATCATGATTGAAAGTGTGAAGAGATTTTCAAAATATCAACAAAACATTTGCTGCTGACTTTCACTATTTAAGTGAACAGAATTACATTAGCTCAAAAAAATTAGTATTGTGTCTGTGAAATGGAGGAGCACCTTTACATAGTTGGGGCTTACTTTTGATGTCTTTCACTTAAATATGCTTTTTAAAAGATGTGTCATATTTTCTGATTTTTTGGTTAATTAAAATTGAATCCCTACAGTTGTATGTCAACAAAATGAAATCCCCTGCTAGGTTGTTTACATTTTCTGATGTAATACTCTGGGTTGGATCAGAGAGTCAAATAAGTGGTGATAGAGGATGTGGAAATTATATTTCTGAGACAATTTTGAAAACTGAATTAAAGCCATGGACAGATGCAAGAATACCAGAAGTGAAAGAGATCAGAGGGACAAATGGTTAAGCTTCTGTTTATTTAATAAATAAATACAAATGAAGATAAACCTAATGAGAAAAACCTAATGAGCTCTACTCAGAATGGATTGAGCCAATTCACATAATAATCTTCATATAAATGCTTGCTTGGAGAAGGAGTTAGATTTATCATAAAAAAAAAAAATCTTTGTTTAGAATTAAATCCAACCTCAGAAACTTTAAGGTCTGTGGATTTCAGTGCCCTGAATTCCCCTGCCAGCCTGAGGTTCACAAGTCTTAATACTGCCAAGATTGGACATCTCTAGGTTAAATTAATCAACTTAATTTGCTGTGTTTATATCTATATCCATATTATCTATCTATCTAATTGAAATTGGACAGTTTACTTGGGCTGTATTATTAATTTCAAGCCTTCTACATTTGCTCTGTTTAATTCTTCTTTATTACAAACAGCAATATAGTCATGGGAGGGCTGCTAAGGATTCATAGGGGTTCAAGAGAGCCTCTAGCTAAGATTCTGTGCAGTACGGAGAACCCCCAAATCCCACTCCTGACTGGCCCCATCCACCCCTCCCCTCCCCTCCCAGGAATCCCCATGCAGCCTGTTTTGGATCCAGGTAAGTTCAGGGCATGCACAGAAGCTCAGGGAGGGGAAAAACAGGCCTTCCAGAAGTTCAGGAAAGCTGAAAATGGACCTGCTTCTGGCTTCCAGAGAGCCTCCGAAGCCTGGGGAGATCATTTTTGTCCTCCCAGAGGCTTGTGGAAAGGCTGCAGAGTCTGAGGAGGGTAAAATTCCCCCCCACCATGGTGTAACTAGGCCGTGCCCACTATGGCTATGCCCACCCAGCAACTGGGCAGAGAACCCATTGCTAAATTTTTTGAAGACCACTACTGAATATAGTCTCTTAGATGTCAACTCAGGGGCATTGACTTGAGGCTTGAAAAAGAGCAGACAGCCTGCCATTAGTGGGGATAGCAAACCCATTTTTGCTTCTCTCTCAGTCTCTAGGATAAAATAGTGCTGCCAAAATATGACAACAAAATGGTAATTTGTGGAGGAAAGGTTTTCTTTAAAAAACCCAACAATTTAAAGTGATGCATAAAGTCTCATTGAAGCTTAGCAAAAAAACAGTTCCCACTGCTCCACAGTATTTAAGTCATTGAATTTGGACCAAAGAAACTTGAGTACAATCCTAACTCAAGCAAGCCTTCATTGCTAACTTGCAGTCAATCTGTTATGTTATGTGAGATATAAAGAACAGAAGGAAAGGACCAATGTTTTTGGATTGGAGTTGTTGTAGTGATATTACTGAGCACACCTCCTGTAGCCCCTCTAAAAAATTGATTTAAAGAGGTCAATGTTCCTGCCACAGCAACAGAGACTTTCCACATCTACTTATACAGGATTGCCATCTTAATTTATTAATATTTAATTTTCGTTTGACTTTATTTCTTCTATTTCCTTAGAAAGCTTCTTATACTTTTTTAGGCTCTCTGATGAATATCCTGTTTGAATCTAATATCACATTTCTGAGTAAATACAAATAGCTTGCCTGTTTCTCTACTCAGGCAGAAATATTTTGCTTGCAAATATATTGCTCATGCTTGAATATCATTTCTACTTAGAGAAATTCTAATTATCCTTGCATTTTGAATAAGCCTAGAATACTGCATAGAGTTAGAAAGGGCCTTACAGACAATGAAGTCCACTTTTCCTCTCCTGATGCAATTTCAGCATCCCCTCAGATTATTCCTGTTTTAAAAGACATCTAACAAAGGAAGGGTTCAATCTTTCAAGGCTAGTTGGCTAATTTCCTTTTCTAGCAGTTTGAATCCTTTATTTTGGATCTTACCAACAGAAATAAATTTGTCCTTTTGCTCGTATGTGAATTGTTCCCAATAGTAAGGCTCAGAGTAAAGAATCCTGTTTTTTGTGTTTGGTTTGGTTTGGTTGTTTTGTTTTGGTATGGTTTGGTTTGGTTTGGTTACTACATGCCATAAACTCTTTAATGCTTCTAATCTATTATGCTGAAATATAATGACACTACTTCTCCTCTCCTCCCCTCCCTCCCTTCTCCTGTCCTCTCCTTTCCTCTCCAAATTAGAAGAAAGAGATATTAAGTTTCTCCTTGGCTTGACTCAGCTCTTTTACCTACCCACAATCAAAGGTCCCAAATGGCCACCTGCTTCCTCCAGGGACACCATTTCATCACCAACACTTTCCTTAAAGATTGGTTTTGAAAATGCCATAAGATTCTCCCCGGCTATCGAATTTTCCCAAGCGCTACCCTCTCCTTGACCCAGCCTTCTTAATACTTTGATATGAGCTGTTGAAATCCAAACCCTTAATTGCTATTCCATTTTCTAGGCATCCTTGGCTGTTACCCTTTAAACCACCCTGGCAACAAGGGGCAGTGTTGTGAAACTGGAAAGATGACTGGGTCTTTGTCTGACTTTTGTAGCAGGTAGTTCAGGGATATTAGATCTCAAACATATGTGCCGATATTTCAGTGGCTTATGAGTCATCACAGCTGGGAGCATTTTGAAATAGTTATGTGTAAGATACATTTATTAAAAGGTCAACCATTCCCCCTCCCACTCCTACAGGAGAATTTTAGACATTTGTTTCAAATGCCAGGGATTATAGTCTTCCATTCTACTTCTCACACCTAAGCAACACCATCCATTTCAGCACTATGACCAGAGGCAATTTGTTCTGAATTTATGAACAAATGACAAATTAAAAGGGAAGAATGAAAACAAAACACCAAACCATATGCCAGATGTCCAATAAACTACATGTTTGGAAAGGGCATAGACTTGTGAGATAATGAAGATTTATTATTTTGTAGCTCCAAGCTTTACAATAAGTTTTTAACAGAGCACTCTTACACCTTTCCATTTAGAATTCCACTGAGATTAATAAAACTTACCCCTTGGTAAGCAATTATAGGACTAAATTCTAAAATTGAATCTTTTAATCAATTAAGATCCATTAAGAATTTTAATTAGTAAAGTTCAGCAATAAACAGAGAAGAAATGGAAAAGGACCTGAAATTGAACACTATACCAAACACTATTTTTTGATTTGTCAGTGTTTTTCTTTTTCTATTTTTTTCCTTGTTTCATTCTCTAGTTGTTTTAGAAGTTCCTTTAGAAGTTCTTCAACACTTCCACTTTAGGTGTTCTTGAATTAATATTGTTGGAAGAGAATGGTTGTCCCATATTTCTATATTTCCAGATCTGAAAAAGTTTTCTTGGAAGTGTTGCTATCACATGCTATCACAACTTTGAGGAAGGAAAAAATAAGGAGCAGTGGTGGGATTCAATTTTTTTTACTACCAGTTCTGTGGGTGTGGCTTGGTGGGCGTGACAAGGGAAGGATACTATAAAATCTCCAGTCAGAGGTAGTATATGCCAGTTCTCCGAACTACTCAAAATTTCCGCTACCAGTTCTCCATAACTGGTCAGAACCTGCTGAATACCACCTCTGATAGGGAGACAAGAAGGCTGCAGAAAGCTATGGAAGTTTACTGGGAAAAATGGGATTCTTACATACACCCCTTAAACATCCCATATCTAAGATAAATGCAGAAAGCAAATGTTAGGAATATAAGTCTCCTAACAGGTATTTGGGTTAGAAATATATAAACCAGGATAAACATTTTAAAACTGTATCATTAAGGGAATGCAAGAGCATGCAATTGGGTATGGTTTCTCAAATGGCCATAAGATGGGGCCAGAAACCTGGCTTGTCTTAATCTGAGTCTCAGAAGAGACTGTGAGTGTATCTTTGTTTTCCTTCTGTTGGAAAGTATTGCTGTTCCTCCATTTCTTCCAATTGACTGATATTACTAGATTTAATGTAAGTCTGATACTGAACTGTTTGACACTGGATTTTGATATTTGGATTATCCCTGGATGAAAACTGACCTGTGAATGATTTTGGATTGCCTATTTTTGGACTTAGCTTAACGTTTCTGGAAGTAAAAACCTACATTTACTGTACAGTGTATCTGTGTACTGTGTGTGTTAATATTATTCAAACACTTCTCTCAAATACATCTCCCTCTATGCGCTCATTCTCCTAACGGGGAATTTCCTCAACAGCAAGCATTCCACTGCAACAGGATTCTCCAAAGTCTTTCAATATTGACCCACAGGGTTCTGTTCAAGGAGCCAATATTGTTATTGCTGTAGTATCTAATCATAGCTCAAATCAAATTAGATAAAGAAATATTTAGTATGTTAATTTTATATAATGAATATTTGGGATTGATAAACAGTCTGAAACTTCACAAAGGGATCAATAGCTGAAGGGTTTTTTTATCTCTATAATATAGGGTTCACAGTGAACTATAATATATGTGAACTATAAATGTTCACAGAGAATATTTGTATCTTGAGGATGATACAGACTGGACTAACATGGCAGTTAACATGGGGATTTTCTGAAACCATCTATAATAACAATTATTTTCTCTCCTTTCTTAACTTCTTAATGACTGGAACCTAGGAGTGTATTTTACCAAACCAGGTTCCTCTAGATTGCTTTGAATCTTGCAACTGACTGACAAGCTGATAATGTTAATGGAATATTTACCCTATATTCCAACAGGATACCTCACAGCAGAATAAATATACGCTTATATCTTTGTAGTTCCTCATTCAATCAAATAGAATGAGAGTAGTTCAAAACACGGTGAAGTATTCAGGAGTGGTACATTTTACTGGCAGGAAAAATGATAACATTGAATTGGAGATCTAGATATGTAGGAATAGCTTGCAAACATACAAGCCATGGATTTGAAAAACCCTGCAAGGAAGGAGTTCACAAGTGAACATTTCCCATCTCTTCTTCCACTACCTGATAGCTTTGAAAAAACTCTCAAGAACATGTTGAATTTTGAAATCAGAGCTTTCTGGGTCCAGTGGAGTTCATTCTATTTCATTCATCAACAAAGATGAATGAATACCAGTTTTGGATAAAAGGCTTTTTTCCATGCTTCATTTATTTGTGAGAAACAAAATCTATATTTCATAATGAAGAAAAAAATTCAGATCCTATCAAAAGGAAATTTTGCTGCATTTTTACCTGCTGTCTAATTTCCTACCTCTCACACAACATCAACAACAACCCAGCAGTAATGTGCATTAGAATCCTTCTTCTTTTCTCTTTTAAGGCCCTGTCACACTGGCCAACAGATGCAAAACTTTTGAAAAAGGACACAGCGGACGAGAAAAATGTTCCATCCGTTGTTATCTGCTCTCAAAAGTGCCCCAAATTTGCATAACCAGAGTGGACAACAGGGAAAGGAATGGACGGGGGGAGGACGTAGGGTGGATGGAAAGTGGATGCTCCACTGAAGCCTAGCGGATGGAAGCGGATGGGAGCGGATGGGAGCGGATGGCACATCCACAAGGCTTCTAGGGGAGCACAGCAAAGTGGACGCAGAACGGAAAGAGCGGATGCAGAGCTGATGCCAAGCGGATGAAGCGGATGCCGAGCGGATGCCGAGCGGATGAAGCGGATGCAGAGCGGAAGCATAGCGGAAGCATAGCGGGAGCATAGCGGATGCCTAGCAGATGCCTAGCGTTCACTGCGCATGCGGGGAGGATGCATTGTGTCAGCCCCGCGGATATAAAGGGAAGCACCTCCCAAGCAGGTCACCATTCAGAGGAAAGACCTGCTTCCAGACACAGCTTGCCAGCCAGCCAGCCAGCCAGCCAACCAGCCAACCAGCCAGCCAGCCAGCCAGCCAGCCAGCCAGCCAGCCAGCAACCCAACAACCATGGGGAAGAAACAGAAGCCTCTGCCATCTGCTGCCAGCCCTGGCAAGTGGAACAGGGCCACCCTCCCCCCCCTGGCCCTGACTCTGCTTCTGCTGGGGCTTCTGCTTCCCGGGCTCGCTCTTCTGGTGCTGGGGCTTCTGCTGATGCTGCTTCTGGAGGTGCGGCTTCTGCTGATGCTGCTTCTGGTGGTGGTGCTTCTGCCGGTGCTTACTCTGCTGATGCTGCTTCTGATGGTGGTGCTTCTGCTGGTGCTTACTCTGCTGGCACTGCTCCTGGTGCTGGTGCTTCTGATGGTGCTTACTCTGCTGGCACTGCTCCTGGTGCTGGTGCTTCTGCTGGTGCTTACTCTGCTAGCACTGCTCCTGGTGATGCTAGTCCTGCTGGTGCTTACTCTGCTGGCGCTGCTCCTGGTCCTGCTGGTGCTCCTGGTCCTGTTGGTGCTCCTGGTCCTGTTGGTGCTCCTGGTCCTGCTCCTGGTCCTGCTGGTGGTGCTGGTGGTGCTGGTGCTTCTGGTCCTGCTGGTGCTGCTGGTGCTGCTGGTGGTGGTGTGGAGGAGCAGCCCCTACAACCTCTAAGCCCATCTGATGAGGGCCCATATGGCCCTGCCAAAGGGAGGAAGAGGCAGACGCGTGAACGGGAGAGGAGGTAATACACAGTTGAAGAGGAACATGAGGAGGAGGTGCTGGAGTGGCTGAGGGAGAATAAATATCTTTGGCGGAAGGGACACAGGCTCTATTGAGACACCAAGAGGAAGCAGGCTGCTTGGAGAGAGAAGGCGGAGAGCCCGGGCTACACTTTGGAGGTCCTCCTCGGCTGGTGGAAGCACATGCACACCTGGTACGGGAAGCTGCACCTCAAGAAATCTGGCCAGGCCGCGGTCAAGCTGACGGACCGGGAGACCTATGTGATGGCCAAGTGCAGCTTCCTGGGGGGTGAGATCCACTACCGAGGAGCAGCCCCTCTCACAACCCTCTCTCTCAGGCAGCCTGCTAGAGCCAGTCCTCTTCTGGCAAAGAGTCAGCTCCTGTGTCCAGGCAGGTATCTGTGTAGCATGCCACGATGGAGACCCCCCCCCGACAGCTGTACTACCCCTGGCAGAGCAAATGGAGGACCCCCTGACACAGTGGGAGAAAGGAGATGGCACTTCCACCACAGCCCAACCCGCATCCATCCCCAGCTCCACCTCCACAGAAAGGCAGAGAGGCAGACCGGAGGGGCAGAGCCACACTGTCCTGCTGGAGATAAGAGACACCACCAGGAGCAGCATAGAACTCCTCTCTCAGCTGGTACACACCTACGCCACATCCTCCAACTGCAAGCCCTTCCTCACCTATGTCAACCAGACCCTCATGAACATGTCGGAACCCCAGTACCAGATGGTGAAGGACAGGATCACTGATGTTCTTCACAACCCTCCAGACCAAGATGAACCTGCTCCCATCCAGTCCAGGCCTGCTCCTCCACCCCAGGTTATGTCACTGCCCTTCCAAGGCTTTCCACAGGCCCTCCCCTACCAAGGCTATGGCTACCAGGAGGTACAACAGCACAGGCAGCCCTTCCCAGTCCAGGCACAGGTACATCAGATGCAACCGGTGCCACTGATGCCACTGATGCCACCCATGCCACCAATGCCACCCACGCCACAGATGCCACCCACACCACCGATGCCACTGACGCCAGTCATCACCCAGCTGCAGACCAGACAGCCCCACTACACTGCTCCTTCCTTCACCCCACAGCCAAGCCTGGCCTCAGTACATCTGTCATCGGTATTGGGGCTGACACCCCATGTTATGGAGGAAGGGGCTCTCAACATCACGGGGCTGAGCCAGCTGTCCGAGAGCTTCCTCAACACACCATCCCCTATTGTCCTCTCGGGGCCAGGCACTCCAGTGGCACCTCAGACCAGCACTCCAGCAGCAGCCACCTCCACAGCACCTGAACCCTTCACCCCTGAGACTGGGCACTCCTCAGAGTGACCAAGAAAAGTGCCAGAGACAAATGACTTGGGTCATTTTTCTTTTACAGCTTGTTATTAATAAGAATTATATTTGCTTCACACACTTGCTCCATTTATTTTTGTCAATAAAGCCTTGGTGGAAACATCTAGAAATGGTTTAAGCCTTTGCATGCTTGTGGGATGGGTAAGGATAGCAGTAGGGATGGGTAATAGCTGTGGGATGGGCAGGGATACCTGTGGGATGGGCAGGGATACTTTTGGGATGGGTAATAGCTGTGGGATAGATAAACCTCCAGTGCAAGCATAATGGGACTGTATGGTCCACCCTCCCAGGTGCCACACCTATGGCCCTTTATTATCAATAACAATGTTATCATTGATCCACACATGTCAACACAAACACAACTCTTTATTAAATGCCCTGTTCATTGTGGGCCCACTCAACATACATGGCCCAATCTCATCAGTTTGATGAGACAGGCTGAAGGAAGCACCCATTAATCATCTATCATCCTGTCTTGCCACTCCACTGTTCGAGCTGGAGAGTTGCACCAGTGTCTCAGGAGGTTGCGCTGCTTCTTCCCTTCACATGAAGCTCTGTTGGGGCCTTGCACATCCTTATTGTCCATCAGGTTTCGCCCTTGCCTCCATTCCCCAAGCTCCATGTCCCCATTGCCTTGTTGGAAGTCCACGAGCCTGTTCTGCAACACTGGGTAGCGGGTGCGCATGAGATTGTGCAGGATGCAGCAAGCTTCCACGATCCTCCTCACAGTCTCTGGGCGATGCTGCATGGTTGTGAGAAGTACCTGGAACCTGCTGGCTAGGATGCCAAAGGCGTCCTGGACAGTCTTTAGTTGAAGATCCTCTCTTCACGGGTGAGGAGTCTGGAGATGTAGGGTTTCATTAGGTAGGTTCTGAGGGAGAAGGCGTCATCCCCCACGATGAAGTAGGGCACATCTTGCGTGTCATTGGGCAGGGGGTCTGGATCTGGGAAGCCCATGATGAGGTTGCGTTCCAGCCCCTCCTTGAGGTCACTGGCATTGTATACCTGGCTCATCTGAAGATGAGCCATTGCCTGAAGCATCGATGTACATGAACTTGTAGTCAGCATTGACCATGGCGAAGAGGATGGTGCTGAAGAAGCCCCTGTAGTTGAAATAAGTGGACCCCGACTTGGCTGGAGATTTGCAGGCCACGTGCTTGCCATCTGTGCCTCCAACGGTGTGGGGGAAGTTCCACTTCTGATACCACTGCTCTGCAACTTTCTTCCAGCCTTCTTCAGTGGAGGGGCACTGGAGGAGCTCCTCCAGGTATTCTTTGATGATGGCCTGCACCACTTCTCTGACCACAATGCTGATGGTGTTGTGTGGCACCCTCCAGATGTACTTCATGCTCCTGTCGGTGGTCCCTGAGGCCATGTGGCACAGAGTCAGTGCCACCTTGAACCCAGGGTCCAGGCTGGGCTGGAAGTTGGTGTTTGCCTTCGTCAACCTGGGTCTCAGCCGCTCCACAACTTCGTCAAACATGGCTGTAGGCATCCTCATGAAGTTCTGGAATGCATGAGGGTCTTCGTTCATCAGCTCCACCATCAGCTTGTTGTACAGTCCATACTCTGCTCTTCTCGCGATCCATCTTCAGACCCAGACACTTGTTGGATGCCTCCTTTTGTTTGCCTAGAACAGGTGATAGAGCCTGTAGAGGGCTTCGCATTATTGTAGAATGATGGTGGTTACCAAAAGGAGTGTGTGTTACGATCCATGGTGGAGATGAATGGATGCTGTGGAAGAGCAAGAGCCAGATGAAGGCTGCAGAGGTCTGCATAGCAGGGCTGCTAGACTGAATGTGAGATCCAGGTGAGTTCCTCCCCCTTTATAAGCAATATAGGTTTTTCACTAGGTGTCCTTTTGCATCCTGTAGACATCCTTAATATCCGAGATAGGTCCCCTCTGTGAACGTTTTTTCCATTTTAAATTCTTTCTTTGTGAGCTGCATCCACTTTAATCCTTTCTCTGTCTGTGCTACTAACGCTGTGCATCCGTTCCACATCCGTTTCGCTTCTTCCCTGTGTCCATTTTCTGCTGGAGCGGATTTGAGTTGCGCGGATGTGCAGCAGATGCCTAGCGGACATAGCGGACACGTAACGGATGATGACGGATGTAGAACGGATGTGCCCTGTATCTGTTGCAGATGCAGAACAGACATGTTGGATACATTTTCCACTCAAAAAGTTTTGAGCAGCTCAAAACTTTTTGAGCGGATGGAACCTCAGTCGACAGATGCTGGATGGATAGAGAGGATGAAAAATGGAGGCAATGAGTACAGAACGGATAAATCATGTTAACCAACGGATGGCAAGTGTTTCTCTCCGTTTTACATCCTCTTTCCATCTGTTGGTGCAGTGTGACATGGGCTTTAAAAGCAAAGTGTTCCCTTTTTCCTGATTCTCCACTATGCGAAACACAGTTCAGCAAATTTGTTTTTTTGTATTAGAACAGTTTCTTTCTCATTGGACAGCCTGCTGCCATAATCCTCAATCTCCCTGTTCTATTTCACTCAGCTAGCTCAGGGAGAAACCTTCAAACAGAGCTTTGTCGCTTTGATAGCTTGCTACACTACGAGGAATTGATGTGGTAACACTTTTCACAAGGCTAGCCAGATCAACACTATGGTGAACTTAAGATTTTGTGCTTCTCTTTTTATTGCAACAAGGTTGGACAGTTGAGACCAGGATGGAGATAGAGAGAGTAAGCATCAATAGGCTGGTGTTCTCAAGGTTAATTGGCTAAGTGAGGTTGAATATATTTGGGATTCTGTGGGGATTGAGGACAAACTACAACATGGATTGGAAAATGTGGGAATGATTTGCAAGTAAAAAGGATGAGGAAAGCAGTTTGATATTTCAATGCAAAAATTATTTAAATCAGTTAATTGATGAAAAGACAAATGTCTATTCAGTGATACTCTACTCAACAGACAATTTTAATCAAATCCTTTCTATCTGTCACCAATAGAACATTTGTACATTAATTATTATGAACCTGATTTACTGGTTTCCATTAGAATAACTCTTTCTATTTTTTAATGTGAAATAGATAAACAAATGTTTGCTTCATGCTTTAACCAAATTCTGTTGATAAATGTGAAAAATGCAGCTTTTGAAAGAAATGAAAATGCTACCCACTGATCGGCTTCCTAAAAGCAGAACTTCCTAGATCTGAATATGGATTAGTCTCCCTAATGTGACAGCACATTCCAAGGCGTAGCTCTTAATATTCAAAGTATTTGCATTTTTATGCAGTAGGTATTTCTGAGTGTAAATCAGATGGTTTTGATTAAGTGCATATGGGAGAGAGGCTCAGGAAATATGCTGGTGGAAATCACATTCTGAAATGTGGAGCCTTTTGAAGCACAGAGAGCAAATATCTAAATATTGGGAAACATTTCAATATTCTTGGCACGCCTGCCTTCTGAAAGAACATTTTATTTTCTTGTCAGTGACTTTGGAATTTGCACCACAGTTGTTCAATGACTAAGGAAAGTCATGCCAAGAGAGATAAAGTTTTGTTTTAAGGGCAAAGACATAAAATAAGGACCAGCAGAATAATTGTACACCTGTTTCCCATAGTAAAAAGGTATCTCAAATCTGCTTTCCCTTGAAAAATTTGGCCAGGGAATGTATTTCAAAAGCTCAATGGCCCACAACATTATCCCCAGTGCTCTGTGCTGTGTGCCTAATTGGGCTTTTTCACATTTGCATAAGCATGATGCTTTATGATTAATGCATGAAGCACAGCATGGAGCCCTGTACCAATTCATCTGTATATTCATCCCTGCATTATGCCCAAAGTGTAATCTATCATATCTGTAGCTATGGTTATGTTATTGAAAATCAAACTCTATAAATTTAATTTAAAAATGCCATCTGCAACTTAAAGCTCTTTTGTCTGAAGGAGAGAAAGAAGAAAACTTAAGTGTTCTGCTGCCTCTGATACATACACCTTTGTTGTAATGACAGATCTCTCTCTCTCTCTCTCTCTCTTTCTCTCTCTCTCTCTCTCTCTCTCTCCTCTATTTTATTATTATTTTCAAAAGTATCAAGTATGTCATTATACTGCTGGGAAGTTTACAAGATCAATATTTCTTCTCTTTACTCTTGGGTCTGCTTTAACCTGATCTAAATGGCAAACATCTCCTCTAAAAGAGCAACAGGGTGTTAATAATTCAACACCACATCCTCTCACAGATGGACAGTGAGCCCCAAAGTGAAAAACCAATGACAAAATAGAAAGTGAGTTTTGTTTTTTAAAAAAAGAAGGCAATTTTAGTGTAGCTCAAATCAGATATGTACAAAATGCTCCATGTTATACTAGTTTTGCTGTATCATATTATGTGAGGTGTAAATCTTGGTTGGTAGATGCAAAAGCAAACAGATATTGAAGTATCATAATCAATGTATTGTTCTCGAACCTTTTATAGGTTAAAGCCTCCTGTGTCAGAAGCATGAAGCAGACTCTCTGTTGCATTAATTTTCTACTTTCTTTTTGTTTTTTTACTTATTTCTTTGCTTTTTATCTGTATTCTAAAGTCATACAGTATTTTAAAATCACAGGATTATGTGATTGTAGGAACTTTCCTTTCATGGCTAAACCAGACAACATCTTAAGGCCCTGTCACACTGCCCAACGGATGCAAAACGTATGTAAAAAGGACACAACGGATGAGCAAAATGTTCCATCCGTTGTTATCCGCTCTCAAAAGGGGGAAAAATTTCCACAACCGGAGCGGATAACACGGAAAGGAACGGATGCAGGGAGGACGCAGCGCAGATGGAAAGCGGATGCGGAATGGAAGCCCAGCGAATGGGAGCGGATGGGAGCAGATGGCACATCCGCAAGGCTTCTGGGGGACCTCAGCAAAGTGGACGCGGAACGGATATAGTGGATGCACAATGGATGCACAGCGGATCAAGCGGATACAGAGCGGAAGCCTCGCAGATGCACAGTGGAAGCCAAACGGATGCCGAGCGTTAATTGTGCATGCGGGGGGGATGCATTGCGTAAGCCACGCGGATATAAAGGGAAGCAGCTCGCACGTGGCCAGCATTCGGAGGAAAGACCTGCTGCTGGATACATCGAGTCCTTGCCTGCCCTACCTGCAATCCTGCCTGCAACCCTTGCTTCCAGGCTTCCTGCCAGGCTTCCTGCCAGGCTTCCTGCCAGCCTCCCTGCTAGCCTTGCTCTCTTCCTGCCTGCCAGCCTTGCTGCCAGCCTGCCTTCCAGACTCCCTGCCAGCCAGTCTGCCTGCCAGCCTTGGTGCCTGCCTGCCTGCCTGCCTTCCTGCCAGGCTTCCTGCAAGGCTTCCTGCTAGCCTTCCTGCCAGCCTGCCTGCCAGCCTGCCTGCCAGCCTTGGTGCCTGCCAGCCTTGGTGCCTGCCAGCCTTGGTGCCAGCCTTCCTGCAAGCCTTGGTGGCTGCCAGCCTCCCTGCCAGCCAGTCTGCCTGCCAGCCTTGGTGCCTGCCTGCCTTCCTGCCAGGCTTCCTGCCAGACTTCCTGCCAGGCTTCCTGCCAGCCTTGGTGCCTGCCAGCCTCCCTGCCAGCCAGCAACCTCACAACCATGGGGAAGAAGCGAAAGCCTCAGCAACCTGCCGCCATCCCTGGCAAGAGGGACAGGGCCACCCTTCCGCCCCCTGTCCCTGACTCTGCTTCTGCTAGGGCTTCTGTTGCTCGGGCTCGCTTATCTGGTGCTGGATCTTCTGCTGAATCTGCTCCTGGTGGTGGTGCTTCTGCTGGGGCTTACTCTGCTGAAGCTGCTCCTGGCGGTGGTGCTTCTGCTGGTGCTTACTCTGCTGAAGCTGCTCCTGGTCCTGCTGGTCCTGCTCGTGCTCCTGGACTTGCTCGTACTGCTTGTGCTCCTGGTCTTGCTCATACTGCTCGTCCTGCTTGTGCTCCTGGTCCTGCTCAGGCTGCTGCTGCTGCTGCTGCTACTGCCGATGATGATGATGATCCTGCTGCTGCTGCTGCTGATGATGATGATGATCCTGCTGGTGATGATGATGATGATGATGAACCTGCTGCTGCTGCTGCTGCTGCTGGTGGTGTGGAGGAGCAGCCCCTAATACCTGGGAGCCCCTCTGATGAGGGCCTCTGGTCCTGCCAAAGGGAGGAAGAGGCGATTGCGACAACGGGAGAGGAGGCAATACTATATTGAGGAGGAACACAAGGATGAGGTGCTGAAGTGGCTGAGAGAAAATGACTATATGTGGTGGAAGGGACACCGGCTGTACAGGGACACCAAAAGGAAGCAGGCTGCTTGGAGAGAGAGGGCGGAGAGTATGGGTTACACTTTGGAGGTGCTCCTCGGCTGGTGGAAGCACATATACACCTGGTACGGGAAGCTGCACCTCAAGAAATCTGGCCAGGCCACAGTTAAGCTGATGGACAGAGAGACCTACATCATGGCCAGGTGCAGTTTCCTGGAGGGTGAGATCCGCCACCGAGGAGCACAGCAGCCCCTCTCATGACCCTCTCTCTCTGGCAGCCTGCTGAGAGCCAGTCCTCTTCCAGCCGAGAGTCAGTCCCTGTCTCCAGGCAGGTTTCTGTGGAGCGTGCCATGGCGGAGAACCCGCGGACAGGTGTTGTAACCATGGTGGAGCGCGTGGAGGACTCCCTGGTGCGGTGGGAGAAAGGAGACGTCGTGTCCACCACAGCCGTAGCTGCATCCACCACCACACAGCTCCACCTCCACAGAAATGCAGAGAGCCAAACAGCAGGAGGGGCAGAGCCACACTGTCCTGCTGAAGATCAGGGACACCATCCACACCAGTATAGATCTCGTCTCTCAGCTGGTCAACACCGACTCCTCATCCTCCAACCGCAAGACCTTCCTCACCTATGTCAACCAGACCCTCAGGAACATGGAGGAACCCCAGTACCAGATGGTGAAGGACCGGATCACTGAGCTGCTTCACAACCCTCCAGATCCAGAGGAACTTGCTCCCACCCAGTCCAGGTCTGGTCCTCCACCCCAGGTGATATCCCTCCCTTTCCAAGGCTTCCAACAGCCTTGAGGGCTTCCAAGCCCCTCACCTACCAGGGCTACGGCTACCAGGAGGTCCAGCAGCACAGGCAGCAGCCCTTCCCAGGCCAGGCACAGAGACATCGGGTGACACCGTTGCCACCGGTTCCATTGATGCCACCGATGCCACCCACACCAATTATGCCACCGACGACAGCAGTGCCACCCATACCAGTCCTCACCCAGCTGCAGACCAGACATCCCCACTACACTACTCCTTCCTCCACCCCACAGCCAAACCCGGCCTCACTACATCTGTCATCAGTACTGAGGCTGACACCCCATGGCATGGAGGAAGGACCTCTCAGCATCACGGGTCTGAGCCAGCTGTCCGAGAGCTTTCTCAACACACCATCACCTGTTGTCCTCTCAGGGCCAGGCATCCCAGTGGTGCTTCAGACCAGCACTGCAGCAGCAACCACCTCCACAGCACCTGGACCCTTCATCCCTGAGACTGGGCACACCTCCGAGTGACCATGAAGACTGCCAGAGACTAGGTGTGGACTTTATTTGGACACTTAACTTGAGTCATTTTTCTTTTACAGCTTTTTGTTCAATAAAGATTATCTTTGATTCACACACTTGCTTCATTTCTTTCTTTTAATAAAGTCTTGGTGGAAATTTTAGAATTGGTTTAAGCCTTTGCATGATTGTGGGATGGGTTAAGATAGCAGTGGGGTGGGGAGGGATACCTTTGGTATGTGTAATAGCTGTGGGGATAGATAAATCTACAGTTTAAGCATAGTGGGACTGTATGGTCCACCCTCCCAGGTGCCACACCTATGGACCTTTATTATCAATAACAATGTTATCATTGATCCACACATGTCAACACAAACACAACTCTTTATTAAATGCCCTTTTCATTGTAGGCCCACCCAACATACATGGCCCAATCTCATCAGTGTGATGAGACAGGCTGAAGGAAGCACCCATTAGTCATCTATCATCCTGTCTTGCCACTCCACTGCTCCAGCTGGGGAGTTGCACCAGTGTCTCAGGAGGTTGCGCTGCTTCTTCCCTTCACGTGAGGCTCTGTTGGGGCCTTGCACATCCTCAGTGTCTATCAGGTTTCGCCCTTGCCTTCATTCCCCAGGCTCCATGTCCCCATTGCCTGGTTGGAGGTCCACAAGCCTGTTCTGCAAGACTGGGTAGCGGGTGCGCATGAGATTGTGCAGGATGCAGCAAGCTTCCACGATGTTCCTCACACTCTCTGGGCGATGCTGCATGGTGGTGAGAAGTACCTGGAACCTGCTGGCTAGGATGCCAAAGGCGTCCTGGACAGTCTTTAGTTGAAGATCCTCTCTTCACGGGTGAGGAGTCTGGAGATGTAGGGCTTCATGAGGTACGTTCTGATGGAGAAGGCGTCATCCCCCACGATGAAGTAGGGCACATCTTGTATGTCGTTGGGCAGGGGGTCTGGATCTGGGAAGCCCATGATGAGGTTGCCTTCCAGCCCCTCCTTAAGGACACTGGCATTGTATACCTGGGCATCTGAAGATGACCCATTGCCTGAAGCATCGATGTACATGAACTTGTAGTTGACCATGTCAAAAAGGACGATGCTGAAGAAATAGTTGAAATAAGTGTAGTTGAAATAAGTGGAGCCCAACTTGGGTGGTGCTTTGCAGGCCACGTGCTTGCCATCTATGGTTCCAACGGTGTATGGGAAGTTTCACCTCTGATACCACTGCTCTGCAACTTTCTTCCATCCTTCTTCAGTGGAGGGGCACTGGAGGAGCTCCTCCAGGTATTCTTCGATGATGGCCTGCATCACTTCTCTGACTGCAATGCTGATGGTACTGTGTGGCACCCTCCAGCCGTACTGCATGCTCCTGTAGGTGGTCCCTGAGGCCAGGTGGCGCAGAGTGAGTGCCACCTTGAGCCCAGTTTCCAGGCTGGGCTGGAAGTTGGTGTTTGCCTTGGTCAACCTGGGTGTCAGACGCTCCACAACTTCGTCAAACATGGCTGGAGGCATCCTCATGAAGTTTTGGAACGCACGAGTGTCTTCGTTCCTGAGCTCCACCATCAGCTTGTTGTACAGTCCATATTCTGCTCTTCTCCTGATCCATCTTCGGACCCAGACGCTTCTTGGCCGCCTCTTTTTCTTCCCGTAGTAGAGTTCACAGAGCCTGTAGATGGCTTCGCACTGTTGCAGAGGGATGGTGGCTGCCAAAAGGACTGTGTTATGATCCACGGTGGACATGACTGGATGCTGTGGAAGAGCAAGGGTCAGATGAAGGCTGCAGAGGTCTGCACAGCTGGTCTCCTGGTCTGAAAGTGAGATGCAGGTGAGTTGCTCCCCCTTTTTATAGGCAGTATAGGCGTCCCTTTGCATCCTCTAGGCATCCTCTAGGCATCCTCTAGACATCCTTAATATCCGAGATAGGTCCCCTCTGCGAACATTTTTTCCATTTTAAATGCTTTGTTTCCATGCTGCATCCGCTAGGCATCCGTTCTGCTTCCGTTCCATGTCCGTTCCACTTCCTCCCTGCGTATGAGCGGATGCGAGTTGCACGGATGCGGAACGGATGCCTAGCGGATATAGCGGATGCGTAACGGATGCAGAACGGATGTCTAGCGGATGCGTAGCAGATGCAGAATGGACGAATTGGATACATTTTCCGCACAAAAGTTTTGAGCAGCTCAAAACTTTCTGAGAGGATGAAATGTCCATGAACAGATGCTGGACGGATAGAGGAAGCAAAACGGAGGCAGTGAGTAAAGAATGGATACATCGCGTTAACCAACGGATGGCAAGCTTTTTTGTCCGTTTTACATCCTCTTTGCATCCGTTGGTGCAGTGTGACAGGGGCTTTACATAAGACAGAGGTAAATGACAATGTAATGAGATATATCCATAGGACCCAGTATGAATTCCATTGAATTTGGATTTTCCAATGCTGGAACGAGACAGAACGAAGTCAAGCAATGGCTTAATTCTTCACTGCCCAAAATTCACTCCTGAATTTTATGTATTCTGAGGTGCAGCCCGAGAAAGAGTTATCCTCTCAAGCTGAAATGCCTTCCAGTTGGTTTTCATTCTACAAAATATAGTTATATGCCATGGAACAAATGTTTGTGGAGAGGAATGTCATCAGTCATCAAGGTCAAAGTTGTCCTGAATATGTTTTCTTTTTCTTCAAAAGGCAGTTGGACTGTTTTTTTCCTTGAAGAAGAAGAAAATATTTCGGTTCTCATCCAAGAAGCTTCATCAGTTCTGGGGTCAGAATGGAAGGATACCTATTCTTCCATCCCCCACCATCAGAACTGATTAAGCTTTTTGGATGAGAAGCAAAACATTTTCTTCTTCATTTTCAAGGAAAAAAGAGACCAACTGCCTTTTGAAGAAAAAAACACCTTTGAGACAAGCCATGAAATATCTTTTTAGATGGAATTATTTTGGTTAGTCTCGAAGACATGTCTAACCCATTGCGTCTCCTTGGACAATGTTCCTCCAGGCCTTACTGTCTTCTACCATCCCCTGGAGCCCATTTAAGCTCATGCCAACTGCTTCAGTGACTCTATTCAGCCACCTCATACTCTGTCATCCCTTTCATCTTTTGCCTTCAGTCATCCCCAGCATTAGGATCTTCACCTTCCTTCTCATTACATGGCCAAAGTATTTCAGTTTCATCTTCAGGATCTGGCCTTCTAAAGAGCATTCAGGATTGATCTCCTTTAGGACTGAACGGTTTGATCACCTTGCAGTCCAAGGAACTCACAGGAGTCTTCTCCAGCACCATGGTTCAAAGCAGTGGTGATATTCAGCCAAACCGATAGCAAGAATTTGGTATGGGTTGCCGAACCAGTAGTAAGTTCTGGCCTGCCACACCCCCACGCAGTTGCCCTCCCAACCGATGCTGCTCACTCCGCCTGTCTGCCTGACATCCACCTGAGGTATTTCTTTCTTTTTTTCCCCACGTGACAATCAGCTGCAGATAAAATCATCTGTCTCAGGATTCCCCTTGCTAAGACTCTGGAAGGCAAAAAATGGAGGGAGGAGCTCAGCCCCCCTCCATTTTTTGCCTTCCAGAGCCCCAGAGGAGCCTTAGGGGAGCAAAAACACCCCCCCCAGAGGCTCTTCTGAGGCTAGGAAGCTCCCAAAATGGAGCTTGGAGGGGTGCTGCATGCCCCTCCCTTGCTCTGTTACTTTTCTTCCAGAGCCCCAGATGAGCCTTAGGGGAGCAAAAACACCCCCAAGAAGCTCCTCTGAGGCTAGGAAGCTCCCATAACAGGTGGGGCTACAAAAAAGCCATGCCCCCCCAGTCACATGGCCATGCCCACCAAGCCATGGCCACAGAACCGGGAGTAAAAGTTTTTGAATCCCACCACTGGTTCAAAGGTCTCAATTTTTTGGCACTCAGCCTCCCTTGTGGTCCAACTTTCACAGCCATATATTGCAATAGGGAAAACCATAGCCTTGACTATACACACTTTTGTTGGCAGGGTGATGACTCTGCTTTTTAGTACGCTGTCTAGATTTGCCATAGCTGTCCTCCCCAGGAGGAAGCGTCTTTTAATTTCTTGGCTGCAGTACCCATCCGTGGTGATCTTGGAGCAGTGATGGGATTCAGCCAACTTACATCACTTCAGGAGAACCAGTTGTTAACTTTCTGAGCAGTTAGGTGAACTGGTTGTTTGAACAAATCATTCGGGCAGAGAACTGGTTGTTAAATTATTTGAATCCCACCGCTGTCTTGGAGCCCAGGAAAATAAAATACATCACTACCTCCATTTTTTCCCCATTTATTTGCCAGGAATTGAGACGGACAGATGCCATGATCTTAGTTTTCTAAATGTTTCAAAGCAACTTTTGCATTCTCTCCTTCACCCGCATCAAGAGGCTCTTTAGTTCCTCTTCACTTTCTGCCATTAGAGTGGTAGCATCTGCATATCTGAGGTTGACATTTTTCCTGGCAATCTTAATTCCAACTTTGGAGTCATCTAGCCCTGCCTTTCTTATGATGTGCTCTGCATATAAATTAAATAGGCAGGGCGACAGTATACAGCTTTGCTGAACTCCTTTCTCAATTTTGAACCAATCAGTAGTTCCATGTCCAGTTCTCATTGTTGCTTCTTGACCCCAATATAGGTTTCTCAAGAGATAAATAAGATGATCTGGTACTCCCATCTCTTACCACAGTTAGATGCAATACTGATTGCTAATGTAACATTGGTACATTGGTACATATATCTGTCATGAAATTTCAAGAGGAGAATTATGAATTATGCAAACATGATAATATTCTTGGGAAGGCAGAAATGCATTACATGAAAAAAGAATTGCTGGGGAAAAGATCATATTTCTATTCTCACTCCTGAATTGTTTCACTTTAAATACTGCTGTCCCATTCCTTATATAAAGCCTTAGTAAGACCACACCTAGAGTACTGCATCCAGTATTGGTTGCCACATTTAAAAAAAAGATGTTGAGACTCTAGAAAAAGTACAGAGAAGAGCAACCAGGATGATTAGGGGACTGGAGACTAAAACATATGAAGAAAGGTTTCAGGAACTGGGCATGGCTAGTCTAGTGAAGAAAAGGACCAGGGGAGACATGGCAGCAGTCTTCCAATATTTGAGGGGCTGCCACAGAGAGGAAGGGGTCAAGCTATTTTCTAAAGCATCTGTAGGCCAGACATGGAATGGAAACTGAACAAAGAGAGATTTAACCTGAAATATGGAGAAACTTTCTGACAGTGAAAACAATCAACTAATGGAACAGCTTGCCCTTGGAAGTTGTGGGAGTGTCATCACTTGAGACTTTCAAGAAGAGATTGGACTGCCATTTGTCAGAAATGGTGTAGGATCTCCTGCTTGGGTGGGGGTTGAACTAGATGATATACAAGGTCTTTTCCAACTCTGATTATCTGTTATCTGTTATTATGTGTTATCTGTTTTGCCAATACCAATCAGACCAAGGTTCTTCTTTTCTGGGATGTATTGCTTGTTGGAACTTTTATTGAAGCCTAGTTCCTGAAAATAGAAAATGGAAAGCAGATATAAAGAATAATGGGGTGGGGTTAGAGTAGCTTGTGTATATACATATATATGTGTGTTCAGCTTTGTTCGGGTATTTTCCCATGTCCTTGTAGCTGTGCTTTTAAAGTTGTAGCAACATTTCGGCAGAATCTCATCTGCCATCATCAGGCTTCTGTATTGTGTTCGTCTGTGAATCAGACTTTCACAGCCATTTCAGTTTTAAATTTGGGGCTGGCCTATTGCTGTGCAAGAATGGTTTTTTCTTCTTCCTGATTGATTGGCAGTCTTGCTCCATATCTATCATCATCTATCACCTATGTATGTATCATTATATGTCTATAATCTATCAATATCTATCATGACCTATGTATGTATCATTATCTATCATTATCATCTATATCTATCTATCTATCTATCTATCTATCTATCTATCTATCTATCTATCTATCTATCATTCATCATAATCATCTATCATATATCTATCATTATTTACCTATACATCTAATCTAGCATCTCTCTCACACACACATATATCTGTCTGTCTGTCTGTCTGTCTGTCTATCTATCTATCTATCTATCTATCTATCTATCTATCTATCTATCT
>BLBF01000005.1:37671147-37700559 GCA_015471245.1 Laticauda colubrina | reverse complement strand
TGCCTGCCAGCCTTGCTGCCTGCCTGCCTGCCAGCCTTGCTGCCTGCCTGCCTGCCAGCCTTCCTGCCAGCCTTGGTTCCTTCCAGCCTCCCTGCCAGCCAGCAACCCCACAACCATGCGGAAGCACAGCAAGCCTCAGCCATCTGCTGCCAGCCATGGCAAGAGGGACAGGGCTACCATCCCACCCCCTGGCCCTCACTCTGGTTCTGCTGGGGCTTCTGCAGCACGGGCTTGCTCTTCTGGGGCTGGCACTTCTGCTGCTTCTGCTTCTGGAGGAGCTGATGACAAGCACTCCAGCACCAGCCACCTCAACAGCACCTGCACCCTTCACCCCTGGGACTGAGCGACCAAGAGGAGTGCCAGATACTCATTTTTGTCTTATAGCTTGTTGTTAATAAAGTCTATTTATGATTCACACACTAGCTTCATTTCTTTTTTTCCATAAAGTCTTGGTAGAAACTTTTAGAAATGGTTTAAGCCTTTGCATGCTTGTGGGATGGGTAAGGATAGCTGTGGGATGGGCAGGGATACCTTTGGGATGGGTAATAGCTGTGGGATAGATAAACCTCCAGTGCAAGCATAGTGGGCCTGTATGGTCCACCCTCCCAGGTGCCACACCTACGGCCCTTTATTATCAATAATCATGTAATAATTATCCACACATGTCAACATAAACACAACTCTTTATAAAACGCCCTGTTCATTGTACGCCAACCAAATATACATGGCCAAATCTCATCAGTGTGATGAGACAGGCTGAAGGAAGCATCCATTAAGCATCTACCATCCTGTCTTGCCACTCCACTGCTCCAGCTGGGGAGTTGCACCAGTGTTTCAGGAGGTTGCGCTGCTTCTTCACTTCATTTGAGGCTTTGTTGGGGCCTTGCACATCCTCAGTGTCGATCAGGTTTCGCCCTTGCCTCCATTCCCCAAACTCCATGACCCCATTGGCTTGTTGGAGGTCCATGAGCCTGTTCTGCAAGACTGGGTAGCGGGTGCGTATGAGATTGTGCAGGATGCAGCAAGCTTCCATGATCCTCCTCACGGTCTCTGGGCAATGCTGCATGGTGGTGAGAAGTACCTGAAACCTGTTGGCCAGGATGCCAAAGGCGTTCTCCACCACCCGCCTTGCCCTGGACAGCCTGTAGTTGAAGATCCTCTCTTCATGGGTGAGGAGTCTGGAGGTGTAGGGCTTCATGAGGTAGTTTGTGAGGGAGAAGTCGTCATCCCCCACAATGAAGTAGGGCACATCTTGCGTGTCGTTGGGCAGGGGTTCTGGATCTGGGAAGCCCACGATGAGGTTGCATTCCAGCCCCTCCTTGAGGTGACTGGCATTGTATACCTGGGCATCCGAAGATGAGCCCTTGCCTGAAGCATCGATGTACATGAACTTGTAGTCAGCATCAACCATGGCAAAGAGGATGATGCTGAAGTAGCCCTTGGAGTTGAAATAAGTGGACCCTGACTTGGCTGGAGATTTGCAGGCCACGTGCTTGCCATCTATGGCTCCAACAGTGTGGGGTAAGTTCCACTTCTGATACCACCACTCTGCAACTTTCTTCCATCCTTCTTCAGTGGAGGGGTACTGGAGGAGCTCCTCCTTGTATTCTTCGATGATGGCCTGCATCATTTCTCTGACCACAATGCTGATGGTATTGGATGGCACCCTCCAACCATTCTGCATGCTCCTGTAGGAGGTCCCTGAGGCCAGGTGGCGCAGAGTGAGTGCCACCTTGAACCCAGGTTCCAGGCTGGGCCAGAAGCTGGTGTTTGCCTTGGTCAACCTGGGGGTCAGGCGCTGCACAACTTCATCAAACATGGCTGGAGGCATCCTCATGAAGTTCTGGAACGCACGAGTGTCTTTGCTCCTGAGCTCCACCATCAGCTTGTTGTACAGTCCGTCCTCCGCTCTACATCTTCAGACCCAGACTCTTTTTGGGTGGCTCCTTTTCTTCTTGCAGTAGAGTTCACAGAGCCTGCAGATGGCTTCGCACTGTTGTAGAACGATGGTGGCTGCCGAAAGGACTTTGTTACAATCCACGGTGGACATGACTGGATGCTGTGGAAGAGGAAGAGGTAGATGAAGGCTGCAGAGGTCTGCACCACTGGGCTGCTGTTCTGAAAGTGCGATGCAGGCGAGTTGCTCCCCCTTTTTATAGGCAGTATAGGTTTTCCACTAGGCATCCTCTAGATATCCTGTAGGCATCCTCTAGACATCCTTAATATCCGAGATAGGTTCCCTCTGCGAACGTTTTTTCCATTTTAAACGCTTTGTTTCCATTCTGCATCTGCTAGCCATCCGTTCTGCATCCGTTCTGCATCCATTCCACTTCCTCCCTGCGTCCATTTACCGGTGGAGCGGATGGAGTTGCGCGGATGCATAGCGGATGCCTAGCGGATATAGCGGATGCGTAACAGATGTGTAGCGGATGCGTAGCGGATGCAGAACGGATGAACTGGATACATTTTACGCACAGAAGTTTTAGGCAGCCCAAAACTTTTGGAGCAGATGAAACATCCATAAACGGATGCTGGACGGATAGAGAGGAAGCAAAATGGAGGCAGTGAGTACAGAATGGATACATCGCATTAACCAACGGATGGCAAGGTTTTTTGTCCGTTTTACATCCTCTTTGCATCCGTTGGTTCAGTGTGACATGGGCTTTATATACAGCCCTTGCCTAACTTTAAAAGATGCCAATACCAAGCAAGATTGGGTCTAGTTCCTGCTTATAAGAGAGGCTATGAGAGAATTCCAGGTTTGTGGAAAGCTAAAATTAATTCTGTACTAAAAAAAACCAAACCCATGGTTGTGTTCCCTTGAAAAAAATTGCAGAAGGTTTTTTTTTTTTTAAAAAAATCTTCTTTTCATGGATAGGTCTCTTGCACCATTTTTGCTTCTTATTTTTTTAAGAAAATAAGTAAAAGCCTGGAATAACCTCCAAACAGCATTTAGACTGAAGTCTTATGATGCCTGCTGATACCCTTGGTGGTATCTATGGATGAAGGGACCATTTGTATTTGGAAGTTCCAGTATCTGTTCCCCACTCAAAAAAGAGTCTAGGATTTCACAATGCAGATTCTTACTCTGATACACCTCTGTTCTCTGAATGTGCTCAATAAAAAAAAGGGGGGGGGAAGGGAGGAGCCAATGTGAATCTATTGTACCTATTTTGTATTTTCTACTCCTGCTTTTTCAGATAACAGATAATCAGAGTTGGAAGGGACCTTGTAGGTCATCTAATCCAACCCCCCGCCCAAGTGGGAGAACCTACACCATTTTTGACAAATGGCAGTCCAATCTCTCCTTGAAAGTCTCAAGTGATGGCACTCCCACAACTTCCAAGGGCAAGCTGTTCCATTGGTTGATTGTTCTCACTGTCAGAAAGTTTCTCCTTATTTCCAGGTAAAATCTCTCCTTGTTCAGTTTCCATCAATTATTCCTTGTCTTGCCTACAAGCTCTTTTTCAGTATATATTTGACAAGGATTTCAATTAAATAATTTTCTGCTCTTCCTCATCCTCTTTGCATTGCTCTCTCTCCTTCATTCAAACATTTTTGAACATAAACTTTAATGAACTTATTTTAAAACAAGAAAATCTCTTGGACTATTGCAAGTATCTTAACCTTTCTTTGGACTGATATTCCAAGGTGTATGCATCATTTCTCAGCTGAAGTCTTCATGCACTAATAGTGAAGCCAGCCATGTGTATCCAAGAAACAATGCAATGTAGTATTTGAGACAACAGCTTTAATGGTTTTCATGGCACCTCTGTCTAATTTGTATCTTGATTTTGGTATTTAGCAGTAACAAGTTTAAGGCATGCTGTTATCTCTCTTGCCAGTTTACATCACCGGGGAGAAGCAGAAGAAGAAATATCTCACTTTCTCTGCACAGAGCCAATTTGAGGTGCAGTGTTAATTACAATGACTGAAGAAAAATCTTTAATAATTACCCTTCATTAACTTTGTGATGAACGAGGACTACCAGAACAAATGATGTTTATTGCAGAGAAATAAGTGAATGGGGTCAGTATCTGACTGCAGTTGTATATGGGGAGAAACAGAATAAACCAATAACACTAGTTATACATTTTCTATTTAATTAGGGAAGATGAAAAACCAAACTCCCTTAAATCTAAAAATCCCTGAAGCCAAGATTCTAAGATGTATTCATTATTCATAGCTGCAAGAAGGCTTTAGAAGTATAGTTATCAGGATGGTGGGCTTGTTTTTTTCTCTCATAGAAATGTACAAAGATGTACGAAAAAGAATAGCAAGTTTTAAAAAGAATAAAAAAGGAAGCACAGAGGAGTCCTCCCTTATGTCAAGATAGTAAGCATAGAACGTTTTGGATAATTAATTTAAATTACAACCTTCATAACATTCATTAAGCACTACCGTCAACCTGAACTTGAGAAAAGTGTACTGTCAGAAGAAAAGACATGCTGATATAAAAAATAATGTGCTTGAAATCTAAAATACTATGGGACAGTTAGTAAATTTATATATTTTTAAAAAACAGCTGTTTCTTTCTACCCACTGAAAAATAAGCTTGACTTAAGGGCATTTTGCTAAGTTTCAAGGATCTTACACACTAAAAATTGATCTTAGCTTGTATCTGTTATGACATCATACACAAAAACTTGTGAGCCTGTTGATTAACTTTCATCTGAAAAAGGTCAAAAACATTCACCAAATTTATCCAGGTATTACATAATTCAAGCTAGAGTTATGTAGTGAATCTAAAAATGTAACCACTGTAATTTAGAAATCCATAATTAGGTAAAAACAGCATACACAATTTTAAAGGAAAAAATGCAGATTTCTAAAAAATATGTTTGTCCCATACAGAAACTATCCTTTTGGAAAAGCTGCATTAAATTACCTGATATTTGTAAAAAGTAACTGGTAAATATCTGAAAAATAAAAGATCCTTTTATATTGTTCATAGATTATTTGTACCATTTGCAAAAATGTAGGAAATAGTTTAAAAAGCTGGCTCTTTTTCCAGCAAATTATGTAAATCCTTCAAAGTGAGGCCAAACATAGAGTGAATTTATAAAAATGTCCATTCTTTACATAGTTAATAGAGAGCTTAAAAGGACAAAGTCACAAGAAAAATGATTAAAAGTGTTATCATAAAACAACATTTAGTCTGGTTGTTGATAAGATTAGGAAGAAATCTGTCTGGAAACTAATTTAAGATTGTTCAAGTACAACAAAAGAATGCCCCGGGCCCAATTTATTAAAAACAGGAAAATATATTTTATATATAGATTTGTCTTTGTAATGAGAAAGCAACTGGCTATTGACTTCTGAGTAGCTTGAATTCTTATTTCCCAAAGAAACTCTGTCTTAAAATAGCCATCAGCACCATCATCATCATCCAAATTTGAGAGGAGGGAGAGGGCGGGGGTGGGATTCTACCAGTTCTATCCAGTTCTATAGAACCCCTTGTTAACTTTCTAAGCAGTTCGGAGAACTGGAAGTTAGAAGCAATTTCCTTTTGTTTTTTTCCACCTTTATGACAATCTTGGCAAACAACCTAGACTTACTGTCTCAGAGCTTTTGGGGCTTGGCTTTCTTAAAGGGGAAGGGTCTCTTTAAGATTTTTACACTGCTGTTGGAAGGAAATACTTGCCTGGCAGCAAGCAGCACTTTGAGGAAATAATTGAATAATGAAGCAAAGCTTTTAGTGACAGGGAACCTAAATGAATGACATTCAGCAAGGCTTCTTGGCTATCTAGAAAGATTAACATTCAAATGTGAGTTTGTATACCCTTTCTGAGTTTTGGTCTAAAACTGGTTTTTGGTGAAGGTTAATTCTGTGCTTGGTGACGTTTAATTCTGTGTTTATTGATGGGATAATTTTCCCTATTCAGCTTCAACAAGCCACAACTACTGTTGTGATTTAATTATTTGTACTGTGTTTGAATTTTTTCTTGCCTCATGGTTTCTTTTTCTATCTGGGGAGGGGGTCTTCCTCACTGTTTTAATACTATTCTCATGAAGTGATGGAATGCACGAGGGTCTTCATTCCTCAGCTCCACCATCAACTGGTCATACAGTCCAAACACCATTCTTCTCATGATCCATCCTTGGACCCACACAGCTCTTGGACATCTCCAAGAGACGTCTGAACAGGTTTTGGTTCTGGTGATGAAACAGTCTGAACAGGTTTTGGTTCTGGTGATGAATGAGCGCAGCTATCATACGGACTGTGTCATGATCCATGGTGGAGAACAATTGATGATGTGGAAGAGCAAGACCAAGGGTGAAGAGGTCTCTACACCACGGCTGCTGGACTCAAACTGAGATCCAGATGATTTCCTCCCCCTTTTTATAGGAAATATCGGTAGTCCGCTGGGCGTCCTTCCACATACTCTAAACATATTGAAGACATCCTAAATATCTGAGATACATCCCAGATACAAATGTTTTGTCCATTTTTAATCCTTTATATATGAGATGCATATGCTTACATCCTTTCTATTTCCGTGCTACTAATGCTGTGTAGACATTCTGTGCACCTTTCGTTTCCTCCCTCTTTCCATTTTCAGCTGCAGTGGATGTGAGTTGAGGGGATGGCCAGAGGATGCAGAGAGGATACAGCGGATGTTTAACGGATGATAACGGACATAGAACGTTTGTTGCCCATATATGTCGCGGATGTACATCGTACATGGCGGAAAGTTCATCCGCTCACAAAGTTTTGTGCAACTCAAAACTTCTTGCGTGGATGAAATCTCAGTGGATGGATGCTCGAGGGATAGAGCGTATGAAACACGTATGCAGTGAGTACACAACGGAAGCATCGCGTTTTCCAATGGATGGCAAGCTTTTTTTTAATGTTTTACATCCTCTTTGCATCCGTAAGTGCAGTGGGACTGGGGCTTAATAAGCCAAAAGCTTCTTGTTTTTTTCTTGCTGATGTTTGCCTGTCAGACTGATGTTTGCTTGTCAGACTGTTTGCCTGTCAGACTTTTCTTGCTGATGTTTGCCTGTATTGCTTTTTCAGATATAGAGAGGCTACAAAAGGAAAACCATGCAGTAAAATTTTCACTGCACAAATTTGTATAATATCATTACTTATGTCCCTTGGTAAGTGGTATTGCAGTTCATGCTTCAGAGATCTTGAGCTGATTGCAAGAGGAGATTATATATTTAAAAAGAAGGTATTTGCCAAGTTGGTTGTGTAAGTGTTGTGATGATTGAATTGGAAAAGTGAAGCAATTCAAAGTGGGAAAAAGTAATTAGAATAGTATAAACACCTTGGTGTTCATGACAACTAATTTCTCCCTTATATTTTCTAGACTCCCAGCCCCATCTAATTTTTATTAAGAGTTTTAATTTTTAAAATTAATAAATAAATTGGAACCTGCCATGCTATGAATTGAAATGGCATCAGCAGCCTTATTTCTAGGCATGCTCTGGTCCTCTATAAAATAAGATCAGATGACATAAGATTTGTGATAAGAGCAGATCTGTAGGTGTGCTTGATGATAAGAACTTTACAAATGTTAATAAGCCATAGCCTCTTGCATTGTATGAAAGCGTGTCCATGTATCTGCTGAGAAAAACAAGCATGCCAACAAGTAAGCAAAGTAATCTTAGGTAGTAAACAGCTTCCTGTGGTCCTGGATAGCTTTTCTTTTCATAGTCCTGACAGTGCATCCGTAAATATTTAAGCCTCATTCCTGTGACATTGAATTTGGGAGTGCATTGGTGGCATATCCTCAAATTCTGCATATGCCTCAAAATGTTCCACTGTCCCAAAATAAGATAGATGAAAGTATTGACACTTAGCAGGTTGGAATGTACCAACATTTTAACATATTTGTCATTTTTTGAGAAAGTCATTTTAGTTTTTACTCAGTGATTATAACCATTCAAATTTCTTCTCTCTGTCTTTGGTCTTTGTTTTATTTTATTTAATCTTTGTTGTCTCTTTAAATGCAAACATTATGACAAGTAGAAATAATGCTTGTGGACAAAAAGGCATTGAATATGAACTTCAGGATTAAAGAAGAAAAAATATTGAAAATTCCAGGAACAGCACACTGTTAATTCCAAAAGCCTATTTTTGGTCATTCCTAATCTAACATGTGTCATTTTTTTTCTTTTTTGAATAATGAAAACAATGAGAAGATTCACATCCTGCATTCCAAACCGGTTATACAGATTTACAAGGTTGAATTAACACCATCTTAATTCTGCAAACCTTCAGAGAACTTTGTAAGAAGAAAGAAGATTACATATCCATCTAAAATGACTTTGGCTATGTTTGGATACATTTCTAAGACCATACAACCTAGACAGTGCTCCCCAAATATAGGAATTAGAATATCAAAGACAAACTTTATAGAAGAGTCATTCCCTCCCACATAATTTCCTGTACCAAATTATAGTTTTTTAGACCACTTCTAAGTGTATTTTTTCCTTTCTTCTTCTGTTCTCATTTTCATATTATTTCTAATTGGTATATCTAGGCCAGTGTTTCTCAATCTTGGCAACTTAAAGATGGCTGGAGAATTCTGGAAGTTGAAATCCATGCATTTTCAAGTTGCCAAGGTTGAGAAACACTGACCTATCTTATTGCTAGTGATGCTTTGCTTGATAAATCAACATCTATCTTCTGCAGTGTTACTAAGGATGTATTGCACATATATGCTACCACTGTACATTGAATGAGACAACTTATCACAGCCAAGTTGCCATGGCCAGCAAGCCATGATTGACTCACCATGGCCAATTTGCTGTACCAACTTACCAAGGACAAATCACCATGGGACAACTTGCCATGACCAACTCACCATGGGACAACTCAGTGAAGGACAATTCAACATTCAATTATTTAAAATAATTTAATTTTTTAAAAAATGTTGTCATTCAGATTTCATTTTGTCCCTCCTTTGCCATCCTTTATTTAATTATTCTATCCCACTATTTCTCTTGTGTAACTTTTGTCCCATGGCAAGTTGTCCTGCAGTGAGTTAGCTTTGCAAGTTGTCCCATGGTGAGTTGGCTGTGGCAAATTGACTGTGGTGAATTGTTACAGACCTGTACATGGATTGGGACACTGCACTCTAATATCTTGTCCTCCAAAACTATAAATGAATATTTTGGGAGGTGAAATGCAGACAAGAATCAGTTGATAATGGTGAAGGTTTCTTGGGGAAAAAATTAGCACTTCATAATCCTGAATTAGGCTAACTGTTTTTTTAACTACTATCTCCTCCTTCACATCAGCTTTTCTATACATTTCAGTCTCTCTTAGTCTTAGTGATTTTGTCTGTTGTTGCTATTAATGTTGTTTTAACTACCAAGACCATAGACAACATTTTTGTTGAAAATATGAGTAAAACTGCTTGAGCGAGGTTCATCTGTTTCTTCCATGACTATATTAATATATCTTCACATTTTTTCAGGAAAATGGCCTTGTAGCTTTCCATTCCCCAACCTACAAAATTTGTACCATCTGTATCTTATTTATAAAATAGCTTTCTCTATGATTAGAATCAAAGATTCTCACTTCATCAATTCTGACACAAACTGTCTTTCATCCATTATTGAAACGTTTCCTTCATCATGGTGTTCTTTCTGTTTCCTGTTCTTCTTTTCTTCTTCTTAGAAGTCTTAGTGAAATATTCCCTGTTCTCACTGGCAGTACATCTTGATTATTTTTATTTCAGTTATGCCTTTTAATTATGGTTCTTGGCACACCAATAAATCTGAGGTAGCACTGCTTTGTTGACTAATATCTGATGGTGTAGGCAAAGCATTGCTATATGAGCTGGTCTCCTTCAGCAAAATGCAATAATTTGTAGAATCAAAAATTCCACTCCTTAAAGTGATCCATGGGCATTAGTTCTTTAGCCCTTTTGTTGTTTTCTTCCACTTTGAGACCTTGGTTGTTGTTTTTAAATCTGTTAGTGACTTTTCATAATGTTTATTTCCCCTCAAATAGATATTCCACAGAAATAAGTCCTAGCATCTTTGTTATTTTGTCTTTTTATTCTTTCCACGGTTTAGCTTGCTTCTTTCCAGGATTTTTGAAAAATATATGCAGTATACTTATTATATGGATATGTATCAATCCCATGCTTAATGATAGCTTGGGAAATCCATCTCAAGCTGTCTAATAACATTATAAGACAGAGGAGTATGCATCATCTCACATTCAATGTGTCAAAATTGAGATTCCTTACCATCCATTTGCCTTCTTTTTGATCTCAAAATTGTTCATTGTTTTCTGTCTTGGTTGTCATGTACATAAAGGTGCCTGTGGATAATAGGCTGTTTTTGCAAACATTTGTAAAAGCAACAGCCTCTAATTTTATCTGCCACTTTCTGACAATAGACAGAGAGATGCTTCTGGTGCAGGCTATGAAGGTTTTGTGTTTGGACTGCAGAAAGAGTTTACAGGCAACTCTTTTTTCTTCACTCCTTTTACTCATACTCTGAATCTAGAACTGCATTGTTTGCACTATCCTGGACCTTCCCAATGTTTCCATCCCTCAAAGGCCTAAAGTTCTTCTTCAAGAGACAACTGGACTTTCTGGTTTTTCTTTGAAGACGTTTCACTTCTCAAACAAGAAGCTTCTTCAGTTCTGTCCCAAAGTTCACAGCTAAATGTTTATGGAGATTCTTGGTTATCTAGGTCATGGTTGTCCCAAATATGCTTTTGCAAGAGGCAACTGGGCTTTCTAGTTTTTCTTTGAAAATATTTCACTTTAATCCAAGAAGCTTCTTCAGCTCTAAAGACTCTAAATCCCTCTAAAAAGCCTGTCACATTGGCAGATGGATGCAAAACATTTGTAAAAAGGACACAGTGGACGAAAAAATGTTCCATCCGTTGTTATCCGCTCTTAAAAGTGCCCCGAATTTGCATAATCAGAGCAGACAGCGAACAACGGAAAGGAACGGACGGGGGGAGGATGTAGCCAGGATGAAAAGTGGATGCTCCACAGAAGCCTAGCGGATGGGAGCGGATGGCACATCTGCAGGGCTTCCAGGAGAGCACAGCAAAGCGGACGCGCAGTGGAAAGAGCAGATGCCGAGTGGATGCCGAGCGGATGAAGCGGATGCAGAGCGGAAGCCTAGCGGATGCCTAGCAGATGCCTAGCAGATGCAGAGCATTCACTGCGCATGCGGGAAGAATGCATTGCGTCAGCCCCACGGATATAAATGGAAGCAGCTCGCAAGCAGGTCACCATTCAGAGGAAAGACCTGCTGCCAGATACATCTCTAGCCAACAACCATGGGGAAGAAGAAAAAGCCTCTGCCATATTCTGCCAGCCCTGGCAAGAGGGACAGGGCCTCCATCCCACCCCCTGGCCCTGACTCTGCTTCTGCTGGGGCTTCTGCTGCTGGGGCTGACTCTTCTGGTGCTGGAGCTTCTGCTGGCACTGCTCCTGGTGCTGGTGCTTCTGCTGGTGCTTACTCTGCTGGTGCTGCTCCTGGTGCTGGGGCTTCTACTGGGGCTTACTCTGCTGGTGCTGCTCCAAGTCCTGCTTGTCCTACTGGTCCTGCTGGTGCTCCTGGTGCTCCTGGTCCTGCTGGTGCTGCTGGTGCTGCTGGTGCTTACTCTGCTGATGATGATCCTGGTGCTGCTGGTGCTGCTGGTGCTGCTGGTGCTGCTGGTGCTGCTGGTGCTGCTGGTCCTGCTTTTGCTGCTACTGTTGTTGTTGCTGCTGGTGGTGGTGGTGGTGTGGAGGAGCAGCCCCTACAACCTCGAAGCCCCTCTGATGAGGGCACAGATGGCCCTGCCAGAGGGAGGAAGACGCATACACATGAACGAGAATGGGAGAGGAGGCATCGAAGAGGAACATGAGGATGAGGTGCTGGAATGGCTGAGGGAGAACGAGTATCTATGGCGGAAAGGACACAGGCTCTATCGAGACACCAAAAGGAAGCAGGCTGCTTGGAGAGAGAAGGCAGAGAGCCTGGGCTACACTTTGGAGGTGCTCCTTGGCTGGTGGAAGCACATGCACACCTGGTATGGGAAGCTGCACCTCAAGAAATCTGGCCAGGCCATGGTCAAGCTGATGGACCGAGAGACCTACATGATGGCCAAGTGCAGCTTCTTGGAGGGTGAGATCTGCCACCAAGGAGCAGCCCCTCTCACAACCCTCTCTCTCAGGCAGCCCGCAGAGAGCCAGTCCTCTTCTGGCCAAGAGTCAGCTCCTGTGTCCAGACAGGTATCTGTGGAGCGTGCCACGACAGAGACCCCCCCGACAGCTGCACCCCAATGGCGGAATGTATGGAGGACCCCCTGACGCAGTGGGAGCAAGGAGAGGGCACTTCCACCAGAAAACAACCCACATCCACCCCCAGCTCCACCTCCACAGAAAGCAGGCAGAGAGGCAGACCGGAGGGGCAGTGCCACACTGTCCTGCTGGAGATCAGGGACACCATCAAAAGCAGCATAGATCTCCTCTCTCAGCTGGTACACACTGATGTCCCATCCTCCAACCGCAAGCCCTTCCTCACCTACGTCAACCAGACCCTCATGAACATGTCGGAATCACAGTACCAGGTGATAAAGGACAGGATCACCGGTCTTCTTCACAACACTCCAGACCCAGCTGAACCTACTCCCTCCCAGTCCAGGTCTGCTCCTCCACTCCAGGTGATGTCACTGCCCTTCCAAGGCTTTCCGCAGCCCCTCACCTCCCGAGGCTACGGCTACCGGGAGCTCCAGCAGCACAGGCAGCCCTTCCCAGTCCAGGCACAGGTATATCGTATGCCACCGGTGCCTCCGATGCCACTGATGCCACCGATGCCACCAATGCCACTGATGCCACCCACGCCACAGATGCCACAGATGCCACAGATGCCACAGATGCCACCCAAGCCTCACCTCACTCAGCTGCAGACCAGACAGCCCCACTTACACTGCTCCTTACTCCACCCCACAGCCAAGCCCGGCCTCAGAACATCTGTCATCGGTATTGGGGCTGACACCCCATGTCCTGGAGGAAGGGGCTTTCAACATCACAGGACTGACCCAGCTCTCTGAGAGCTTCCTCCACACACCGTCCCCTGTTGTCCTCTTGGGACCAGGAACCCCAATGACGCCTCAGACCAACACTCCAGCAGCAGCCACCTCCACAGCACCTGGAAACTTCACCTCTGAGTCTGGGCACACCTCAGAGTGACTAAGAAGATTGCCAGAGACTGGGTGGCTTCCTGTTGACTTTATCTTTGCTTGGGACACTTGGGTCATTTTTCTTTTACAGCTTGTTATTAATAAAGATTATCTTTGCTTCACACACTTGCTTCATTTATTTTATTAAATAAAGTCTTAGTGGAAACTTTTAGAAATGGTTTAAGCCTTTGCATGCTTGTGGGATGGGTTAAGATAGCAGTGGATACCTGTGGGATAGGCAGGGATATCTTTGGGATGGGTAATAGCTGTGGGATGGGTTAGGATACCTTTGGGATGGGTAATAGCTGTGGGATGGGTTAGGATACCTGTGGGCGGGGTAATAGCTGTGGGATAGATAAACCTCCAGTGCAAGCATAGTGGGACTGTATGGTCCACCCTCCCAGGTGCCACACCTTTGGCCCTTTATTATCAATAACAATGTAATCATTGATCCACACATTTCAACATCAACACAACTCTTTATTAAATGCCCTGTTCATTGTAAGGCCACTCAACATGCATGGCACAATCTCATCAGTGTGATGAGACAGGCTGAAGGAAGCATCCATTAAGCATCTATCATCCTGTCTTGCCTCTCCACTGCTCCAGCTGGGGAGTTGCACCCGTGTTTCAGGAGGTTGCGCTGCTTTTTCCCTTCACATGAAGCTCTGTTGGGGCCTTGAACATCCACAGTATCTATCAGGTTTCGCCCTTGCCTCCATTCACCAGGCTCCATGTCCCCATTGGCTTGTTGGAGGTCCACAAGCCTGTTCTGCAACACTTGGTAGCGGGTGCACATGAGATTGTGCAGGATGCAGCAAGCTTCCACGATGTTCCTCACAGTCTGTGGGCGATATTGCATGGTGGTGAGAAGTACCTGGAACCTGTTGGCCAGGATGCCAAAGGCGTTCTCCACCACCCGTCTTGCCCTGGACAGCCTGTAGTTGAAGATCCTCTCTTCACGGGTGAGGAGTCTGGAAGTGTAGGGCTTCATGAGGTAAGTTTTGAGGGAGAAGGCGTCATCCCCCATGATGAAGTAGGGCACATCTTATGTGTTGTTGGCAGGGGGTCTGGATCTGGGAAGCCCACCATGAGGTTGCGGTCCAGCCCCTCCTTGAGGTCACTGGTGTTGTATACCTGGGCATCTGAAGCTGACCCATTGCCTGAAGCATCGATGTACATGAACTTATAGTCAGCATCGACCATGGCAAAGAGGATGATGCTGAAGAAGCCCTTGTAGTTGTGATAAGAGGACTTGGCCGGAGCTTTGCAGGCTGCATGCTTCCCATCTATGGCTCCAATGGTGTGGGGGAAGTTCCACTTCTGATACCACTGCTCTGCAACTTTCTTCCAGCCTTCTTCAGTGAAGGGGCACTGGAGGAGCTCCTCCAGGTGTTCTTCGATGATGGCCTGCACCACTTCTCTGACCACAATGCTGATGGTGTTGTGTGGCACCCTCCAGGTGTACTGCATGCTCCTGTAGGTGGTCCCTGAGGCCAGGTGGCCCAGAGTCAGTGCCACCTTGAGTCCAGGGTCCAGGCCGGGCTGGAAGTTGGTGTTCTGCTTGGTCAACCTGGGTGTCAGCCGCTCCACAACTTCACCAGACATGGCTGGCGGCATCCTCATGAAGTTCTGGAATGCAGAAGTGTCTTTGTTCCTCAGCTCCACCATCAGTTTGTTTTACAGTCCGTACTCGGCTCTTCTCACGATACATCTTTGGACCCATACACTTCTTGGATGCCTCCTTTTCTTTGCGTAGAACAGGTGAAAGAGCCTGTAGATGGCTTCACACTGTTGTAGACTGATGGTGGCTACCAAAAGGAGTGTGTGATGATCCATGGTGGAGATGACTGGATGCTGTGGAAGAGTAAGAGCAATAGCAAGGCTGAAGATGTCTGTCCTGGAGGGCTGCTGGACTGAAAGTGAGATTTAGGTAAGTTCCTCCCCCTTTTTATAGGAAATATAGGTTTTACGCTCAGTGTCCTTTTGCATCCTCTAGGCATCCTGCAGACATCCTAAATATCCGAGAGACGTCCCCTCTGCGAAAGTTTTTTCCATTTTAATGCTTTGTATGCTAGCTGCATCTGCTTTCACCCTTTCTCCGTCCGTGCTATTTATGCTTTGTGTCCATTCCGCGTCCGTTTCGCTTCCTCCCTGTGTCCGTTTTCCACTGAGCGGATTTGAGTTGCACGAATGCACAGCGGATGCCTAGCGGATATAGCGGATGCGTAACGGATGATGACGGATGTAGAACGGATGTTCTCCATATGTGTTGCGGATGCAGAACAGACGTGTTGGATACTTCATCCACTCAAAAAGTTTTCTGCAGCTCAAGACTTTTTGAGCGGATGAAATCTCAGTAGACGGAAGCTGGACGGATAGAGAGTATGAAAAACGTATGCAGTGAGTACAGGACGGATGTATCGCATTAACCAATGGATGGCAAGTGTTTCTCTCCATTTTACATCCTCTTTCCATCTGTTGGTGCTGTGTGACAGGGGCTTAAAGGCTTTTCATGGTTATGGCTGCCAGGCAAAGAATAACCTATAGACACCAGTATGTTTAAAACCAGAAAAGCTTTAGAATTATCCCTGTTTTATGAGTTGACATATAGTTACCAAGGAAATACTTTTTCTTGTTCAGCTTTGATGGACAGAAACAATGGAAAAGCCAGGGCAGGGAATCATGCCATGCTGTCTTTTTATGGCTACTGAATGAACAATAAACTTTAATAAAAGCAATTAATCACTGTATATTTACAGTATGAAGTTAATTAATCGTAGGTTGTTTGCAGAATTGCAAGAATGGCTATAGACAGTTGTTTAAAGGTGAGCAAATGTCCGCTCCCACTAAGAAGGTAAAGAAACCACAAAAGATTCAGGAAAGGAACAATAAGGATGAGACTGGTTTGATCCTGCATTATCCTTAGGTACAGTTCATTCACAATTCAATACCCTTTATTACTATTTGGTTTTTGGTCTGTAGCGCAACTTCTATCTTATCTTTCTTGTCTTATTTCCAGAGATGCTCTTCTTTGGTGACTGGGTCACACCCAGTTCTGGCTGAGTCTTCTTCCCACCTCCCAGTTTTCAAGATCTGGGCCACAAAAACCAGTGGAAACAGCTCCCAGATAATTCTCAGTGGGGCTGTACTTCAACTTCTAAGTTGAAGGCAAAATCTCTTCAAGCCAATGAGATTTTCCACCTTGGGAAATGCATCACGCTGGGAAAGATGCTTGAAGAATTTGCAGAAAAGTGCAATGAAAATAGCCTTCATTACTCTGAAATTCCATTTTGCACCTATACTCAAAGTCAAGTAAATTTCTTATTTAGGACAAAAATGAACACTGATGTTCACTCTGCGAGATAAAAAGTCATTGACAATGACTGTTTATTGCTGGCTAATCTTTATATCTAATGATTTACATAATGGTTTGAGCATATATTGGTGGCCTGTGTGATTTTCCAGTCCATTTACCTGGACAGAACCATGCTTATGCTGATTTTGATGAATCAGAGCAGTCACACATCTAACACTTGATTAAATGATTGAGGGATTTTTAAATTAAAAGCACGAAATTTAGAAGAGGAAAACAACATTCATAGGATTCTTAGTAAGAATTTCAAAGGAATCATTTCTTGTAAATATGACAACCCTCACAATGCATTTTCTATGAAACATGTTTGTCTAAATCAATCACTAGTCAATATAGAACTACATCTATTGATAGATTGCTGTTGATAAATATTTATCGGGTAACTTCCCTGTTGAATGAGGTTTCCCTTAAGATTTTGATATTTCACCATCTACTATTGTTTAGAAGGGTGTTGAAGATCTCTTTGTCCATGCTTTTGGCAAGGAAGAATTAAACCCTTTTACTTCATTCTTGCCCAGAATGTCATTCTTGCCATTTTTTGAGAGCTGGACGGCATTGAAGACCTGATTTTGCCAATGGGCCTGGAGAACCCAGAGAGGGATAGAGCCCATCAGGTGCCTAGTGTGATATGCTATGGTCAGGGAGGGGGATGGGAGTTGGTTTTTGATTTTCTGTTTTTTTGTTTTGTTTTGTTTTTTTCCCAAATTTTGTTCTATTGTACTTTACTAATTTATTTGATTCTTTTTGTTAGTTTTTATTGTTTTGTTTTGTTTTTAATATGATTTTACATTGTGTAAGCTGCCTCGAGTCGCCATGGGCAAATAGGCGGCAATATAAATAAAATAAAACAAATAAATAAATAAATTTAACTTTAATAAATTATTATTAACAACAATTGTATGGTTTTGGTTTTAGGTATTTTGAGCCTTTCAGAATCATGGGAAATTTTGTAATACACATAGAGCTAGACAGATAATTTCAGAATGATTTGTAGTTGATTAGCAAGGATTTCCGATTCCCAGTTATGATTAACAACCATAGCAATAAAATGATTGTTCTTCTAATAAAACGTGGATATCCAGAATTAGTACAGTAAAAGAATATCTCTATGTATGTGTGTGTTTATATCCAATTACAGTACACGCAAATCGATGAAATATACAATAACAGCAATAAAATATAGTAATAAATATAAATGACATAAATCTATATTAAATAATCGCAAAATATGTTGTTATGGATTTAAAAAAGCTTCAGAAAGACATATTTCAATGACTTTCTTAAACTTCAAGATATTAGAATCTAATCATAATTGGGGTATTGGAAAATTTCAAAGAATAGGAAAAAAAAGCACAAACTCGCTCACTCACTCACTCACTTACACACACACACACACAGAGAGAGAGAGAGAGAGAGAGAGAGAGAGAGAGAGAGAGAGAGAGACTATCTAAAATATCTGCCCCAACAATTTTGTCACCTTTTCAATCCCTCTCCTGTCTTCCATCAGTACTGGTGTCCTTGGGTTTTTTTTTTCTATGCCCACCAACATGAGAAAAAACAGCCCTGTTTTATTACATGCCCAAAGCAAAACATCCCATTGTGTTCTAAAAGTTTGTTCTGTGAACTGACCAAACCACCTAAAGCAAGCATTTTAATTCAGTAAAGAGTGATTTGAAATTAGCATGGATGGGAAGTTTTGCAATTGTAGTCTGGAAGCAATTTTCATCAAAGTGATTCTGTAAAAAGCTGGAGGTCCATTGTATTGTAGAAATGATCGCCTTAGACTGGATGTATGTATAATTTGGTCAATTACAAGAAACTAATTTCAGTTTTATTAAAAGGTACACCACCCCAAAAAATATTTAAAATTCTAAGTACTTATTAACAAATTAATTTCTATTTTCATGTCTTAAACTTGAATCCCATTAGATAAGAATGCCCTAAGAAAGCTTTCAGGTGATTTTTGTAATTCTCAGATTATGTCTGGGGTATTTTTCACACTCTAATTAATGATTCAATTTTTAAAAAAATTGTGAAAATTTGTCTTTTGCTACAGGTGATGATACTACCTTAGTATAATATTGACATCTTTAATTTGTGTTTAAATTTGATAATCAAAGCCTGATTAAGATTTGGCCATATTCCAGAACGATCTTGGCTGATTATATTTCCTCTTATACCAGCTGTTTCAATTAAAGATCAGGAGTTGGAGCATTCAAGAAAGTTTAGCCACCTGGAACCTGGTAAAATGAGGCAAAATATTAATTTTAACATGTCCTCAGATTCTGTTCTGAATCTTTAAATTCAATAGATATTCTCATCAAGTTTTTAAATTCTCTACAATAGACTGGTATGGATAAAAATTGATAGATCTACATATTTTATTTAAGAGAAGGGACCAGGGGTCATATGGCTAATAAATATTTTTTTCAATGTTTTATTATCTTTATTTGATCAGATCTGGTTCCGAATAAATAGAGATTTACTTCTGTGTTACATACTTCATCTTGTGGTTTGTAAATAAATTTCTATAAAACATCTATTTCATAATGAGTGAATAACCAGATAATGATTTAGTTTTATTTTTGTAAGGATACACATGCTTCAAATTCAGAGGATACCTTCCATTTATTATTTATGGATACTTTTCAGCATTTTATAATCAAGAAGAGATGATAGAAAGAGGAAGTTGAATATTGGATGATGACTGTGATTGACAGTTTATCCACAAAAGTAAATCTTGTGATCAGAATTTCAACTTTTTCCAATTCCAACTTTTTGGGAAGGGTGACACAGTGGAAATAGTTATTCTACTTGCTCAGTGCACTGTCTCCAATTTGGACTCATCACTAGTCTCTTCATGAAGAAATATTATTATTCATTAATACCATTTCTTCTTTTACATTTATTAAAAACAAAAAGTAAAGACATATAGCTCAAAGCCTAGGAAATATTTCTCTAACATTTTTTATGATTGTTCGCTTATAATTTACTGCAGTATTTATTCTATCTTAATTCAAATCAAAAGCTTAGAGATGATTATTTATGCTTTTTGTTCACATTATAGAATGGAAAATATTAGTTCCAGGATTCCTGAATAATTAATTAAAAGTTCTTCATCAGAGTATCATATGGTGAATTAGCCTACTTCCTGTTTTGGTTTCTGGCTAGCAGTATGTAGAGAAGGGATGTCAAACTCACATCGTCATGGCATTGTCACATGACATATCACAACTTTTTTTCCTCTTCATTAAATCAGGCATGGGCATAGCCAGCACGTGATGCATCCGGCCTGCAAGCTGCAAGTACTCTACATCCCCTGATGTAAAGGATTCCTTATAGAAGCTACTTTTCTTTCCACTCCACACATATGCACATTTAAATGGGTTAATCAATGCCATGGACTCCCTGGACTCTGCAGTGGGATTCATTCATTCATTCATTCATTCATTCATTCATTCATTCATTCATTCTACATGATAATTTCAAAGTAATCGAAACCACTAGATGGCATTTGTGATATATTACTTTAGGAGCTTTTTCTTCAGAAATATTTCAATTAATTCCTGGTTTTAGAGAAAACAGGGTACTAAATACTATTAGGCATTTACTTGGGGAAATATATATATATAAAATCAAATTTAAATGGATTAAAAAATCATATATTTTATAGAAGTAATTCTGAAGTTCTTGTTAAACTCATATTCCATTTTTATGTTTGAATTCTATGACCTAACCACCCCAGCTTACAAAAGTAATTACTTGTCTACAATTAAGCTGTAAATAATGCAATCACTCCATTCTTATCCTGTCACTCTAGTTCCAACCACAACAAATGGGGCTAATCACATACTTATTCAAGTGTATAATTATTCACAGTTAAACTTCTGTCACTTTCACCCTGTTTGGAAACAGCAGAACACAACCTGTAATTAGCTGACATTGCCGCAGGCACTTTCTCTTGGAAGTAAGCCATAGCTTTGGCACCTATGTGAGAAGAAAGCAAAACCCTTTGATCTGGAAGCCTGGCATACTTTCTGCCCTGAGGCTGCACCAGTCTTAGCCTAGTCTAAGACAATCAGATCGATAAATAGAGATGTCAGAGAAGGCTGGTATAGTCCAGATTTTTTCCATTTCATAGCCTCAAATTCTGTGCATCTTATGCAGGCTCCTTATGTATGGAGTTTTGAACAGCTACTATACTATAGATTAAAAAAAAGTCTGCCCACAAATGATTACTGATTGAATCAAAAGGGTTGCTAAGGTAGCACATTTTCATCAAGTGAGTATAGTTTAAACACACCATTTTTAGTGATATACTTTTCACAGCTTCATGGTCTGAAGACAGTTTTTCAGTCTGTATAAGCTTGTTTACATGAATATTTTATCTATGACAAGACACTGGCCATGCTCTTCATGTTCACATTTCTTTACCTAGGAAAAAAAAGAAATCAGATCAAAGAACTTTAAATTATCATGGGCTTCTTTTTCTGTCTCTGACGCCATCTAAGGATACCATGCCATTAAACAGCATAAGCAACTTTCAGTAAAATGGTAAAGGGCCTGAGGAAATGAACTGGGAGGCATACAATTTTAAATTTCTTACTTCGGTGTGCTAAAGATATTTCAGCATTAGTGGAGCACACTAGAGTAGAATTCCCTATATGCCTGATAATATATGACTTGGTATGAGAGAGAGAAAGTGTCCAATTGCATTGGGCAAGATGTCAGCATAACAATAAAAATGGTAGTTCTTGTAGATCTGTATGCTTGATCCAAAGCCATTCTAGTGTATAATGTATAAGAGTCGTGCTGGTGTAGTGATTAGAATATAGTACTGCAGGCTAATCCACTGCTCACTCCAGAGTTCGATTCTGAGTGGCTCAAGGTTGACACAGCCTTCCATCCTTCTGAGGTCAGTAAAATGAGGACCTAGAGTGTTGGGATCAATATACTGACTCTGTAAACTACTTAGAGAGGGCTATAAAGCACTGTGAAGTGGTATATAAGTCTAAGTGCTATTGCTATTACTATTACTATAATGCTTCTGCCCTGACCAGATGTGTTTCATGAATATCTTTAATAAAACACATCAGTCTTCCAACTTTTTCAGAATTCATGAAGCACTAATTCCCAAAATCCCTAGTCATTCCAGAAAATGAATTCCAAGCTGTGAAGTTCTAAACTGTTCAGGATGAGAAGGTTGATGGGTATAACTCTCATGAAATTGATAAAAAAGTAACTTTAGGATGAATTCTTCCATTTATAACTTTTGCAGATCTGTAAAGCAAAGGAAACCTAAAGATCATAAGGATGATGGTGTTTCATTTACTGACCATTTAGCTGAACACTTGAGTTGCCCGTCTCTGTTTTGGTTGCTTAAACAAGAACTACCTGTATTGTGGTACTGCAGTACTGTGTGATGGTGTGAAGGTCAACCATAACAATATGGCCTTGTAGCAAAAATTATAAAATGAAAACGATGGATAAAGTGGGCTTATATTGCAGTTTAATTCAATATTTTTTTCAATTTATTTGATGATACTCCACAGAAAATCCTGGTCCTAAGAAAAGATTAGAATTAATGTACTGTCTTATTTTCCTAGTTAATGTAAAAAAAAAAAGATGGAATATGATATTAGAACTAGAAACTGGTGAGTTTTGTAGCATACAGATTGTTTGGTTCTGTTTAGTTCAAGAGCTGTGTGAAAATAATTGTTGTTATATTCTGTATGGTTGTTTTTTTCCAAAAATGTAGGTTAGTAGTATTTTATTCTTTTCATTCTACATGAGGTTCTTTAATTTTCCCATCATTTTCCTATCATTGTTTCCCAACTGCAGGAATCCTGACACCAGAAGCAGGAAGAAGAATGAAAATCAACATACCCATTTGTAAATGTAATTTTTTTTTAATGAAAAGGTAGACTCTGGAAATACTTCATTAAATCATTTAATAGCCTGTCTGTAGGCAGTGGAAATTTCTCATTCTGTTTTAGATTTTTTTGATTCTTCAAAAAGTGAGGCAATTTCTCTGCTACATGTTTCAGGGATGAATGAAGCAGGGTATGTTTTTCACTATAAGCACAAAACAAGTTCCAAATGCATGCCCTGAAATTTGTATATATGTATGTGTGTGAGACACAATGAGAGAAAGAATCATATAATATGGATTTGGAGGTGATGAAGACTAATTAAGCATCATGTCTACCAAGCAATCTATTGCTTTCAGGAGAAAAATAGCTAATGCTCACTGCATATTGGTTACTTGATTTGGGAATAAACTTTAGACATTGCATTCAATAAAATACCAAGCACCTCATTGCCATGGTAACATTAAAACCGTGTGAATCTTATAGCATTTTTTCTTTCCTGTGCAGGAGAATTACAACTGCACAAAAATACCATTAATCTCTAGATACACTTCTGAAATAGATGTTTTAAGCTTCTATTGAAATGAGTCACATTAGTTATCTTTTTGTCAGCTTAAGACAAAGTGCTCTGTGACTCTGTCCCAGCTTTTGTTATGAAAAGTGTCATCATAAGTATGTTGCACATTAAAGTCAGTCAAAAACCTGGTTTGTATACAAATTTGCTGGTCTAAAAGAGACATTCTTCAAGAAAGTTTGCAACTGGCCAAATTTATGCATGTCAACAATTGCATTTTTTTTTAGGAAACAAATTAAAAATTGCTTTTGAAGCTTTACTCTTTAAATTTTAGAATTAGCCTGAGATTTCAAAAATTCAGTTTTAAGTTTGGGTAATTTTGTTTCTATTCATATCTATACCATCTATATTTCTATCTCTAACTTTATCTCTGTCTGTGGAAGACTATCAGGAGTCCTTGAATATCAGGAGTTTCATGTACTTTAGAGAATGATTTTTGTAGATAAATATTTGGTGAAACATCATTTGCCTTGTTTTCTCAATAATGAATGAATACTTTGTTGAATGTCACAACAGAACTAATTCTTGTAACTCTGTCCTCAAATTAATTTATTCCAGTGAGCAGTTTGCCATTGTGTAGGTGGTCATTGTGTCTGTGGATGATTCCAATGCCAATGTCAGCCTTCAAGATTTTCTTCCTTTGCTTTGCATCTTCCAGCTGTCACAAGTAATGGGGGGAGGAGGGAGGACATGATTATGGGAAGCGAGCTGGACGTTTCACAAAACAGAATTGTATAAGTTGGGGGGAGAGTTTCTTGCTTAGACTTCTATCCTATGCTATGGGCAACTGCAACTCTTTATCAAAATATGCCAAGGTCAATGTACAGAGGCCTCATCACCACCTGGAGATGCCCACATACACAACTTTTAATTGGATGAGCCAATTGAACTATAGGGGGTGGGAAAATTGCCATCACTTTGTATATGTGATTTATGTGCTAATTTTCTCAGATTCAGAATTCTTTTGTTGCTACCACTTGATTTCCAGTAAAAGATATCTTTTCTCTAATTAATGGAGTTTAAATATTTCTTTCTTGGATTTTGAGTGGAGCACCATGTGACAGCCCTGAAATTATCCATGCATCTGTCTGTCTGTCTGTCTGTCTGTCTGTCTGTCTGTCTGTCTGTCTATCTATCTATCTATCTATCTATCTATCTATCTATCTATCTATCTATCATTCTGAATCTCAGTTTACCAGTCCACCCAGAGAATTAACAGACTTTCTTCGGAGGGGGTTGAACACAATGTCTAATCCAGCCAGTGACCAAGAAGACCTGGGAGTGACTGGAGGGCCAGACTCCCAGTTGTTAGTGGCAGCAGGGGAAGCTGACTTATTAGCAGAATTAAGTCTTCGAGGAAAACCAGCTGTAAAGCCCAAATGGTCCCTGGGAGTCAGCTGGAAAGTTCCTGAGAAAAGCCTCCTCCAGAAGTGACCACTACCCATCGGCGTGGAAAAGAAGAGCCATGGAAAGAAAAGGAAAGAAGGATTTTTTTTACTAACTCAAGCCCTACATCTTCTAAATGAAGCTGTTGGAGAAACTCAGACTGATCCAAGGTATGAGAGGGAAGAGGAGGAGGCAGCCCCAGCCAGAAGAACCAGAACAGCCACCCCCATAAATCAACCTGGCCTGGCACAACAGGCAGCAGCAGCCCAGGGGCCTCCGGCAGAAGGAGTAATTGCCAGAAGGCGTACAACTCCAAAGGTGCCTCCATTGGAAGTATAATATGGAGGAGATCCCAAGGAGTTAGGATTCTTCCTGGCACAAGTGTGGAGCCACATGGAGGAATATGGGCAGGATATTTCCTTGGAAGCAGCCAAAGTTAGATGTGTGACCAGGGCTCTGGAGGGAACAGCTGCAAAGTGGATGTTGACTTTGCGTAATGATAATGCCCCCCAAATGTTCAATTATAACCTGTTCATGACAGCACTGTGTGCCAGATTTGAAGATCAACTAGCTGAACGTAAGGCTAGAATTAGGATGAAAACCATAAATCAGGGGTGGATATCAGTGGCCGATTACACCCAGGAATTTAGAGAGCTGGCATGCCGTATTCAAGGCTGGTCACAGGGAGCCCTGACAGAAGCTTTTAAAGATGGTTTGAATGAAGATGTTTACCAAAGCTGTATTGCCAGTGAGCTGCAGCTGTGGTACATGCTGGCAGCAGAGGTGGAAATTGATCCAGACCCTGGGGGGGAGATTGAAACAGACCCTGGGGGGGAGGGGGGGCTTGGTTGGAGCAAGTCCTTCCCCACCAGCCCTTGAGAAGCCTTAAAATCTAGAAAGGGAGGGATGGTGGCAAAACCCAAGACCACTGTATGCTTCTGATATGAGAAGGAAGATCACTGGACTGCAGACTGCCATGTCAAGATGGAGCCAAAGGGGGTGCCAGGAGGAGGAAGAAAACCTGAAAAACCTCGAGCAAAGCCTTGTGAAACAGCACTTAAAGTGGAGAAGGTTGTAGAGATTGCCTCTCCGATAGGAGAGGAGCTGGGAACTCCATCTCTTCTGAAGAGAGTGAATCTGAATTGGAAGACAACTCACTGGTAAGTCCAAACAAGGACCCTATGACCATTCCAGTGAGATTAAGGGTACTCATGTTGGGAGCCAAAGGGGAAATGTTGGCCTTGTTAGACTCTGGGTACACATTGTGCGTAATCAGCTCGGAGGTAGTAGAGAAAATGGGCTTCAGGCTAAAGACTTTAAAAATGCCCATAGTCTTTTGCCAACAGGATGGATTGGTAGCTGGGGGCACATTTCATAATGGAACCAGTAGAAATGATGATGGGGAAACATAGAGAGACTTTGTGTTTTATTGTGGCTCCTGGGATGGAGCGCCCCTTAATACTGGGTTTACCCTGGCTCCGGAAATGGAACCCCCATGTCAACTGGAGGAGGGGATCATTGCACATACATACTGACCAACCCCCAGAAGGGGAGGGGCAATTTCAACCAAAACCCAAGAATCCCACAGAACTGGCTTCCACTGGCACTGAGAATCTGAGGGGGGAGGAGAAAATTCCAGAGGAATATTTGGATTTAAAGGAAGTATTCAGTCAGAAGGCCTCGAATGAGCTCTCCTCCCTCCCCCCCATTGCTCAACAGATTGCAGTATTGAAATTTTGCCAGGAGTGAAACTCCCAAAACCAAAACTGTACTCGATGAAACCACGGAAGCTAGAAGAGCTGCAGTCATTTATTGATAAAAATTTGGAATGTGGTTTCATCCAACCTGATAGGCTCCGAGTAGCGGCCCCAGTATTATTCTGTGAGAAGAAAGATGTCTCTCTGCATTTGTGTCTTGACTATAGAAACCTTGATCTGAGAGAAGCTTACTACCGAGTTCGAATTAAGGAAGGGGATGAATGGAAAACTGCTTTTAACTGCCCAATGGGGTGTTTCCAATTCAACGTTCTTCCGTTCGTCCTACAGGGGGGCCCTGCAGTATTCATGCAAATGATAAATCAGGTGTTGCATGAACATTTATATCAGGTGTTGGTTTATCTTGTGATATTCTTATCTATATGGAGACTTGTGATGAACATGTGAAACTAGAGCATTCAGTTCTGGAAAAACATCAAGCTGCTGAACTGTACATGAAGTTATCCAAATGTGAATTCCACCAGGAAAAAAATGACTATTTAGGCTATTGCATATCACATGACAGCATAGAAATGGATCTGGGGAAATTTTGTGCTATTTTGGAATAGCAGGGCCCCTTCCTGCATTAGGAAACAGCTGCAAAGTTTCTTGGGATTTGCTAATTTTTACTGTCGGTTTATCCCTGCTTTTACAAAGATTGCACTGCCTATTACAAATCTCCTAAAAACCAAAGGGGAATTGAAACCAAAACCTAGTAAACTCCTGGAGTGGTCCATGGAGTGCCTAGCTACTTTTGAGAAGCTGTAACGACTGATTTCTGCTGAGCTGTTGCTCAAGCACCCAGACATGGATGGCCCTTTTGTAATCCAAGCCGATGCGAGTGACGTAGCAGTTGGGGCATTATTTCTACAAGCAAACAAGATGGGGACTCTACAACTATGTGCATATACTTTCCGTAAGCTAACTGAGACTGAAAGAAGATGGGCCAACTGGGAAAAAGAAGCTTTTGTAGTTCGCTTGGCTCTGTTAACCTGGAGGCATTTTCTAGAAGGGGCAAAACACCCTTTTGAGGTATGGACAGATCATAAAAATTTGAAAGCTTTAAAAATGCCTCAGAAACTGTCTCCCAAGCAAATTTTCTGGGTGCAATACTTCAAACACTTTAATTTTTCATTGAAGTACATTCCAAGGGGGAAGAACTTCATGGCAGATGGTTTATCTAGATTACCTCAATATAATAGTACCCACCCAGAAGTGGTTCGGCCTATTGTCCCCACCAAATTCTTGGTGGCTCTAGTGGTCACCAGAGCCCAGAAAAAGGAGGAAGTTGAATTATCAAATGATTTATCTTCCCAATTCAAAGAAGCTCTGAAACTTGATGATTGGTTCTTGGCTCACTCAAATAACTGTACAGTTAGAAATGGATTGGCATGGGTGGAGGCCAAATTATATGTTCCAGAAAAGTTGAGAAACCAAATATTACAGCAAGCTCATGACTCTAAAGTTGCTGAATATTTTGGATTCGTGAAAACCTTACACTTGGTTAAAAGGCAATTTTGGTGGCCTACCTCAAAAAAAGACATTGAGGCTTATGTGGCTAGTTGTCCTGTCTGTGCCTCAGCCAAACAACCACCTGGTAAACCAGTGGGCTTGCGACAAAATGTGGCTAGGCCAACTGCCCCATGGAAAGAAATTTCTATTTTTTATAGTGGAATTACCTGAAAGTGGGGGAAATACAGTTATTTGGGTAGTAACAGATTTGTTTTCCAAACAGGTACACTTCATACTGTGTGCAAAGATCCCATCTGTTAAAACCTTAGCTAAACTGTTTATTTTACATATCTACAGGATACATGGTGTTCCTGAATGCATAATCTCAGATAGGGGTGTTCAGTTTACCTCAAACTTTTGGAAGGAGTTCCTGAAATTATTGGGCTCTGCCCAGGGCTTAAGCTCCGCCCAACACCCACAAACCAATGGGGCTTGTGAGAGATTAACTCTGTATTGGAACTGTATCTTAGATGTTGTATAAATTATCAGCAAGATGATTGGGCTGACCTATTGCCATTCACTGAGATGGCATATAAGAATTTGGTACAGAGTAGCACTGGGTTTACTACATTTAAAGTGACTTTGGGACAAGACTTTGTACCTATACCTGAACTTTCACAGGAGAAACTTAACATTCAGTCACTGAATGAGTGGATAACCCAACTCCAGCTTACCTGGCCCGTTACCTGTAAAGCATTAGATAATGCTCATCAAGCTCATAAAAAATTTGCAGATAAAAGGAGAACTCCACAAAAACCATATCAGGTGGGTGACTTCCTATATACCAGATATTTGCAGACTATTCAAAAGTCAAAAAAGCTTGGACTTAAGTATGTTGGACCTTTTCTAATTGAATGAATTGTGAATCCAACTGCAATTATAGAAAACTCTCTGATGAATCCACTCTGTCTTCCATATTGGTTTGTTAAAACCTGAACATATCTCCAACCTGAGACTGGCTCAGGTCAATCCCTCCGTGCCTTTGATAATTGAAGGTGAGCAACATTTTGAGTTAAAAAAATCTTGGATTCTAGGAAACAAAGAGGTTGACTCCAGTATTTAGTTGTTTGGAAACATTTTCCTCCTTCCCATTCTGAATGGGTGAATGAGAAGGATGTTCGAGCTCCTAAACTTGTCAAGGCATTTTGTACGAAATATCCTGATAAACCCTGAAATTTAGTATTATGACGTTATATGTATATTATTCTTTTATCTTTTATTCTTTCTCTTTTTAGGATGAACGCCTCTTTTTCAGGGGGACTGAATGTCAGCCTTCAAGATTTTGTTCCTTTGCTTTGCATTTTCCAGCTGTCATATGTAACGGGGGAAGGAGGGGGGACATGATTATGGGAAGCGAGCTGGACGTTTCACAAAACAGAATTGTATAATTGGGGGGGAAGTTTCTTGCTTAGGCTTCTATCCTATGCTATGGGCAACTACAAACTCTTTATCAAAATATGCCAAGGTCAATGGACAGAGGCCTCATCACCACCTGGAGATGCCCACATGATGCTATACACAACTTTTAATTGGATGAGCCAATTGAACTATTGGGGGTGGGAAAATTGCCATCACTTTGTATATGTGATTTATGTGCTAATTTTCTCAGATTCAGAATTCTTTTGTTGCTACCACTTGATTTCCAGTAAAAGATATATTTTCTCTAATTAATGGAGTCTAAGTATTTCTTTCTTGGATTCTGAATGGAGCACAATGTGACAGCCCTGAAGTTATCCATGCATCTATCTATCTATCTATCTATCTATCTATCTATCTATCTATCTATC
>BLBF01000005.1:37658687-37671137 GCA_015471245.1 Laticauda colubrina | reverse complement strand
CTCTTTTATTATGCTCATTCAAAAGGGGGTGATTGTTTATTCAGAACCTAGGTTAAGCCTAGGTCAGACGGAATATACAGAATTAACAATGGCTCAAACAAAAGCAAGATACCAGGACAGACAGGATGGCAAGATTTATATTTGATCAGGATATTTCTTCTTCACAAAGCTGCATGCCAGACAATGTAATCCCAAGTGAATAAACCATTTCTGCAAATGTTTGACTCCTTGTCTCTGTACGTGCCCTGTAAAAGGTCACTGAGAAGACAGAAGCTTAATGATTACACGTGAATGATACAATGTTGCAAATGTCTGAATGATACATAGTTGCATTGATACATAGTTGCAAACACATAAATGATACATAGTTACAACACAGAGGAATACCAATAGCTTCTATATGAGATAAAAACCTGGGCTTATAACCTTGAATCTAAATTTATGAGGGTAAATTTTGTGATTCCTTGTTTTGTTCCAAATATGTACTAAAATCATCTTGTCTGGAAGTTTGAACAAAGTATATGCATTTACTGTCTAAGCTGTTATATTGTCTTGCAGGCTTACTTCCCCCTCCCCTGCCACCTGATAAGCATCATTCCAGGTGCATAAGTCTCTGGAAACAAAATCAAAGGAATATGGCTTTTCATCATCCCCTTTGCAATTCATTGGAAAAATGTACTGAGTATTTGGGAGACCATTTTGAAACTATGTCAACAAAATGGCTTTATGTTTTGTTGTTGCTAATTTTATGAAAATCACTGTCAAAATTTCTTGTTTTTTTCAGTCAACTTTCCAAGGCACCATTTTGTGTTTTTTTTTCCAACCTTACTACATATTCTACTTCTCTGCAATTACCCAAGCAGATTTTTCAAGTGTTCCATATTCAGAATGGCAAAGTACTTGTCTTTTCACATCTATGAAATCAATGGCACATGTTCCTTTTTTTGGCAATGTTCCTTTTATTCCTGACATCTAATAATAATATCTATTTTAAGAAATTGCCTATAAAGTTGAACATTTTTAATGACATTTTTTCTGATACAAATACAGTCTCTACTTAATATAGTGTGCTTTTCTTTTTTTTCTGGAACCATGATTATTACAAAGCAAACTGCACGTTGGGAATATAAATGTTAAAGCTTAAGTTTAGGGACAATTCTGTTGCAGTATTTTATAGTATAATGTACCATTTTTTAATTTTTTAAAATGTTGTTATATTGTTTTGTTTAAAATATTGCCTTTTTACATCCTTAGTCTTGGCCTGGAATAAAATATCTATCTGTTCAAGCCCTGAGGTTTTCCAAGCTTATTAATATGCCTTCCCCCACTTGTTTTCCTGTTAAAAGTATAAGCAGCAATGAAATAGAAACAGAAAAGTTGAACTGTTCCATATGTCTAAATGTGATGGTATAATCTGAATTTTCCAGGTGTCCTATAATTTATCATCTAACATTCAAAAAATGAATTTCCGAAATCAGTGAGTGATCAATTATGAATAAGGAAACAAAATTAAGTTGGTGCCTCTAAGCTATTAGGGTTATACATCAAAATGAAAGGAAGGCATTGTTCTACTAAACCTCCATCAGCAATAGAATATTGCTTTTCATAGATTGCATGTTGCAAAGATGTTACAGTTTATAAGTATATTCGAATTTCTGTACCATTATAACTATTTGCACTTATACCTTTTTATTTACAGTATGTTTTTGAGCATGCTTACTTGTTGTAATTTAATATATAGAATTCTGTTTTTGAGCATGCTTACTTGTTGTAATTTAATATATAGAATTCTGTAGGTAGACTGCTGCTACTGTTCTATGCTTAGCATCACCACTCTTTTTAATTGCTTTGCTGATTATTTTGTCCAGATCAGATTATGATGTTCAAAATTATGACAATATTCATGAAAATAGAATAGTCCATGCTATGGCTACCATTCATTCATCCATATTTTTTTAATCCATATCTTCACCATATGTGTGATTGGTCTGTCACTGTATCTAGCCACTTTATCTAGGCTAGATACAGCCTGTCACTGGATCTAGCCACTGTATCTAGCCTTCTGAAATACTGGTACTAGACTACTGCCAGGACCTATTGCAGTATCTCTTATTAATAGTCATCTTATTTAAAATTATAGCCTGATTTTTATATTCTGTGGTTTGATGACTGACAATACATATGAAAAGCTACTAAGAGTTGCCTGAACACCTGATGGGTGGCAAATAAAATTGAAAAATAAATAAATTTGATAATTAAATAAGGCGTGAAATAACAACACAGAACAACTGATAGTACAAGACAAAGAGGTTTGGTGTTGGATTTTGGTCCTTTTGAGGGTTTTTATGCCTGACCTCTGAGAGTCAGGCATGCTTCTCACAGAAAACATAGAGTCTATTGTTGGTACATATTTAGCATATAGCTTCTTACTGTCATTTTAGTTTACAGCATATCCACATTAGGTCATTACTTTTAGAGCTGTAAAGGTTTCCTGGAAGTAACCCAAGCAATGCCAAGAAGCATAGGTGATTTTGAAAATGACCTTCATGATCATTCTTGAGGGTGGAACCTTCCAACATCTCTTATTGCTCTTTATATAATTCATTTGGCATGGGAGTCTGCTTTTAACATGCCAATGACAATAACTCATTTTCTTAACCATTTTTCTTGCCTTTAAATGTATAACTCACATGGTAGCTAACATATGCAGATCTTGAGCTTGTTTTATGGCTTCTATTGAAAATGTACTTATTCAAAAGAAGTTATAGTTTGGCTTACTAATAAGAATTTGGGGTCTACCAAAACATGTATAATTTTTAAAATAGAAGCTGTTAATTAATTTCTAGATATTTAAGTTTTCATGCTCAAATTTGTGATGGAATAATTTTTAAAATTAAAACATGGGGCATAATCCAGACAAATTTAGTTTCTTTCTTGGTTTTGATGGGATTAAATATAATGTGCTTTTGTGTGGATCACTGCAACTAGTCCTGATTCCCCACGAGATGGCTCTCTAACCTTTGTTTAAAATCCAATTCTGTGGCTATTAATCACACAGGGGAAAAAATTATTCATAGGTCTATGTTGTGGTTCACCGGCAGCAAGTGTGGACAGCTGAGATCTCAGAGAGCGAGGACTCAGATGAGGGATATGCATGTGATGTAGGGATGGAGCAAGGATCAGGGAGTGGAATACTGCCTTCAGAATTTGTGGAGGCTGGCAGCAGTGATGAAGAAGTGCCCAAGGAGCCTGTGTCCAATGTGTGCACATGCAGGGCTGATCAAAGGAAAGAGCAGCTGCAGCTGCAGAAGCACGGATGACTCAGGAGTAAGGCTGCAAAGTAATGCCGACTCCCTTAAGCTGAGAAACCGAAGTTCTTTGCAGGAAGCAAAGAAGTTTTGCACTCAAGCTTGTGGACATTCGGAGTATCTTGGTTGGTGTTTGGAGACTCTTTATGTTTGAAATATTTCTTAGTAACTGCCAAGTAAATTTCATGGCAGCCTTACACAACCTTGGCAAGGCTCGTTCTTATCAGAGACAATTAGTTTGAAACAGCCTTTTAACCGTGAAGGAATGGAATCAGTAAAGAATCAGTAAAAGGTTTTGCTGTTACCTCTGTTTTGTGTTTGTTTCCTTGGAACAAGGTTGGGGACAGAACAGTGTATTATGCAACTAGTACTCAATGGAAGTATTAAAACAGAGGAATAAATTGTAATTAAAAGAATATTTTATTAGACTGCATAATAATTCTATAGATTCATACTACATTTGCATTTGGAGGGATCTACTATTCATTTATTTTCCATCATACTGAAGTGCTCTAGACTATACTATTTTACTGTACAATTTATAGCTAACTTTCTAACTTCTTTCCTTTCACCGTTCTCCAATTATTCATTTAAAATGGGTTCCCCTGAAATGCTAAAGGAATTGAAATACTCTGTCTGCATTTGTGCTAAATAAATTCATCATGATTATTGCTTCTAAAATGAATATCAAAGAAATTAATCATCATTAAATAGATATTGAAAAGTGTTCATCCGATCCTCCAAACTTTGGCCTCAATCCAGCTAAATCTAAGCATATTTAAATCTCATCAACTTTCAGATAAAGTGGAGGACATGCTTAATTTATCCATTAAAAATCAATAATTTTAAATGTGTTTCAAGTATTTTTGACTTGTGTTTTCTCTATACAATGGGATGCACTAAAAAGCAGGTGATGGAGACAACAAAAAATAGATCTGCAAATGATATAAATAACAATAAAAGTAAAGCTAAAAGTATAGTAAAGATAGTAAGATGATTAAATCAATAATAAAAACCAATAAATACTTTTGTCATGTGTATGCTATTATGAAAAACAAAATAAGTGTACAAACAAGAACAAAATGGTTACATCATTTTTTGTATGAGTAGGGTTAAATATGGTTTGATGGATATGTGCATGGGATTTTTTATTCCTGAGCAAGAAAAGGGTTAACCCTTTTGACTGAAATCAGCTGAGATTTCAAACAGTCAGTATAGTATAATTTGAAAAGAGACTATTGCAACTGGTGGAAAAAAATGTACATTTAAGATGTTGGAAAAAGTGAGACATTAAAGAAAGGAAAAAGTAGAGGGTAGCGGGGATAACTAATATTTGGAGGTTTAATAGGAAAAATTTGGAAAGGAAGCAAGTTAAGAACAATACCATTATATTAATTACTTAAAACATGAAACCTAATTAATTGCAATTATATGGGCAGATATCTTTGGGCATATTATCCCGATTAATTGACACCTTTGTTTATTCAAAAACATTTAGCTTTCTCACTAAGCTTATCCCACTATTTCAAATTAGTTCACATCAGCTTCAGGATTGTCATAGAGTTGTTGTTTAGTTTGAAACTCCAGGAAAGCTATAGCTCAGTGCATCTCTTGGCAGAGCCTATCATGATTTGTTCCTGCCCAGTCTGATGACAAAGTTCCAATATGGGATAATAATCAACCTAGTATAGGAGGCAAAGGGGTGTGGAGTTGAGACGAAATGCATAATTATTAGGATGGAGTTCATTCTGCTCTTGGAGATTCAATGTAATCATTCCTTTGGAATGATTTCCCAGGATTCATTGAATTGTAGCTTAAGCATAGATGTATATACTTTAAGCCCATGTCACACTGAACCAACGGATGCAAAGAGGATGTAAAATGGACAAAAAAGCTTGCCATCCGTTGGTTAACACGATGTATCAGTTCTGTACTCACTGCCTCCGTTTTGCTTCCTCTCTATCCATCCAGCATCCGTTTATGGACGTTTCATCTGCTCCAAAAGTTTTGGGCTGCCTAAAACTTTTGTGCGGAAAATGTATCCAGTTTGTCCATTCTGCATCCGCTACGCATCCGCTACGCATCCGTTACGCATCAGTTATGCATCCGCAATATCCGCTTGGCATCTGCTGCGCATCCGCGCAACTTGCATCCATCCAGACGCAGGGAGGAAGTGGAACGGATGCGGAACAGATGCAGAACGGATGCAGAACAGGTGCAGTATGGAAACAAAGTGTTTAAAGCGGAAAGTGGTCCTCAGGGACCACCTACAAAAGCATGCAGTATGCCTGGAGGGTGTCCCACAACACCATCAGCATTGAGGTCAGAGAAGTGGTGCAGGCCATCATCGAAGAATACAAGGAGGAGCTCCTCCAGTGCCCCTCCACTGAAGAAGGATGGAAGAAAGTTGCAGAGCAGTGGTTTCAGAGGTGGAACTTCCCACACACCGTTGGAGCCATCGATGGCAAGCACGTGGCCTGCAAAGCTCCAGCCAAGTCAGGGTCCACTTATTTCAACTACAAGGGCTTCTTCAGCATCATCCTCTTCGCCATGGTCGATGCTGACTACAAGTTCATGTACATCGATGCTTCAGGCTACGGCTCATCTTCAGATGCCCAGGTATACAACGCCAGTCACCTCAAGGAGGGGCTGGAAGGCAACCTCATCATGGGCTTCCCAGATCCAGACCCCCTGCCCAACGACACGCAAGATGTGCCCTACTTCATCGTGGGTGATGACGCCTTCTCCCTCAGAACCTACCTCATGAAGCCCTACACTTCCATATGCCTCACCCGTGAAGAGAGGATCTTCAACTACAGGCTGTCCAGGGCAAGGCGGGTGGTGGAGAACGCCTTTGGCATCCTGGCCAACAGGATCCAGGTACTTCTCACCACCATGCAGCATCACCTAGAGACTGTGAGGAGGATCGTGGAAGCTTGCTGCATCCTGCACAATCTCATGCGCACCCGCTACCCAGTCTTGCAGAACAGGCTCGTGGACCATCAACAAAGCAATGGGGACATGGAGCCTGGTGAATGGAGGCAAGGGCGAAACCTGATCAACACTCAGGATGTGCAAGGCCCCAACAGAGCCTCACGTGAAGGGAAGAAGTAGCGCAACCTCCTGAAACACTGGTGCAACTCCCCAGCTGGAGTGGTGGAGTGGCAAGACAGGATGGTAGATGCTTAATGGATGCTTCCTTCAGCCTGTCTCATCACACGGATGAGATTGGGCCATGTATGTTGGGTGGGCCTAAAATAAACAGGGCGTTTAATAAAGAGTTGTGTTTATGTTGACATGTGTGGATGATTGATTACATTATTATTGATAATAAAGGGCCATAGGTGTGGCACCTGGGAGGGTGGACCATACAGTCCCACTATGCTTGCAGTGGAGGTTTATCTATCCCACACTATTAGCCATCCCAAAGGTATCCCTGCTCATTCAACAGGTATCCCTGCCCACCCCACTGCTATCTTAACCCATCCCACAAGCATGCAAAGGCTTAAGCCAATTCTAAAAGTTTCCACCAAGACTTTATTAAAAAAAAAGAAATGAAGCAAGTGTGTGAATCAAAGATAAAATTTATTGAACAACAAGGTGTAAAAAAAAAATAACCCAAGTCAACTGTCCAAATAAAGTCCACAGGTAGCCAGCTAGCTGGTCTCTTGCACTCTTCTTGGTCACTCGGAGGTGTGCCCAGTCTCAGGGGTGAAGGGTCCAGCTGCTGTGGTGGTGGGTAGTGCTGGAGTGCCTGGCCTCAAGAGGACAACAGGGGACGGTGTGTTTCAAAAGGTCTCAGACAGCTGGCTCAGCCCCGTGATGCTGAGAGGTCCTTCCTCCATGCCATGGGGTGTCAGCCCCAGTGCTGATGACAGATGTACTGAGGCCGGGCTTGGCTGTGGGGTGGAGGAAGGAGTAGTGTAGTGGGGCTCTCTGCTCTGCAGCTGGGTGAGGACTGGCGTGGGTGGCATCGCTGTCGTCGGTGGCATCATTGGCATGGGTGGCATTGCTGTCGTCTGTGGCATCATTGGCGTGGGTGGCATCGGTGGCATTGGTGGCATCAGTGAAACAGGTGGCAACAGTGTCACCCTATGACTCTGTGCCTGGCCTGGGAAGGGCTGCTACCTGTGCTGCTGAACCTCCTGGTAGCCGTAGCCCTGGTACGTGAGGGGTTGTGGGAAGCCTTGGAATGGGAGGGACATCACCTGGGGTGGAGGAGCAGGCCTGGACTGGGTGGGAGCAGGTTCCTCTGGGTCTGGAGGGTTGTGAAGCAGCTTGGTGATCCGGTCCTTCACCTGCTGGTACTGTGGATCCACCATTTCCTTGAGGGTCTGGTTGACATAGGTGAGGAAGGGCTTGTGGTTGGAGGATGAGGAGTCAGTGTGAACCAGCTGAGAGAGGAGATCTATGCTGGTGCAGATGGTGTCCCTGATCTCCAGCAGGACATTGTGGCTCTGCCCCTCCAGCTGTCCGGCTCTCTGCCTTTCTGTGGAGGCGGAGCTGGGGGTGGTGGATGCGTCTAGGAGTGTGGTGGACTCAAAGTTTCCTTTCTCCCACCACACCAGGGAGTCCTCTAAGCACTCCACCACGCTTACCACACCTGTCCGCGGGTTCTCCGCCATGGCATGCTCCACAGAAACCTGCCTGGAGACCGGGACTGACTCTCAGCCGGAAGAGGACTGGGTGGAAGCAGGCTGCCTGAGAGAGAGGGTAGTGAGAGGGGCTGCTGGTGCTCCTCGGTGGTGGATCTCACCCTCCAGGAATCTGCACCTGGCCATGATGTAGGTCTCTCTGTCTGTCAGCTTCACAGTGGCCTGGCCAGATTTCTTCAGGTGCAGCTTCCTGTACCAGGTGTGCATATGTTTCCACCAGCAGAGGAGCTCCTCCGAAGTGTAACCCATACTCTCTGCCCTCTCTCTCCAAGCAGCCTGCTTCCGCTTGGTGTCCCTGTACAGCCGGTGTCCCTTCCATCACAGATAGTCGTTCTCTCTCAGTCACTCCAGCACCTCATCCTCGTGCGTCTCTGCAATGGAGTATTGCCTCCTCTCCCATTGTCCCATACGCCTCTTCCTCCCTTTGGCAGGACCAGATGGGCCCTCATCAGAGGGGCTCCCAGGTAGTAGGGGCTGCTCCTCCACACCACCAGCAGCAGCAGCACCAGCAGGATCATCATCATCATCATCATCATCATCATCATCATCATCATCCTCACCAGCAGGATCATAATCATCATCATCATCAGCAGCAGCAGCAGCAGCAGGAACACCAGGACCAGGATCAGCAGCAGTAGAGTAAGCACCAGCAGGGCCAGCAAGTCCAGCAACATGAGCAGGACCAGGAGCACGAGCAGGACCAGGAGTACGAGCAGGACGAGCAGGACGAGCAAGACCAGGAGCACGAGCAGGACGAGCAAGTCCAGAAGCACAAGCAGGTCGAGCAGGACCAGGAGCAGCTTCAACAGAGTAAGCAACAGCAGAAGCCCTAGCACCAGCAGAAGCACCACCGCCAGGAGCAGCTTCAGCAGAAGCCCCGGCACCAGCAGAGTCAGGGGCAGGGGGCGGGAGGTTGGCCCTGTCCCTCTTGCCAGGGATGGCGGCAGGTTGCTGAGGCTTTCGCTTCCTCCCCAAGGTTGTGGGGTTGCTGGCTGGCAGGGAGGCTGGCAGGAAGCCTGGCAGGAAGGCTGGCAGAAAGCCTGGAAGGGAGGCATGCAGGCAGGCAGGCACCAAGGCTGGCTGGCAGGCAGGCTGGCAGGCAGGCAAGGAACTCGAAGTGTCCAGCAGCAGGTCTTTCCTCGGAATGCTGGCCGTGTGTGAGCTGCTTCCCTTTATATCCGGGGGGCTTACGTAATACTTTCCCCCCGCATGCACAATTAATGCCCGGCATCCGTTCCGCTTCCGCTGTGCATTCGCTAGGCTTCCGCTGTGCATCCGCTTTATCCGCTGTGCATCCGCTTCATCCGTTCGGCGTCCGTTCTGCATCCGCTGTATCCGTTCCGCGTCCACTTCGCTGAGGCCCCCCGGAAGCCCAGCGGTTGCGCCATCCGCTCCCATCTGCTTCCATCCGCTGGGCTTCCGTTCCGCATCCGCTTTGCATCCGCCCTGCGTCCTCCCCGCGTCCGTGTTATCCGCTCCGGTTATGCAAATTTTTGCCTTTTGAGAGCGGATAACAATGGATGGAACATTTTGCTCATCCGTTGTGTCTGTTTTGCATCCATTGGCCAGTGTGACATGGGCTTTAGTCGGTGAAGATAAGCCAACAATAAACTTTTTCTTCCGTTATTGAATTTCCAAGTGCAATTTTCAAGAAATCTTGTGTAACTTAGCTTTTGTTTGCTTCATTTTTGCTTTGTTTTGTTGGGAGTTTGTGTGCAAGAGAGAAACAATATACTTTGGACCACCCACACATACATTTATATGCATGTTAGATAGTGAAGGAAATTGTCTTCTGTTAGATATTGGAGAAAATGTTAGCTTTGCACAAAAACATGGATATATTTTGTTCTTTCCTCAGAATTAATGATAGAACTCAGAAGGAACTTTCATGTCATTTATTCACATATATTTATAAAGTGTGTAGCCAATCTATATATGCCCTACATTCTCCTTTTGGGCCTCCTTACACTAATGAAATGGAAATATTTCCTTGGAAACAAATCTCACTATTATCTATTAATTTCACCTTCATATAATTAATGTCTCTGGAAAATGTGCAGGAAAATTTCTCAGTTACTTGGATGCCATTATAAACAACATCAGTTCATGTTAGAAACAAACAAGCAGTCTTTGACTTGAGGCTAGTGCAACTCCACCAGTCACTGCAGGAGAAGAACAAGTTCCTGCTGCTCCGTCAGCACTGGAAGTGAAGTCTAAGTCTCTTCCACCAGGAACCATAAGCTGTTAATCTTCCCATTTTGTGAGAATGGTCACTCTTTAGGGATTGAAAGTCAGCATGCTCTTAGTATTCAAGAATTTCACTGCTTACAAAGCAGAATTCCAGCACTTTTATCAGCAACTTCATTAAAAACACCCATGTTTAAAATACTCAGGGCTGTTGTAAATGTAGCCTCACAAACCCACAGTTGGATGCTGCAGTCCCTGATGATATAATGCTAATAAATGTTAACTTCGTTGAACTGAATACAAGAATCAGGTTTGCAAGTCTACTCCGTGTATACAATCTGACTACATGAGACAGCTGTAAAGGCCTCAAGAGACATCTTACTGCAGTAAGAAGTGGAGGCAAATGTAAGTGAAAACTTGCATTGCCATAGCAACTCAATTAAGCAATCTATTTCACTACCAAAAAATATAGCATCATAATGTTTACATGAGCGAGGTGATAAGGAAGCAAAAAAATCTACCAGGTTTTAAATGGTTAGCAATCAGCTTTATTCAATCAGAGGCACAAATTAAATTACCAGTCCTTCCCATCGTCATCTATCAAGTGAATTATAATTGTAATTCTTCTTCTTCATCATCATCACCACCACCACCATCTCTCTCTCTCTCACACACACACACACAGAGCCATTTTTTAGTTCATCTTTCAGTGTTTCTTTTTCACAAATCTTTACGTCTAGCTGTTTCATCATTGCTGCTTTTTATAAATGGTCTGGTTTTGTAATAATAATAATGATAATGATAATTTACTAAAATGGCAAGCAACCAAACTCTTCATTTCATCTGCTGTTGAACAATTTGACTGTTGCGGTAGACAAGTTCTCAACAATTTTCCAGTATCGCAGTTTGAAAGCATCAATTTTTCTTCATTCATCTTTTCAGAAGGTTTAGCCTCATGTGTGGGCACTATTTTCATGAGGGAAAATTTAATATTTTGCCTACATTTTTCATAGCAGCAGATGTTTCTTTATTTCATGGCTATAGTCACCATCCTTATGAAAGTTTTAATCTAGAAAAAAGGTGTCAAACTCATAGCCTGTGGGCCAGATGCATCAGTCACTGGCCACGCCCTTCCCCATTTCAGCAAAGGGGGAAAAAGTTGTGATATGTCACGTGATGATGTGATACCATGAGTTTGATACCCCTGATATAGAAAGATTATGTGTGGGTATGTATATGTATGTGTATGTGTTATGTTCTTTTTTATTTCATTTATATATTTTTCTTTAACAGGGTTTATATAATGAAAATAAAAAATAGTCCCTAATGAAAAACTTCATAACAAAATACAAACAAAAAAAACCCCTGGAAACTATCTACATACCTCATATTTTAATCAAATGTCAAACAGATTTCTAAATCTACTTTAAAGGGAAAATATTATCTGACTGTATAAAATATAGAATTTATGTCAGAAAAAAATGCATTGAGCCATTATTTTTGTTTAGCAGTAGTATTGCCTCTTCAAAAAAAAATAAAATAAATTTAACCCTTAATAATATCAATCTACTAGGTTTCTAATTTCTCAAAATAATTTTCTTAGTAACACCTCAGGGACAATATAACCAGTACTCTTAAAAATAGTCAAATTCCAAAGTTTTGGGACAATATCTAACATAAAGATTTATACATCACTATAATCTCTCTCTATTTAAAAATATTATTCAAACCCAAAATTATATCTATCAACATATCTATGAGCCCTCAACTTTTTAATATCATTAACAGAAAAAATATGATGTCCAACCTTTCAAAAATAATTCTTTGGGGAATATTGAATGAATTTGAAATGAATTGTTTTAATTAAAAATCCTCTGAAGCAAATTTAACATTTTAAGAATTGCAACCAGTGAAGTTTTTTTATTGGTGCTGAAATTATTTTAATCCATGAGTTGTAAATGTCATTAATGTTGATTTAAAAAATAATAATTTTGTTTATTTTTCTATAATTCTTACAAAAAGAATGTGTGTTTAATTTCAGATATAATTCCACAAAATGCATTAACACCTCAGGTTTCGCAAGTGCAGCCAAAGCATCTAATTTATGTTGAGATACTTTAATAGAAAAATAATACTGTTTCCACTTTGATACTGTTTTAACTTTGACTCTGCCTATTTGTACTGGGTTAGTTTTGCCTGTTGATATAATATTGAGATGGATGGATGGATAAATGGAGATAAATGAAAATAAATGATAGATAGATAGATAGATAGATAGATAGATAGATAGATAGATAGAT
>BLBF01000005.1:37635111-37657504 GCA_015471245.1 Laticauda colubrina | reverse complement strand
CTATTCTATTCTATTCTATTCTATTCTATTCTATTCTATTCTATTCTATTCTATTCTAGTTAGACAGAGACATAGAACAGATTGTTCTTTCATCTTGAACAAGAGATTCTTTAGGAGAAAAGATCCAGTTTCTGTTTTCTCTAGTCCACTCTTTCTCATAATATACTTGGTATATAAATTAAATAATTACAAAAGGTGAGTATGTATAACCTTGGTATATTCCTTTCCCAAATTATATCCATTTGGTTGCTAACCATTTCTTCTTGACAAGCATAAAAATCCTTAAATTAAAAGGATGACAAAGTCCAAAATACTTATCTGTCTAAGGATTATTCAGAATTTATTGCTTTCTACATAATCAAGGGCCTTTGTACAATACAATAAAGAAAATAAAAATTGACCCTTTTAGAAAAAAACTCACTTGCTTTTCCACAATCTATTGGATGTCATCAAAACGCTCCTGAGTGTCCTATCTAGAACCTGTCTCTTTTTATTTTTTATAGTTTTGAGTCATAAACATGGGAGATCTCTAAAGGGGAAATATCCTGTAAAGGAATTTGTGCTACTGTATTTCAGACAGAGACTCAGTGAGATGGACCTATTGTCTCACTTTAACTTTCTTTAATCTTAGTTTAGAAAAAGAACATATCATTCCTTTCGAAAGTGTTTCTTAGCTGCACTCACTCTGTCACTAGGATTTCTCATACGCTTAGGTAGGATTGTAGAAAACCTTTTTTGATCTACTGTTTTGCAGTCACCTTTGCTTTTGCTTCTGTGAAATGACAGGGACCAGTCCCCTGGGCCTCACTAATGCAGTTCAAGGAAGGGTTATTTGAGTCTGCTTCCAATGCTTTATCCTGGTGTCCTGTGAGAATGTGTAAATTTAAGGCATATTCCAACTGCTTTAAAATGATCTGCATGTAATCCACTGCACATAACACTGCCATCATAAGAAATAGTTGAATGCTTGCTTTACTGAAAGGTTTATAGCACAGCAAGAGGTAATCACATTAGCTGCTTTTATCATTTAGATTGTACACTGCATTAACATAATGCAATTTTACAGTTGAAAGAAATATTAAACAGAAATGAAGCCGAGCAATGCCTTGCTAATAGATTTACAATATCTCTCATCCCTGCTCATCTGCACTGCCTTATAATCAGCCCAAATATTTTTCCCAGTCTTGGGCGGGGAAAGTTTCTTGCAAATTTAGGGAAAAAAGAGACTTAGTTACCTTTCCATATGTTCTTTAAACTTCTATTACGAGCCACTTTATAAATATTCCCACGTTGTGACAATTGCATTTGCACACTTATTATGTCCATACACACATAAACATTTGCACTCTTATTATGTACATACACAGACAAAGGTTATTGCCAACATAATTCTTGATAATATCATAGTCACTTCTCTAAACGAAGTCACAGAATTCATAATTGGTAGGTGAATTAATGATCTAATTTTCCTTTAAAAATAGAATTTCAGAGAGCTTTACTTATATGCATAGTGCTACACATTTTTCCATGCTCCATGTTTATAATACATTTGTTTTTCTTTTCTATTCATGTATTGTACATGTACAGCCACAGCTCTGAAATAAAAAAGAAAAATGTAACATTTTGTCCTGCAGAAGAGTTGACAGGCTTCTTTTTGCTTCCACTTTTTCTCATTTTCAAATATTACCAGTTTTGCCAGCAGTTATATTTATGATGCTTCTTGAATATAAATGCAGCTATTGGTTGAACATCACATAATCTCATTCCTTTCTTTTCTGTTCTTTAAAATTAAGGATTAAAAATGCCTGAACATAAGAAGAGTTTCTGTTCAATAATGGATATTGTCAATTCTTTCTTACAAGATGAACCCCTTCTTCTATTCCAGAGGGTTAGGAAGCATCTGGAAATGTCAGGTAGTTGAATTGTTGATACTCAGAAAGGAAACAAGGGACCTTTCATTATAAGTAGTAATTATACACTGGGGTATTTGGATCCAAACCAATGTTTCATGATTATTGTTTCAGAATCCATATTGTTTCAATCCCAATGACCAAAGGCACATTTGGTCCCCATGTTGTTCTTTTTCCGGAGCCAAGCTAAAACATTTGTTTTTTTTCCTGGCATTTCTGAATACATATTTGGTATTATTTTCTCTTCCCCGATCCTCCAGGTACTGTTTATCAATGAATCACATTTAAAGCAAGCAAGCAAACAAACAACATACATTGATTTTTGGAAGAATATTATTACATAAATAGGTTGTAATAAAATATGTACATGAATAAACATGCAAACAAATGAAATCCAGAATTAAAAACATGAGAATTAAATGCTGGATCCTGAAGTTGTTCTTATAATGCTTCTTTGTGAGCTATAGATTGTCCACCTCAAATCTAGATATTGTAATTAATACTATTTTTCCATTCTCTTGACATCTTCAAAGCTGAGTCTTTGATGTCTGTTGAAGTCATATACATTTGTCTTTTCCTATAGCAGGAGACCATATATCCATCTAAGGCTCATTTTAGTTTTAGTTATTATTTTACTGGGATTATTTTTATTATGGCAGTCTGTTATCTGTTTAATTTTAATTATGGAAAGTTAAGAATTATTACTATTATTGATACTCTCACCAGTTCTTTGCTACTACTATTATTGAATCTTTCAAAGTAATACAATATATTTCAAAAGCTATTCAAAAGTATGTTTGCTAACACCAATTACAGAAAATGAGAATCTATTTCTTTGCAAGTGAACAATTTTTTTATGCTGAAGAATGCTGATAGAATTCAAATAGACCTGGATTTGTTTAGTTTCTTCTGTGGGGAAAAAATGGTTATTTCCTCTTGTTAGTGAAACACTTTTAAGGTAACTGTGAAAATATTTGCATGAAGTATGGAGAGAAAAGCAGGAGGTCTTCAGGTAATTTGGATAATACCAAAATGGTAAAATGCGTGTGGAGATGCAAGTTCTCCCAGGTCCTGTTGTACTGCCTTACTGTGGCAAAGATAAGATTACTAGAAGTCAAAATAACTTGATGGCACATAATCAATCAAGCAATGATTCAAGCTCTGCCTATTCCTACTGGGGTTGCAGTATCCCACAGAAATATATAAGATGCATGTGTTGTGAGGTTGCAGAGCACATTCTGTCACTTGTTCCCTTTGGTAGATTTGTTCCCCGTGTGGATCTCCATGGATATACAAGTGCATAACTAGTGACTTTCTGATTTATTGTAGATTATCAAATCTTAATATTTGAATTGCTTTGCTGTCCATAGTTCTAGAAATATGAGTCAAGCAAGAATTTTAACATTCTTGTCTTTTTGTCTCAGTCATCCAGGACATGGTTATCCCAAAGCTGCTTTTTTTTTTTTCAAGAGGCAACTGGACTGAGAAGCTAAATGTCTTCAAAGAAAACGCAGAAAGTACAGTTGTCTCTCTCTCTCAAAAAAAGCACTTTTGAGACATTCTTGCTTTCTACTAGGAAGAAATCTAAAGTGAGAAGTAGAGTTTATCAGAACTGTTATATTTGGTACTTTTCATTTAACAGGGAAATAAAAATGGTTTACATTTAATTTATCTCTAGAATATGAATTTGATTTAGTTGATCAAAATGTTTATCTTGCTTTTGAAGCAGCATGCTTTTTTTCTTTTTAGAATCTCAGGAGTCAGTGAAATTAAAAGTGTTGATTATCAATTAAGTTTTAATTATATAATGTAAAAATCCCAGATAGACTCAATTAGAAAAAATCTTCTGTTTTTTTTTAAATATTTGTAATTTTAAAAGAGGATTTATTGCATGTATTTTGGTGTTGACTATAATTTATTGAAAGAGCTATTAGTAACAATCCAGCAAAACAGAATATTCACATGTAAAATTAAAGCCAACATAGCAGAAACCAAACTTTAATAGAAAATACTACACTCAATTTTTAAAAAATATATAAAACACCTTGCTTGATCAATGCTGTGTGTTTTCTATTAGACTAGAAATAAAATTATAAGGTTACAAGTAAAAATTGTTCTGGTGCGATTGGCATTATGAACCAATGCCTGCTGTTTCACTGGCACAGCAGCCAAGACCACTGCCAGAGGCAACAACACTGGTGCAACAGAAGCAAAAGAGTTTATGAGAGAACTTACTGTGACTGCCAATCAGCCTGATAGGTGGGATTTGGCTGATCAGCCACCCTAGGATATGACTTTTACTTCATTGGATAGTCTTTGTATTTTTCACTCTTGCCAATAGGAACTTTTATAACTTAGCACAGTATTTTCCTTTGGAATCAGTTCCCAAAATATACAGGCACTACAACATTAATTGTGTGCTATCAATAAATTCATTTGCCAATAAGGAAATGCTGTTGATGTGCTTTTTATCTATTAATGAAGAACATAATAAAATGCAAAATAAATAAATAAAAATAAAATAAAATAGTACTTACTCTAACTAGTGGAAATAATTGCATAATGTGGACAATATAATGAGGCTGGAGTGGTATCACAAACACCATCCATGTTTTTGCTGGTGGAGAAGCCACTGGCCACACTCAAGCTCCCACAAAGCTTTGTGGCTAAGCAAGTTGGTACTCTTGGGTGTCATAGAGTCAAGGACAGAATTCTTCAGGCATGAATTATCCCTCTAAAAGTCCTGCAATATTCTCTTTACCCTACCATGAAGCAGGAACAGTGCAACCCTGCACGCTGACATTCTCTCCAAAGTACGAGTAATGGAGTAGCATAACTACAGTCCCCAAAGAGATTTCAGTCTTGTGCTTGATCTGATGTATATTTGAGTTGTCTCCCCCCACCAAAATAAAAGTTCACTTGAACTGCAAAGGAACATACATGGTTTTTCTTGAGTTAGCAACAGAGAGGCCTCATGGTAGAATAGAATAGAATGAGGTGTAAGGGAATTTGGAGGTCTTCTAGTCCAGTCCCCTGCTCAATCAGGAGAACCTATACCATTTCAGATAAGTGATTGTTCATTCTCTTCGTAAAAACCTCCAGTGACAGAGTGCCCATGATTTCTGAAGGCAAGCTGTTCCACTGGTTAATTGTCCTCACTGTTTGGAAGTTTCTCTTTAATTCCAGGTTGCTTCTTTCTTTGATTAGTTTCCAACCATTGTTTCTTGTCCTGCCCTCTGGTGCTTTGGAGAATAATTTGCTTTCTGAGGTACTTTGAGGGTTGTACCCTATAACTTCCCCCAAAAGGGAAACTTGTCCTGTATCAATCCAAATTGTCAAAACATAAAAGTTGATAAAAACAAAGGAAGAGTTGGAGGTTTGGAGATAGAGTAATATGGCTGTTTGGAAGTTCAACAGGATAACAGATAACAGATAATCAGAGTTGGAAGGGACCTTGTAGGTCATCTAGTCCAACTCCCTACCCAAGCGGGAGACCCTACCACATTTCTGACAAATGCCAGTCCAATCTCTTCTTGAAAGTCTCAAGTGATGGTGCTCCCACAATTTCTGAGGGCAAGCTGTTCCATTGGTTGATTGTTCTGTCAGAAAGTTTTTCCTTATTTGCAGGTTAAATCTCTCCTTGTTCAGTTTCCATCTGTTATTCCTTGTCTGGCCTACAAATGCTTTAGAAAATAGCTTGATCCCTTCCTCTCTGTGGCAGCCCCTCAAATATTGGAATACTGCTATCATGTCTCCCCTAGTCCTTCTCAGGAGACAAAGGCCAACAGCAGCCACCCAGCAAAATGCCAGTAGTAGTACTAACATCTGCCTTGAAAGATCCACAACAGGTATTAAACATCTAGAATCCAACCCAGATTCTAGATGAACACTGAAAAAGGTAGAAATCAAATTGAATCCCTCAGCAGGCAGTTGATAATCCAGGATTCATATATCCTGGAAGGTGAGGTAATAGTTGAGAAAAGTGAGAAAAGTAGAAAAGTTTAAGAAAGATCATCAATATTAAACAAAAAATGCCTGTGGTCTCCAAGAGGAATTTATCACTCATGTAATGAACTGGAAATGGCTGGAAAAAGGTGCTACTGGAAGAAGGTCTGTATGTGTCTGCATAAATTTGCAGAGAGTTTAGCTGTAAATATTTTGTGAATTTGCATTGACATTGGTAGTTTATCTACAGTAGCCATATAACAAATATCACAGCTGAAACATAAGTTATCTTGTACTACTAGTTATGTACAAAAATATGAAATGGATTAATGGCCTGGAGATCTGGGTTGTTATAAATGTGATTACAGATAATTCTGAAAATAGGAAATTGCCATTTCAATGTTAATAGTCCACCAGAGTCATTATTCATTATTTGTGATAGCAATATACTATTGGTGATAACACTTTTGGGATACACCACAAGATAGAGCTTTGGTTGTACTGCAGGGATGCAGCTTATATTTATTAACAAGTAAGGGCAGACTAGTTGTTCTATCTACAAACTTAAATGTGTTATTAGCTTTATTCATTCCAATTTGGCTTGAGGAGAGATAATTAAAATGTGTTAATTATTCTAGAAGATACAGTAGTTACTTCCAAAGATTAGTAATTGGTATGGTATTGTAGTATACATAACTAGATGCTGAGTCAGAATATCTACCAAAGCCAATGTCAGGAAGGTAATATCTTCAGTAATGTTTGGGGTCCTGATTATCTACTTTCAGTTATTTACTTGACTTAGATTAGGTCATGCCCTGGCATGATGCATGAGCCCTGGTAGTACAGTGGTTAGAATTCACTACCACAGGCTAACTGTGCCCATATCTTGGGGTTTGATCCTGATGGGGCTTGAGGTTAACTCAGGCTTCCATCCTTCTGAGGTCAGTAAAATGAGGACCCAGATTATTGGGGGCAATATGCTGACATTGTAAACCACTCAGAGAGAGCTGTAAAGCACTGTGAAACAGTATATAAGTGCTATTGCTAAGAATTACAACACAGTTGGTACAGCAAGCACTAAGGAGTAATATATAAGTCTTAGTGTTATTGCTATTGCATCCCAACATATTGTTATGAATTTCCTACAATATCTACCATCTATCTATCTATCTATCTATCTATCTATCTATCTATCTATCATCTATCTATCTATCTATCTATCTATCTATCTATCTATCTATCTATCTATCTATCTATCATCTACTATCTCAAAGCTATTTTCTGAAAGATTTTTGCTTTCTTGTGTGCAATTTTTAGGGTTTCTTAAATTTTTATTAATTTAATAATAAATTAATTTAATAATAAATAATAAATACATTTATGTGTGTGACAGAGAGACTTGTTAAGGAACAGACTGGGAAAGAAAGGAAGGAAGGAGATTAATCAGTTTTAAATATCTAAGGAAGACCCATTAAAAGTCCCTAAGGTGTCTAGAGGGAGGAAATCTGCTCAAGAGCACAGGATTTCTCTGTGCCCTTCCTCACACTTGGCATTCTCTTCTCCAGATGATTCCAAAAGTGCCTACCTATAGTTATGTTAAAAAAACATTTTCATTTTTTTCACTGAGCCTTAAACCCTATTTGATGGTTAAGCAAAGCATATCTTACTAGAATATCTGTTTATATTTTTACTCTAGTATAACCTGACTGGAGTTGTTTTTTTTAAAAAAAAAATTGGGCAGGCTAGAATGTATACTGATGAACAAAGGTGGAATAAGATTTATTTCTCTCCTTGATGTAACAGTTATGAATAAGTGCTTTAATGTTCTTACTAAACTTTAAACTGTAATAGATGAAAATATATCTGAATACTTATGTTTAACAGCCAAAGTAACCAGTTGCAATGTTTTATAATGATTTAATAGGCAAATATATTGCATAGAAAGAGGACAAGTACAGATCTACATAATACAGTATTACTTTTAGATTTGCAGTGATTCTTCATGGCTTTATAGGGAACCTTCCTATACCTACTTGGAAACAGTAGAGAAAAATAAAAAGTTACAATGTGCTTTACTATTAAGACTTTTCAATATATATTCAAATTTATACCCTTCAGCTCTAAATATATCTCCTGTACATCTTTGTTTGAATATTTAGAATGTAGCCAATTAGAAATGCATGACAGTTATAGATTTATAGATAAAACAATAATTTAAAGACTAGCAGTGTTCTGGTTTCAAAACAAGACTTATCTATGTCAGTTCAAATACTCCAAAGGATATTTGAGAATTCTTTGGAGGGATAGAGAGCTCTTTAAATATTCTTTAATGGTGCCAACATACTCTTCCAACTTATTTGCTTCTCATCAATACAAGCTACTAAATTATTAATTCTTAGAAATCTACAAGTTAAGATGCATGTATTCATTTTAAAGTATGCATGAATATTTTATTACTCTTTTATGTAGTTTAGGATTTCCACCTCGATTCCACTAAATGTTTTAAGGCCCTGTCACACTGGGCGACGGATGCAAAACGTTTGTAACAAGGACACCGTGGATGAGAAAAATGTTCCATCCGTTGTTATCCACTCTTAAAAGGGGCAAAAATTTGCATAACCAGAGCGGATAACATGGAAAGGAACAGACAGGGAGAGGACGCAGGGCGGATGGAAAGCAGATGCAGAACGGAAGCCTAGCGGATGGAAGCGGATGAGAGTGGATAGGTCCCCTCTGCAAACGTTTTTTCCATTTTTATGCTTTGTTTGCGAGCTGCATCTGCTTTCATCCTTTCTCCATCCGTGCTACTAACGCTGCACGTCCGTTCCGCGTCCGTTCTGCTTCCTCCCTGCGTCCGTTTACCGCTGGAGCGGATTTGAGTTGTGCGGATGTACAGTGGATGCCTAGCAGATATAGCGGATGCGTAACGGATGACAACGGATGCAGAACGGATGTCCCCCATATGCCTAGCAGATGCAGAACAGACGCGTTGGTTACATTTTCCACTCAAAAGTTTTGAGCAGCTCAAAACTTTTTGAGCAGATGAAATGTCAATAGACGGATGCTGGACGGATAGAGAGGATGAAAAACGGAGGCAGTGAGTACAGAATGGATGCATCGCGTTAACCAACGGATGGCAAGTGTTTCTCTCCATTTTACATCCTCTTTCCATCCGTTGGTGCAGTGTGACATGGGCTTTAAGAACTGCTTTCATTGTGTACGTAGTTATATGCATTTTCTTTCATGTTCCAAAAGTGAACTCTGCTGTTTGGATCAGTTATTATTATCTTTGTTTTAGCAAAAAGTGATTTACAGTTCAGTTACACAGGGTGCTTAAAGTGCACAATGTATAATGTAATTGAAGAGATAATGAAGTATAATAGTAAGAGGTGAAATCATTTCCTGAGAGGAAAGTGGTATTGTAGAAATCTCTTAGTTCAGCAAGTTGTCAAAAAGGAAAGGCAGTAGTGGCCTTTGGCAGGAGTTTACCTAGGCTAATGAATAGAAAGAAGAAAGAGTTTATATTTTATTAAGCTGATATGAAATCAATCACATTTGATCAAGAAATGTGTTAGATTCCAATTCAAGGATTAATGTAGACCAAATAAAAAAGAGATGCTTTTCACTGCAGAAAGGGAGGGAGGGAGGGGGAACGGAAGGAAGGATAGAAGGAAGGGCCATAGACAATGTTTATTTTTCCTTTGACAGTTGTACTTTTATAAATAATATTGTTATTCCTATTACTATACATGCCTTATTTAGGGTATGAAATTTAGGTTTGACAAGAGCTTCATAGGCTTCCATTTTTGAAAAACAAATACACTGGCTACCAAAAATCCCTTTCCGTTCCTAGTTATTTTAATGTCTGTTTGTTTCCTTTCAAAGACACTTCAAGGGCAACAACTCCTTGTGAATTATTATTTATTCCATTCAGATATTTGAGGAGTTGTGTGTGATGATACTTGCCATGCTAGAAACTTATGAATAATGAATAAGTGGCAAATCAGGGATATAATTATAGTTATTGCTTAACTACCACAGCTAAGAGCCACAAACAACTAGCACATATGTGCAAGGGGTACTTTTACCTTTATTGTTTAGCTAACACAACTGGGACTGGGAATTCCATTGGTAAGCACTGCAATCACTAAGTGGAAAGGCAAAAATCATATGGTAGTTTATAACATCACTTTCAGTTTGGTCATTAATAATGGCAAGATGCATATTACTTTGGCTTTCTTGCCTGAAGCCAGTTACAAAGCACAAAAATAATGATACGTGATTGTGGGATGCTATGATGTCATATATGGACACAAAGCTGAATAATAATTTCAGTGAGGCAATAGGTAATGAGGACTCCTTTTATTAAAGGAAATCAATTGTTAAAGGAGATGTTTCAGGCAGAATAAATAATATGAAGCCAAAAGTCAGACATATGTTATTTGTATTGAAAGCAAGTTGTGAATTAAGAACAAATATTGTTTGTCCTGATTGTTTAAATTTTATTAGACTTATTGTAGTTTAATTAGAATTACTATTGTGCGTAGTTCTTTTGTACCTTTTCATTGCACACATTGAACCAGATGAAAGAGAAATTGTTAGTTATTTTATTTCTTTATTCAAAGAAAGGAAATAGATGAAATTTTCATGGGATCAGGACAGGGCCAGATAATTTTAAGTATAAAGGTAAATGATGGCATAACATGATTCTACTGTTCTGCCTTTATTGTCTAATCACCTCTCCATATTTCAAGTATACCCAAAATAACACATTAGAAAGGATTTTCTCCCACTGTTTTATTTCCCCAGATTGTTAAACAGGTGCAATATTTTTGCTTCTGAGTGTTAGCAGAGTTTTTTTTAGATGCATATAGGTCTTAAGGTAAGGAGAATCTGACCTTAAGTCACAACTTGCTCACTGTGAGGTTCACAAAGCTTTCTCAGAAAATCTGAGGGATTTTACTAACTTTCTTGGCTTTCTCTCCTACAAGTCATGGGAATAATTTCAGCCAGCTCTCTTTTGTTATTCCAAAGGCTTATTTCCTAAAGCTGGCAAAAATAAATCAGTAAAATAAAATGGAAGCAAAAAGATCCAGCAAGACATAAATATCTTTCCATCATCCTTCTTTTTCACCAGTCTGCAGTACCTAGGAGCCTTAATTGGTTGGACTGCTCTGTTATAAAAGGCTCAAACCATAGCAAAGAACTGTTTTTTTCTTAAATACCACCTGTATTGCGGTTTTGCTTTTGTCAGAATTCAGATGTAATCAATATGAATTTACTTTGGTACTTGATATATAGGAAGATTTATGAAGGTCACTTACCTTGAACAGGCCAACCTGGGCTGATGCCTTACTGGCTTAACAACAAGGCCTTTTCACTAATTCTCTTCTCTTCCATTGGCAGAACTTTCGCAGCAGCTAATCTGAATCTTGTTCATTGCCTTACATACTGAAAATGGCCCCTTCCAACACTTCTCTTAGATAAAACAATCCACCCCAATTCCTAGCTAAAGGGGAATTTGATTCTTGGGATTTATATTATTTTCATTTTCAGTTGTAATGGATGCCCCAGTGGAGGAACTGGGTACATGTTTTGCAGATGAAGCTACATAATCCAGGATGCATAAAATACTTTAAATATTACATCTTCACTGATGAAATAAAATGAACAATACACTTTAAATTTACAAACAGCTCCTTTGGAAAAGTTGATTAAATATTTGCAAATACAGTATAATCATGTGAGTTAGATCTACCATTGCATTAAGCTATAATGTTATTTGCTTTGGGCTTTGTGAAATATGTGACTCAGCCATTATGATTTGTAAACTTGGAGGAGATGAAATAAGATATGGTGATGTAGAACATTTCTATTATATCTCATTTTGTGGGAAGATCACTTCTTTGGGACCTTGGGATTAGAAGACAGAGCCACTAATTTATACAGAGAAAATGAACCAATGGAGATGGCCCACTCCAAGTGCCTAATGCACTTAAGGTGGACTTACATATGATCCTTGGACAATTTCCCAGAGCTTAGAGCAGTTGTATTTTGTCCATAGATGATCTCTATAATACAGATGTGACGAAGGCATAAGATGGGCTCACACCTAATTGGCCCCATTCAATGCCTGAGTTACCTCTGTTTCCTTATCTATATTCTGAGAAGCTCTAGAAAATGAAATGGACAAAGACATGCTATTAACAATACTAGCAGCAAATGAGGAGGTAACATGACCAAACACATTATCAGATGCTAATACAGAAGTTCAAGTTGATATCATTGCAAGAAGGATAACAAAGTTCAATTACTTCTCGTTAAATCTGCAGCATGCCAACCAGTTGAACTAACCTGGGGGTTATTTTAGGGAAAAATGGGCTGGAAGAATTGCCTAGTATGAATTGTAAAAATTTGGCCAGTGGTTGTTTTTATATATTTGCTCCAATTTGGAAGGTAGATAAATAGTATTCAGGAATAGCACTTTGCAGTGTTATTGGCATGTTTTTGATACCAGGTTCTCAAGAAAATGGACAATATCAACTCTTCCTTATGCAACCTTGCTCTTCACTCCACCTTGCTTGTTAAGAAGGCTGTTGTTGGGACTTGGTTCTTGCTGTAATCAATGCCTCCTTAAAAGAATAAGATCTGGTATCTGTTTTGAAATAGGTTCTGGTTCATTACTTCCTTAAGTCTCATATGGATTCAACATCTTGGATAAATTCTACCCCATAGTCTACCTCTTCATTTGGAGCAAGTTATAGATAAGAGGGTGAGTGGCTTTTTGAGATGATTCAAGAAGCAGATTATCAGTATTCTTGACTGTCAGGTTTGCAGACATTTCCAGAGAGGCCTATTGAGAATAAGCACTCACATTCTTGTGACTTCTTGCTTGAATTATTGTAATTTGTTGCACATGGGACTGAACTTGAAGACCACCCAAAAATATCATTGTGAAATACAGAGCTATCTGTGTACCAATAGAAGAAAAATCTCTGTACTTTAGGATTGAACTATGGAGTTCTTAATACTCTCTGTGCTTGGTTACATGATTACAGATTTTTCACTACCTACCTAGGTAACATCACCAGAGTTAGTGATGTGAGGTTTGCTCCCTCTTTATATATAGTAGCTTATCCTGCTCATGTTGGTGGGTTTGTGGTTTTCTCCTCTGTAATTCCTTGATTAGCACATTTTCTGCTTGATTGTTTGTCTGATTGTCTCATCAAACAAGACAATTTGCAGCTAATGTATATAAACAGGGAACAAACTCCATCCATACCAGCATTGATAATGTTACTGAGTTAGATAATGAAATGTCTACAACCAACAAAGTTCAGAAAGCATCGAGGTCTCCACAGATATCCATGTACTTACAATTTGGTTTCATTACAACACTGTCTTGTATTTCTATCATTACCAACATTGGCTATTGGTTTGTTTCTAAGTGTAATTCAATGTGATTATGTAAGCAATAGGCTATAAAATCTTATGTGGATTGTTTATTGTGGGATTGCCTATTTAGCACACAGAACCCTTCCAAGATAGGGTTAAGAAGTTTAATAAATGAATAAATAAATAAATAAATAAATAAATAAATAAATAAATAAATAAACTTCATTCATTCATTCACTGGGAGTAACAGACATTTCCGAGGAATGAATTTAGTTGCTATGTGTATAAAATCAAAGGAAGTTGTCCAAGTTTTCCAGGGTAAGTACTGGTATGATATCAGTCCTCACCTGCCAGCTGTCTACATGGATTGTAAATGCCTCTTTTTCTTCAGGATTGGTTGATTTCACCCATTCTATGTTTAGAAGAGACTTCATTATCAAGGGACACAGAAAACATTCACATACGATTTTGTGACTATAATAAATTTTTCACATAAAACAGGCAGCAAAAAGATATGATATATGGTTTAAGTTAAAAATAAGTATTTTAGTTCTAGAGTAACCATGTCCTATATCTAGTAATCCTATATCTAGGATTATAGATTCATTTGGTTCATTGCACAATGGTTGAGTTTCATAGCCGTTGCAATGTATGATATGCTGAAACTTAAAAGAGTGCTCAAATTTCATGAAAAGTCTTCACATTTCATTAAAAAATGGAAAGTGCTTCAAGATTCTCATATTGATTTTCATCATCTATTCCAACTAGCTAATCTTTCATAATTTTTATGCTACTGATTCCAACATTTTCCAATATTGGGGACCAAAATTTTCCATAATTCCTTCCCTTCTCCATCCCCCACCATATTGAAAAATCTGAGAAGCTGATTTTGTGTGCAATGTATCCTTTACAGAGTGGATATAATGGTGACAGAAGTGAGGTAGCATAGGATTTCCATATCTGTATTCATATCTATATCTTCATTAATAAGTATGCCATATGTTAATTATATTTCATTATTCACTGTTACCAGTCATCTATATATGCTGTCTAATTTTTATCTGATTATAAATATTCCTGATTTTGAAATGCATGGCTAACTGGATATTAGAAATAAATCAATTTTCTAATTTTTTTACGAATCCAAAGGACCACATTTATATTTATTTATAAACTTTTTTTGCCAATGCTAACATTGCAGCATTTTGAAGGCAATTTATAGGATTAATAAAAAAAGAAAACAAAAATAATTGAAACATGTTTATTAATTAAACCTTCCCTTTGGATAAAATTTCATTGATCTATGGGACTTGCCCAGGAAAATCATTTTAGAAATTCTCAGCCAAGACAGTAATAGATGATTCACAAAATGGATTGGTAAACTTATATAGAAAAGGACAATTTGCTAATTAGGCATTAGCTTTCCAGAACATTTCACATTTCAACTAAATGTAAATTTTTTTGATCAAGTGTCAATAAAGTATAAAATATTTTGCATGTATATCCTGAAATGCTTAATATTTAAGTAAGCTAATATGTCACATCACAAATATCATTCCATCAACATTTCACATTGTTAAGATAGTGTGCAAAATAGGTTAAATAAATAAATTTTTCCAAGTATGGATGTGGATAATACTTTAATATCGGTGTGATATGAATTCTTTTAACATGATTTAATACATATTCACTGATTTAATTCTGAATGATTTGATTTTGTCGCTTTCAGTGGCAACATAATAATCTAATTAGCCATGCCATGTTATCCAAAACATTTCCCTAAGGATTTATATCTATTGAAATGTCAGAAGAGTCTTAGTTGGTGTTATCAGAACAAGTCTCACTGACCTGATTAACTTTTAAGAACATTTACTGTTGAATCAAAACTCATAAGTTTAAACCAGTTATTGACAGTTCTTTTATCTTCCAGTTGGAAGTGAAAGATAAGGCCTATTAAGAACTCTGAAAAAAACAAATCATTCAAAAATGATCAAAATATGACTAAATTGTATAAGTCTATACCATCTAACTGCACAAATACAGTCTGTTAAAACAAGCTCCTGTACACATTGTAATAAAAGCAAAAAATGGGAAAACATCAGTGCAGGATATTTTCAGGATAAACGGACTCCTGTCAAAGTATCAATTCATTCAGTAACAGTAAAGGAAGTAGAAAAAAAAAGCTAAATTTATTCAGTTTGGCTTGTATCTTGTCTGGTGCTTCAAAGTAGAAATTTGCTATACATATTGTAGCAATAACATTTCTCTTCTGATGTTATTAAAGATATGGACATCAGACATTTTGGCTATTCATTCTAATCTAAATCCTTATCTAGAAGATTAATGCCAAATTATTCAAATAGTACTTCCATGTGGAGATGGAGGAATGTGAATATGCTGCAATATTATTAAGAGAGATTGTGTTTTAAATAGTTCTGAGCAAAAGCACATACTTGTCTTCTGCTTCATGGTGTTTTCAGCTCTTTCTAAGTAGTTTACAGAGTCATCATAAGGCCACCAACAATCTGGGGTCTTCATTTTACTAACCTCAGAGGGATGCAAGGCTGAGTGAACTTTGAACTGGTTAGAATTGAACTCTGGCAATGAGCAGTGAGTTAGTCTGCAATACTGCATTCTAACCACTGTACCACCATAATTCATCACAATGATGTGACTTTCCAGATTTCCAATGATACATTTTTCTCCCAATATTAATGCTTGTCTATATACTTCTAAAACTCTCATTTGTGTAACCTTTAACTGGGCAAAAAAGTGCATCATAGGAAAAATACCTTCAACCAAAGTATCTCAAATGAGCCAACCTACAGAACATCAAGTTCCATGACTTCCAAGGGAATAACATTTGGGAGAATTTTGATTGTTTCAGGGTTGCCGTACTGTAGCTGCTTCAGTGCCACCTCTTTACAGCCATAGTTAGCCAAGTTAGCTCATTTTCAATGTCCCCTGATAGTTTCCCACAAGTTCATGAGAACAAGTTCATGCATATATACAGGCATGATTTCCAATGCTCAATGCAGGCTTCCGACAAGAAAACGTAATGGACAAGCTGACAAGAAATCAGAAATCACTCCAGTTCCCACTGGTTTTATTTTTGCCCATGGTCATCTGTTTGGGTATGGAAATATATCTGAAATAATGACCCAATGGGCCATAGGTTGTCTAATTATATTTTATAAATGAATTATAAACTTGATAATCTGTTTGGTCATTCACAAATAATATAATTTGAATTTATGATACTTGTTTTTCATAAATGTCTTGCAATTTGAATTTTGCAACAGCTAAAGAATGCAGAGGAGATGCTTCCCAAATCAGAAGAGGGTACCTCAGAAAAGCATCCAGCTGCTTTATCTTCAGTTGGTTTTATGTGAGAAGTAATTTCACTACAGAAAGTGAATAAATATTGGAAAATATATAGTAAGTAAAACAAAGGAGAAAATACCTATTACTTTTGATTAAATGGAAGCCCGATTGCTGAAAAACATCAAAAAAGGTCTCTCCACACTACCCAAGAATGTATAAGAAAAAAATCTTTCAATCTTTAGCTTGCAATATCATAAAGTAATACTAACAAGTAAGTTGATTCCACTTCTGAGTTATTCATAACATTATGAATCAATATGAATTAATGCCAGTTCAGTAACATGGATAACACTAAATAAAATTGATATGGATAGACTTTAAGTTGACCATTAATAAACAAATGGAGTAGACAAAAGAAAAATTTCAAAGGAGAAACAATGGCACACTTTGAAGTTAGCTTTGCTTTTAACAAAGCCATCAACTGGGACAAAAAATAGAGTCAGTCAATGAATGAATTGACTTCCCGAACTCTTCTCTAGATTAAGGAGAATTGAGATTACCAGAATGTTCTGTACAGATACTCCCCATGATAAAACTGTAGAACAGTAGTCTCCAGTATGTTTTAGAACCCTGGAAGCTGAGAGTTATCATTGTTGAATCTTTGGGCCTAGTTGCCATTCCTGATGCTCAATTTAAAAAAAATGTAACAAAAATTTTATTTACCCAGATCAAAGTTTTTATCCACGTAGTCTGATAATTTAAAGTTTGAAAACTTTTTTATAAGATTAAGTTTCACTCAGCACCATTCCAGCTGAGTGGAAGCTGATGAAGAGATTTTTGGTTGAAAGTTTAGAGAATGTGTTAAGTTACTAAAAATGTTTGTACTTGAAGGGGGAAGCCATTTCTTTTCACATTTTTTTCTCCTGTTTCTTCACATATATATGAAGAAACAGAGGAGAAAAAAATCCTTTTATCATTTGTCTCTCTGCACTTTTCACTTTTTCTCTTTTACATGTTGGTTAGTTTATATTAATTTTTTATCTTTATATGTTTCTGATCAAATAGGAAAAAATCTGATTTGGTGGATACTTTTTTCCTTCACACTATTCAATCAATAAAGAAAGAAAACAGTATATATCAAAAAGAAATTCTGAGAGGAGACACCTCTTTTCAAGCTGAATGTGACATTGGGGCATTTTATATGAATATGAGATTCTGTTCATTGAACTGAAGATTGAAAACCGTGTGCTACAGATACTAAAGAAATTTCCAGATGGTGATTTATATTGTCAATCAGTATCATTCCACCATCAATATAGTGAAATATCACTAACAAAGACAGATTTTACTTTGTTGTAAGACAAATAATGCCCCATCATTTCAGAGATATTTTCTTACATAAACAGAGAAACAGAATAATGAGCGGACAAAAAAGCAGCGGAAACAGGAGCAAACTTCCAACTGTTTGCCAACTTCCCTACTGAGTTATCTTCTGGAAAGAAGCTTGCAAGGAGAAAGTCATCAGGAAGTTGCAAATCCAAGGCCACCAGGCAAATAGGTGGTTGCTGCCAAGTGGAGTGAGTGAATGAGTGACTGCAAAGGATTGCTAGTCAGGAAGGGTATGTGGACGTGCATGAGAGGTGCCACCTGAGTTGGGACCAGGTGGGTCCTATGCCATCACATAGGTTGGGGAAGCTGTGTAGGTTGATGGTGTGAATCAAGAAGGGCCGCACATGAGTGGGCAATAAATGCTGTTTAGGTTGCATAGGGTATGGGGGAGGTGATGCAGAATAAGATGTGCAGGAGCAGCTGTGGTGATCAGGAAGGGTTTGTGGGGCAACAAGAGTTGAAAAGGGTACCTGGAAGTGCTTACAAGTGTGCGAAGTTGCCATGCAGGTTAGGGATGGTGCATTGGAGATAGCATGGGTTAGGAGGGCTTCATGACTATTCACAAGAAATGCTGCATTGAGGAAAGCAAATGGGGGTTGGCATGAGTTGGGAGTGGTGCTTGGGGTTATGCAAAAGGTACCACATAGATCAGGGAAGGTGCAAACTCAGGTTGGGAAAGCCACATGTGGGGATAGCATGTGCTGGAAAAAGTGTATGGGGCTTCTTTCCTTCCTGTTTCTCCTTCTCTTCTTTCTCAGGAGGCAGTCAAGGGACTATTACTGGATTGGGGAGGGAGTGAGAGATTGCAAAACTCTGAAGAACTTTGAAAATGAGGATTATGCAGCTGCAGTAGTAGTCCAACCCCAGCAGAATTTTGAAGCAACCACAACTTCCCTAAATATTATAGCTTTGGGGGGGTCACGACTTCTAGAATTTGAAGGCATTTGAAGTATCTTGGTTCAAAAATGGTTGTTGTATGATTTACTATTTTGCTCAGTCAAAGGATATAGAATGAGAGTTTAGGGGCTAAGGAAACAATACTTGTTTAAACATTTAAATTTTAACATTTGTCCTTGCTTAGAAAATGCTATATATTATTTATCTTATAAATATTCCAAAAGAAGTAAAATATTGTAATTATGTTTAATTAAAATTATTATAACAAAGACAAAATACATTATAATTGCAGATATATGCTCATATAATAAGATGGACATTAACATTTAAAAAAATGTTATTAATATGATTAGCTATGCGCAATCAAATGTAAATGTTTTAATTCATAATATAATAATAAAATAACATTATTATAAAAGCAACTGTGGTGATCCCATTGATGGCTTGCACATTGTGTGCCATACCATTCTGTGGATAGCACAGAAAATCTGTTCATTGACAAAATTTTCATATTAATTACAAAAGACCACATTGCTTGGATCCACACAAACAGAAACACTGTGAGATCCTAGTTTTTTGGGGAAAATGTGATGCAAATGAAGGCCAATGCCACATAAAGAATTGGCAGCTGTGATTTCACATGGTTGGGCATATAATAATATTAAGAACAATTATACCAATATCTGACTGACTGTGCAACCAAACTTTAACAATAACTTACACCCTGCTGCAATACATTTCATATTATTAAATAACATCTGTCCATCCCAGGTATTTGTGAAGGACTTGACAAGTGGACAAATCCAGTCTAAACATCTTGGTGACATATGCAACCAACCATAATAGTAGAATAATAACATAATTCTACAATGGTCTTAAGAAACCAGGATTCATATAGGCTGACTGAGACCAGGCATTCTCTGGAAAAATATCCTTTAAACTGATTAATCACTAAGAATGCCCTTTCATATAGCAGACTTCAAAATTCCTGGCCAAATGCATCTTCTTTATATTTCTGCAAAATTTGTCTTGACACAAAGAGTTCCTTGATGAACTCACCCATCTTCCTTCTGTCTACAGTACAATGTTATGACAATGAAATTGCATTTATTCATTACAATGGCTGTTTTACAGGTTTTTTGAAAATATATTCAGATTTTTTCAAATTAGAAAACATTGAGTAAATTATTAAAACAGGTCAAACAGAATATATATCTGAAAGAGGAATAGAGAAGGCACAAGAACACCACGTATCATAATAAATTATATATTTACTAATCCCAAAGTGAACATTCAGAATCTGTAAGACCAACATGTAGACATCTGTTGAATATTTTAAACTGAAATGTAAACTGTTAACTGCAGATGCTCCTTACAGAATTTAAACATCATCTCATGAATAACTCAGGTCACATTTGAATCAGTTTTGAAGACATAATACATTCTTGTAGTTCATTAGATAGTCTGTGAATTCATATAAGCCCAACTGTATTCTTTCTGCATCATATCTCTTCTATATGGATAATTAATAGTGTATTTGTTAGAATAATATTTTAGCAATATGAGATTGTGATGACCAGTGGCATTAAAACATGCCACTCACTGTGCTTCTTTCCTTTTCTCCACTGCTTTTTCCAAGTGCTTGGATAGTACTTTGTGTCAAGTTATTCTGATTTTGTTTCAGTTAGTATGGTTTATCTACCCATTTTTATTTTTGTCAAATTATTATGTGACCTCTAAATACAGCTGTTAAAAAAGCCCATATACCACAGACATAAATACAGCATCTCAGTGAATTTATGAGAGGAATCAAAGCCAAATGTAGTCATATTAACCAACAACACCCACTGATGTAAAAAAATACCATTAATGCATCATAACAACTCTGTTGAGGATGGAATACTTTTGCTTCTTCCAAAGATATACACTAAAGCAAAAAAGGCCAATTTTTTGGTTATACTTGAAAGTGTGACATGGAAGAACAGATTGACTGAAGAAAAAAATAATATAAGGACAATTCTTTAGGAAGCTGCTCTTTGCGAATCCGATTAAAAGGAATGGGCCTCATGCAAAAGTACTACAATACTTTAATATTGTATTATTCATTTCAACTATACTTATATAGAAAAAAATCTCAACTATACTGATCACATCCCATTCTGAAGGGGAAATTCTCAGTTAGTTTCAAAATAATATATATTTAGCAAAGTTCCTAGTTATTTTAATAGGATCTGCATGGATAGGTAGGAATGGAGAAAATAGATTCCATTCCAATCAAAGTATTAATTCAAGTAGAAATTGGACAACTGGAACATTTCTTCCCATATACTTTTACATTGACAGAAGCATCAAAATTACCTTTACTCCACCTGTGGTAACAATTTTAAAGTAGCTGTTTCTAAACAAAACTTATTATAACAATTATAAAGCAATGGATTATAAAAACCATTTTTGGTTGAAAAAGTATCTTCCCTTTCAACTTTGTAACTGTTTTATTGTTTTCTGGAAAATAATCATCTGTTATTTAATAGTTACATTCAAGGAAACCCTAACATACATTAAAAACATTTGGTAAAATTATTTACAGATAAGAATGATTGAAATGCAACTAACATTTGTAAAAATAAGTATAATGAATTTAAATTTCAATGGGAAAAAGGAAAATAAAGGATTTGCATTTAACATGAATAATGGTTAAATCTGTAACTAAGTTATGGATGTAACCATCATTCATGTTGAAGTTTATTATAGCTATCTATTCTTTATTTATTATAGTTTCTCAATTGACAGTCCATTTCAGGAGCACTAAGGATCATATTTCAAATCTTTCAAAGTACTTTCCTGTCAATTCACTTGGTAGGACTGAACCAGTGATATATAATCATCAGATAATGTGAGGGTTTGAAAAGGTCACATAATTGTGTGTTCACATTCAGCTCCTCAAAATTAGCAGGCTTACGGGAAGCACTGATTGTGCACTAATAGTTAATAAAATTGTACATCCCAAGATTAAACAGATTGAATCATAAATATACTTAGGATTATTTTCTAGTTAGAATAGTAAAGATGTCGTGGAGAATTCTTGCAGAATTATGGGATGATTCAGCTTGTTCCGGACTATCTTCAGGTGTCCAAACTTCTAGAGGATGAAAATCAGAACCACTAAACTTTCTTCTCATTTTAACATAGTCTGAATTGATTCAATTGGACTGCATTATCTAATTTAATGATATTAATTATTCTTTTTTGTTTAAAACAAAAACCAATTGTTTTGCTCCTGGGGAATCAACTGCCTTTTTTGAATCAATTTCTTATGCCAAATAACTGACGAAAGCTGTCTTTGTAAGCAATTTATTATTCTTATAAATTATAAAAAAGCACAATTTAAATTCACAAGCCTTATTAATTGTTCCATCTTAGGTCTCTCTCTCTCTCCCTCTGTGTATATATATACATATATACTTGTTTTTTTATTTGTTTTTTTAAATACATATATACATATATACATATATACATATATACATATATACATA
>BLBF01000005.1:37619255-37635101 GCA_015471245.1 Laticauda colubrina | reverse complement strand
TATATACATATATACATATATACATATATACATATATACATATATACTGTGAGTCTCACAGACGAATACAATACAGAAGCCTGATGATGGCAGATGAGATTCTGCCGAAACGTTATTACAACTTTAAAAGCACAACTATAATGACGTGGGAAAATACCCAAACATAGCTGAATACCATACATGTAAGTACCCGCGAAAGCTTAAGAAAACAAATACACACACACACACACACACACACATTTATATCCCCATTTACTAATTACATTATTAAAACCAGCAAATAATGATCTTTGATATTATTTCATTTCACTGACATTTACTAACATTTTTCTCATTCAGAAATATTAAAACAGTATATTCAGTGACTTACACATATCCGCTAACAATATTCTTTGTAACATTTTGCATTAGAATCAAGCAAATTTACTGGCCTGAGAACATCTGTTAGAATGGAACAACAAAGAAGAAGCATGGACCCTTAAAGTGAGCATGGCACATTGCAATTTGCAGATCTTTTTTATAAATAGCATTAACCTTTTCATTTTTTTTTTGATTGTACATATATGAGATCAAAATAAATCAGCTTACACTTTATAAATTTTAAAAAGAAGTTTCCAGCTAATAAGCAACAGGTATATCATCCAGACATAAATCTAGTTTTAATTTTTTGATTTCTGTGATAAAATATGACTTTCTTCGCTGCTGGAAAAGTGCAATAAAAATAGTGAAGGAGACCTATTTTCTTCTCCTTACATGATGATTACAATACTTGGATTTCATGTAAATAATAGAAGCTGGAAAACTGGCATAATGTTTGATAATTTGGCATTTATTTTAGGCCATATTCCAGGAATAACTTTGCCTATATATCCCATATTACCCAGTTGAGTTAAGGGATTTTACTGAGTTAATTTCTATTTCTTATGTTTGCTATACACTTTCCCTATTCACCATCCTGTGATCTCTTAAATCAGGGTAGAATTGGGGCAATTGGATGGAGCTGAGTGTTTAGTGGTTGGATGCCCTTCTTGATGCCACACAGAGTTCACAGCAGATTTTTTTTTCTTTGCACCCTCGGAGAAACATCTGCTGCTACTTAGGCTTGAATTCTCAATCTTCCAAGTGGGAGGTGAGCATCTTCACCACTAGACCACCATGCAGGTCCTATTCACCATTCTTATTATAAATTCTGCTAACACTCTTAAGAAAGCCAGTTAAGTGTAGAGGTTTAAAGTGGCAGGCTAGAAGTCGGAAGACCACATGCTGTACTCCTAGCTGGGTGAAGCTAGCTGGGTGACTTTAAGCTAGTCACTCTCTCACAGCCTTAGGAAGCAGATAATGGGAAGTCACTACTTGTCCAGCAAGTTGATAGGAATAAGGAATAATTTGACTGCATTAAAAACAGATTTTTTTTTTAAAAAAACAACTTCTTAACATTTTCTTTCTTTCAGAGAAGTTCCTTTTGAAACAGGCCATTCAGAAACAGATACCTGAAGGATTGAAGTTTTTTAATGTAAAAATGAAAATCAAGAGAAATCAGTTTCTAGCATAAAACAATCTGGCATGCATGAAATTTTACACCACTTGCCAACTCAACAGTGATTACATGCACCCTTTTATTAAGATAAATTTAGAATGTACACCTTATGATAACTAAATGACATAAGTCTTTGGCATCAGACTAGACATAATTTTCTTGAACCTGGCTTTTCCATTCCTTCTACCAGCAGCCCGAGAACCTTCCATGAATGTGGGATAGGAAACTCTTCTGCATGGATTAGAACTGGGGATTAAGGAGACACTGCTCTTAAACAATGTTCCTCTTGCTATCTGTCTGAATTCAAGATATTTTTCCTTTTTTTCTCCTTTTATTCAACAACTGTTTATTATTATTATTAAATTTATTTGCCACCTATTTTGTCATAGGGCTACCTCAGATTTATTTCAACACTTGTAATTCAATGAAAAATTTTAGGCTGTGGGACTGCTAGGAGAAAGAAGATTGCACCCTATAGTTCTTCATTTTTTCATTTAAAAATAATTTTACTTGTTACAGTTATCTTTGCATTACTATCCTTTAAGTTTTAGATCTCTTGATATTAAAGGGCACATAAGACATCTGGACTCCAGTCTGAAGGTCTTTGTACAGGGATTGTTTCAGTTATACATGTGATAATGTTGTATCCATGTTGAATATTTATTTCAGAACAGAAGATGTTCCTTACATGAAGCATAATGAATGTGAAGTAGCATTCATTCTGTTGAATAACAACAAATGATCTTTGAGTAAAAATCTCGCCCAGTGATCTGAATCTGCTTACTTAGATATGCCAAAAGTTGTACAATTTAAAATGAGAACACAGAAAATGATTCGAGAAAAATTCTTGTTTTCCAATTCTGTTTGGGCATTTGCATTTTCTAGTATGTTACATGTTTTCATTGCCTTGCATGGCGGTGTTACTCGAAATATTGTTTACTTAATTAATTTTTAAAAAGAGCTAACAATTAGATAATGAACTATAAACATGTTCTTCTTTAAAGCAGATGGGAAACTCACTCATTGACATGTAAGATGAAGTATAGTCTTTGTCACTCATATAATTACACGCGTGATGTTACAGGATCTCAGGAAAGACTATTCCTTATAACTGCTGACTATGCAAAATCTCTTTGGGAGGTTATAAATATGATATATCTGTTCAGTTATATACTGAGCAGATTTCAGGACATCTGTGTATCTTTGTAAGACTAGGCTGTTCATTTAGAATAGCAACCATGAGATTACTTAGAATGCTTTTTTCCTGTGCAAAAAAGGAAAAAAAGAAAAGAAAAAAAAGAGAACAGTTAATACAAGCAACATCAGTATGAAATATTTTAATATATGTAGTTTCATACAAATGATCACTGTTTAAAAGTGCCACAAGGTCCTGCTGCCATCATACACATTTAATTTTTTTTCTTCTCAAGCAAAAGGCAAATATTAACCTTAGTTGCATTTCATAACATAAACATGGTTTAAAATTGCAATACTTCAACATTGCATGTTAAAGAAGAAATACAATGATTATTAGTATCATGATATAGAAAAATAGCAAGATTATTTATAGTAATATTTTACTACAAACAGGGATTATATTGCACAATGCCCTCTTGAAATTGAGTGTAATTTTAATTTACAGTACTTGTTTTGTTTTCTATGGTTTATTACCTTCTGGCTAGATATCTCTGCAGATTTTGCATCATGTTACAAACCATGTGCAATTATAACCTATTACTGGAATATCCAAATAATTTACTCTAATTATTTTCAGCAAAGGGAAAACATGTGATAGAAAATGTGAGTATATTTTTGTTACCCTAGATTTCCAATGAAGTAGAATACTTCCTCATGCTGTATTCCAGAGCAACTCCGTTCAATTGAAATGTTGAAGAATAATACATATTTTGATTCCTTTAAGCAGATATGAACATATACTATATTTCATTATTCATTTTATGAGAGAGGTACTGTGATTCTTGGCTCATATAAATCCTAAAAAATATTGTAGGCACTTTCCTACATGACCTTCTCCTTTCATTACAGTATATTACAGCATATCTGTAAGCTATAAAATGTGCATCCAAGATTAATTTTCCTAATTTACAGAATAGGAAAGGAAGCCATTTTTAAAAAGAGTATTACATGCACATGTTGGAGCATCAGCATCCAAGAGATAAAGAATTACAATGAATCACTAGTTTCTCCCATAAAACTGAAAAATGAAAACAAGTATTATATACTCATATTACAAATTCTATATAATTTAAATAAAAAATAAACATGTATGTATTTATAAAACAATACAAATAGTCATTTCTCCAGAATTCTCTCAAAATAGATTGCTATGTTTCAGATTCATTTAAATTTATTAAAATGTCTAGACATTAACATTTAACATCATCTAGAGTTCCCCATTGTAACAGGAGGACACCTGTCTTCTTAATACTATAATATAAAGTTATTTATTTAAAAAATATGCATGGCTGGATACTTTTCTATTTCTAAATACTGAAATTAATGAATTTTATACCAATAATTCTGGAACATGGTCTTTTTTTTTTTTTTTCTTAACTATTTTGATCTGTATTTTAGTATGCAGTAATCTCATATTATGATACTGGATTTTGGTAGTATGTGGCCAGGCTTGGGAAATGTATGATTTTTGATGTTTAATACTTTAGGTACCATGAATTTCAAATGAGCTGAATGTTAGATGCTCTGCTGAGAATCTTTAAATGTTGATAATACTTACCAATTGTTTAAATGATCTGATATACAACTGCAGCTAACTATGCATATTAATGCTATGAAGCAAACAAGTAGATTCAAGGAGGAAAACTTTTAGATAATTAAGGCTAAACTGACTTTCCTCCTTGTGAAGAATTAAACAAAACATGCAGTTTATCACAAATATGGAATTATATGCACCAAATGCATTCAGTTAAAACTGTTTTTGCCCATTTGAACCACCAGACACTGTAAGTGAACAATACTTTTTGTATTAACAAAGCTTTTCTTCAAGCATGTTTGTCTCAGATTTATTAGGTTCTTGATTTTGTAGATACTCTAAATTAGGCAAAACCTTAAGGGGAATGCTCATTACAAAGTGTGCAATAATTGTCAGAATATGTGCGATAATTTGTGTGACCCATCATGAAAATGCCCAATGAAACTATGACATAGGGATTACATTCACTGTTAAATTACTAAAATCTACCAATTGTAATGCTTCAAGACTGTTTATTTTTTCCAATAGAAAAATAAATCTCATACATTTGAACTGGTACACAAAACTGGGATAAAATTTATCAGATTTCTTGATAGCACCATTTACACATTCTTTAAAGTAAACATTAATATGCACTTTCTTAGAAAGCGATATAAATATATAGATATATAAATACAGGACTTGCTAACCTCTGTTAACCATCTGAATGTGATGGAATAATCTATCTCTACTGTGCAGGTAGGCTTGTGCATGGTGGTGTGGCAATATTTTAAAAGTTTGTTACAGATGTGATGGGAAGCTGGAAGGAGTCGAATAAGCAGAAAAAAGAGCTTAGATCTACTGTAAGCAATGAGTCGGAATGAGCCGTTAAAGGTTAGAATTTATCTTTGTTTCTGATCATTCAATGAGAAAAATGACTTCCACGGAAATATATAGATTTAAACTGTTTGTAGAAAGGGGTGAAGTGGTGGTGGTGGGTGAAATAGGATTGAAAGTCCTACAGGTAATAGCAACAACTGGAAGTGCAGACGAAATAGGTCTTCAGTGCAAAGAGGAAGGCAGCCATTTAAAAAGTCTAAGTGCAATGTTGTGGTGCTGAAAGAAAAGCTCCAGGTGATAAAAGAAAAACAAAACAAACCAAAATTTAAAAAAAAAAAAAAACTGCAATGCAACTTCAAGCAGTAATTTGTGGTGCTGAAAGGACAGCTCCCAGCGTTGAGGAAAAGATCTTGGATCTAGAATGAGGTGTCCAATCTGTATGATAAACAGCACACTGTGTCTCAGAGCGCCTATTCAATCTCAGTAAGTAAATGAAATATTGATTGAAAGTGACCCTGAAACAGAATGCATTAAAAAGACATAGAAAGCTGCAGAACTGAGGTAATTCTTATTCAGTGTGTTCACCAGCCTCCCTATAGTAAAACAAATCTATAAATAGGTGCATTTTATAAGATGTTTGGCCCTTGTATCATTACTTTTCTCCATTTTAAATCACTTTAGTGGAACAGCCTTTGCTGTACACATGATCAGCTTTGAAACCATATACTAATTGCTTTGCAATAAGTTAAATCTTTTTACAAATCAATACTATATGACCTATAAATTTCAAAATATATTTTTAAACAGCATGAAGCTGGTTTACAGATAATTCATGCAAACCCTTGTTATTACTATCACACTTAAAAGATTAATAATTTCAATTTAGCCATAGAGTTTAACCGACACATATATAATAAAATATATGCATTGGTGGTGGGCCACAAAAGCTCCAGATTGTCAATTATATTTTTAAAGTTCAACTATGTGCATTTTGTCAACATCAAAAACTAAAAAAATACACAGTGTATTTTTCTTTAAAGGATGATTTCAATTTAACATTAATTCCAGATGAAATGTATGGTTTCCACAGTGGACTAGTAGAATTTTGATATAACAAGTTGAAAGTCTTCTAAGACTAAATAAAACATTTTAAAGACCCAACATTTGAAATGTTTCTATTATACAACCTAATACATTTTATTTTTCATCCCCTTTACCAGTTTAAACTAGGATAGGGCCCCAATAATTGCCTTGCCAGCATCCATGCTGACTCTGAGACAGCATGGACAAATTTACATAGATATTATTCACTGTTAATGTATTATAAATGGTCTGAGACTTGTGACATGCAAGGAAAAAATGAGACGGGAGACAAGTGATGCTACATGATGAACTAAGCACATTTATAATGATAAAATGAGTAAATATAATAGCGGCAATGCTAACCACTGATTTCACGAGATACACTATTTGTCAAAACTTACACAGCTACAGAGTATCGACGATAAATAGTCATTACCAAGTAACACAGTTTACTACAGCTTTTCTCTTTCATTTTAAACAAGCATATCATTCCCTTTTTAATAATTCTCTAAATAAATATTTAGAGATCGAGAACTAAATGAAATAACAATCCTATGTTAAAAACTAAAATGAAAATAAAAATGACTCTACTCTTACAGTTTGACAGAAATGAGTTATTAATAGTGAAGGAGTGGGGAGAATGGGGAAGGGAAGGATCAGGGAATTATTTCAAGTTCTCAATGTCCAAAAGTAAATTGCACAGTAAATCAATATGAAATGAAGAGTCCATATAGTTCAATGAACAAAAGGGAAAGTTCATGAGGACAAAGATCACAGTTCAGAGAGAGGCTGGACGAAATTCAGACATGGAGCATCACACTCATTGTTCTTTAATTGGTTGCACAGAAAGGAGCAGCTGGGATGCCATTTAGCTTGCTAGGATGGACGTAATCAATGGGTTGAAGTTGAGATGGAAGTAATTCTCTTTTGAAATTCAGTTGCTCAGCCAGATGATCCAGAGGTAGCCAGCATTTTATTTTTGTCCATTGAATTTAAGACTGCATGCACAGCATGAGGACGTGCTTGGTTATGGATGCCCCTATGAGTGGCCTTGAGTGGGCAAACTCAGAGGTTAACAGATGGTGGGTCAATGGCCTGGGCAATTGGCACTCAGGAGAGGTACAGAAGAGGGTGACAGTTGTAGGGTCTTGGAAACAAAGACTTAGTCTGAAATGATCTGTCAAAAAGCCTGACAATGGTAGGCCACACTACCTCTCAAGATAAAACTGCCTCTTCTAAATAAGCATGCAGGAAATACTGTCTGATTGGTGACATAAAAATGTTCCACAAAACATGCAAATTACTGAGTATCAGAAACTGCATTGGCTTCTAGCGCCATGCTGCAAAGACTCCATCATGGGAGCAAAACAGCTAAATCACAGATAGCTTCACAGTAAAATCTACATTCACAATACTAATAGGTTTCTAGTGTTAACAAATTATACACAATTATAAGCTCTTAAAATGCAACATACTTCTCAAGCAGTTGCAGATAATGAAACATTATCAGCTATCAATAATTTGTTGGCACTTCCACTTTTTTGTTTATAAAATTTCCAATACACTGTACCACAGTTATGTGTCTAAACAGTGAGGATGTTAATGGAGTAATGACTGTTCTACTGGCCAGGCAATGGGATCAGTAGTGATTTCAGTGCTTAAAAACAAATGTACAAACCTCAGGTAGAGGTGGGACTCCATGTGAGAACTTTTGTTGAACTTACAAATGGTGAAGAATGGGCCATGGCCAGCATGCAGCATTATTTCCATTGTCTAGTTCAGATGGAGAACAGGTGCTTTTTATTGATCTGTAAACTTACCAATATAATTTTCCACAGTTTTAACCTTTTAAATATTTTACAGTGCTTTTATGCAACTATATTGCTTTTTGATAATTTTAAATTTTAAAACTTAGTTTCAAAATATTTTTTCCTACTTCACTGTGTCCTAAGCAGGAAGTAAGACTGTCATGACAGTGCTTTGGCCTCACTCCATTTTAGGTCACTGACCCCACCATACCCACCCTAACAGTAGTTAATTTAGTGTCAGCTAGAACTAATACTGAAAACTTTACGCATTTCCCTCTCTACATTCAATCATTAAACTACAATAATGCTGGTAAAATGGCAGGCTTAAATCTTACACTAGAAACACTTCTGACAAATATACACAAGCAAAGTATAGAGAACAAAACAGGTCAAGAAAATTTTTTTCTATGAAACATCTGGTAAAACACATTATATTTACATATACACATTGTCAACATAGTCGCATTCATTTGCATAATTATATATTAATAACAGAAAAAAACTTCACTTCTGCCAAGTACAGTACATCCTTCTTGAAAATAAGGTAAGGAGGGGTTTAAAACAATCTCACGTTTAGCATGATCAACCCACTTTCTGTGGATTGGCAGCCCGAACTCCTTGCTCATATGTGATCCGTTGTGTTATTAAATACTGTGCGGCCTGGGTTGCAGCTGGTGTTCCAGTAATAGTTACCTTCCGATTCCTTGTGCCAGGAACGAATTCTCCTTTTTTGGAGATCTGTATCCTTGCACCAGTCAACTCTTGGTATTCTACTAATGTTTTCCCTCCTTTTCCAAGTATTGCACCAACTAAGTTTTCGGGCACTGCTATTTCAACTACATCCTTTGAGCCATCTGTGGATTTCTCTGTTCCTAGAATGGCGCTGGCAGCTAGAGGAGAAGCAGCTCCAAAATATCCATTGGTTGCAGCAGTAGCAGCAGCCAGGCTACCTAATGCAAATGTCCCCGCCGTACCACCAGCTGTACTGCCACTGGCTGAGGCTTCACTCGCATAGGTGGCCAACAAATTGGCTGCTGCTGCTGCTGGATTGGCACTGGCAGCTGCTGCAGCCAAAGCCCCAGTAGCTGCTGCCTGACTTAGGCCTAACCCTAAAGTATTGAGATTATATCCATAGCTGGCTAAGGTGTTAAGTGCAGAGGTGATGGCCACCAGGTCATTGCCTGTGAAGCCAGATAAAACTGCTGGAAAGGCTGCAACTCCAGCAAGGTTTGCATGTCCTAAGAGCCCTGCCGCAGCTGCAGCTGTTGGTAGTACTTCAGCAGTGTTTGCATAAGGAGATCCCGTTGGATTGGAATTGGCCACTGGACCTGTAACATTAGCATAACTGATATTGAGACAGCTGCCACTCTGTGGATCCTCTTGTATCTTCTGGATGATAAGTTCAACAGCTTTTCGGTTTTGTTCAGGTTCTCCGCTTACAGTAACAACCCTTTCTTGTAAGTTGATCCCATCAGGTTTCTGGGAAAGCTGTACCCAAGCCCCTGACTGCTCCATTATAGCCTTGACTGTAGCACCTCCCTTCCCTATTATCAGACCTGCTGTGCTGTTGGGAACTATTATCTTTACCTGTAATTAAAAAAAATATATATGAATAATACTTTTTTGCACATACAACATAATCAAATTTTGTATTGCCCCTAATAAATGGAAAAACTCAAAAGATTGTTATTTTATTACAAATATAAGTTTGAATTAAGAATCAAGCTCATATTTGTAAGTATTTTTATGAATACCATTACATAAAATGGTATATGTTTTGAAAAATCTAATTGCAGGAAAAACAGAATTCTTAGAGCTCATTTAACAGTGAAATACTTAGACAAATAGAAATTATCTTGTAAAAGAAATAAACTTATTTTATAATACTTTTATTCATGTTAATCAAATACTCAATAACAGATCACCGTCTGATAAATCTATACATAACTCAATAGCATTTCTGTAAACAAATACTTCAGTGAATTAGCAAGCCTTTCAATGGAAGAAAAAGTAATTGGATATGTATCTATTCTAATTGATTATTATTTTAAGTTCATTATTTTTATGGTCATTATTTATTTATAAAATGATTATTCTGGTATTTTCTAACAAAAGTTCCTACTTGATAATTATCCTTTATTCTCAATAAATTGCATAAATAATCTAGGATCAGAAAGAGTAAGGAAATGTGGGGATTTGTGTCAAATTTCAGGGAAATTACTCATTTTTTCTTAGCTAATGATTTAAACTAAAGACATTTAATTATTGATATTGGGGGCCATAGAAGGAGCGTTCACGTCGCGGCCCCTGTCAGGTATCTGTTTACCTGCGAATCCTTCTACCACGCTACACCAACCTACACCAACAGTGTTCTACAGTGGCTGGGAAAAGTGTAGCGACACGAGAGAAGAAGATTATTGATATTGAAACAGCTTCAAATGGTTAAAAAAAATCCAGATTGTTGTGCAATTACATTTCAGTAAGAAAAGTGTGATATCTGTATACAGTATATCCTACTATAATCAGAATAAAGTATGCATATATGTTTTTTTTAATTCAACATGTCACTTGGGCTTGAGCCAAACAAATATTTTCCAATAGAAGAATGGTATTGAAGGCAATTCCTATTATGTAGAAAATTTCTCTGCCAAATCTAATCTATGATTGCATTTGTTCAATTCCTAATCAACTGCATAGAATTTAGTGTTAAAATTAAGTGGCCTAGAATACTTACGCAGCATATCGTATATCAACACACAACCATTACCTAAGATGTAGCTCAATACAAGCTGAAATTGAATGCAAATCATAAAATGGATCGTAATCTCTTATGACTAAGTTTCCCTTGAAAACAATAACATTTGAATTAATCAAGAACAAATCATTCTTTTAATTCGTAAATGTGACTTGGCTCATTCCACTGATCTAAACTAAGATTATACTACAGTGACTATCTTCTATTTTAACACATTTCCTATATCTTTTTAGCATGTTTTATGGATAGCTCATCCTCAACAGAATAATAATTTATGAAGCTTGTATGCTACCCGACTTTCAATAACTCTTGACATCATGGAAATATTAAGATGTTATTTTTCATTGTTAAGCTTGGGATACATATTAATCTAGATAGAACAAATCACATTTATTAAATGATGTCTGCACATGTTTCAATTTTTAAAGTGTCACCGAAACTGGTCACAGTAGTCTCAAGATACTAGACTATGCTTCTAATAGCAACACAGTTGCATTGGAGACCTGTATGGATGAATTTAATTGCTATTTCCCCATCATTTTACACCATGTAATGTGTAGTCTCCATATATAATATCTTAATATGAACTTGATTTCTCTATTCTTTCACCTGCTTTGACACCTGATAATCATCAGTTCATTTGAGCCAAAGTTACACAATGGTGGGCCAAAATTGCTAATAAACTTTAACATAACAGAATAAAATAATTAAATGTATGATTGACAACAAGTTATACAAATTATATTTAATATTTGATATTAAGTAAAAATGTAAATGTAAATGTAAAATAAAACCAATGTAATGGTTGGACTTTTTTCCTATTAATGTCAGAGCTCCCTATTTATTCAGATTACATTCTGTAGTTAGCTCAAAAGAAGTTGCATAACAAAGGTGTATTCTTTCTCCTAAAAATGTTTGTTAGATAATATTAAAGAAGAAATTCAAATTAGTAAATATAACTGTAGCCTCTTCAGGAACCAAATATAAATATATTTGATAGGAATACGAATCCCTTGAGGTAGCAAATTACATGTTTTGCATGCAAAACTTTCTATCCAATTTCTCACAGCATTAAGATGGATTTGACTAACAAGGTGGGGATACTGCAGAAGCTATAAAACCAGCAGGAGAAAGAAAGGAAAGGAGGGAGGTCTTTTTTTTTTTTTTTTTTGCAATTCATTAAGCAGCTTTTTACTTCCAGAATTTATGATAAACAGTGAAAAATGACAGAGCTTTCAAACTGTAGAAAGCTTTTTCCAACTGTGAAAAACAAATGTGCCTTTTACTGCCTACACATATGAAACAGTACTATCATTCAAATCCATGCAAAAAGTTCATACATTTAAGTAGAAATAATAAAAACAATGAATCAAAACTGTATTCCATTGCCATCTCTGTGTGCTATAAAAAGAGAGTGAAGGGGGCATCTCATTTAGAATAATTTGATATCTACTTGAAAAGAATAAACCTTAAGCATGACTTGCACATTTTCATGTTTTTTTCCTTGTACATTTTAGACTTTTGCTCCCAAAATACAAATATAAACACTTTTTTGTGTATAAACATATTTTGACTAGTGAAAGCACACTATATTGATGCATAGTTTTAATATAATCTGTATCTTCCATTTGTTTTTATTCCATGGTCTAAAGGCACTTTGTACTTCACACATTAATGTTTCATAACTTTCAAATTACATTTGCAAAAGCAACTGATGAATTCTGAATTGCTTCATTTATGCGCTTCAATTTTTTATAATAATAAATATGGCTGCCTGCACATTGAAATATACAATAAGGCTGTGCAATATTTTGGTTTTTATACCAAAAAAGCACTTCACACATGAAAATGAAGAACTTGCCGACAACTTATGAAAGTAGCCACACAATTACTTGGGAATATATGGAAGCTGGCAGAAGCAGATATAAAATTTTAAGGAAAGATGTGCTACTCTGAGGAACTCCAGACAAGGATTACATCTATCATGTGTGCTAACATTCACTTTTGAAATTGAATCTAAAGTACTGAAGCCCGATATTCAAGATATAAAATTAATTCACATATTTGGTAATATAAAATGTGATCAGATATGGAAAATTATTATATCATGTACCCAGACATTACTTTAGTATAAACGCATTCAGTATAATTTAAGTATTTCAAAATCCTAGAATTAAAATATGTTAGCATAATTTTCTACCAAAATACCCATGTTATGAGAATATCTTTTTATTATTTCAAAATTAGTAGAAAGTTGTGGGGCAGTTGGCTATATCAGACATCAGTTCTTGGAAGTTTAAACTCTACTTTATGAGAGGTAAGATGTGGTTCTACTTATTTTATGTGACGGCAAGCTGTGTTACACTATTGACTGAAGCTGACACTTTTCCCTATAGGCTTAATGCCACTGACATTAGAGGACAGATTTCAAAGTGGGTAGAAACAAGCAGTTTACAACAAGCTCTGTCTCTTAGGACTTCCCCCTTACTTACTATTTCTGGGCTATAAGCTAGCAAAGGCCACAATTAGGGAACATTTGCTTGACATAGATGGTCAAACAGTTGCTGGTAATGCTACTCATTTATTGATTGGCTGGTTTTTGTTACTTTGTAAGAGAAACTTTTTTTTTCTTCCTAAACTGCATTATTAAGAAGGATACTTCTTAATAATTTTGGTTAGGTATATTTTTGGTTTATTTTTTTCTTCTTTATGGATAACCAAGACAAGATTGGTACATTCAGTATAAGACTGGTGAAAATATTTAGGCCAAACTGGTAGCATATTTTAAGACACTGAATAGTTAAGAGCAGAATATCTAAATGTCCTTGTTTGCCATCTTAAAAATACACGAGAGAGGGTGTTCTCCATGAGGGGATGATGCAATTTTAGTTGCTAAAGTAATTTTTTGTATAAGTGGATGCTCAAAACCATATTTAATCCATTTTTTAAAAAGAAGATAATTTTACTTTGAAATCAGCAATAATGTGTTGTCATTCTCCCAATGAATGTGTTAACAGCCTTTTCTCAGAACTACTGAATGTCTTAAAAATAATAAAGAAAAGTTTTTAGAAAATGATGCCTGTCATGATTTTAAAAAAAAACCTTGATTCTCTAGCGAACTCAATCTATTAATTTTATTACTGCTTTGTGGCAGTGGTGGTGGCACAATCTATTTGTAAAAGTTATGCTCTATTTCAACCAAAAGTAAATTAGTTGAACAGCAATTTCATCATGGCCTATATTCATTCCAGCAAATGATTTAAAATGGTTCTCTTTGACTATCAAAGTTTTTGATGAATAAAACATTAAAACCCGAAGAGTTGTTTATAGATACATTTTCTTTTTTTTCTTTTTTAAAGAACTACATTGTGAAGTGTTTTTTCACTACTTAAAATTACTCTGTTTGTGATCCAACATATCAGATCATATACAGCAGGGACCTCCAAAGTTGGCAACTTTTAGACTAGTGGAATTCTGGAAATTTTAAGGCTTAGAGTTGTCAAATTTGGAGACCCCTGATCTAGCTTAGATTACCAAAAGCAGAACAGAAGATGGTCTTGAACCTTTTTTGAAAAATAGAAATAAAAAGATAGTGTGAATAGTTATTTAGTTAAAGTGAAATGAGCATGCTTATTCATCTGTCCATAAGAGAACTACATTTTTATTAATTAAATGGTTCATAAATTTTATGTTATTATAAATGAATGCAAACTTCTTAAAAGTTCTTCCCTGTGAGTTAAGGAAATACACATAAATTAAAGGAATATTTTATATGTCCTACTCCTTTAAGTCTAGTTTATTTCTGAGAAAATACCCTTATCACTATTAGGGTTTCTAATATCAGGTTGCTTGGAAAAGTTTAGTTGTTTGGAGATTGAATGCTATTTGATCTTCCTTCCTTCCTTCCGTCCCCTTCCTCCCCTCCCCTCCTTGTCTATGGATCCTCTGGGAAAAGCCAAAATTGAGCATATCACATCACAACCATTCCCTTCCATCCTTGTCTTCACAATTTGCCTGATTGCTAATGTTTTTGCAAAGTATCTGCATAAGCAACTATGACCTTAATTTCTTTTGTTAGCTTCATGATGGCTTCAAAAATATCTACTCACAATTGTTAATGGACAGAAGCCATAGTTGCCACATTCCCCCCTCTCCAAAAAAAAAAAAAAAAAAAAATAGAAAAGAGCTTGTTGGGTAGATAAGTGATTTATTAAGGAAAAGATTGTCAATGGATTCTCTAAAATATTTTCCACATTTTTAGAGAATGGAAAAGTTAATACCATTTTTCCATAGGAAAAAAAATGAGACAATTAAATTATTTATTAGTAATAGCTAAAGAAAATGCATATGCATCTTTCCTGTCTTAATTAACCAAGCAACATAAAAGTATGTTTTTGTAGGTTTTAGATTTAAGAATGAAAGATACATAATATTTATGAAAGTATTGCTGTTTTCAGGAAACTTGAAAGGAAGTGAATTAACAATGATTTTACCACAGCATAAGAATTAAAGGAATTTAATTTGCTTTAATTTTAAAAGTATTTAAACTGCATTTTCTCCAAAATTTATCTCCTCACAATACTCAATATCAAAGACAGAAAAAAAAATATTACTGGACCTCAAAGGTAGGTGCCAATTTGAGCCAATGATTTATAAATCCAGTGCCCTCATGATATGTTTAGAAACCAGACACACAAAAACAACTGTGAAATTTTTTGGCCTTACTTGCATCCCTCTAGCAGATGTCTAGCAAGGCAATGGAGATGAACATTTTGGAGACTATGATATCAAAATACTCTTTTTTTAAAAGTAAGGTGTCCTGTGCCCATACACTATTTTTAAAATATGTATATTTGAAAATACATTTCCATTGTGATTCTAAGCTCTTCAATAAAGGCTTTTAAAATGAGTAATATATATTTAACCTTTGTTATTATTTATTGTTACTCTATGGTTAATCTGATAAATCAATTTCTTACTTTTATACACACATACACACACACAACCTGAATTTCTGAGTCACTAGTACAATCTTTTAAAATATGAAATAAATAAATATATATATATATATATATATATATATATATATATATATATATATATATATATATAT
>BLBF01000005.1:37607032-37619245 GCA_015471245.1 Laticauda colubrina | reverse complement strand
TATATATATATATATATATATATATATATATATATATATATATATATTTATTCAACTTGTTTATATAAGATTTCTTTATTACATTGTTAGCATCAACAGTTTACTTCCCTTCCACTGTTTTCATTTGGAGGGGGGGAGGGTATTATTTCCCATCCCACTTTAGCAAATAACTGTAAGGTTCTTTAATAATAATTTCTCTAGATAAATAATCTAGAAAATGACAATTCAGGGTTTTTTCTAAATTAATTTTCTTTTAAAAATTAACATTTCACAAACAACATTTCAAAAATGCTAGTCTCTCTCTATACTGTGTTTTTCACAAAATAAAATGAAGGCAATACAGCAGCTTAGCAGAAAATGTGTCCCTTCAGGGATAAAGTGATACAAATAATATTCTACAGAATAATTGCTGGTTGCTACTCTGTCACTGACCCAATATAACAGTGAAGCCTATGGGAATGAAAGTCAACAGAAGTGGATGAAGAAGAATAAGGAAGTTGTAAAAGGCCATTTTGAGTATTCCAGTAGTAGGCAGATCTTAAAATAAGCTGATTCAGAATTTATTAGAGGATCATCCCCTCTCTTCAGATTTTCATCAATTTAAAAGATTAATGAACTCTGTATTTTCTCTTTAAAATTTATTCTTACACTTTGATATACTATTGCTTATCTTTATTTGTTTTCTGTATCAGTAATTGAAAATATATAATGATGAGTTTTCCCTCTCTCTTTTTCAGTAGTGAACAGCATCACTTTTATGTCAATAGTATAATATATTTACCCACAAAACAGCATCTATGTGGTTTGTTGAATTTCAGCAGAATATAAGGATATAGTATTTTATGTAAATAAACAATATAGAAGAGCAAATGTGTGTGCCATGAGGATGGTTCTGTAATATAGTTGCAATATTGACAGTTTCTTCTTCAGCTGCAATTGAAAAGGGCCTTGGATGGGTTGGATGAAGCTTTCAATACGAAAGGCCCAAATGTTGCACATTCTAACATAGTGCACTTGCAGCTGTTTTAGACAAATGAGTAATAATTTATAATTAACTTCAACATAATGGCTATGATTGTTGATCAAAATGCTACCCTTTTTCAATGTGCATGTAATGCATATTAAAGAAAAAAAGATAGGATTCTGATGTCTCAATCATCCACATACATTTTGAAAGTGACTGACCTGAGGTACGAGATGACCATGCTGAACCCAAGGGAGAGATCAATTGTGTCATCAATTTTGAGTCACTTGTATCCAGAAGAGATCCACTGACTCTGATCTACTGCCTATTTGGTTAGCAGTTCAGATTCTCGTGGAGAGCATAAGCTTGCAATAAAACTTTGTATTCTTTTGGACTGCCTAGACTTCCTGATTTTCTTGTGTTTGACAGACTCCATAAGCATGTTACAATCTCCCTTTCTCCATATACTACCACTGGAAATTACACGGTATGAAGATTTCCTGAAAGCAGCAGGAAGAAGGTAGACAAAAAGAATTTATGAATCTTTTCAAGCTACACTCCCCATATGCAGTCATTACCATCAACAGTTGGTAAGATATATTATTTATAGTTGCTATAGTTGCTACTATTTATTTAAGAAGTGATCTGTAAACTGCATTGCGAAGGTTTATATCCCAGAACGTGGTATATAAAAATTGTAGTAGTAAATATAATATATTGTCTAAAAAAATACTATATTACTGAGGAAGAGTGACCATTTACTGTAGAGAAATTGGATATCTTAGGTTTAGTTTTACATTAAACATAGGAATGAACATGAAAATCGCTGATGTTTCACTTACAAATAAGTTTTTTTAAAAAAACATGTCTCATTTTCTCAACAATATATTTATCAATGTTAAAAAAGAAACATCCTTATTCTAAATTTAATAGGATGTATTACATTTGGTTTCCTAATTCTATATTTAATAGTATGAGACTTGATATATCAAATACAAATAGCCTCCAAATCTTGATTAATATTAAATAATATTTAACATGATTAAATATTAACTACTTAATTGTTCATTCTATATTACCTTGGACACAACATGCTGAAATTGCTGCTTGGATATGCCACCAAATGAAAACATTGTAACCATTAAATATAGTGCAGCGTTGCAAGGATGGTTATTTCTATGAAGAATAATTATTAATTTTGTCAAGACATGATTAATCTCATTTCTTAGATTCATGTTTTTTAAGTTCAATTTTAATTTCAATGAATTGCAAATTTCATTGCAATTTTTGCTCAAGTGTTTCCCTTACTTGCTCAATATTCTTTCCAATAAAGGAGAATATTTGTAACTCATGGTTGAAATGAGAGGTCCTTGGCGCTCTCTGAGCTTGGTTGTTTTCTTGCAGAAGTTTCATTACCCAAACTAGATGACATCATCAGTACTATTACTGGTGTGTATGATGTTACAGTACTAACTAGTACTAACACTGACTAGAGAGCACCAAAGACCCCTCAGTATTCTTGCTTTTCCATTCTCTGTTTACATCATTATACATTTTGACCTATAGATTAATTATTTTTCTCATTAATTACACTCTTTTTTTCATAACTTTTCTTCCACCTTTTTTCTCACATACTTTTCACTACATTATACTTCTTATAATCTCTTCATATAACACAATAAAACTTGCCATCATAATGCAAGTATGTGAAGAAACCTTAATCTAGTGCATTGCTATGTCTGGCTTCTATTAAAAGAAGAATAGGAATAGTTAACAAAAAGAAATTTAACAGCCAATTTCTAGATGAAGTGGGGTCTTGGTAGCTCAGGATGTTTCCTTTATGGGTTTTTCCTGTCCACAAAGGATAACAATTGTCAAGTGGTCTGATATCTTAAGATATCACTTTTCTTTCTTTTATTTCCTCAATTCCCATTTCTTCTGCTATTCCTGTGGCATGAAGTTGGATGAGGTGAGAACATAAAGTTTAAGCTGCAATTATTTAAAGACAAAAATAATTAAATCTTAATGAATGTAAGCACTTAAGATAAAATAAGACAATTTATGGTGATTAAAATAGAGCAGAATTATTCTTGAAAGCAAAGTCAAAAGATCATAAAATGAAGACATTTTAGCCTTATAAGTGAAGTAGGTATTATCTAGGTATTATTTATATAGAGGAACAAATAATAATTTCATTCTGTAAATTAATACCCATAAAACATTTTAGTTCTGTTGGCTTAGATTTTTACTGTGTTGTTACACTATACCAGATTTTAGGATTTATGTAATTACAAAAACATTGATACAGAAGTAAAAAAAACAAACACACACTAAATGGCAAGTCATAAAATCTTTCTCTTTCATGTAAAATATAGAAAAACTCTGAATGGTGTTCAAAAGTGTATTTGCATTTCTCTCTTTTATAACCATGATTGGTAAAATTTGTGCTTAGTTAAAGCCTTTTGTTTATTTGTTTTCTTCATACTATATATAGAAGGACTTGGTAGATCTATTGAGCCAGATACATAATGGCAGATAAGAGGTATTCTAACAGTAAAGAATGTTTGAAGAAGATATGGTTCTGATATCATTTGCACTTGTATGAAGTTATTAACTGCTCCAATAGTGTGTGCATTAGCCAACTGAGCCTTATTTCATTTATTCGCTGCACATCATTAATTATGAGCAATTTAAAGATTTCCTAACATCAGGGCTGCTAATATCTTTTTCTTGGCAGATTCTCAGACACAAGAAGCATGCAATTAGATGTGTTAAATCCCATGTTATTAATACTTATAAACGAACAGCTGAATAATTTATTAAAATGTAAGTCAGAACTTTCCAAGTTTCTTTCTATGCTGATTTATTTATTTTATTAATTATTGTATTAATATAAGAAAGCTGCAATTGTGAGGCTGCTAAGTTTATATGGCTGACTGGAGCAATTGGAATTCTGAGAATCTTCTGCATACTTTCTCACAAAATTAGGATGTTAGGAGGTTTATTTCACAAGAGAGTTACAATGAAGAATACAACATGAATTGATCAAATTGATATGATTCTTTATGGCCTTACAATCACTTTGCTGCCTTCCATCCAAAGTAGGCAGAATGAAGGCAAGAATACAGAATGTCACAAACACATGAACACAACTGGGGTTGGAATTTCTGTCACTAATGATTCACTTGTAAAGTGAGATGCCATGTGACTGCATCATTTGACTAGTCGTGCTCAAGAATTGCAGCTCATCAATCAAGTAACCAACCCAATGCAAACCACTCTGGGTTTGGTGCCTCCTTAAACAGAACCTCACTAAGGTTAGAGATTGTCTCCAAGTTCCCCCATAGGACTATTTCCCCCCTCTCTGCCCTTTTGTCTTTCCTACATTCTGCAGGGGCAGTAGAATTAATAATTTGGCTCTGTGGCTGCTTGCCACATTTTTGGGAGCTGCAGCAATCTCAGTCCCAGTCTCAGCCACAGTCACTCTTGCAATAAAGGGATACTCCCTTGCAATACCCTGGCACTCCAAGACCCCAGCTGACCTGTACTTCACTGCCCCAGTGGTTCTTTGCTATCTTATTAATTCTGCTGATGATGAGGTGCGCCCAGCCTGGCTGCTGAGCCAAAATGGGTTTGGACTTCACATTGTTGAAAAAAAAAAAAAAAGCAAAAACCCTTCCATTGTTGCAGTATTCAAGATAGTTAAATATAATTTAGATAGCATATCTATTAGGTGCATCAATAGCTGATTTGAAATTCATATTCAAAGTGTGTTCATCATTAGCTTCTCAGTAAACTACAATGATATTAAGTGAGAATGATGAAAGCTATGCCTTAGATCCAGCAATGACTTGCATTAAGAAGTGGGAAAAATGCAAACATGCAAATAACACACAAATGGATGGGATAGCTAATATTCTAAAATAGAAAATAATCTTGATAGGTTATGGCAGAGGACTGAAAGTAATAGAATAAAAACATAGACAAATATATGCTTCTACAGTTAGGAAAAACATTAAATGAACTGGGCTTGCTAATAGTATGTGTGAAAAGCTTTGAATTGTGATTAATTACAAGCTTAATATGAGTCAGCAGCATGATGGGCCTGCAAAAAAAAAAAGGCATTTCCAATTTAGAATGCATCAATTGAAATATAATTTCAAAATGACAGGGAGAAATTGTTTCACTTTATTCCCCTTTAATCAGAGAAAGTCAACAAATTTGATAAGAGAAGTAAAAAAAATCCATTGAAGACAGATTGAAAAAACTGGGTATGTTATTGATGCCATGGGTGGTGATAGTGGTGATGGTATTGGGCAATATATCAACATTAATAACAAGATATGATTATGCATTTTTTGTTTCAGAGGACAGGAAACAGAATAATGGATTTAACTATAAGTAGGCAGATTGGGTTTTAGGAAAATTTATTAATAATAACAGCAGTTTAATAGTAACTGCATATATTAAGGGAAGAGGTATCTTCGATTCACTAAAAATTATTAGGAAGATGCTGAACTATCTTTGAAAAATGCTTTCATTTCCTGAACTGATCAAGGGTCTTTTGGTCCTTACAAACTCTATCCCAAAATGTTTTCAGCACACTGTTTTATTATGGAGTGATCTGGCATTAAATAACAATTTGTTGTTGTTAGTTGCAAAGTCGTGTCTAACCCATCGTGACCCCATGGACAATGTTCCCCTAGCCTTCCTGTCCTCTACCATCTTCTGGAGTCCATTTAAACTTACACCTATTGCTTCAGTGACTCCATCCAGCCAACTCTGTCATCCTCTTCTTCTATTGCCCTTAATTTCTTTCCCAGCATTAAGCTCTTCTCCAATGAGTCCTTCTTTCTCATCAGATGGCCAAAGTATTTGAGTTTCATTAAATAACGATACCATCAGATTTGCTGATTCATTATAAGGGTTAATACTAGAGCTTTGAAGTTCATATGCATACATTGAGAAAAAAAATACAAGAATACGCTACCCATGCGTTGAATCATTATTTGATAGAGTTTACTGACAGAAAAAAAAATGAGGCCACTTATTCAGATGACATTTGAAATGAATTAAACAAAGTCATTAATAATAAATCCACCAAGGGCTAAGCTTTTATGATAACAGTATAGTGAGTTTTCAGATTCAAAGGCAGCAAGGCATATTAATATCAAAAATAGAAAAGATATATTATATTTAGATTATACTTATGAGCTTTCTTTATAAATTAGATGTGGCACTGCACAAAACAGTACTTAATTTTTTAAAAAATAAGAATGACTACATCTCAGCAGAATAACTTTTACTGTATGTTTTGTTTATTATTTTTAAAAATCTATTTTCATGTTAAAATTGAAGCTTCATCCATAATCTGAAAATAAATTTTGCCGGTTAGCCTTGATAAAGGAAGAAAAGCAACAATTTAAACAAGAGTTAGAAGAAAATGTCAGGCTGGTAACTATGTCACATTATAGATATAAATCACTTCTAAACAGGTTATTTAGACAATTAAACATGTCTCCCAAAACTTAAAAGCCTCAAGCACAAAGGCCAATCAAGATGACAATTCCTATCCTAATACAAAATATCTCAAGTGGGCAGGTTCAGATTTATTTACAGGTATTTATTTATATCTTGCCTTTATTGTTTGTATAAATAACTCAAGGCAGTGAACATAACTAACATTAATATGATACGTTCCTTTTATATTTTTATGATAATTTTTTAAAAGTATATGACAAAGAAGAAAGACCTCAAGGGTAAAAATACTGTAATCAATTTAAAATTTTTCATCTATACTTAGCAGCAACCTACACCATTTCATCTTTGGGGAAAATGGGTAGATCTAGCTCTGTATAGATATATTTTCTTTGTCTGTGAAAGAGTTTTGCAATTCTTAAAACAGATTTCTTAAAGTATAGTTTATTGATACCTATTATAACAACCTTGGCAAAAAATGGTTGTAATTGGTGGAAAAGTAGTAAACTGAACATATAGGCATGGCATTTAGTTGGAATAACATTTAGTTATTCCGATTAAACATTATAAATATCCTTTCCTAATATGAAATTGATATACATCGAAGTAAAGCTTATGTATTGTCGCTTCCCACTATGTTAGTAGGATAGATATGAGAGTGGACTGCATTCTTCATTTGTATTCTTATCTAAATATCAGCAGTATTTGGCAAGAGGTCAAGTCTACTTTCATAGAAGTGATTATGTTACATTGTTTCAGTATAGTTGCTAATTTCCAACCCCCAGCCCCTAGAATGTGTAGCAAGCATAAACTAGTCATCACTGATGATTGAATAGTTTCCACTTAGAGAGATCCTGGTAGGTCTGTGAATAGTTGTATCTGTTAGTATATTTATAGTACTTAAATCAACATAAGAGGGTTTGCAAAAACTAACCAACTGGACAAATTTTTATAACACAATGGAATGAAAGTGCTACATTTCTTGTCAAACTGACTAAATCAAAAGATGAATATTTGTTTTTCTATTTCTATCAAATTGGTTATTTTCAAGTTAAATTTAATTCCATTATTTGTTCAATCAATAATTATCTCAGAATGGACATTTATTACGTACAAAAATGTATTAGGTATTTTTAATATTGTAACTCTACTAAACCTGATTTGTGAATCAGTGTAACAAAAAACAAATATGTGTGCATGCACTTTCTGGAAGTACATATTTGTGCCATGTATGTATGTATGTATGTATACACACACACACACACACACACACAGAGTAGGAAAATTGTTGCATTTATTTGTAATAGAATGGAATAGAATAGAATAGAATTATGGAATAGAATAGAATTATTTATTTGGCAGGTGTGATTGGACACACAAGGAATTTGTCTTGGTGCATATGCTTTCCATGTACATAAAAGAAAAGATACATTTGTCATTTGATATCAACTACTATTCCAAAACCTTTTTTGTAAATATCAAGTATCAAGCCAGGTAACTCCATCTATTTGCTTTTTGTTACATAAACATATTTGTATTTGTCTGTTTTAAGATATTTTTCTCATATCTCAAGATGATATTGAATTGTTGAATTCAATTCATAAAATTTCCCAACCTCAAGTTACCTGTTATTTTAAAAAAAATTCAGTCTAAACATAAGTAAGGAAAGATGAAATAAGAAAAAGAGGGAATGGCCAAGAAAGTTGTGTATTCTGAACACAGTATGTTCATATCATATAGCAACAAAAAATATCATGTGAAATTCTGACATATATTCATCAGCCATTGTATCATCAAGGGAAAACATTATCGGCATTTCAATATTTTACCTTTATTCAAGCAGTATATAAAGGTGCTATACTTACACCAAAAAACCTTATGAAAATTGACCTTGCAATCATTAATTAAATAGAAAATTTATTTAATTTAATTAATTCAATTTCCTTCTGTGGAAAAAAGTAAGTACACCCTTGGCTTTAATACCTTGCATTGTCCCCTTGGCAGAAACAACTCATAATAGGTATTTCTTACAATTGTCTACCAGTCTCTTTGACATTTATTTGGAAAAAAAATGTTCCCAGTCATGCAGATTTTTTCAGTTATCCTATGTTTGAGGGGGTTCTTTAATGCAATCCATTTCAAACCATTTCACAGCATCTCAACTGAATTTAGATCTGGGTCTTGATTTGGCTATTCCAGATCCTTACATTTCTTTTTTATTCATTCTTGATGGATTTACTGGAATATTTAGGGATATTTTCATGTTACAAAGTCCATTTTTATTAAGTTTTAATTTAATAAAGGTCTAACATATTCCCATCACTTTCTGTTACAATGAAGAATACATAGTGGCTTCTATGATGGTGACTGTTCAGCAAAGCAGCTCCAAATCAAAACATTTCCACCAGCATGCTCTACAAGGTTCTCTTGATGAAATGCTGTATTTTTTATTTTTTTTTTCCAAGTATGTCTTCTGGTAATGTGGTGTAATAACTTTATCTTTGCCGTGTATATCCAGAAAAGCTTGTTCCAGAAATCCCACTTTTTGCCTTGGTGTTCATGAGCAAACTTCACTTTTGCCCTGCTGTTCTTTCTACACAGTAAAAGGTTTCTTTTTAGCACTTACCACATAGATTTAGCTTGTGAAATTTCTTTCTAATGGTAGATTCCTATACTTTCACAGTGGTGAGAGCTGCCTTTAAGTCATATTATGATATTTTGGGTTCTTTCAATATCTTACACTCTGTTCATTGACTGAACTTGTTGTGTCGGCCTGACCAGGACTAGTTGGCAGTAATTTGAAAACTTTTCCACTTGTAGATGATTTTCTGGACAGTGGAATAATTAAATGTCTGAGATTTAAATAAGAAAGATTTTTTCAGATCCTCTCTAAAGATGTTCTAATCATTTGTACCTTTTCTGATTCTAATGCTTATTTTAGATATTTCAGATAGTGATAAATGTAAGGGTATTGTTATTTTTTCCACATGCAAAATTTGCTTTATTTAAATGATACTTTTTATTTAAAATGATACTTTTATTTATTTAAAAATAAAAGTTTATTTAAAATGATATTTTAAAATGATACTTTTTATACTATCTTTATCAACATTGTTAAAATGAATGGATGTTGAAATAACTTGAAAAAGTAAAAAAAAAAAAGCTTTTATGGTTTATCCAATTTTCGTGGACAATCTCTTTCTGCTAATTTATGTGGAAAAAAATACCCTGCAAAGAACTTCTAGATGGCTAGAAAATGATATACCCTCTCAATAGTGAAACAGAGTTTGTGGAATTACTTTTAGAAAGTCTTGTCTGCTATCCATAACGCACTTTTTAAAATGTCACTGATATAGTAGAATTTTTGTAGCAATTTACTATGTTGTATTTTTCATGCTTTGAGGTAGATTTACGATACAACTAGATATTAGGTACAGGAAGAAATAAATATTTAAAATTTTAAAATAAGATAAGTAAAGGTTTTACTTACTTTACCATAAGTAAAAGGTTGCTCTGACAAAGTTGAATCACATTTAAATCTCTCATATGGATAGCTACCTATTTGCCTTTGCTATGACACAATTAAAGATATATGGAATTATTCCATTATTTAGTTATATTGCAAATGATGTATTTAAAATTGCACAATTTGATGAATGGAACAAAATAATTGAAGGATGTCATCTGCCTTTCCCATTCTACAATATGAAAACTATGAAGATTGGGATGGATCTGAGAGATGATATAGAAGTATCCTTGAGGGATGGGATAGTTCCCAAGTGATCTATAGAAGGCATCACTGTGTTTCTCATATTTTTAAAAAAATTTATATGATTTTATGGAAAAGAAATGTATGCTTGTGCTTGATACTATTATCTTCGAAAAGGAAGAGGGTGGCAAGCAGCAAGATAGATAGTCTCAGTTACAGTGGCATTTGATACATTGTTGGAAGACTTGTTAGAATGCTTTCCCCAGCACCTTATTAAAATTAATCACAATAGCAGATTCTTCATCATCCTGCAGAAAGTAGTAGTAGTAGTAGTGGTAATAATGAACCCTGAGGGCTCTTTAGTGCTTTTTGAGCTTGTTGTTTTCTTATAGACATTTCATTATCCAAACTAGGTAACATCATAAGTGCTAGTGATTATCATCACTAGCATTGATGGTTTTATCTAGTTTGGGTAATGAAACATCTGCAAGAAAACAACCAAGAGAGAGTTCACCAGAGAGTACCAAAGACCTCTCACTTCAACCCTGAGCTACAAATAATCTCCGATAAAATGAACCTTCCAGTTTCAGCTAAAATAATGTCCTTAGCATTTAGAAAATGTAATGGATGCTCTAAATATAGCCTAATTTCCTAAACCACTGTAAAAGCTTAATCAATTTAAAGAGAAAAAAACCTCATCCCCGCATCCCATCTTTCTTCAAAGAAACAAACAATCATTATTGCAGACAATCTTTTTTAAAATAAAGAGTGTTCTGGGGAAGGAAAGGACTGACAAGCTGAGTTTTCTTTGCCTCAGATATTAATCTAAATCAGAGAAGCATTTGGATAAATTTTTGCCTTTTTTGAGATGAAGTTATAACCTCAGAATTGTATTATGTCTAGATTTAAGTAAAATGTGTATCTTAATGTTTTATTCTAAATGTTCTTTCTCTGATATAGAATTAAGCTGCAGTATATACTCAATCACCTCTAATGTCATGATTTTCCCACTGCTGGTGTTTTAAATATGTCTACTACATTCCTTATTGTGGAACTGAGACATATTTTAATGTTCTAGAACATTAAATCAAGATTATCGAGGCCTAGAAATGTTCAGCAGGGGCATTATGTTTCAGAACTTTTAATATACAACGAGAATACTCTACTGATTTCAGAAAAGCTATACCATGAACAATTAGAAAAATTCAAAATCATTTGAAGTATATAACTAAACACATATTTTTTTCCACTTTATGGTATAGAAATACCACTTTTCTGATGAAATTTTAAAAAAACCTAGATCTTTCACCCACCATACCTCTTTCTACTTATGAACTTGATATGTTTTAGTAATACTCCTTTGATTTTGTATTCTGGTCTCCTTAAGACAATCTGTTTCTCAGGATATAGGCACAATATATCTTCTGATATATTATACTTAGAAACATGCAATTCACCTCACTTACATATTGGATTAAAATATCAATATTAATTTTATCTGAGAAAATAAATGTTAAAGAAGCAGGATTTTTGGGGAATGGGGCAGGAAGGTTGCCTTCAATGTCAATATTGATTCCTGATTACTCCTGTGGATTTTTGTGGTGTGGTATATCTAGATATGATTTGTCATTGCTTTCTACCTAGGACTAAGACAGAGTCATTGGTCCAAAGTCACCATGCTAGACTAGACTAGAACTCACAGTCTCAAGCCCGATACCTTAATCTATATACCAAACTGGCTTTCAATGAAGCAGGACCATTGTAATATAAGTTATTCACAATTCCTATCCTGCTATGTGGAGATAACAAAAAGTATGGTTATAAACAAGAAATCCACCACAAGTTTTGAAGTCCACCTTAATTATCTGATAGTGAAAGAAGTATAAGATATAATCAATCTTTACTAAGGGCTTTAACAAAGGAAATTCAAAAATTCTTTTTACGTAATTTAAAATTAGTGATTTAAAATTCCTAGGTGATTATATCCTTTGTGATAACAAAGAAGCAGTATAATGTATAAATATAATAATTCACACACAGATATATATATATATATATATAT
>BLBF01000005.1:37560868-37588410 GCA_015471245.1 Laticauda colubrina | reverse complement strand
TAAATAAGTGCAGTCCCATGATGTTCTCTTTTATAACTGTTGTTTAGTGATGGAGTTCTTGATCCCAATTACCCTTGGTAAGGAACTGCCTGCCAATCTAAACAACAGTTATAAAAGAGAACATCATGGGACTGCACTTATTTAAAACTGCAGTTCAAAGGCCTAGTTGCTGTTATGTGAATCCCATGTGGTTGTAGTGTCATTTGATAATCCATTTGCAACCTCCTGCTGGCTTCCTCATTAACTTTTCTTATTGGACATCAGCAATAAAGGTGGAAATGGGGGATGCTTTATGTCATTTCTGCAAACTAACTGCCAAAGTGTCTGAATTATGATTACATGACTGTGGGGACATTGTAAAGGCTACAACTATGAGGACCAGTGCTAAGCACTCCTTAGCACTACTGTTAGCTCAAATGGTTGATGAATGAGTGGAAGTTAAGTGAGGACTACCTATATATTCCATCTTTGAAATTAAAAACAAGACTACTGGGGCACTAGTAGCAACAAAAGAAAAAAACCCTAATTATTATTTTGAAGTGCAATTTAAAACATTTATAGTACAATATTAATGAAAATATTTTAGTTAAATAAGTGTGTTCTCAAAACCACTTTACAGATAAGGAGAGGTAGACCAAGCTCATTTCTAAAGATGATATTCTACAGTTTAGGAGTGATATAGGAAAGACTTTCTGTAAATCTGAAGAAGTATCTTCAGGAGTTCACCTCTAGAAAGTTTCATAAAAACAGACATAATCCTTCTTGCAGAGAGATCTTAAATCTATAACTATAAAAGCTAAAAGTACACTTTAATTTGTGCCCTGAAAAAAAAAAGACTTTCAACCAGTACATATCTTTTCAATTAGTTATAATTCTAATATTCCATTTCTTAGCAACACAGCCATTCCTACTGTAGAAAAGAGTGCACAGCAGAAATAACTGTTACCAGCTCAGACTAGCTGAAGAATGAATCCAGCTGACACCTAAACATAATTTGTCACTCTTGGCATCCAGAAACCCAGACACAGGTTAGGATTAAGAATTCCCAGGACAGAGATATGTTATTTCAGGGAAATAGAATTCCTTCCAGAAAACAAACAAACAAACAAAAAAAAACCCCTTATACTAACAATACTTCTATCTTGCTTGGATTTAATTTCAGTTGATTCACCCTCAATCCCTAGGGATTGTTTAACAGTATTAAATGTGGAGTTAGACACCAGGGAACCATAGAAATGCATCACAAGTTAGATATAAAGGACAAGGAATAGAACAGTATCTATTCTATTGCCCACATTTATTTAAGTTCTCTCTTAAAAAGCAGTTTTATTGCACTTATCTTACTTTTTCATTTGCATAAGTAGAAAAGCAAATTCAGATTTAATTTCACTTTCCTCATTTAAGCTTCTACTGTAAGAAACACAATAGACCTTCCAATCTTCCATATTATGAAAATGTGGAATCACAGCTTTCTTATTTAGCAAAAGAAGCAAATATAATCTACTTTAAATATAGATAATTAATTATAAGACCTACAATAAAAGATATCACAACTTCACAGTTGAAATTTTTACATCACCTTTTACTTTAATAGTAAATACAAAACACATTTTTTGAGGGTGTCAAAAACCTTTTAAAATTTGAGACCTGAAATTTGCTTTTTTTAAAGTGAGGTTTTTTTTCATCCTCCCAGCCTCATTGTATACATAGTTTTTACGACTACAAAAATAACTCTATATTATTGCCAAGTACCAAATCTCCTTGAAAAACACATAAAGCCCAAGAGGTTTCATGTTGCATTTTATTTATACTGCTTCAGAGATATTTAACATCTCTAATATGACCCAAAAAGTTACTGCTCAGAAGAAATAAAACATGAATATATGCAATGAAATTGCAACCTCATAAGATTCACATGCCATGTTGATAAAATGAATTTGAGTTATTTATTAGGCTAAAATGATCATATTTGAGCAACAGCATTAAATATTCATGATTATGGGTGCAAATGAATAAATAAAACCTCAACCCACCGTATCTTTTTCTCCAGTTTGCAAGCCACTTGTGAAAAATATGGTGCAGATGGTAGAATGATACTATACCTGATTAGCTCTGGAGGTGGTCATGGGATCAGATGGAGAGGACTTGGTGGTAGTTGGGGATGATGGCAATGTCTGGGAACAAAGCAGTTCAGGAGCAAATCAACCTCAACAAGCCTTAGACCAAACAGTCAAAAAAAATAAATAAACAAATGTAATGTAATATAAAATTAAATAGAAAAAGCCTGAAAAACTAAAATTTATCTTCCTCATTGGAACTTAATGGAATTTAATGCCAATCAAGCAATAAGTAATGCATGTAAGTATGCATGCATACACATGTAAAACAAATTAATGGCTTAAAATTAAGATGGTAAACTCACAAAATAAAAAAAATACACTGCTACTATGAATATTTCTCCAATAATAGTTTCTTAGGACTAAAGAATAGTAAATAAAAATTCCAACAAGTTCAATGAGCAGATGTACCACCAATTCTGTTACCATATACTTGGAAAAGTAATGCTTGCATTCTGATATATTTTTGTCACAATACTACATCTTTTGTCTTACAAAATTAAAATATAAATTTGGATATATTATATAATAAATGCATTATATAATATGTATACATTGAAATCAAATTTCAGTAACACTAGAATTAGTGTTTAAAATGAATTTGTCAATTTTAATCTTAAACTACTTAAAATCATATAATGAACAAGAATTGATTTCACATAGCACTTTCTAATATGGGAAAGTCTCAGTTACCAATCTAATGAGAAAGCCAGAAATCAACTTTCAAGATAAGTTTTTTTAAATTTTGTTTTTAATGTAAGATATTTTCTGTATATTTTAAGCTTTTCAACATATTAGAAATAACAACAACAAAATAGATTTAAAATCAAATAATATAGTAAATAATATTTATAAATTTCTCAACATACCCAAACTGTAAGTATCTGTTTCTCTGGTTATTGTTATGTAAAAGTTTTTCTTGGTTTATGCAAATGTTATTCTGTAGCATATAGAGAAGCTCTTAGCTTGACCCATGTCACTTAAAAAAAATCCAGTTTCAATAAAAAAAGTTGTAAAAAGTTCAGTTTATGGTACAATAAAAAGGTATAAATTACTTTAGAGATAAAGATCACAATTAAAACAATCAACTGTCAGCGCTGTAACATTTCTTCTTCTTAAAATCAGAACAGAGACTGAGGTAGAGGAAACACTGATGGGAAATCTATTACTATGGACTAGAATAACAATTGGAAAGCTCTTTCTCTTTAAAAGAAAAGTTATACTATATACAGAAGTGCTAAAGAGATATTTATATTTTTTTGAAAATCTCTAGGGAATATGTTCCCAACAACACTATATGGTTTATTTCATTTAATAACTCAGGTATGAAGTTCTCTGATAATGTTCAACATGATAATTTTTCAAAAATTAATAACTATTTCTATCTCAATGCTAAAGAAAATAACTAAACTGAGATAAATTTAGTTTGATAAATTTAAATAAATTTAAATTTGATAAATTTCAGCACTGTTAATTATGAAGAACAAAAACAAACAAAATAACTGTTTATTTTTTTATATATATAACATGGTAAACATTACCAAAAACATATAAGACCTGATAAAATTTCCACAATAATCACAATTCCATAAATACATAAACAGTACAACATTTGTAGTAAAATATCAAAGATTCATCTAATGGATATGGATTCTACTGTCCTATTCTAGTGTCCTTTTCTGCACAGATGCTATAAGAGATTATAACCAGGAGAAACAGGTAAAAAGTGATGGTTCGAAAACTTGATGGAAATTTATTTCTCCACATAGAAAATAAAAATGGCAGATAATGAATTAAGAAAGCAAAGCTTTAGAGTGAAAAAAAGTCTGAGGAGATCTGTACATATGTCCAGATAAAGGAGAAAAGACATATTAATGCTACTGATAAAAATTTAGTGCTACTTCCATGTATTGCCATTATTGTCATCCTCTCCCCAGTTTTGGCAACTGCATGTATACCACACCAATGGTCAATTTCCATCTTTCTCTCTCATAACATTTGTTGGAAGAGCAACAAGATGGGGGGAAATGATAACAAATAAGAGATGTTAAGATATCTTACAGAACAGAGATGCCAGAAGGAAGAAGGAAGATAACAACATTTGGAGGAAATACAGTTATGGACAGAATATTCATTCACCAGCAAACAATAACATTGTATTGCAACTAAATTTCACATATTGATATTAACTAATTTTTTTTCAATATACTCCTAGTTTCATTGATTGAAAGTACTGTTGTACTTTTCACTGTACAAATGCTTTTTTTAAAATTTTAAAATTATATTTCCTTACATTAACTTAAAATGAGATCCAATATATTAAGAACGATATATTAAAGATGGAGTCAGAATTTGTTCAGCTACACTATCTATCATACCTAATTATTGGCTACCCTCAGTGAGGCTGATGGAGTTGGAGTCAAGCAGCATTTGGAGGTCACTGGTTTCTTATATCCCAGTTAGCGTACAGTATGTATTTAATAGGAACACCATCTATACTATAATACTCAAATTGCACCTGTTTTTCATAAAATGATAGTCTTATTAATACAACCTAAATTCACAGGACCATTTGTTCCGTTCCATTAAGTTGATATATGTTTGAATAGGTAATAAGCTATATCTTTTCTTAGCGTCTTTTCATGTAACATTGCAACAAAACAGGGAAATCAAGGACATATGGAAAAGAGAAAAGCATTGAACGAGAAGAATATTGAAGTATATTTTCTCCAATAATTTCAGGTTTAAAATAAGGATTTGATGGCCATCTTTTTTTTTTTAAAACAGTGCTGCTTCTAATACATTTATGTATTTGATTCCACTATCTTCCATTAACTGTCTTGTCAGTTAATGTTTCTTAATTTATCTGTAATCACACATTTGCACCACCTTATTTCTAATTTTATTACTAGATGACCATAAGGAAAGTAGACTGTATGAAATGGAGTTATTACAATAACTCCAAATAAATATTTTCTGAAAACACGAATAAAGAAAAGTGACTACAGATGCACACTCATACAGAAATAGCCAAGGACAGCTTTCAAAGCAATACATGATCCCTGTAAAGGGACATGGCTGCTTTAATGATCTCAAGGAAGATTCTTCAATCATAAAAATATGCTTTCCAAATAATGTCTTTTGAATATTCTACACAATTTTAATATATAATACCCACTGTTAATCAGCTCTTTCTTATGGCAAACTATTGCCTTAAATATGCTGGAATATGATGGTACAATAACTGAGCACAAAATGATTTCATAGGTGGATAAAGTTGTATTAAAAACATAATATCAAAATATAGATGTTGCTTACTGAAAAGTAGCATGTCATAAATAAATAAATGTTGGTTTATATCCTGTTGCTGAAAGAGGAAACAGCAAAAATGAATACTAAACATTTGGAATCATGTAAGATAAATATGATAATAATGCTTCACACCAAGCTGCTAATTACAAAACTGTAATTAAAAAATGCAAAATATGCCATCCATTTTTCACCATTAAAACATCTGGATTATCCTTGGTTATAAGAATAAATAAAACTTTTTCAGGAGTTACAAAGGAATTAGAATACAAATATCATTATTCTTGGATGAAATTATCTTAACATTAGGGTAACAATCTGACTTAAAAAATGATCAGTTTTACATATTTTAATATCATGAAATTTATAACCACAATATTTTTGAAGTAACATCATATTTTAGATATATCATATATCAAATTAAATAATTATATAAGAGGGAAAAAAAGGATTTTAAAGTACTGGTCACCTACTTTCATGTAATCTTATATTTCATTAAATGATCAATTGGGAATACTTTTAATTGATTAGAAATAATATATTACCTAATTAATCATTGAAACATATCAATTCTACTTAAAACCCAAGCTATTATAGTAGCATACAATTAAGATGTTAACATTTAGCTTAATTACTTTAATTCTACAAAAACATCAATGGTATGATTAGAATTTTGCTTACATTATTAAAAGATAGTTCTGGTCTCAAAGGCCAAGACATTATGTACTTTCCAGCTATAACCCTAAGTCAAAACCTATGCCATTCTTGATGCAGTGGCTATAGGGATGGCCCAATAAAGAGCAGCAGAATTAAGATCAAATGAATTACGATAATATATCCACTGCATAAAATATTCCACTGAAAATCACATATTAAAAAAATATTAAGATATAAAAATAGCTTACCTGAAAGTATTTTTCTTCAAGAGTGGTCCATTAATAAACCATATTTATGGTTTATTGCCACTACCTAAATACAAGTCTTTTCTAAAAGGTAAAAAAAAACTGTTAGGGTTAAAAAAAAGAAACCCATGTTTTTTTCTTGTCAACAGATTGTGTTACTTATAGGAATATTCAACTGAAGTAACACTAGTTAAGACAGAACAAGAAGAGGACTAGTTTTTTTCTCCAAGAAACAATTTTTTTATTAAGTCATAATTGTAGGTGACACCAGGATAATGCTCAGTGAAGAATGTGAAAAATGCAATATTAGGCATCAAACAGCCATTTGAATGTGCAACACGATGGCAAGTTTGCTTTTTTTGATTAAGAGTTTAACACATTTTAGTTCTGTAATTGTTCCATGAGATAACTCCATAAATGCTAATTATTTGGGTACTAATTCATTGACAATAAAAATAAAATAAAATATATAAAGACCTGAATAATATACAATAAAACTAGTTGCATTAAGATGAAAAGAATATATGGAAGTTTTTTTCACTACTTTCAAGCACACACACACACACACATGTGCACATGCCCGCACATGTCCACATATGAATATATACACACTTATATAAAAATGTTTGCCTGCCTGCCTGCCTACTTCCACAAAAGGAGAGGGAAGACTGAAAAACTGGATTACTAGAAAGTTACCTAAGTAGATTATGGGAAATTTTCAAATGATATTGCAACTCAACGTAGGCTTTGTCATTCTCACTACAGATATGCTTCAGAAGGGTTCAACCTTGACAGTTTTGATGAGACGTAGTTTTATGGCAATAGTTACCATCTAAAAGTTTTATTCTTAGAACCTCTGTTGAATGACATATTTAGAACTGACAATTTTTGCTTCACTTTTTAAAGAATAAAGGTGAATACAATTCGGGAAAGGAATTTAATTCTGATACTTGACCAATTAAGTGGTAAGTAATTGCTTAGAGGAAAAACATTTGAACAAAAATTACATCAGATTAAATCTTCCTCTTTTAATGAAGTAAACAGTGAACTAGAAATAAAGCAACTACTAAGGAAGAATTCAGCTCTTCCCTCTTCCTTTCTCTCTGTGTATGTGTACATGCATATATATGTTGTTTAATTAAGAGAACTTTGCTCAAACTTAACTCTTTTTTTCTGAAGAAGGAAATTGCAGAAGAAAAATAAAAGCAGCTGGGTTTATTCTCCATACTCATGTTAGTTAGCCCACAGTAAAAAGTATAACAATTTATTGTATGACTTCTGTTGGGATTTGAAAATTAAGTTGGAATTGTTTATTTGTCTGTAATTTGTTTTTAGAACCGAGAAAATGACATGCAAAAAAAATATCTAAAATTTAATTTAAAACTTAATTTAACCATGCCACTAAATTATAGAGTTTGGTCTTAAAGCTTGAGGTCTTAAATATTAGACTATAACTTTTAACAACTTCATATAAGAAAGCTAGTAGTAGGGGATTATAGAAGTTGTAGTCCAATACATAGGGGACCGTGCTGGGGAATTATTGATTTATAATTTTTTATAATCTTTAAAACAAAAGCTTGATAAATGAGCTGCAATTCTACCCATTAAATTATTAGAATAAATAGAATTAGAGAACTGGTCTTTATCAAAATATTAGATTTTTTAAAATTAAATGTTTTAACAAGCATGTAATGATTTATTGTGGGAATGAGGAAGACATCTGCTTGCATGCTTCCTACATTGTGCATCATAGTTTATCTTGTTTTAAATCTCTTTAAAAGAATCCCATTTTCTTCCTTCTGCTAATTTCTTAATTGGTTCTTGCTTACTTTAAAATAAATTTACCAAAACCTATTTTCCTGACCAGTATAAGCAAGCAAATACATGCACATGTGTCCATGCATATAGGCAATGCCTTCTGGATATTTTTGGATATTCAGAACAGCTTTTTTTTTAAATAACCTGTTATCATGGCTCCATGCCCTCTGTTTAGATACTTCAACTTATCCTCTTCTTCCCCCAACTGTTCCCCCAAAGCTGTTAATACGAGAACCTTTATTTTATATTTATACAGATGGTCAGTTACTGTAGACACAGAAACCCAGATCCACATATGCTGGCTCAGTGTTGTAACTCAGACCTCTTCCATCAGCCACTTTGCAGAATCTTGTCAGCTTCAGTCCTCACAACCATTTTATAGCTATTTGGTAAGGAGATATTTTAAATATATTCTCCCTCAGAAAAACAAAAATAAGAGGATGCATATTATTTATATGGAAATTCCTTATTAATGCTAGACTTCCTCACAAATAATTTTAATCTATTCATTTGATATTTTTATTTCTCATAACTTCCTTCTTAATTGTGCCTGACAAAGCAAATTTCTCTTAGTGCTTGGTAATTTTTCCTTTTGAAATGCATAGATCCATTTCATCTAAAAATATCTAGTGTTGGTCTAGTGTTGGTTAAGAAGCTAAGATATTAATCAATAGCAGTATTACTTAACAGAACCTTGAATCTAGATAATGGATATCCCCTAAGGCCTGGTTTAGACTTCTGGGCTGAAACACAACAAATTATCAAAAGACAGTAAAATATACCTCAAATGGAGACATGGAAGAATGTTGGCAGTGAGTCAAGGGTAGCTATGCTTATATAAAAAAGGGACAGCAGAATAAGTATGACAGACTAGTATTAAACAGTAACAAAGCAAGCAAGAATAAGAAACAAGCAAAGAGGAGAGGAAGAAATGTGTAACTGACTAAAAGAAAATGAAAACCATAAATTTAACTCATGAAAGACAGCTGTTCTCAGGATGGGGCAAAGCACTCACCAGACAAAAGTACAAACTGTAAGTAGAATCAATAATTTCTAGACTATAGTTTTTTCACAGATAGGAACAAAAGAGTTATATGCTAAGATAGGTATCTGAGTGGAAATGTTGGAAGAAAGTCTAGAACGGTGTGGGGTCCAGCAAACCTGTTCTCCAAAATGTATATTTTTTCCAACAAGTCACTATACAGTTAAGTCTTAAATCTCTGAATTTTGGTGTGCTGAATATTGGCTCAGAATTTATATTGTCAATAAGTATGTGTTGCCTTGAGTTCTATTGCCAGGTAGAAAAGTAGAGCACTGGCAATAGAACATAAATTTACAGGGAGCGAGTGAGGGAAACCAGGGTAAAAGAACTGGGATTGTCGAAAGACGCCTTTTCAGAGAGCCCTCAAATCTAATGGTGCTCCTGCACAGGACAGCATTGTAATTCAGGTATTTTGTAAATCGAAAATGTAAAAAAAAAAAGTCCTGTGAGTGGCCTAAGGAAGAAAATTAAACATTTCTTCTTTAACAGTTTCAAAACAAATAAGACTATTGAAAAGTGATTGTTGAAGCATTTTCTTGCCATTTACTAACTTGCTTGATGCTTAGTACAATTTAGTGCTAAGTCAGTTGTTGTTTTAAAAATAATGGTTAAGAAAAAACAAAAACAACCCCCCTAAAAAAACTAAATTAAAAAGTAAACAATAAAATCACACTATATTGCATATAAAGAAAATGTGGAGAAGGGGGAGGGTCAGTTTTTAAATAAATAATTAAATTTTGACCAGATGATAGATAGATAGATAGATAGATAGATAGATAGATAGATAGATAGATAGATTGATAGAAAAAATAATTCATCACTGGCTTTAGTCTATTAGGAATATTTAGTCTATTAGAAAAATTAGTCTAACAGGAAAATAGCAAGAGAATTAAGTCAAGGGTAAACAAGTGGCAAAGGAACAGTGGAACTCATAGGCAATTGAGGTAGACCAATCAACAGCTCTATTAGGAGCTGTTTATACCCTGAATCTGCCTATCTAAGTAATTCACAAAATTCACAATATTTATTATGACAAAGATATATTTTTTAATCTGAGATAAACTGTAACCAATCTATAGATGACTTCCTTCCTATTATTAAGTGTTCTTTGGGAAGTAATGTAAACAGAAATAATTGACCGGTTATCTGAATCAAATAGATTTCATTATTTAAAATGGTAAAGTATGATGAAATTCTAATTTACCTTTCAGTATATGTATAGAATATGAGGCAAAAGGTTAATTTTTTAGTTAAGTAATGCCAATTTTTCTTATTTAAGAGCATTTGTAATCTAATAATATGAGGTACTATGATATAAACCTCTTATTTTTATTAAGTAGTTATGATTTAATAAAGACCTATTTTTTCTCTGTTCTTAAAAAGAAAACTGCAAGTATATACTAGCTGAAATGTTTAAGATTATGACTTTATAGATAATTAATATAAATGTCTGCCACGTTGAGCTCATCTCTTGGGTAATGGTTTACATTTTGGCAATAATAATATTTCTTTAGAAGCCAACAAATGGAAGGAAGATATGGAATCTTCCTTCCTATGCTGATATTTTCTAGTAAATAGTATTAAGTATTATATAATAGTATTAAGTATTATAATAGTAATAGTATTAAGATGGGTACTGTATGGGATGTTGGACATAGCATACAGCTTTCATGTTTGGGAGCCATTTAACATCTTTCATGAATTTATCAAACTTTAAAAAAATAAGTCTAAACTGACTCGTTGTGACTTATAATTATAAATCCTGCATATACCTTAACAATCAAATACATTAAAATTTATGTATTTATGACCGTATGCTTTCCCACAACTAGAATTATCATTATCATAAGATGACATTGTTCTACTTCCAGTATTATGAAAAGATCACTCCTTATTCAGCTTTCTCAACACCATGTATGTATATATTTTTTCCCAAGTACTCAAGTCTTTCTAATCTAAAATCCACTTTAATTGCAATAGATATAATTTTGTAGAACATGTAGGACAAGCCTATTTTTAAAATCATGTCATCATTCAGTTCTGTTTCCTGACAAGTAAAAGTTAAATATATAAAAGTGGCTGAAATTGCCAGGAGGCAAGAGGAGGAAAAATATAGTTTGACACAGCTTGCTCTTGCAATAATCCCCCAAAACATCTTTACAACAGTATAGAACTAAGAATAAACTGAAGAGAGGTTTTATTTTTCCTTATGCATCTGCATTATCTCCAACAGTAGAAAATGATATGATATGGGTAATATATTCTATGACATGAATTCAGTTGAACATAATAATTTTGGAAAAATGAGTTCATCAATTTCAAATGTAATGGATTTTTAATGGAGATAAGAAAATAGTAGACTATATATATGTATATAAAATGAAAGGCTCAAATTGTTGACTCCAGTAATGTAGATTTTAAACACACTACAAAATAGGATTCAAATTATTTCATAAAAAAAATCAGAAAGGAATAGTACTCATGAAAATTGTTGGACTAAGTTTTTAAAGTAGAATGATACTTTATCCCAGTAGTGGGATGCAACCGGTTTAATTACTGGTTTGGTGAGCACGCACAGCATTAAAAACTACCCATTTTAACCGTAAAAACTTACCTTCTATGTCAGCGCTGGTGAGTAAAATAGCTGATGCGTGGCAATAGGCTGGGCCACGCGAATCAGCTGAGCTAAAAACAGGAACTCTAGGATAGGAAAGGGCAGGACAGGTGGGTGGGACCAACTGCTACCCAGAACTACCAGTTCATTAGAACTGATGCGAACTGGTAAAATCCCACCACTGCTTTATCCTTAATTATTCTTAAACAAAACAATAAAACAGTTTTACAGATAGCTAACTTATAAACTAATTTAAAAATAGCTACACCTGGAAAATGTTGAAAGAACAAAAAACATTTTTTTTAGCTTTACATCTAGTATGTAATTGTTACAAATAGCAAAACACAAAAGGTAGCATATATATTTGAAATGATTACATCTAATCAAATTTTGAAAAATACCAGAAGCAAAAACAGTGCTTCAAAAATGTTTTACTTTAAGCTTACATTTAAATCATTTTTGTAATGTTCAGTTGAGAAGATAAATTCAAATTTGAGTGACCTTAATTAATCTGTAAAGTTAATATTTCAAGTAATTCCATTTGTTACCTAGACTGCTGCAAGTGTTCTTTTGAACTGTAAGAAATATTGCTGCTGATATCATAATGTTAATATAACCAATATAAACCGCAGGTTAATCACTTGTTCTACATTAAGAGTGTCTTGCCTCCTTTTAATTGCCTAATACCTCCAAAATCAGGGGGTGGGAATTTTATTATAATTGCCCTTTAAATATTCCAGAGTTGTAAAATAGCTAGTTTACTTTTTTAACCCTTAACTTTAAACTTTTAAAAATATGAAAAAAGATCTACGTATATGGGAATGTAGTTTGGAAAGGTTTATGAAAAACTACTCTGGGAATAATAAATAAGTTGCTTGGAGGGGAAGGTCTGTATATGTCTCTTGCCCTCCTAACAGTTCTAATGATTTTTAAGCAAATAATTCATAATTATATTTCATAATAAGTAGCTTATTATCTTCCTTATATACATAAACTTGTTATAAAACTTACTTTAATTTGATCGCAATACTAGAATATAGTTGGGACAGATAAGCATTAACCATCTATATTTATGTGTATATGTATATGCTTGTATTTCTCTATGTGGCTTTCTAGACCTTTCTAAATGTCAGTCATGGAGATTGTTGTCACTTATACAACACTTCACAGTGGGAATGGTGCTAAGGTAAGTACTGGATTAAGTGATAAATCTGTCCTCATCCTTGTGATCATAGCATCATTAGTCATCTCACTAACAGCAACTTAAGACAGTAGCCAGACCTTGCCAGACAAATGCTTTTATAATTTGCTCCAACAAATCTGTGCTTCTCCTGAGATGCCTGGCAAATTTTTAAGAACTGGCTAAGTTAATCAACAGGATTAATAATTTTTAATTTTTTTCAGAAAAGTCTAGTTTTGCTTCAACACCTAACAATCATCTCCACCATATTCAAGAAAGGGTATGGTTATTCCTTTGCCACCTCCTTTCATGGAGCACAAAACTCAGCCTGTTTTATTTTATGTTTTACTCCATACAGCCATTATCACAGCAATTTTCTTCACATCCCTGAAACAAAAAAAGTTATACGCACTTAGAAAAATAAATTGAAAAACCTTTGCAATAGTTTCTGTGAAATTTGGTGAACTATGTAAGAGATAAGTTTTCCTATAATTTCACTCCATTTGGGCAAAAAAGAAAAAAAAATAGAGCTTTTTCCTAGGCTAAATGGTGGAAATTCAACTTTGCCTTTCCAAATTTATGAGATTAACTGCAGCACAAATTCTAAAATTACTGATCTGTGCTCTTTCTCTCTCTCTCCCTCCCTCCCTCTCTCTCTCAGCATAAATGTGAGTGCACTTATTCTTCTTACATAGTAGTAATTCTGTAGGATTTCCAGTTGATGTTGAACTCAGGAGATGAATGTCAGAATGGAAAGAATGAAATAAGAGTTTCAAAATCAGAAATGCTGAAAAGTTGCAAAGTATATTTACTATGGTTGCTTTACTTGTAAATTGCTTAGGCTTTTTTGAGATATCCAACACCTGCTTATTCTTCTCTCGAAAAAAAAAAAAAAAACCCCAACTCACTTGTTTGATGCGGTCCGGATTGACGGTTGTCTGAGGCTGCAGAATACTAACTGGTTCTGTCTTGGCCACATTTTGAGGCATTTCTCGTATCTTTTCAGCAATGAAGCCATGCACAGCATTTAGTGCTTCCACTGTTCCCTGGATCAAACATACCCGCTCTGTTGTACCTTCAGAAACAAATAAAATACATTTTGTTGTCTTGCTTTGAAAACATTAGGTATGTGCAGGAACTAATTAAACCATAGCCTGTCACTTTAACTAATTTGAACAAAATAACCAATTCATGAAAAGATCATACTTTGATGCACAATGGCTAGGATATGAGAACTTTATGCAAAAAGATGAATGGGCATTTTTTTTCTTTTTGAATTTTCGTGGGGGGAAGGAGTGAATTAATGTGGATATATTTAGATAAATATTACCCCATGCTATGTTGTGTACCAGTTAACCTCTTCCTAGACAGGGAGGCCTATTTGGTCACTTGTGCCCTGGTCATCTCCCAATTGAACTATTGAAATGTGAGCCATACTAGGTACCCAAAGAAGGGCACATGTAACACCTTTGCTCTGCAAAATGCTCTGGGTGCCACTTAGCTTCCAGGTCCAATTCAAGGAGTTAGTCAACATTTATAGGGCCAGGTTATTTACAGAACTGGCTTTGCCCTTCCACATCAGCCCATCCCATTCATTCAGGTAGGGCAGGTATGCTGCAGATCAAAGAATTTTGACTGCTGACGTCAAAGAGAATGGCCTTCTCTGCTAGTGCCCCTGCACTGTGGAGCACTTTGCCCTCAGAGGGGAGGAAACCCCCAAATCTCTTGGCCTTGCTCAAAGGGGTCAAAATCTGGCTATGCAACCTTGCATAAGGAACAGAGAAGTCCATCTAAATGTGGGGTTGTCTGGTCCTTTAGGAACACTTCTTTGCTTGTAGTAACAACTGCTATCAACCCATTTTGGAATTTTTGAAATGTTATTTTTTTAATTTAAAAACTTTTTATCTTAAATTAATTCTGATGTTGATATTAATGTTATTGATGAAATTGTGCACCACTCAGAGCCCCTCTCTATGGGAGATGGATAGTTTATAGTTAATAGTTACATATGTGTGTGTGTGTGTGTGTGTGTGTGTGTGTGTGTGTGTGTGTATCTCTCTTTCTCTGAAATGAAATAAAGGTACCTAGAACTATTTAAGGTTACACTGAGTAGTTTGCTTTGTTCAGCAGGATGGCTTCTCTTCATGTACAACACATGCAGATTGGCCTGCCTTGACCTACTCTGTGAGAAACTTCTGATCTTCTATGTAGTGTGATATGCCTCCATGAAATGAATCAATCTGCAGAACCAAATGTTTCTTGTGATATGCTTACTTATTTGTAATAAGCAGTGGTGGGATTCAATTTTTTTACTACCAGTTCTGTGGGCATGGCTTGGTGGATGTGGCATGGGAAGAATACTGTAAAATCTCCAGTCAGAGGTGGTATTTGCCGGTTTTCCTAACTACTCAAAATTTCAGCTAGCGGTTCTCCAGAACTGGTCAGAACCTGCTGAATACTTACTACCTTTGGTTATAAGCCCTGACATAAAGGACTATTTCAGGTTAAAAACAATGTCAGTTAGGCTAAGAGACAGAAGAAACTTGTCCAAAAGCATTTAAACTACAATTTCAAATACTGAAACACAGTGATCTAAACTTTAAGTTCCAATCTAAAATCTACAGTGTTATATATTTATTACCTATTCTATGCTATTTTATATATACAGTATATATACACTAATCCACAGGATTCTATAAACCCACTATTTCCTGGGACAATATTTACTTTGTCATTTTTTGTGTGTGTTATTCCCTCTTAGCTTTTTAAGAATACAAAAGAAAATTTCCTTATAGGCTGGGACCTAACTCAAGGCCCTATGAACTTTTTTATAAGTATGGTATGGTATATTGTTCACATCTTTTTAGAAAATATTGCATTTCATCCTAAAAATTATGCTGTTTATTTTTAAGATTCTTGATGCTTTTTTATGTATTTTAATCCCACCTTTATGACTTTATAAGTAATTCAGGATGGTGAACATATTTAATTCCTTTCCTCCCTTTATTTTCCCATCAATCCTGTAAATTTAGTTAAAAAACAATGACTTGTTCCTTAATCACTCAGATGGTTTTCATATCTAAGGCAGAACTAGAACTCAATCTCCTTGTTTCTAGGCCAGCCTCATAATTACTACATCATACTGAGACTCCTTTGAATATCCTTTAGAATTTTAAGATTCCACTGAATTTTTCCTATTTAAAAATAATATTTGTTTAACTATATTTGTCAAAAGTGTTAATGTTTGAAATAGATACATTTTACTGAATCCATAAACATTTCCCAAATTCTATTATCCCAGACTTAGAATTTTCATGTTTCTATATCAAGTAGTACTGAAAAGCTGGAATAAACATAGACGATACTAACATAACCTAGCAGAGGGCTACAAATATTTACCTGGATGCAAGAACAATCAACTTCAATGATACTTACTACAAAAGCATGTATAAGCTTCTGATTGAGGAAATCAGATTTCCAGTTTTTCTGTGTGGGAGCAAATGATTTTATAATGATTTAATTTTATTTTAATAAAGAGAAGTCTCTTTCTTTTTTATTAAAGTGAAGTTCAGCTTGACTCCTCTTGGCCAATTCTATGATTTCTAGGAAACAATAAGGCTGATGTGAGTCCTCCAAGTAAACCAGACAGGAAATACAACTAGATAAACTAATACTATAAAATCTAGCACATCTGGAAGGACAAGATTCCTGCCACCAGTTTTAACCTCCTGAACACCTAGGGTAGGTTCTATGTTTCTTCCTCTGACCATTAAACCATTGGGGCTCCTTCTTCTCTTTTCCAATTGTTTCCTAGGCAACATCTCCTCCCTTCATTTCCCAAGGTCATCCGCACATTATATTACAATTGGCCACACTGAAAATTTATTTGAAGAAACAAAATAACTCCAGGATTGGTTTCAGTGAGATGGAAACATTAGCTACTAAGGTAAATTTTGGTTATTGAAATGAGGGTTTTTTGAGAGGGAGGAGGGGGGGTATATTATCTTCTGTTTTGAAGAATCATTTTAAATGCAGAGTCAGATTCCTGTTAGGTAAATGAATATATTATTTGGTTACAGTGTGTTCTTTGGTTGAGGGTGTATTCAGGAGAAAAAAAAAATCTTAGAAATGAAAATTTAACACCTATCTTTTTAGCAATTCCCAACTAAATTAATTTAAAATTCATGGAATGATATTGAAAAGAGTGCATCTTGTATTTTATCATGAAAAAAAATCATAGCATAGTTTTAAAATAAGTTTCTCTCCTAATTTAAAGTACAGTATTTACAAAACCATTACAATATTAAGATTAACATATTCTCAGTGATGAAAAATATTACGAACATTGCACTTTGGAAGGTTTTAATCATTCTAAAATCACTGTAAATAGTGAATATGGAAATACACATCAATTATTAGCGGTTGCTCTATGAGAAGAAAAATAATAATATGAAAAGAAATAGAAAAATAAAACACCCTAATTCTGAAGGATAGGATTATTGCATGCAGATTTATGAAGAATTTATAATTAAAATTCCTGCCTCTAGAAACAAATATATATATAAGAACATTATATTATTATTATTATTTTATTGATAGCATTTAAAATATTTTAATATTATTTCAGTGAAAATGTCTCAGAGAAGGAGTTATAATTATGACCTCAAACAAAAGATCAAGAATGAAAAGAGAAAATTTTCTATTTAAATTTCATATAAACGACTAGCATCAATCTAGGATTAGATCCATTAACAATAATCCGGAAGCTCCCAATGTAATGAAATAATTGTTTTCATTTACATAGACATCTCCAATTTAAATGTAAAGAAGATGGGAAGAGGGATATTATTCCAATTATATAATTTATATACTTTTTATAATTTATAAAAAAGAACAATTTTCTTATAAAATGACAATCTATTATATCAATAAAATAAATTGATATACGATACAGTCAACATACAAGAATACATAAATGTTTCAGTGAATATTCCTAGATTGATGCTAGTTGTGTTTATTCCTCAAATTATCTGATAAAGCACACTGATAAAACAAATGTCCTTCTTTATCATATTAAATTACTTTCATTTTGTAAAATTATATATCATAATATGTGATTTAATAACTGAAAATATACCACTAATTATGGATATATAGGTAAATATATTATTTTCTGTACCATAAAATGTTACCTATAGGAAGAGAGACTTGAATTAGAAAATCTGTATTGAATGAAATAGAACAATATGTAATTTTAAATAGAATCATTTCTTGAAAGATGTGGTTTCAACAATCTCTACTAAACCATGAGATATATGTTTGTGTGTATGTGTGTGTATACACATGTGTGTGTGTAATTGTTATCTATTTAAAAAATTGCACTATTACTCTAGAAGATATTTTGTAGAAAAAACTATTTTGATATATAAATTAACTTGATCTAAGGATGCAATCTCCTTGTGGTTTATTTTTCTCTCTCTTTCTTGTTATCTTTGCTCTCTGCAAGTACTCTTTTGGTATAGAACTCCTGTGGTTCCTGCATTAAGTGCTCTATTTCTGAACAAGTGCACTAGGGAGTATTTACATGAAGTATTAATTTCCTACTATATAATAAGTAGCATTGTAGATTGATCAATGTAGCTAATGCAAGTTCTCTTTCTTGATCAGCAGACAAACATTCATATAAAACAAATATCAGTTTACATAGACGATATTGGAAACAAACATAAATAGTACTTAAACTGATGAACACTATCAATAGTATCAAAATAACAGAAAAAGCCCAAGAAGAAATTTCATTAAGATTGCATTCAAACCAAACTTTTCTGCACTGCAAAGTTTCAGATTAGAATTCTGAATTCTAGGTTTTATTTAATAACAAAAATACAACATAAAATATACTCACATGTATATGCAATATGGTAAATTGTGAACCTAAAGATATTTCTCCCCATCTGCAGAATGCAGTATAATGTGGACTCTCCATACCTCATACATTCATGGGGTACCACTATTCCTGGTATACCAAAGGTACCTGCCAGATTAGTTGATCATCCGATTTTTTTTCACAATTATTTTGATTTTTTTTAAAGCGTGTGGCATGTGTTAGCCAGGGATCACTGGAGTGGTTGGCTGCCTCTGTGAAAGGAATTTTTGGGGGCGGTGTTATCTTTATCCACTGGATGCCTGACGCTGGCTCCTTTCTTGTCCCTATACTGGCTCCTTTCTGTCCCTATGTCCCCTATATTGTTCGCTCAGGGGAATTGATTAGAATGAGAATTAGAAGAACTTCATTGTCATTGTACAAGTACAACAAAACTGTGGATGCACCCCAGCATCTGTTCGCAATACAATAAAACCAAAGCACTTAAAAATGAAGAGGTACACAGCCTAGCATCTTACTACATCAGCCACTACAGCCCCCAAATGTAGTATTAATTGACAATGAAGGATTAATTGAAATAAGAGAACTAATTTGGGTGCAAAGCAAAGAATTAGCTACAAGCATAATTCCTATTTCCAACAATGGCCTTGGCTTTTACAAATTCCACAGGCATTCTATTACTGAAGCCTAGTGCTTTGTTTAGATTCAGGTGGTAGAAAGAATACTGGGAAAACAAACAAAGAGGCAAATTAAAACAGCTTCAGTTTATATTCTAATAAATGAGACACTTGTGACTATCCTAACTGATTACAAATCACAAACTTCATGACCATCATGGCAACTGCTTTGTCCAGCAATAATATTCTCTTAATGTACATAATCCAAACTGATTGGTGATCCTTCTCCAAACATGGGTATTTTATTTTATTTACTCTAAAGAAGAGCAAATACAGGTAATTCTCGATTTACAACATTTAAAGTTACAGTGGCACTGAAAAAAGTAACTTATGTCCAGTCCTCATAGGTCAAATTTATATATCTTTTCTACCAGGGCTTTGTAATAGACTTTATTAAATGGTTTATTGAGATCAAAGTACACTACATTCACAGCATTCCCTTAGTCTAAGAAACAACTCTTGTCATAAAAGATACATTTCTGGTTTGACATTAATTATGGACAAACTTTACTGTCTATGGATAAAACTAATTTTAATTTATATGCTGCTCAGCAAAAGTTCTGCCAGTTTATGGAATCGCAGAGTTAATACTAAATCAATTATTTCTTAGGTCCCATTCTTTTTTCCCCTAATAGTAAAAACATCTTCTTCATCAATCTTCCAGCATTCCATGAACTAGACTAGATATCTTCACTGATAGGAGAGAGTGACATTTGCTCTCTGATTATATACAGTAGCTTGCCTGACAGTGTTGGTGGGAGTTTTTACAGTAGTAATTCTTGATCAGGCTTTTATTTACTCCTTGATCATTGGGGTGGGGTTAGCCTGGTCTTAATAGCTGCTATTTGGGTGCTGATTACTAGTGAAGTGATGTTTATATAATTTTGTTTCTTTTTTAGATTTTTATTGTTTCCTTTCAATGATATGGAAATATTATTAACTCTATTTGTTTTGTTCGGAAAACACACGAGGTAGACCGGGTTCCAACAACAAATACTTTATTCTTCAACTAGTTAGTAAATAGGAACACTTGGCTGAAGCCGAGGCCAGCCTTTTATACAGGCTGGCTTGCCTGCTTGCAGCCAATGGCAGTTGTTTAGATTTGCCGCCTTTTAGCGGCTCTTTGGATTGGTTCCTAGTGAACCAATCCAATGTTCATTTTATTTGACCAATCAGGTTTGTAGATTTGGAGTCACCCACTTTACATATAGAACACCCCTCCCCCCTTAGTTCAGTCCTACGTGGTGAGGTAGTCTCGCAGGTAGGTGGGGCTTTTCCGGACTCGACTTGACTTGCGCAGTTCATTCTTAGTGCAGACTTCGACCGGTTCGGAAGGGGCTGCTGTGTCGTCCGTCCTTCTCCCTGGAACCGTCTGGAAGGGTGAGTCAGCCATTTTACTGCCGCCTGAGTTTCTTAGGCTGGCGGTTTTGCCACTCCCTCCCGTTTCCTCCGGGCAGGTCGAGCTGGCCTGGCTGGCCCCTTCCGATGGGCTCTTCACGCAAGTCTCTCCAAACAGTGAGTCTTTTATTTGCTCTTTTTGTTCGTATGTTTCATTGGGTTTGGTTTTAAACAGTTATTTATTTATTTCTTGCCTTTCCCCCCCCACCTTGGTTTGCAATTCACCGGTTTTTTCGGTGAATGTTTGGAAGTCTGTGGTTCTCTCTATAATTCGGGATCGAAGCTGGTCTATGTGCCGCTTCCATTCCCTGACATCCTCTATTTTTAATCGGTAGGATTTGGGGCCTGTGATTTGGGTAATCTGTCCTGGTAGCCATACCGGGTCCCCGGTGAAGTTTTTAGCGTATACCAAATCGCCTATTTCAAATTGTCTAAACCGTGTAGAGGACTCAGGGGGGTTTTTTGGGGTAAAATTTGGGTGTAACCTATCAAGGTGAGATCTTAACTTTCGCCCCATAAGTAATTCTGCTGGGGACTTATTGGTTATGGTACTGGGCGTTATGTGCTGGAGTGTGAGCAAACGGTTTACTTTCTGTTGGACATCTCCAACGTCCATTCGTTCTAAACCTTCTTTAGTAAACCGGACCATTCTCTCAGCCCTGCCGTTCGCAGCCGGGTGAGCCGGCGCGGTTAGGGCATGTCTTATACCTAGGGAGCTAGGTATTGCTCAAATTGGATGCTGGTTAGTTGTGGCCTGTTATCTGAGACAAGAACGTCCGGTATGCCATGGGTGGCAAAAAGGTTGTCCAGCTTTTTAATTACAGTTTCTGTTGTCGTTGATGGCATAACTTTTACTTCAAGCCAATTTGAATAGGCATCAACGACAATCAGAAAGGTATGCCCCTTGGTAGGACCCGTGAAATCAATGTGTATTCTTGACCAAGGTCCCCGAGGGGTTTCCCAGTCCTTAACGGGTGCTTTTGGTGGGGATGTTCTAATTGCCTGGCATTTGTGGCATGAGCTTACCCAATACTCTATGTCCTTATCAATACCCGGCCACCAAACATAACTTCTAGCAAGGCTTTTCATCTTAACCATTCCCAGGTGCCCTTCATGTAACAACCTAAGTACCCTGGGTTGTAATTTGGCAGGGATTACTACCCGATCACCCCACAACAAACACCCCTTTTGGATTGAAAGTTCAGTCTGTCTGGACCGGAAAGGTTTAAAGTTTTCAGTTTTTTGATTCTCCGGCCAGCCTTTACCTACCCAGCTAAGAACGCGGGCAGTCAATGAGTCTTTTGCGGTGGCTCTGGCGACATCATATGCTGATATGGGTAGATCGGGGCAAGTCTCGATTTGTAGCATTGTCATTGCTGGTGCCGGGTCTTCGTCGGTTGCTGGTAAGGGTGCTCTGCTCAAAGCGTCCACATGGGAAATTTGTTTCCCTGGCCGATGTGTCAGAGTGTAGGAATAAGCTGCTAGGAACTCTGACCATCTCGTCATTCTTGGGGACAGTATATTAGGTGTTGGCTTGTTTCCCGCCAAAATCCCCATTAGCGGTTTGTGGTCTGTTATGATTTGAAAAGTCCGCCCATATAAGTATTCATGGAAGCGTTTTACTCCAGCGACAATTGCTAGAGCTTCCCTGTCCAATTGGCTGTAATTCTGCTCGGTTTTTGATAGAGTCCTAGAGTAATATGCGACGGGTGCTTCTCTGCTATCAGGTAGTTGGTGGCTCAGGATGGCACCTATTCCGTATGGTGAGGCGTCGCAGGTCACTCTTAATGGCAGAGTGTTGCTAAATTGGATGAGAACGTTTGTTGATGTTAGCAAGCTTTTAATATTTTGGAAGGCTTTTTTTTCTTTGTAACCCCAAGTCCAAGTTGCCTTCTTGTCTAGCAGACGGTGTAATGGTTCTGCTATAGTGGCCTTGTTTGGCAGGAACACGTTATAAAAATTAATTAGTCCTAAGAATGCTTGTAGTTCGGTTTTATTTCTTGGTTCAGGAGCGTCTTTGATTGCTTTAACTTTTTTGTCTGTAGGGTGGATACCCTCTCCGTCTATTGAATAGCCCAGGAATTTGACGCTGTTCTTAATTAAACAGCACTTTTCTCTTTTTACCTTGAGGACAGATTCCCTAAACTTAGTTAATACTTTTTTGAGTCTGTTCCTTAATTGAGTTTCATCTCTGGCCGAGATTAGGATGTCGTCAAAATAGGGAACGACTCCTTGTATGTCATTTAGAAGGCGTTCCATCAGACTCTGGAAGACGCCAGGGGCCACGCTTACTCCAAATTGGAACCGGTGATATTTGAATGCGCCCTTATGGGTGACTATAGTCTGTGCTTCTGCTGTTTCTGGGTCCACTGGGAGTTGTTGATAGGCTTGTGCCAAGTCGAGTTTGGCGAAAACTTTGCCTTTTCCCAGGGAATGAAGCAAATGCTGGACTACTGGCACCGGGTATGCGCTTGGTTGTAATGCGTGGTTCAGGGTAGCCTTATAGTCACCACAGATTCTAATGGACCTGTCAGGTTTTATGGGTGTGACAATAGGCGTTTCCCACTTGGCATGGTCCACAGGTTCTAACACCCCTTGGGCTATTAATTTGTCCAGCTGTTCCTCTATTTTTGCCTTTAGTGCAAAAGGAACTCGCCTAGGTTTTATTCTTCGTGGGGCTATTTGGGGGTTTAGATTGAAAGAAATGGGATTTCCCTGATACTTGCCAAGTGAGCCGTCAAAAACGTCCTGGAATTCTCGGATGAGGTCGTCTTCCCAGCCGGTTGTTGTCACTCGATCGACCCCGGTCATCCCGATGCCCAATGGCGCGAACCATTCGATGCCCAGGAGGCTTGGTCTGTCTTGGTCGACTATGGTCAGCGGAAGCACCTTGACGTGATGTTTGTAGGCGACTCGGAATCGTCCCATGCCTACCACAGGGATTTGGTTTCCCTGATAGTCCTTGAGGGTTAGATGCTGCTTCTTCAATTCTTTGGGTTTGATACCTGGGACTAGCTGTTTTATTGTGTCCCACGATACCATGGAGAGGAAGGACCCCGAGTCCACTTCCATCTTGCAGTGTTTTCCTTTGATTTTCACGATGACTTTAATTTTTTTTCCACTTTCCGTCTGAGCGCTCTGTCTAATGACATTTTGGTGTGTATTGGCTTGCTTCTCTTGTTGCCACTTTCTCTCGGCTCGTTTAGGCTCGGCTCGTGTTGGGGAATTTCTGCGTCTCGTCGGGCTGTAGTATTTTTTGTTCCTGCAGACCTTCTCGATGTGCCCTCGCTTTTTGCAATGCCGGCAGATGGCATCGAGAAATCTGCATTCGGCTCGGGAATGGTTTCCTCCGCAGCCAGCGCATTCCCGCCAATTTCTTCTTTTGCGCTCTTTTCTCTTCATGAGCAAACGGTGGACCTCATCGTCTTCTTCGCTCGATTCAACTGTTTCGCCAGACTCTTCGTAGTGAGTTGTAGTGGAAGGCTGCTTTCTGTCTTTGGTTGGTGTTTCTTCGCTGTGTGTGTTCATCTTTTTCATGGCTACGGCAGATTTTTTCGCGGCTTCAGCGGCTGTGGCTTCCGCGATGGCTTCGGTAAGGGTGATGTTGGGCTCGTTGAGTAATTTACTCTGTGTGGTCGAGTCTCTCAGGCCCAACACCACGCGATCCCTCATTGCTTCGTTAATGTTCAAAAATTCACACTCACCCCCTAATTGTCTAAGGGCAGCGATGAAATCGGCGATGGTCTCTCCCTCTCTCTGGTCTCTGCGGTAAAATTCGTGTCGCTTTATTAAGTTGGACACCATCGGAGCATAGTGTGCTTTGAGGAGTCTTTGCAATTCTGTCCACGTTAGTTGTTTAACGTCCCGGGGCTTCGCAAGGGCCTTTGCCATCTTGAAAACTGTTGGCCCGCAGTGCGTCAGGAATACGGCTCTCTTGCGTTGCTCTGAAATGCCTTCCATTTCATTGCTCTCCAAATACATTTGGAAGCGATCAGCATAGGAATCCCAATCCTCTTTGTTGGGATTGAAGGGTGCGGGTTGGGATTGAAGGGTGCGTTGTTTCCAGACATCTTGGTTGTAATCTGGACTTCTTATCACCGCGTGCAGGTTTTTCCGTTCAGGACGATCCCATCCTCGTCGCCAGGGTTTTGTTCGGAAAACACACGAGGTAGACCGGGTTCCAACAACAAATACTTTATTCTTCAACTAGTTCGTAAATAGGAACACTTGGCTGAAGCCGAGGCCAGCCTTTTATATAGGCTGGCTTGCCTGCTTGCAGCCAATGGCAGTTGTTTAGATTTGCCGCCTTTTAGCAGCTCTTTGGATTGGTTCCTAGTGAACCAATCCAATGTTCATTTTATTTGACCAATCAGGTTTGTAGATTTGGAGTCACCCACTTTACATATAGAACACTATTGTTGATGGCTGATAATTGTACATAAACATAAAGGAAAGCCTGCTCCCCTCTAGCAATGAAGTTATTACTTAGTCTGACAATGAAATATTTAGTAACAAAATGTCTGCAAGTAAGACATTCCAAGATCACCAAGAACTCTATGGTTCAGCATTGAGTTATCTGTATTCCCTTCTGGTGATTTAGTATATAGCATTGTATTGTAATTTAGCATTATGGTAGCACCAACCATAAAGAACAAAATGGAATATATGACACATGGAGACATGTGTAACTGAAAACATATGAAAGCAAAATTCAGAAGCTGAAATACAGTGGTTTTGATTCTGCAATATGTAGTATATGTGAATGTTTTGTCATTTTAGTTTTACTGGAGATGCCTTTGGTGATATTTCTGAAACCTGACTCCCTTTCTTACTTTCCTAAATGTATACAAATGAATCCTTTTTTACATGTACAGTGTATGTATAAAAATTATTCGGACTTATCATTATAGCAGCAAGGATAATCTTTGCCCAAAACTGGAAATCAACAATGATACCCATGGACCTGGCAATAACTAATAAAATCCACCAATGTGCACAAATGGTTAGACCAACCATGTTATTAAAAAATAAGGAAGAGGGGGAGTTTTTTTACAATTTGGAATATAAGGTACAAATGGTTGTATAAAAAGGAAGTAAAGATAAATGTATATATAGCTATATATATATGTAAAAGTAATACAATTAAATAAATATTGTATTATAATTGTATTATAATGATAAAATAAAAAGTAAGGATTTAAGAAATAAGTTATAGATTTACTTGGAACAAATGACTTTAATTGACAGTAATAGAAATGTACGCTACTATGAAAACATTGCAAAAATGTGAAAACATGTTTCTCTTCTTTTAAATATTTTTTTTTAAACTTTCAATAACCATTTAAAAAAAAAGAAGGGAGGCTTTTTTTTAAAGGTAAAATTAGTCTGAAACTTTTTTTGCTTATTTGTTTTACTGCTTTACATATCTTGCATTCTCAAATGACATATTTTTTCTAATTTAACATTTGAATGTACAATTAATACGATATACTACTTGTAGATGAAGTTTCTCATAGAATATAATTCTATATGTAACTAAAATCTATAATTCAAAGTTGGCAATTTCTTGTCAATTGAAAAGCTTTTTGCCTATTAATGTCCCAATGTAACTGTTAAGGCATTTACAGTTTTGAGCTGTTAAAAACCTCAACATAAAAGTAGGAATGACTAATTTTCTCAAATATTTTAAAATGTATTTAAAAATTAAATATAGTACATATTTTAAAATAAATATTATATAGAATGTATATAGAATGTCTGTTTTTCGCCAAAAAAATAGCAGCCATCCTGAGGAACCCCAAAGACAAAATTGACCTGGAAAACCAAGGCATATACGAAATTCCCTGTACATCATGCCCGGCCACATACATTGGACAGACCAATAGAAGAATAAGTACCCGCCTAGATGAACACAAAAATGCAGTAAAAAAGCTGGAACACACCTCCTCACTAGTCCAACACATGAAAACCACAGGTCACAACATCAACTTCAATGGCACTAAAACCCTAGCCACTATAGAAAACCCCAGCCACAGAATCATCAGAGAAGCCATAGAGATTGAAAAAAGACCTGACAGCATGAATAGAAGAGATGATTCCACCAGACTGTCAATCATTTGGAAGCCTGCACTCTCAAATAGAAAGATCTCCATGCCACAAGCCAGGCAAACACCTGGGCAAAAACAGACTCCCTCTGATAGCTCCAACCCAACCCCCCCACCAGACACCCAGGTGAAACCCAGCTTGCTAATGAATAGCAGCTTGCTAATGAAGAGCAGCCGTCCCTTCACACGGAGCCAAGCTGCACTGAAAGCCTCCAACACAAGAACAGAGTGTTGCCAACCAATCAAAGCTACAAAACAGACAGAAGAAACCAGAAACACCAATCAATCAAACTAAAAGTCCAATGAACACAGGTCCAGGCTCCCAACCAATCAGAATGGACCAGCCTCAAATTTAAAACCAGGAGCTGTAAGACCCATATCCATACAGAAGCCTGATGATGGCAGATGAGATTCTGCTGAAACGTTGCTACAACTTTAACAGAACTACAATGACGTGGGATAATACCCGAAGGAAGCTAAACAGCACACATGTAAGT
>BLBF01000005.1:37520162-37560768 GCA_015471245.1 Laticauda colubrina | reverse complement strand
ATATATATATATATATATATATATATGTTTTCTGAGGTTTTCGTGGGTATTTGTATGTGGATCTTTGGTTATTCGGGTTTTCTCCCATGTCATACACCTCGCACACCTCAACAGCTTGCACCCCAAAATACAATTCACCATGGAAACAGAAGTCAACAATCAACTTCCCTTCCTAGATGTCTTAGTATACAAAAAATCCAATGGCTCCCTAGGACACACCATCTACCAGAAGAAAACACATACAAACCACTATCTACATGCACTCTCACACCACCAACCAGCACAGATCAATTCCGTAGCCAAGACACTCATCTCCAGAACAAAATGCTTAGCCGATGAACAACACTTAAAAACCGAACTACACACTCTCACTAATGTACTTACAGCCAATGGATTCCCAAAAAAGAAGATTACCCACCTAATCCAAAAAGAAACCCCAACCAAAAGCCAAGACAGAGAACAAGAGAATGGCAAAGCCCTCCTCCCATATATAAAAGGCACTAAAGACAAAATCAGCAAGATCCTCCAAAAACACAACATTAAAACAGCATTCTGCACAAACAGAAAAATATCCACCATCCTAAGAAACCCTAAAGACAAAATACAAGTATACGAAATCCCTTGCACTGCCTGCCCCACCACATACATACAGAAGCCTGATGATGGCAGATGAGATTCTGCTGAAACGTTGCTACAACTTTAACAGAACTACAATGACGTGGGATAATACCCGAAGGAAGCTAAACAGCGCACATACACACACACACACACACACACACACACACACATATATATATATATATGTTTTTTTAGGTTTTCGCGGGTACTTACATGTATGCTGTTCAGCTTCCTTCGAGTATTATCCCACATCATTGTAGTTGTGCTTTTAAAGTTGTAGCAACGTTTCGGCAGAATCTCATCTGCCATCATCAGGCTTCTGTATTGAGTTTGTCTGTGGGTCAGGTTATCACAAAAACTAAACGGCTGTGATAGCCTGACCCACAGACGAACTCAATACAGAAGCCTGATGATGGCAGATGAGATTTAAAAGCACAAGTACAATGACGTGGGATAATACCTGAAGGAAGCTGAACAGCATACATATTTATATTTGGATATATATTTATATTTGTATAAATATTTATATTTGTATAAATATAAATACTTACTTACATGAATGCAGTTCAAGCTTCCTTCAGGTATTATCCCACATCATTGTAGTTTTGCTTTTAAAGTTGTAGCAACGTTTCGGCAGAATCTCATCTGCCATCATGAGGCTTCTGTATAGTGTTCGTCTATGAGTCAGACTTTCATAGGCGTTTCTGTTTGGTGCTGGCCTATGCTATGCCAGAATGGTTTTTTCTTCATCCTAATTGGTTGGGAGTCTTGCTTTGTGTTTATTGGTCTTGGAGTTTGCTGTGTTCTGCTTGATTGGCGTCTCTAATATCTTCTATCTGTTTTGTAGCTTTTTCTGTCTTGACTGGCTGGCAACATTGTGTTTCCTGTATTGGAGGCTTTTAGTGTGGCTTGGCTCCAAGTAAATGGACGGCTATCATTTATTAGGAAGTAGGTTTCATCTGGGTGCCTGGTTGGGGCATGTTTGAGCTTGAGGTATCAGAGGGAGTCAGTTTGTTCCCAGGTGTTTGCCTGGCTTGTGGTGTAGAGTTTTTTTTTTGTTTGAGAGTGCAGGCTTCCAGATAATTGACAGTCTGGTGGAGTCATCTCTTCTATTCATGCTTTCAGGTCTTTTTTCAATCTCTTTGGCTTCTCTGATAATTCTGTAGCTGGAAGGTTTTTGGTGCCACTGAAGTCGATGCTATGACCTGTGGCTTTCATGTGTTGGACTCGTGAGGAAGTGTGTTCCAGCTTTTTTACTGCATTTTTGTGTTCATCTAGCCGGGTGCTTATTCTTCTGTTAGTCTGTCCAATGTATGTGGCAGGGCATGATGCACAGGGACTTCATATATGACTTTATTTTCCAGGTCAATTTTATATTTGGGGTTTCTTAGGATGACTGCTTATTTTTTGTCTGTTTTGAAGGCAGTCTTGATGTGATGCCTGTGTAGTATCTTGCTGATTTTGTCTGTAGTACCTCTTATGTAAGGCAGGACAGCAGTTCCATAGGTCTGTTCATCTTTTAGGTCTCCATTATTTCTCAGTGTGTTTTTGTGGATCAAGCTGGTGATTTTGCTTTTGTGGAAGCCGTTGGCTGTCAGTATTTTAGTCAGGATGCAAAAAAACAAACAAACAAACAGATGGCACACTCGGACACACCATATACCAGAAGAAAACACACACCAACTGCTACCTCAACTTCCCAATCCCACCACCACCCAGCACAGATAAACTCCATGGCCAAAACACTAATTGCCAGAACTAATTGCCTGGTAGAGAAGACACACATAAAAACTGAACTATGCACCCTGACTAAAGTACTGACAGCCAATCACTGGCTTGATCTCCAAAAACACACTGACATAATGGAGGCTAACACAATACAGAAGCCTGATGATGGCAGATGAGATTCTGCCGAAACGTCACTACAACTTTAAAAGCACAACTATAATGATGTGGGAAAATACCCGAACAAAGCTGAATACCATAGAGAGATAGAAAGATAGATAGATAGTTATTGATATAGATATATGTATATATATAAATATAAAAATATGTACTAATTTAATTTTAAATACATTTTAAAACATTTGAGAAAGTTAATATATACACGTACACACATACCTACATACACACACACACACACACAAACCACACAAACCAAACGCATAAAAGTTTTAGCCTTGAGGAAATTCCATGTTGGGCAATCAAATCATATGTACATTTATCAGAACATTAATCCAATTAATTTTAGGTGTTGTTTGACTACAATTCTCATAACTGGCTATGCTTATTTGACTTAAAAACTTGAAAAACTTGGTTGTTATGGTTAAAACTATTCCCATTTTAGAACTTAAAAAGCTTTGAATACCTTTTCAAGAGCTAAGGAATAGAGCCAGAATTTTCGATGAAGAAAAATAATTTAAAAGTTCCAAATTTATCTCCTTTTATCAGGTTATATCTGATTAATAGCACTAACATTTTATCAGAATTGTTCATAACCAAAAAATAGACAATGTTTTTTATGGGTAGGTGATACTTCAAGAGAACCTTTTAAAATAATAGTAAGCTCTGTACTTAATGTACAGGTAAGAATCTTCCTGGAAAGTTCAAAATCTTTAACGGACAGAGAATGGAAAATCTTCGGTGCTATCTTAGTGCCTTTGTGAATGTGAGAGAGGAAAAATAATTTGTTAGACTAGTTAAAGGGTCTAGAAATAAACACATAAATATGTTTTTAAAATATGAGGATGAAAACGTTATGAAAAGTCATCAAAGGTCTGTCTTCATTGTGCCAGCTGTTATTACAAATTGAAACCTAAAATGCCTCCCACAACAAAGGAAAAATTAGGAATTGATAAATAAGAACTTAGGAGTACAGAGAATTTGGGAAAAACAACATGTTGTCAAGTGGAAAAATAAGCACAAAAGGCTTTATGTATGAATTGTTCCATAAGCTAGAACCACTGTCATAAATATTTATACTGATATGATAAAACAAATAAATATTATGTTTTGTTAAGTTGTAAAGCAGAGTAAATACGTACAATTATAGCAATACAAATGCTTATTTGCTGGTGTATCAAGGCTAAGAATCAGGCCACAGAATATATATGTTAATAATCTAAAGAGTAAAAAGTGAATGAAGAATGAAATGATGAAATACTGGTGAAATTCTTCTTTAATACAAAGTAAATTAAAATTGGTTCAGTAGTTTGCTGAATATTTTTCTTTACAGAAATTATTTGTGTGAAAAAAGTAAAATAAAATCCATACACACTTCAATTAGCATAAGATTTTATGCAAACTGTTGAATAAATTGAGCATAAATTTTCAAGATATATTCCTGAGAGAAATTCCTTTTAAATGAACTCTGTGCAAATTCAAAAACCAATTGATTTTTTTTCCCATTATTGTAACTCTGAATCTCTTCCTATAAGTAAGTTTCTTAAGTAAAAGAAAGATATACAGAAAAGATACAAACTATAAAAATATGTTTAAATTATAGTACAGGATTCATTGTTTGTTTTTGCTTTATCCATTTTGGATTCTAAAAACTGAACCTAAAAAAATTCTGCATCAACAGCTATGACAAGCAAACAAGATAATTATTACACTACTTAACTAAATGGACCTATAAATAATAAAAGCAAAATATAACATTAATTTTTCCTGCAAAAAAGTTAAGAATTAACAGCCAAAATATAATATGCTGTATTAAATAATATAAATTTATCAATAATGCCTCTTATACATATAATTATAAGAAAAAGTACATCTATAATTAAATAGATGGTTACTGTTTTCCTTAAAAATGCTTAAGGACATGCTTAAATGCTTTCAAATGTTGAAGGATGAGGCACTTATCATTTATCTTACTATTCAAATTCACGAAACACCTTCAGATTACAAGAGCAAAATAGTGCAGTATTCCCCAATTTTCAGTCTGAAATCAATCCATGAGATATTCAAAATATGAAGAGCCCCCTGCATATATTCATTTTATGGAATGCAATCCAAAGCCATGTAGAGATTTAAAACTATCTTAAGTTGTTAAGTGAGCCAGCTTCAACATTCTATATGTACTGATACACTGAAACATACATCTCTGTTCTCTGCACATACTGAACAATGGTGGGTTTCAAAGTTTTTTACCGCCTGTTCTGTGGACGTGGCTTGGTGGGCTCATTTTACGTGCCAAATGCACGCTTCCCGTACACGCAGAGGGTTTGCTACTAATCTTCTCCTACAATCCTGCACTCTCCGTGTCTTCAACAGCTGACACATGGTAATCTGCTGTGCTGCACGAAGCAACTGAGCTTCAAAATCATGAAATAAAGGTCATAATAGGGCGGATGGGAGGGCCAAGCAGCTGATCGTCAGAGTGAACTGGTTCACTCGCAGATGATCATCAGAGCTACCAGTTTGGCTGAACTGGGTTGAACTGGTAGAATACACCACTGATACTGAAAGTAATTTAAGAAAACAAACATACTATTCTACACAAAGACCTAGGAGATGAAAGAACAACATATTAATTTGTCAGAAGTGTATTGTCAGCTTTGGAAGCCATATTAGCACCAGATGTTTTCACACTGCCATATTCTTGAGCTTGAGAAAATGGGAGTGGGGAATTTCTTGGAGTGTATGTTAGATATAAAAACATTCTTCTTCTAAGTCAAGGTCATGTTTTTCTGCACCTGGTTGAGGAGACATCTCAAGTTGGGATGGGTGGTGATTGGGGCATGTGATACAATAATGGGTGCAGATGGTGGATTTGTAATTTTTTTTACTTATTGCAAGGAAACCTGGAACTTTCAGATTTGGGATTTCCAAGAGGTGCCAGTTTACTACTCAAATAAAAAAAGAACTTTTGAGAGGATGTCTGCCTCTGAGTTATTTGTTGGAGTGGAGGTTTTCTGGAATGCTGACATATATTTAATTTAATTTGCCATTTAGATGCCATCAAAAAAAAAAATATCTATGTGTATTAAACCAGTGGATGATAAAATTATTGCATGGTAAATTTGAAGTAATTTTCAAAACTATAGTTCTTGTTGTTTAAAAATAAGAAAGTTGTTATCAATTTCCATCCATTCGCTGTAATTTTGGGTCTCCACATCCATCGTTTTTTTGGGGAGGGGGTTCACTTTGTTTCCTTCTCTTTTGAGTTCTGAGGGCAAGATATCAAATAGTTTGAATGAAAACTGTATTTTAATCATTAAAATTATTTAGTAAGAAAACACATTAATGTTTCACATATTCCAAATGCTATCTTGAAATTGTAATTTATCACAACCTGCACATGAATCAGTTGGGTGCTAGAAAGGAAAAAAGCAATTAAGTTACATCAGGATTTCTTGATCATGGATGTAAATGGTTGAATTCTATGTTCTGTATTGGTTAGATTTCATGTCAAGTACTGAATCCATTTCCAGGCATAACATCTTAAAATTTAGAGGAACTGAAATACTTTGCATAAAGGCAGTGTCAATAATTACATCTCAGTAACTAACCAAAGAAAGATTGAGGAAATTGAGTATATTTCACCTTGAGAAAGAGCAACCACTTATCGGGTAGAGAAGATATGACAGTACTTTTCAAGTCTCTAAAAAGCCATCACGTAGAACATAGAATCACAGAACTGAAAGAGACCTTGGAAGTCTTCTAGTACAATCCCCTACCCAAGGTAGGAGCCTTATCTCATTCCAGTCAAATAATTGTCACATCCATTTTTTAAAATCTCCAGTGATGGAGTGCCCACAACTCCTGGAGGCAAGCTGTTCCACTGATTACTTTTACTGTCAGAAAATTTCTCTTTACTTCTAGGTCGGATCTTTCTTCAACCTTCCACCCATTACATTTTGTCCTGCCCTCTGGTGCTTTGGAGAATAAGTCAATGCCCACTTCTCTGTGATAGCCCCTCAATCACTGGAAGACAGTTATCACATTCCCCTAACCCTTCTCTTCAATAGGGTAGACATACCTAGCTCCCTCAACCATTCATCATATGATTTAGTCTCCAGAACCTTTATCATCCTTGTTGCTTTTCTCTGCACTTTCTGAGGTCTCAGCATGTTTTTTGTATTGTGGTCACCAGAACTGTATGAACCCAGAAGATAGTCAGGAACTATTTTCTTGTGCAGAATAAATAAGCCAGAAAAATGTTTTTAAAGCACACAAAATAAATTTCTAACAAAATATTAGCAAAAAAAAATATTATAGTGGTAAAACCAAATTTGCAGTAGAACTGCTTAATCCTTAATCCTGGATGTATTCAGATGCTGTTGGAGATGTTTTATATTGCATTATTGTATTAGTAGGGGAGAGCAATTTTGGAGATGAGGTCAAGGCACTAGACTAGAAACTATGAGACCATGTGGTTCTAGTCCTAACTTACACAGAAAACCAGCTGGGTGGCCTTGAACTACTCATTCTCTCAATCATAGGAAGAAGTTAGTGGCAAAACACTTCTAAAAAAAAACTAGTCGAGGAAAGCTAATCAATGATTTAAAAGTGTCTTCCTAACCCTCTCAATCTAATTCATGATTGTTAACTAATAAATATTTTAAGCAGGTATAAAATCTAACAATTCAAAAGTATGCAAATGTAAGTAGATAAATAGGTACCACTTTGGTGAGAAAATGTTCCATGTGCCTCAGCATATAGTCATGTCAGCCACATGAACATGGAAGTGTCTCTGGATAACGCTGGTTCCCTCATCTAGGAAACAGAAATGAGCACTGCCTCCTAGAGTCGGACATGACTTGACAGGGGAAATCTTTACTTTTTTATCTGTTTTATTATTTTTAAATAATTTATTCAAGGTTTAAGCTGTTTTGCTAAGAATAAACAGTTATAGATATTAATCAGTGATATAAAATATAAAAAGCAGCTTAACCTGTAAATATGCATTCTATTTATATTCCACATAAAATTCAGAATTCAGTAGAAATGCCATTATTCAGATGTCCATACTTCAAATTCAAATTTCAACTCAACTCCACTTTCTCTTCTGAAGTATAACGTTATTCTACTTAAGTTTCACTAAATGTATTCTTCTGACAATTATATATTTAAATCTGATTAAACTGGAAGATCCAGTTACCATACATGTACACATTCAGACTTAAACATAATTCTCACTTTTCAGGAGTTGTGATTTGAAATTATATAACTCCGAGCTGCTGCTGTATATTTCTTTTTAATCTAATTAAAATATCTTGAATTAAGCACATATCAATAACATACAATTAAATTTCATGTAGTTAAGAAGCTGGTATAGTGGCATTATATATTCAGATAGCTAAATGAAGTGCAGAATATTAATAAGTATTTGCAGTGACTGAACTATTAGCTGACTTCCCCTTCTCTATCATTTCTGTCATCCGTGAACAGTAACATCTGCTCTTGAGGATTGAGGGGAATAAAAAATGAGACAACCTGATGGTCTTCTTTTTCCTTCCTGATTTATTTATAATATTCATTTATTTATAAATAAACCAGATTTTCTACTCTCTGAAGAACTGTTCACTACATTGGGCTTGCATTCCCGAGACCTAATTGGTATAGTAAGAAACAGTAGTTTCATTACACTCAAAGCTCCATGACGGAAATGCATTTTAAATTGTTACAATGCTGTCTATCTCCTGGAATTTTCCCAAATTCATGTTCATTGTGACAATGACACTATCTAACCATCTCATCCTCTGCTGTCCTCTTCTCTTTTTGGCCTTCAATCTTTCCCGACAATAGGAACTTTCCTAATGAGTCCCATCTTCTCATTAGATAGGCTTCTTTTTTTCTCTTTTCTTTCCCAGTTTTATGAATTAATCCTGGGAAAGATAATTCTCAGGGAAATAAGATTTTTGTATAATGCATCTAAAATGTAAATTGAGCTTTGCTATTTGTATCTTGAGTGAGAACTTTAGATTTATTTGCTCTGCGATTCATATATTTATTTTCTTGACTATTCATAATTTCAAATGAATCCTACTCAATATTCAAAAGTGTCAATACTTTTTCTATCCTGCTTGTTCAAAGCAGAACTTTCACTTCCATAGATTATCATAAGGAAAAAGATCTGCATGAGTCTGGTCTTTCTGGGAGGGACATAGTATTTGTTTTTATTTATATCCCACCTTTATTATTATTTTTTACAAACTATTCAAGATGGCAAACATATCCAACACATCTTCCACTTCCCATTTTCTTCACAACAACCTTGCAAGGTGAGTTGGAAAGAGCATGACTTGCCCAAGGTCACCCAGCTGGCTTTCATGGCTAAGGCGGCACTTGAACTCACAGCCTCCTACCTTCTACTAGTGGTGCCTTAATCACTAGATCAAACTGGCTCAAACTGGCTCAAACTTGGAAATTCTTTTCCAAGGCTTTCATTGGCAATCTACCAAATGGTCATTCTAGGCATATTTCCTGATTGTTAGTTTCCTTACTGTTGATAGTTAACTGTTGAAAAAGCTGAATTAATCTAACACTTGTCTATTTTCATGCTGATTCTAAGCTGGTTGTTGTCATTAATTTAATTTTCTTTATTTTTAATCATAATTCTACTTTGGGTTCCTTGACTTCCTTTACTATACCTTGCAGATCATTTTAACTGGAAACTATACTTTTCTTAATACAGTTCAACTCTTCATTTCCTTTTTTGGAGGCATGTCACTCCACTAGAAAGCCAAGGATTTTTATGAAATCCTTTATTTAACAATCTTTCCAAAATGGAAATTATTACCAAAACTTAATAAAAATAAAATTACTTATTAATAGTCAGAACAAATACCTGTAGGTATAACTTTTATAAAGGAATTAGTTAAAATTTCTTAGATGAAGTTATTTACATGAGGTAAGAATGAAAAAAATGCTTTTATACTATAATAAATCTAAATTAACACTGATTTCATAATTAAAAAAAAATACTTGAAGTACAGTTGAAGTTATTAATTTTTCTCAGATTCAAGTTAGAGCAGGAGTGTCAAACTCAAGGCCCACGGGCCATATATGGCCCACGAGGTGGTTTGATCTGACCCACGGGGATGCTCTGGAAGCAGTGAAGGACCAGCCCATAAGTGTCTCAGCCTGGCCCAGGCCGACTGGGCACCAATCTACAACCTGCTGGCAGCCACCTGGGCTGGAACGTGATCAGCCTGAGATCTGCAGGGCTGCCCTGTAACTTGCAAGGGACCACCCTAGCACTGAATCCTGGGTGCGCACCCAGGGGTGTGGCAGAGCAACCCCTCAGGTCAGATCTAAGGCCGGGTCGAGGAAACAACACTGCCCATGGCCTGTGTTCACTGCTTGATTGTTGTCATGCCCCTGTCGGAATCTGATTCCAAGTGGGAGGCTGAGAAGCTTGTGTTGACCTGGGGCGTGGCACAAAAGCAACAAAGCCACAAAAGTAGGTAAAGTCCCTTTAGTACCTCCAACTTGGCCCCAATGTCCAGTTATCATTGGCTGGAGAAAAAACTGTCTCAAGAACAGTTTTTAAAGGGAAGAAATTCAATCCAAACCCAAAGTACATATAAATTATAAATAAAAACCAACACAAACAACGCTGTAACAATTAATGAGACAGGGCAGGATAAGGAATTGCAGATTTCAAAAGACAACAAAACACACACATTTAGGAAGACCCCAGTACCCAGATAAGACTTGATAAACCAAAATAATTCTCACTTTGCTTCCAGCAAGGTGCTGTGAGCAAATGCCCTTTTAAAATCCTGTTTTCACACCTGCAGCTAATGAAGGAAATCAGGGCCCTTTTCTCCTCCGTAACCCATGTAACTCACATTGCTCCCTTTTCCTTTTCACCCTCTGTGCCCTAGGATGAAAAAGGGGTGGCTCTGTGTCTTCCTCTGAATGCCCAGCTGGACTGTGCCCTTCCCCAGTTTCTTCCACAGCCACCGGAGCCACACTCCCACTCCTTGTCAGCTGCTCCACCACCTCCTTGGAATCAGATTCCAATAGGGGCATTACATAGCTGACAGGGAGTGGGACTGTGGCTCCTTTGACTGTGGAAAGAACTGCGGAAGGGCAAAGTCCGGCTGGGCAGAGCAGGGGATAGATAGAGCAAGGCAGAGGGAATTCATAAGAAGCCTCAGGGTCACCCCCTTTTCATCCTAGGACACACAGGGAGGAATGGAGAAGGGAGCAATGTGAGTTATGTGACTTACAGGGGAGGAAAGGACCCTGATTTCCTTCATCAGCTGCAGCTGGGAACACAGTATTTAAAAAAGGAAGCTGTGCACAGCAAAGTTGTTGGAAGCAAATCATGAGTTATCTGTTATTGTCGAGGCTTATCTGGGTTCCTGGCATCTTCCCAACTGTGTGTGTTTTGCAGGCCTTTCAAGTCTACAATTCCTTATCCAGCCCTGTCAAGTTAATTTCTGCAGCAAAGTTTGTGCATTTTTTTTTTATCATTTTTTTTTATTTCAATCTACATATGCACAACAATACATTAACAGTGTGCCATCAATATATCATACATATTAGTCTTGGAAAAATTAATAATAGAAATCGTATCTCTCAATGCATATATTTCACATGAATTCATAATCTTTCAATGCTTATTTTCAACGTTTCAAAACTCTCTCCAAATGCCTTCCACCATATTAGTTAAACATATCTGGTAATTCCATTATTCAATTTTCTCCCTGCTTTTATTTTATTTTTTTTAAAAAAGAAAAAATATCATTTGGCAAGCAGTGTGGTTCCAGGTTTTTCATCTCAATACAAACATGACCATAGTTACCTGTTCATTATATTTGTTTAGTTTCATATTGCATCATCCTTATTTGTTAAATATTAAGCTTATTTATCCAATTCTAATTCATGTTATTTTTAATATATTCTCATATCTTATTTTACAATGTTATCTAAAATTCTAATCTAATTTCTGTTGTCATTTCTCATATTACTTTTTTCTGTCACATTTGTCATTTTATCAATCTTTATCTGTAAATATAATTGTCCCCTCTGGTTAATAATTCGAGCTAACCACCTTCATTCTACCTTAATATCCATCTACCCATCTAGAAAATAACACAAATATATATATATATTTTCAGATTCCGCATTATATTTTCTCAAACACCTTATGAATCATCTATACATTACAAAATAGTATTTTCAATATAATCTTATACATCACAACATATTACCTTGCGGAATCTCTTTCCTTATCCTTTTTTTTCACCCATTCTCTCTCACTCTTTGGACAATGTACTTTTATTCATCCTTGTTTGTTTACTATTCCTCTTTGTTTTCTGGTCCTTTCTCTTAATTCCCTTATTTCCATTCTTATTCCCCTCCATTTCTCATTCCAGTTATTAAACTTTTATCTCTCCTTCTTTTGATTTTTCTTTTGCCCATTCCTTCTTCTGCTTTTTCCCTCTCCCTTTATCCATTTTCTAAACCATTCTCCCTTTTATTATCCCACCAGACCACAAATTTTTAATTCTAATTCCTCCCCCTCCCCGTCGCTTAAATAATTGTTGTTCATTTTGTCCTTCAATGTTGGCTTCTTCTTTATATAACTCCTCCCCTTCAGGTTTATTCTGTTCTTGTGTATGCTGAGTCTGTATGCTGAGTTCTAATTTCTGTAGTACATAATTGCACATTTCAAGTTTAATTTTTATCATGTAAAAATTTAACATGTATGTGTGGATTTTTATTTACAGTTTGTATGTACTTTATTTTCAGACTGAATTTCCTCCACATAAGGACTGTTCTTGGGAGAGTTTTTTCTCCAGTTGAAGATAACTTGGACATTGGGGGGAAAGTTGGAGGTATTAAAGGGAGTCTTCTTGCTTATTTGACTGTGCTGTCTTTGTGCCATGTCCTGGGTCATCATACTCATGGGCACAGGCCTTATTGTTTGAGAGCAGGAACAAAGCCTTCAACCAAACATGTCAAACACAAGGCTGAGATCTGGCCTGCAAGGCTACCCTAGGGACAGTGTTGTGCTTCAGAAACAGTCCATCCCCAAGACGCAGCTAGGAGTCCACAACCCATGCAACACAGGTGGGTTCAAGCCCTGGGACTGCCAGGCTGACTCTCCAAGCAGCAGAAGCACCCAATCAGGCCTGCCAGATATTCGGGCAGCCACCTGCTCCATCCCAGCCATGGCAGCCACGGGCAAAGACAAATTGTGGAGTTGCGGTGAGGCAGCCTAGCTTGTCACTGCCAGGTTGTAGCTCCTGTGCGCTTGGCCCATTCTCTCAAACCTCATCCTCCAGAGAGCCCACCACCTGCCATTCCCACCCCCAAGGGCTCCAGCAATGGGAAGGGAGCAGGCTTGCTGGAGGATGAGGCAATGTGTGCAGGGGGTCAAAGCATGGCAATTATGGTGACCTCTGTCTGTCTTTATTCCTCCAATGGATCAGCCACAGCACCCCCCGTGGTCTCGCCTTGTGCCTTTCCTTTCTATCCACCTCAGCCTTGCCTGATCCCCCACAGCCCCACCCCCACATGAGTGATGTCAAACTGGCCATGCCCATCCATTGGGCCAGGACCAGCCAGCTACACTCACCTGCCCCCCCCCAAGGGCAGCCACAATGCTGATGTGGTTCTCAATGAAATTGTGTTTCACATCTGAGTTAAGATTGAAATATTTTAGAAAAATATAGTTAAAAATTGAAAGTTAAAATAAAATCTCAAAAAGAAGTATTTTGTTATACAAACTGTTGAAATGATGTTGTAAAAATGAAATGAGCAGGAATTTCAACTCAAAACCAAGAACAAATAATAATTATCTTGTAAACCAGAGTCCACATTTTATCATTAAGTCTTACTTTCCCCCATAGGAGCTCCACTTTAGGTGGGGCTGAAACAAGAAATTAAAAATTCAAGTCTTAAAATTAATCAAGTATTTTCTTTCTCACAGTGGTTAATCTTTAGCCATTTTTCTTTTATAGACATTTTGCTCAAACTGAAGTTAATACTGAGTTTGCCAATATTAATAGTCCTTGATGAAACTGCCTGAATTTATCAAATTGTCTTTTAAAAGTAGTAGGCATCACCACCTCATGTGGTAATACATCCATAGGTTAATTATGTGTTTATTAGGGTAAGAATCCATCGGTTAATTATGTGTTCATTAGGGTCAGGAGTAAAATTAAGTATGGGATACTATTCCTCTCTCTCCCATTTTCCTCTTTCTCTTATCTCTACTCCAAGCACCAGCTGCAAGAAAAGGACAGATAACTCTTAGCAGAGGTCTCAGCTTGAATAGGACTTCTATGGTGGTTATATAATTCGCGTAAAGGATTCATATTAATGAAACCTTCTTTCCTCCCATTTTTGTTACTTTTATCTGAAAATTGCCTTGTGGTAAACCAAAATATTTTTAAACTCCCAATTGGTAAATAATGTTATTCAAAATCAATTCATATATTGGATGAGGGGCCACAGTTTATGCTGCTCTCTCTTTCTACACAGTCAGATCCAGATCTCTTTCTCGCCTTTTGTAATCTCCAATTCCCATTCTTTTCCAGATGAGTAAACTTACAGCTGTTGCTTCATTCAGAGAGGGAGTAAAATTCTCTGTTGCTCTTATTAATCTTTGCATATAGCTATGAACCAGGCTCCAAAGGAAATAAACTGGTCAGTATCAGCACCAACTCTAGAGAAGCAAGGAAAAAAGATATCATAGCAAAAACAAAGTTATAAGATGGGTAAGTGGGAGAAAAATAAATTCAGTTCTTCACCAACTTGGATTAAAATGTGAGCTATAAAAGAAGTCAATTACTTTTCACCAGATGAATTTTTTGAAGAACAGGCTATAACTCTATAAATTGGCAATTGGATTAGCAATGTTTGGCCTAGACAATCATATTCTTCATTGTTTAGAGGGAATTAAAATTATTAAATGGCTTCCAAAAGTAATAGAGCTGAATTAATAACCAACATTTCAGTGGAATGCCATCAAAACTAAGAATTTATAGATCCATCTGATTTGACACAAAATATTACATTCTAATTATATGCCTGCAGCAAGTGATGCTATGTTATTCTCTATAATTTATGGAAGGAGGTATTTGGGGAACTGGATATTACTTCAATAAAAATTGTCATTACTTGAAGTGACACATATAAATAAAAGAGAGGTAGTAGACACTCCCATTGAAGCTAAAACACAGAGACAGTTAATTAAGTTATGGGTTTTTCAATTTTTCAGAAAGAGAAGATACTACTTTTATGAAAAAAGTAACATGTACATTAGCTATAAAAGTAGGTAGTTGTCAGGTCTTCTCTTTTCCAAATACTATCTCATCTTTAAAGTCTTATGCCCACTTACAAGATTCCTTTAGTTTAATAGTCTATGGAGATTTTCAGTCATCCAGGTCATGGTTGTCTCAAAAGTGCTTTTTTTAAAAAAGAATATTAATCCTTCCATTCCCTACTATCCAGTCAGAACTGAAGAAGTGTTTGGATGAGAAGCAAAATATCTTTAAAGAAAAACAAGCCCAGTTACCTCTTGAAAAAGCACCTTTGGGACTTCAGTTTAACTGAATATATCTAAGTTGGCCTGCTTAGGTGTCAGTCCACAATCTACTTTAATGGCAGTTCCTTTCCAGGATCCGGAGCAGAAGACTTTTCTTAAATTGTTATTTGATGTTTTAAATTAGAAATGCAGGGACCAGGCACTTCTTCATACATAGCAAATTTCCCAACTGAATTATGCTTACTTATAAAAATAGAAAATAGGGATATAATTTAATTAATCTGCACAAAATAAAATTAAAAGTTACAGAAGATATACATTTTTACTTTGTAACTTTCTGCTTATAGATGTTGAATCAAAATTACAATATAAGTCAAGGTGGCAGACAGGTAAAGACATTACTTTAAAAAAAGACACAATGTAATGGTCATTAAAATTTTATGTTGTAATTAGAATATGATGTAACATATTTGCATTTTCCCCTTAAAATGTACTATATTTTTTATATTTCTTTTTAAATGTTTATAATACAATGTATGAAAATAGAGTATCTGATAATTAAATATGGCATTCATATTAAATTTTCTTCCTCTAAATCTATTATAACACTACCCAATTCTTGAAGAGGTATTAAGTTCTCTGTTTTTCAACAAACCTCCATTTGCTCTTTTATCAAACTCAAGACAATAGTTTATCATCTTCCTTAAATGGCAAATCTGACTTGGGAAACTAAGGGGAATTTTTTTTAAAAAAAACACAGATGGTAAATGAACCTGACCCATCAAAATGGTTTTGCAGAAAAAAAATATTACACCAGGAGAGCCTTGGAAATTAGACATAGGTACTTCAGATCAACAACATTTATTCAAAAATGAAAGAATCTGACAATGGGAGTCTAACACAGGATTAGATTGATTTTTTAAAAAAATTATCAGTACTTCCACACAGACTCAAAGTCTGGAATAAACTACTTAATTGGCTTGTTTATCAGAGCCAGTGTGGTCTAGTGGTTAAAGTGTCAGGCTAGATACTAGACACCATAATTTCCAGTCCTGTCTTGGGCACAAAGACAGCTGGATGACTTTGGAACAGACACTTTCTCTCAGCTTAGAAAGGAAATAATGGTAAACCACTTATGAAAAAAATTTGCAAAAACAACTGCAGGGACCTGTTAAGGAAGTCACTGAGAATTAGATATGATTAAACAGGAAAAAGAAATAAAATCTATAGTAATGACTATTTGTATATGTGTGGGGATATGAGAATTGAACATGTCCTCCTTTGCTATGATCTCATGGTATGCAAATTTTATTTCCAACTGTTTTTCAGTTATTGAATTATATCAAGAAGTTGTACTTTATCTAAACAGCTACATGAAAAGTAGTTTTGATACTATGAAAAGTAAAAGTGCTAAAAGTTCAGTCATCATCCTTAATAATCTATAGTTTTGACAATTGCCACTTCTGGCTAGGTTCTACAAGTGGACTTTACCCAGCTGCATGAGAAAGGTAATGAGAGAATTGTTTTATTCATATCAGAAATGCTGATACTGAAAGAAATCATTTAACCATTGAAGTGGCAACAATCCTTCCCTACATCCGGGTACATCTACATACATGTAGCTTTACACTTCAAATGTGCTGTTGTTGCCTTGACGTTACTATTATGAGGTAGGTACAAGGAAAAAAAATCATATTTCCAAGTAGCTTTAGACTGACAGTCATAAATTGGATTACAAGTCAAAATATTAACTGTAAGAGCCCTTGTTTTTACAAGATATTTCAGTGGTATACAATGTGAAAAACCTAACTTTAAAAAAATATTAATTCTAAAACATACAGCTGGTACTCAGGTATTCCTAACTAGCTATAAAATGGTATAATTAGAAGTCATTATATTTATATTTGATCACATATGCAAAATAATACAAACACTATAACTATGATTTATGCAGCACTATCTTCTGCTAAACTGTCAATTATCACACTTAGTGGAAATCACAATCAGGGTTAAAGATAACCGTTTAAAGCCTTAGATGGGACTTCCATATGTTTACAAATTCTTTCATATGTAATTGTTAATGTAGCAAGAGAGAATTTTTAAATAACTAAAGAGTAGTCAACTTAACTACAACTTTAATATATTTTAAATTTTAATAAAATAAATTCATCAATTAGTTTTTCCAATATGGTCTGCACTTTACCACTCAAGGTCAAGAGCAGTAAAAGAAATTTTACTGCTTTTACTCAGCAAAAAATAAGTTTTACACTCTTACTGAATACTTCAGATGGTTTTCAGAGGGATGGGTTTTTTTCACTTCCTGTCACTAGGGACAATATAGAAGTAAATCCCAGCAAAGAACAAAATTCAGCTAATTTGTTCCTTATATCACTGACTCTTTCAATTTCTACATTTTGGCAGGATTAGTTTGGCCACCACTGTTTGTATTTAAATGTTCATAGAAGAATTGTTCATATAGATTACCAATACATTCGTGAATATATCATGACACTGATCATCATCATAATCTCAACAGCTTCAAGTTACCTTAGAACAGTTATTGACTAATAGGCATGCTTAACTCCAGACACAAACAGAAAACCCATCCCCAACTCTAAATTTGCTTATCACTCTTCAATAGGAAGGTCATTGGGATTCTTGACTAAATAAATAATGGTTACATGCCTTCCCCAAAAATTATCTTAGATTTCATTTTTATTTTAATCTTACTAGTGCAATATTCACCAAAATATTGCGGAAAACTATTTTTGAACAACATATTGCTTTATCAAATATAGTTTACACAGCCAGATTATTTTGTTTATGTAAGTATATGTGTATCTCTTGTAAAGCCCACTTTTGTCTATTCTGATTTTAGCATGTTGTTTTTTTGATCAGTTTAGTTATCATTCTTTTTTATTTAAAGGTTCATAGCAGAATTGTTCATGTTAATTAATTAAGTAAATACTGAAGAATAGGCATATATATTTGAAATATAGAAATGTACCGTAAAATAAAGAAGTTATTTGTTAGGTGTCAACTTTTTAAGGAAAAAAAAAATCAAGATGAAATCATTTTTCTCCAATTTCCACTTTTATTTTCTTCTTTTTGAAATAATTTTTCCTTCCAATTTTTAGCTGGATGATATTTTAAACAATTTGCCTAGTAATCTTCCATTATGGATATGCATAGTCTGTTTTGCCATTGCTGAATATTCACAGAAATTAAGGGATAGCTGAATTACAGTCAGAATTCATGTCTGAAAGGAGTGTAACCTCTTTTCAGACTTATTCCTTCAATAATCTCTTCTAATGTTCGAGATGTATAACGAGCTTAAAAAACTATATGTGAATAGTAAGTATAATGAAGTACATATTGTTCATTTGAAAGTATAAGTGCAGGGAAGTGCAACCTTTTGTTTTGGTGAACTAAAACAATATTCACAGTCCAAGAATAAACCAAAGTGTACTGATGGATTAAAGTACTATGTCAGTATATGCAGTTGTATAATCAAGAACTACCCCATAATGGCCAGATTCCTCATTTATTTTCTAAACTGAATTTCCGAATAACTTTGTTGAAAACCAGCCTGTCAAAGTCCTTATTTACAGTTATAAAGTAATACACAAATTAAATTTCTGTACACAGTATTCATAGTGTATAAAACCTCCATTTTATAGCATACTATTTTGTCTGTTGTTTTTCATTTACTACTGCTGCTATCTTTTCACACTGGGAAATCAATTTGTCATAAAAAAAAAACTGCAAGACAACTCTTGATGACTATTTGATTACTAATTTGGATTGGTTGAAAAATTGTACTGTTCAGCAAAGTACACCTCTAGTTGTACTGGGACTGAAAAGTTAGGGAAAAATTATTCAAGCTTTAATTCAATAATCCTATTCAGTTCTTATACTATGTACCTTTTATAGTGCTTGTATCCACGAAGGCAAAGGTCCTGAAAGAGGAAAATATAAGTTATCTTTTTTCCCTTGCCAAGATTCCCAAGTTTCTCGACATTTCATAGAATTGCTGTAAACTAACCTTCATATAATAGAGATAATTATTACTGCAACTACTACTTCTAATACATATTTCAATTGTTTACAAATGCTCAAAAACGATTTGCTATTATTTTTAAAGAGGGAAACAGTGTATGTATTTATAAGAACACTGATAAAGTAGTCAAATATTCTATTTTTAAAAAATTCCAAAAAATCTGAAAGAAAAAATAATTCTGAGATATGTTATCTATATGATTTCATTCACTACTCTGAGAGTTTCATAAATTATGGTCATGCTTAAAGACAAAGTGTGAATAAACACAAAAATAAATTCTGAGATATGTTATCTATATGATTTCATTCACTATTTACAATTACTCCTAACAATCATCTTGTACCCAATATAATAATACTGCTTTCCTCGTATATACATGGAAAGATTTTAAAGTCTATGCTTTTTGTCCCACATGGTAGCCATGCTTTTTTTTTTTTTAACTTTGCTTATTGGCAAATAGATTACTCTTATCTCACTTTACAAATTTAGTGTGAGTGAATCACAGTTAAATGGAGATAGAAGTACCTTATAATTTTAGTACTATTTACATCAGTTAAGCAGCAATCTAATATTGCTATTATTCTCTTTAAATGCTTATTTATTAAAAATGTAATGTATCTATAAATATTTACCTTTGAATAGTTTATCTGACTAATCTGAAATTTATATTTGCTGCAGGTCAAGGAATCCTCACAAGAACAGAAATTGGAAAACCCACTAATTATCCATTATTTCTCCTACCCAATGTTGATCTTCTGCAGAGCAGTAAGAATTCAACGTGGTAGAGAATTTGGTAAATGAACCATTGAAGTCCCAAAAGACATTAAGACTGCAGATAGTTTCAATTTTGTCTACATACTTTGATAGAGGTTCCATTTAATGCAAGGACCCCAAGTATCCTGATTTCATTCACTAATTTTGGATGTCACTATTAAAATAATTACATACAGATGAAATATTTATGTTAACAATAAATCCAAACTTTTTATCATTACCATTTTCCCTCACCATTAAAAAATAGCAAATTCTGTAAACCCATAACAAAACAGAAATCTTTGTTCAATTAAAATTCTTTTTAAAATATTCCATGTAGTTTATATATATAGATACGCTAAAGTTTAATAATTCACAGTAATGTTTTACCACATTTTCTATATTCTGACATTTTTAATAGGATTGTTTATATTAACTTTGTCTATTGTAGACAAGTTTTATGTATTATACAACACTATATTTGAACATATAATAGACTCAATATACCGTCCAACTGTCTAAAAAAATATTTCTAGGATTTTGCATACATACTCCAAATCAGAATGCAGCATTACAGAAAATGCCCATCCACCAACATATACATAAAAAAGTTAAATTGATTACATTTAAAATCAAACAGGATTTGTGGTTTTACCCAGTTGTGTATATTGCAATTTTTCAACAACTATATTATGTATGGGGAAATGAGATACATACTGTGCTGCTAAAATATTTATCTCATGAACAAAGGCTAGTCAGATTCTTTACAAAATTATAAAACAATGTTTACTTTATGAATCATAGTGGAATCAAAACTTCACCCTAATCTTAAAGTATTTAAAAGTTCCATGCAGTTCTGAAAAGGTTGCAAAATCATTGCTTTATCAAATTTTTTGCACATACTTTCCAAATAAGGTTCCACATGCCCCTCCAACCTTTTCTACAAAATTCTGTTATTCTTCCTTACAAAGGCATTTTTGCAATATTACTCACAAAACAGTCTCAAACTTTCCCTTTAAATCACTGGCATAACTTTGTTCAAAAAAGAGATTAACTGCCCGGTAACTATATTTACAGTGTAAGAAAACAAATTATACTCTAATACATTCAACATAACTTTCAACATAACTATTAAATAGTTGATCTTGAAATATGATCACGAAATACAGTATAGGTAGTCCTCACCTAGTGACCTTTTGAAGTTACAATCCCCCTCCCCAAAAAGAACCCTACTTATGACCCAGTTCAGGACTCCTGGCAACCCAACAAGACAGATACAGATTTCAGAGAATAATTAGAACTGCAGAAAAAACATTTACTACAAACCTGTATTCAATTGACGACCTGTATACTGCACGAATCAAAAAGAAGGCTGTAAAAATATTTACAGACCCCTCACATCTTAAGACATAAACTGCTTTAACTCCTACCCTCAAAATGCTATAGAGCACTGCACACCAGAACAACTAGACACAAGAACAGTTTTTTCCTGAATGCCATCACTCTGCTAAACAAATAATTCCCTCAACACTGTCAACTATTTATTAAGTCTGCATTACTATTACTATTAATCCTCCCATCCTTCCTTTCACCCAACTCCTCCCACTTATGACTGGATGACTAACCCTGTTGCTTGTATCTTAATGATTTTTACTGAATGTTTCCTAGTTTTATTTGATTGCTTATTGTACCCTATGACTATTATTAAGTGTTGTACCTTATGATTCTTGACTCTTGAGAATGCATCTTTCTTTTATGTACACTGAGAGCATTTGCACCAAGACAAATTCCTTGTGTATCCAACTGCATTTGACCAATAAAGTATAAAGTAAAGTAAGTAAAATGTTAACATACTTGCAAAATGGCAAATAGATGTAGTCTATTGCATTTAAGGTCAACTTAAGTTGCTCTCCATTAAGTTTCTTTGATTTAACCAAGCTTTTTTTGTCAGTTGAGTATGAGAAAGCTTGTGTTTTTTACTGATTCCCTTGACGTCTTCTCTACATTGTTGAGAGGTATTCTCTTAAAATAGTAGGATAGATGGTTGTATGGAAAGAGATGACCAAAAACAATCTTACTCTATTCCACTGATTTTAAAAAAAAAAAAAAACCTCTGCTAAATTAAAGGACAAAGTCTGCTGCAGATTAAGTATTCTGTCTCCAGAAAACTCTTCAAAACTTAACAATGAAAGAAAAAAATTAGAAATTAAAATTTTTCATTAATTTTAGTGAGAATAAGTAAATTGCACATTTAAGCACTTTACTTTAGTTAGCACTAAAGTCAACTATGAGTAACGCATACATATACGATGCACCATTAAAAAAAAATAAATTCTAGTTTTAAGAGCTTGAGTTTTCATTCAACCATAAACACTTGTTTGACAGCTATGAACATCTATAACCACTAACAAATAGGAAAATTGAGCAATATACTCTCTAATGCTATTAATTTAAACCAGTGGTAGGATTCAAAAAAAATTACGACCAGTTTTGTGGGCGTGGCTTGTTGGCCAGGGCAACAGAAGGGTACTGTAAAATCTCCAGTCAGAGGTAGTATTTATTGGTTCTCTGAACAACTCAAAATTTCCACTACTGGTTCTCCAGAATTGGTCAGAACCTGCTGAATACCACCTCTGATTTAAGCCTAATAAAAACTGTGTGTTAGACAGAAAAGATAGAACTAAATAAAACGACATCCAAGATTGTCTGGTTGGGCAAGTGGTCACATATTAAAATGAAACTATTACAAGATAATAGGAGCAGAGACAAGAGAATCTTAACATTAGAAGGACATGACCTCCTGATAGGTTGGCATGCATTTTTGTGGGAAAACAAAAGTAACCTATTTTAATCAACATTTAATAAGAGACTCATTGATCACAACCTGGAAAAAAATCAAAGGCAAGCACTGTATGGAAATCCCACAATGGTTGTCAACCATGGAAGCCATAATCCATCTAAATAGATTAGACCTAAAGAAAATGGTAAGCTATGAAGAACTATTAGATAGTCAAGGGAAATTAAAATCAAATCAAGAACTAAAGGAAAATGGAATCATAATTGATTGGTGGCCATATTTGCAAATTCAAAATAAATATAATTTTTTTTAAGGATTTTGGCTTTGACAAAGGGCAGAACCAATTAGATAAAATATTAAACAAATTAATTATTAAACAAATTAATTCAGTTTTTGACTGAAACAAAAACTTATAACTAAAAATATACAAATATTTATTAGATTTCAAAATGGAAGAGGAAACAGTCAAAGGAACAATGACTGTATGGGCACAGAATTTTGGGATACATTATAGAATTAAGAGGAATGGGAGAAAATATGGAATGTAAATTATAAGTTAACAGTATCCACAGCATACAAAGAAAATATGTACAAAATGTTTTATAGATGGTATTTAACTCCAACGAGATTGGCAAAAAATTATCCCAACATGAGTCCCAAATGTTGGAAATGTAAAAAAGTTGACGGTACATTTTATCACATGTGGTGGTTATGCCCCAAGACCAGGACATACTGGATCCAAATCAAAAATTGGTTACAAGAGATCATTGGGTATCAGATTGAGCTCAGACTGAAAACCTTCCTCTTAGGAATCATCAAAGATAGATTACTGAAAGAAGTAAAATACTTATTGTTACACATTACAACAGCTGCCAGAATAGCCTTTGCGCAGGCATGAAAAACCCCAAATGCTCCTAATGAAGAACTAATAATACATAAAGTAACAGAAAGTGCTGAGATGAACATGTTAACAATGAAACTGAAAGAAAAAGGTGGCTCTGAATTATTTTTATCTGGAACAATTGGTATAAATGGTTAACAAACAAAACTAAGAAGTGAGACAAAAAGCCTAACTGAAATAATCCTTAAGAAAGTAAAACAAAAGTTTGTAATATAATGTATTATGATATTTAAACCAAAAACCTGTACAGATGCCAAGAACGCTGTTAATACCATTATGTTTTACAATGTAATAAAAGAAACTCAATAAAATATATATTTTAATTTTAGCTGTGTTCCAATGAAAGATAATTTTAAAATTGGGCAATTTACCTAGTCAATAATACTATTTTAAAAATGGAAAAGTTGATTGTTTGAAAGCTTTTCTCCTCTTTCTGAGGATCCTACCTTGAGAAATGCTTCTAGCCCAAACGAAGGCTGAGCTAAAAACTGGGGACACTAAGGAGGAGCCTCAAGTAGGAGTGTCCTCAGAAATCAGCTCAGCCTATCGGATGACAGATAGAGCACTTCCCATGCCTGGATGCTAGGAACAGCTCTCAGGAGAACATGTAATACAATCAATGTGTTTAGGAAGAAACAGTGAAACCCTGTTTTAAATGTCACATACTTCTACGTCTACTTGGCAACTAAAAAGGTAAAACCATATACTTTAGGATGAGCAAAGTAAAATGCATTTAAACTGCATTTAGCCAGAATTTGTACGGAAAGAATTTATAAGAAGTTGCACTCAACTATTAACTGTAAGGATTCCTCAATACAAGTTGAACTATAGTGATTACATAGAATTACCTATGGGGTTTGCTAGGCAATTATATGGAAATGATTTGCCCAGAAGTGTGTTTATTTTAAGATTAGTGGAGAGATTACTCTCAACTTATTGAAGTTATTCAGATATGCGGTCAGAAAGATAGTCACTACACTAGTGAGTTATTTCTTAGGGACATAGATGTTGAAATGCAAACATAGCATCTTGTTTTAATCATTGCAAAATTATGAATAATAATAAAATATATTTTTTATTTAAAATCTAAATTTCTATTTTTTAAAAAAAACAAGCCAAATCAGTAAATAGATATAACAATTGTATGTCTTTGTGTATAATTAAACTATTTTTTTAAATTCAAGTTATACAAATATATTAGTTGATAGGTACACTAAATGAGGTGTTATATCTAAATGTTTGATTAGAAAATTAACTGGATGTGTTAAGATTTAAATAAATTGGGTGTACAAAAATATAATATCCCATATGCCACACATCTTGCAGAACTGTTGGTGGTGAGTTTGCAATCCTTAAAGCAGATATCCTTAAAGCCATGCATTTTGTGAAAATGTTAGTGCTTAGTTTTCCTTCACATATTCAGCATAATTCTTTATTTTCTTTTTGTTAATAGATGTCACTAAAAGTTGGAAACAATCTTCTCATGAGTGGTCATCAGTGACTTTCATCATCCATTAGATCCACTATTCTAATGCCTCCAAGATGATTTCAATATTCCATATGCTTATGGTTTCCACCTGCAAAATGCAGTTGGTTGACAAGTGTGAAATATTTTCCCTACCCTTTCTATTTCTGCCACCTTAACAAAATTAAAATGGCTACCATTAAGTTGATAGCTATACATTTATTATTCTAAATAGGAATTCAAAATGATCTGTAGGATATTCCATGTGTGTATCATGGGATATCCCATGTGTGTATCATATATGTAGGATATCCCATGTCTGTTATCTGAATCAAAAAAGTATTTTAAATAGAATTCAATGAAAGTATGCAAGAACTGAAAGTAAGCTTATTTTCAATTACTATTAAATTGAAGTGAAATACCATGAAAGAAAAACTATTTGTCCATGAGTTCATTTATAAAATAGCCAAATAGCAGAACACAATGTTATTATTATGATTATACTATTTTCAAATTAAAAATTAATGCTCATATCTTATTAAAAAGAATTATACTGTTATACCTTTATTTGTATATTAGTGCCTTAAATATTTCAAACAAAAAATATAAAATTTAATTATATACAATAATGTAGTGGCTCTGAACAAAATCCAAAATGTAAGTATAAAGAAAAAGAAAGTGGTAAAAATGTTTCTATCCCAATAGCAAGTATAATCTCCATGAGGCTTAAATAAGCTCATAAAACTTGCCCAAAAAGAGCTTACAATCTATTTACATAGACAGATATGACAAAATAAAGCATTCTAACACTTTAATCTTACATAGAGATTATTTAATAAGCATGCCAATGCATACATTTAATATTTTATAAACCATCCCTCACTTAATCTGCTTGAATTAAGCAGATATATATAACTTTTTTTTCTTCAGATTTAAGATTACAAAATTAGGCTACAATTCTATAGTCACTTTCCTAAAAGGAAATACTACTGAATTCCATGCAACTTATTTTTGAAAAAGATTGCACTGTTAAAAATATTTAAGACAACCTTACTATTATCCTTCTGAATATAATTATATTTTTTTCAATTTATCTGTTTAATTAAGGCATTAATTAAAAGGTGACTATAGGTAACCTAATCTTGAGTATAGATGCAATATCAATCACAATTAATTGCAATGTTTTTACCCAACATTTTTCAATCAAACAAAAATTGTTTAGAGTATTTGATTTTGCTTAACATAGGCAGAAATGACCCAAAGTGCAAGTGGCTAAGATCTAATTAATTAAAGTAATAGAATCCAGCTCTTACAGAAGGCAGAAACAGAATATCCAGAAACTTTTAGAACCCAATATTAATTTTAGAAACTATTTAAAACAGAAATTATATTTATTTCCAATTGTTTACTTTTTAATGTCTATAGGGTTTGGGCATAACAATAAATAGCAATCTTGTTATATATATATAAAAAAAAGAATCATTCAACTCAGAGAGAAATTATCACTAGTCAATATTTTTTGTGGAGTCTACTTGAAAAACACACTAGCCAACAGTTATTTTTTATGAAACAGTCTGTAGTTACCAAGAAAAAGAAAACAGTACATCATTTTGAAGGCAGCAATGCATAAGGTATTCTTATTCTGTTTTTTTAAGACTATAAAAATATATCCTCAGGTCTATATCGGTTTCCAAATTAAATAGTTTTAAGCAGGTTAACAAAATTGGAAATATTGTTACAACTATGTATGTGGATTCAAAATGCACATAATACATACAGTTATTTTTGTTTCAGTTTATCCTGAAATATAAACTTCTTTTAAGATATTTGGTGTTTATAAATAACAATGATCATACAATTATCAAGATCATATCGCTACGTCCAGGTTAATTGTAATGTAAAGCAACTACAAAGAAATGTCATTTGTTCTTGTATTTGCAGACTATTTTGACTAATAATTAAAAATAAAAACTTTTTTTTTTAATGTAGGGATGACAGTTCTTTCAACGTCCCAGAAAACGTAGTAGTTGGCAGGATCGCGTCAGCTCCAATGTGCTCCTGAAAAATATAAAATACCAGTGTCCACTGGATCAGTGGGTCCTTGGCACTTTGGAACTATTCATGAAAAGATTTTGATTATGTTTAAGCTTAGAATAAAAAGTCTTGTTAAAGGCTGAGAATTTCCCCAGATGTAAGCATCTGATATGTTGCAAACATTTAATATTATGAATTAAGTAACTATTCAAAATGGTTATATTCATGTTAATGTCAAATATATGAATGGAAGTTATTCTAAAAGGAGTTTACACACAAAAGGACAAAATAAATTAACATACATACACACCGAAAGTTTTAATAATGGATGTTAACATTTCAATCTAATGAAAATGGCACTGGCATATTTAGCTAAGTTCAGAAATGTTCCAGGAAACATGAAAAATAAAAAGTTATGAGAGCTACTTTAAAATAAATGGTGAAATAGTTCTGGTTCTATTGCATTCAGAATTAATATTATATATAATGTTGTCTGCAACTCCCTGTGACAAAAATGAACACTATTAAAATAAGTAATTAATGAAGAACAATTAGAAAAATCTAATAGGTAATTTGATATTTATACCTATTTATAAACTTATATTTGGTCTAACGTAATCACCGTTTGTGACGTACCCAGCTGGCTTCCAACAAGTAAAGTCAATGGGAAAAGTGGACTCACTTAACAATTCACTTAACTGCAGTGACTCACTTAACAAGTGTGGCAAAAGATATGGTTCACGTAACAACCACCTTACTTGGGTTGTAATTGTGCAGTGGTTAGAATGCAATACTGCAGGCTACTTCTGCTGACTGTCGATTGCAATCAGTTCAGCAGTTCAAATCTCACCAGGTTCAAGGTTGATTCAGCCTTCCATCCTTCCGAGGTCAGAAAAATGAGGACCCAGATTGTTGGGGGCACAATATGCTGACTCTGTAAACCGCTTAGAGAAGACTGTAAAAGCACCGTGAAGCAGTATATAAGTCTAAGTGTAATTGCAATTACTTATCGATGAGAACTCTGGTTCCCACTGTAATCATAAGTCAAGGACTATCGACGAATTACTGTCAGAATTGGGTCATACACAATTTACCACAGATTTGAATTCTTCTAATAATTATCTATACAGAGAGATTATTTGAAAACAGCAGGGACAAGAAAGTAATCTTGGTGTGCCAGTATATACAGCATATTTTCTCTTAGTGTGATTTATTGATGAGGTATAATTACACCAATGAAATTTGTTACCATAAACAGATTTACTTCAACATTTATTCTTTTTATGAGGTAGTCTACTGATCTATTATATGTTCCAAGAAAAAAAGACCAAATAAAATCCTAATATAGATATAGGTAAAATTTCACCAACATCCTGCACTGTTTCATAAATATGTGCATGCATATTTGATAATGGTGATAAAAATATGAATAAGGAATATTATTCATGTAATTGTTCTCATACAATCTAAGTCTTTTTTTAAGGAACAATGAAAAGCAATCACTTTAATTCACAGAGAAATATTATTTTATCTAAAATTATGAATCCACATATAAAACTGAGAATAGTTTTAAAATATTGATTTTTAAAAAATTACTTGATTGTGCTACTAGGCCAGATCTAAATGTACTATCTCATGTGTAGAGAATCTTCTAGGAGCATAACGACATATTTTAATCTAGCTCATGTTACATATTCAGTTAAATTTAATATTTTTATATATTTTCTGTAAAATATAGAATTGTAATAAGGACACACTTGATTATAGTGATCAAGATTGCTGTAACACCCATTCCACATATGTAACATGCTTCAATTAAACCACAAAAGATACAAGTATCTTACATTTGAGAAATAAAAAGAAATCTAAAGGTATTAGATGAATATTAAGACTGTGACACAATTAGTCATATATAGTACAGTTACTATAGGTATATAACAAAAATATGACTGGATCCTGGGTTCTTTTCTCCAAAATGAAGATGCATTGGCCATCCAGAGATGGATCTTCAGTCCAAGTTTAAAGCTAGAAGGAAAGAAATAGCCAATTTTCACTTATGTCCTCTCTGTCAGCAGTCTAATTATTTTCCAATTCTTTACAGCAAAATTGAAGTGTTCAAGAGAAAAGAGCCTGAGTTAATTAGTCACTTTTTTTTCTAATTTGTGGTATTAAAGGATAAACAAATTTTGATATGAAAAATCTAATTCTGTCCTATGTTGTTTTCCTGTTCTTTACTTTTTTTCTACCACCTAGCAAATATTCTCTTTGCCAGTTTCCACAGTATGATTATTTACTTCTTGTAGCACTCCAAAATATCTTCTAGGTTTAGAAATCTTTCTAAACATTCTTGGATTGGGTAAGACATCAGATGTACCAGAAGAAAAATATTATTTACAATATAAAATTTGAAATCTGCAAAATCAGCTTGATTTTGAAAAAGTAATTCCTTATCATAGTTATAGTGTTCCTGAGACAAACCAAAAAACTTCAGGTATAAGCAAAGAGCAAAAACCACAAGGCTCATCCAAGATAAGAAGGTCATCTCAGTTGCCTAGCTAAGGCAAATATATTAGACAAGAGTGATATAGGAAGATTACAGAGGCAGATAATAATTTCAAAAGAAATCCTGTCAGTTTTCACAATCTTGAACATATAATTACTATTTTCAAGGTGAACATCAGGAATCACTTCAAAGTCCGAAACCTCACTGATACAATCAGAAGAATTATGGAACAAATTTAAATAAGTAATTAATAAATGTGAAAAGAAACTGGAAAAATGGAATAAAACATACTGGATGTCAGAACAAACCATGGAAAATGCTAAGAAGAGATGAAAAGTCAAGGGAGGAGGAGACAACCATCTCAGGAAAGAATTTAGAGACAGTACTACTGCAATATCTACAAAAATATTTTAGATGGAAATACATATGGAAAAACAAGAAAAGCATTTTAAAATATCACTTTTAAATCACAACTCAGAAAGAGATTCCATTCTTAACATTGTGGCCTGCCAGCGGCCAGTGGAGCTGGCAGCAGACTTGGACAGTTAGGAGGTTTGGGAGGAACATGGGGCAGTCTTGGAGTCTGGGGAAGGCTCTGACGAGTATTCTATGTTGAAGGCTCTATGTTGAAGGACAGGGCCATCTGACAGTTGTCAGCTGCCTTCGGAGTCAGAGATCAGTGGGGCAGAAGAACAGTTGTTATATACAACTGTCTCTGTGCTTTTCAGAGGTTGGTATAAAATTTATGGATTTAAGGAATGAGAACTCTCAAATAATCATTTTCTGGTTCATAGAAATCAAGGAAAAATAGCTTGCTTTTTAAATTCAGGTTTTTGATTATTTTGGAATGTTAGCCATTCCATCAGAAAGACCTCCTCAATAGTCCCAACACACTGAGAAAATATCAGACCAGAGTGCAAGAAAATAAATCTTGTTATACAAACTCAAAATTTAATATATATGTTGTGGCACTTCAAATTAACTATGTATTTTAATTATATTCTCACTGATTTAAACAGAATATATTGTTAATTTTAAAAGAAATGCAAAATTTTTAATCTTTCTCATCCATCAGAGAAGGAAGACTTCATTATTTTTAAGAACACAATTCAGGGGAGGGGGATAAGGAGATGGGAAAACAATATTAAAAATACTATAAAGGTGTTTCCATGATGGTAAACATGTCTTCCCTTCTAAATCCTGAATTTATGATGCAGACGTACATAATAGGAATAAAAGTTACTTCCCATATTATATCAAAATAAAATAAAGCCTGTACTTATAACTCCCTTTTCAAAAAAAGGGGGGTGAGTGATAGGATATTGTTTTAAAAGTAAAACTGTCTTAAAGGTGTTTTTTTCAAAAAGTACTTCCCTTTATTTTTCCTTGAAGACATTTTGCTTCTCATTCAAGAAGCTTCCTCAGTTCTGAAACTGAAATGAAACTTTTTTAACGAATCAGTTCAACATAATCATTATCTTTTCCAAGTTTTATACATCCTTGCAAACAATTGGAAGCCAAGCATGCATACTGTGTATTCATGGGAACAAATAAATCTAGCTCTGAAATATCCGAACTTGCCTTTAATACATAGAAGCGGTGTTTCTACCTATGTATTATGAATCAACCTAACAGTCCAAAACCTAACATGTAAAAATGCAAGCTGTAAAATAGAGACCACTTTGGTGGGAAGGTAACAGCATTCCATGTGCCTTTGGCGTTTAGTCGTGCTGGTCACACGACCATGAAGATGTCTTCAGACAGCCGGAAACGACCAGCATGTACATGCGAGGGGAACCTTTACTTTTAAACATATTTTGAGACAAAGTCTATATGCAATTAATTGCAAATTATATCTTAATGCAGTTCAGTAAATTGTCAAATTATTATAAAATTTATAAAAAGATTATACAATTGCATTCAACAAAAAGGGCGTTGGTACTTACCTGACATGTCCGTTCTCTTTGAGTTGTGAAGAGCATCCAGTCGTGGGAGGTGCTTCAGTCTCTGCATGTCTAGGCTGGGCTTAATTTGTGGAACGCTCCTCTTCCTCCACAGTACTCCTCCCCAGCGTTCCCCAGTTTTGGTGAAGACGAGACACTTAACCGCCCTTGTCCTCAGCAGACGCAAGTACATCTATTTTATAATGCCTAATGAATGGCGATGGAGAGGCCCAAGTTGCGGCTCCACAAATTTCAGTTATTGGTGCCTGTGTGGCCCACGCTGCTGATGTTGCAGTGCTCCTTGTTGAATGAGCTGTTATGCCCCTGGGCACCGGCAGGGATTGAGTCAGATATGTTTTCGCTATCACGGCCCATAATCAATGGCCTATCGTAGAAGATGAGACCTTGCATTCCTGAGTGTTGGGCTGAAAGGACACAAATAAGGCCTCCGTTTTTCTGAAAGCCGCTGTGCGGTTGATATATATTTGCAATGCTCGCCTCACATCAAGCCTATGCCATTGTAGTTCCATCCCTTGGGATGGTCTGGGATGAAAATTAGGAAGTATCAGCTCTTGTGCCCTATGAAAGGCCGAGTTAATTTTGAGTATAAATGTAGGATCAGGATGAAGGATCACCTGGTCAGCATGGAAAACACAAAGATCTTGTCTGTCAGACAAGGCTGCAATCTCCGAAATACGACGAGCAGAAGTGATCGCTACAAGGAAAACTACTTCATACGTCAGAAATTGGAGACTTGACAATTTCAAGGGTTCAAAAGGGCCCTTAGTGAGTGTGACAAGGACCTTGTTAAGGTCCCAGGTGGGATTATGGTGTACCGCTGGAGGGCATAAATTTGTGGCTCCTCGAAGGAAAGCCCATATGCGTGGATGATGGGAAAGAGAAAATAGACCTTCCCAATTGAGAACTTCCCAATAGACCTTCCCAAGTGAGAGCCACCTGCCTTTTCAACGTATTAGGTGATAATCCTTGTCAAGTCCCTCTTTCAAGAACTCTAGAATTTGAGTCACAGAAGGAAAGATGGGATCAATTTGAGACTTGGTACACAATTTGCAGAAACTGGACCATGTGGCATTGTAAATGCAAGTTGTTGAGGGATGTCTGGCGGCTTGGATAGTGGCAATAACTCTGTTGGAAAACTTTTCGCTCTTTAGACAACTCCACTCAACCTCCAGATGGTCAGGTGCAACCATTGAGGGTCCGGATGTTGAAGGGGCTCCTGGGTTAATGAAACCCTGACTGGCGGAATTCTCCATGGAGCTGATATGAATAGACTGCGGAGGTCTGTAAAACATGGCCGTCTGGGCCAGTAAGGAGCTACTAGAAGTAGTTCCGCCTTCTTGTCTAGCAATTTCTGGATGACCTTGGGAACCAGTGAAAGTGGCAGGAATGCATACAGAGGGCCAACGACAGCGGAGCAAGTTGAAGTTCTCCACTCCTTGTGAGGGGTACCTGGAAAAAAATCTTGTGTTGAGAATCTGAGTATTGAGGGGGGAAGTGAACAGGTTCACCACCGGCTGTCCAAATGTCCTGACCGCTTCTTGAAACAGGGAGGGATGGAGGCGCCACTCCGATTGATCAATAGTGGCCCTACTCAGCCAGTCTGCCTGTGTATTTGATAGACCCGAAATATGCTCTGCTCTGATGGAAAGTAGGTTTGTCTCCGCCCAACGACACAAGCACTCCGCTTCTCACATGACATGTTTCGACTGTGTGCCCCCCTGTTTGTTTATGTGAGCTTTGGCTGTTACATTGTCAGTCAGTATTAATATGCGCTGATTGTGTACCTGTGGAAGGAAGCTGCAGAGAGTGAGGTGTACTGCTCGAAGCTCCAGCCAGTTTATGCTGCACAACTGTTCTATGGCGGACCAGGGGCCTTGGGTTGTGAGCGATTGAACGTGAGCTCCCCATCCAAACAGGCTGGCATTGGTGGTGATGGTAAGTCTGTGTGGCTCCTTGAAGAGGCAGCCTCTGTTGATGACTGGTCTGGTCTGCCAGAGGAGAGATATGAGGACCTTCATATGGTGGTACCCTGACCTTGTGTTTGGAATTGCTTCGGCCGGAGCGCTGGTATGGGAGCAGGAAACACTGGAGGGATCGAGTGTGGAGCCGGACCCAAGGAATGAAAGAGATACATGAGATCATCTTGCCTAATAATTTTGATAGTTCAGCTAGGGACACTCTCTTAAGACCCCTGATCTCCTTAACTAATTGCTGAATGCTATTTAGTCTATCTGGTGACAGGTAAACCTTGTCTTCCACTATATCTATGACTGCCCCCCGATGGGTTAACTGCGTAGGTGGTGTTAAGCCCATGTCACACTGGCCAACGGATGCAAAATGGACACAACGGACGAGCAAAATGTTCCATCCGTTGTTATCTGCTCTCAAAAGGGGCAAAATTTGCATAACCGGAGCGGATAACACGGACGCGGGGAGGACGCAGGGCAGATACAAAGCAGATGTGGAACGGAAGCCCAGCAGATGGAAGCGGATGGGAGTGGATGGCGCAACTGCAGGGCTTCCGGGGGGCCTCAGCGAAGCGGACACGGAACGGATACAGCAGATGCAGAACGGACGCCAAACGGATGAAACGGATGCACAGCGGAAGCCTAGCGGACAAAGCGGATGCACAGCGGAAGCCTAGCGGATGCACAGAGGAAGCCGAATGGATGCCGAGCGTTTATTGCACATGCGGGGAGGAAGTATTACGTAAGCCCCCCAGATATAAAGGGAAGCAGCTCGCACGTGGCCAGCATTCCGAGGAAAGACCTGCTGCTGGACACTTCGAGTTCCTTGCCTGCCCTGCCAGCCTGCCTTCCAGCCAGCCTTGGTGCCTGCCTGCCTGCCTGCCTTTCTGCCAGGATTTCTGCCAGCCTTCTTCCCAGCCTTCCTGCCAGCCTTGGTGCCTGCCAGCCTCCCTGCCAGCCAGCAACCCCACAACCATGGGGAGGAAGCGAAAGCCTCAACAACCTGCCGCCATCCCTGGCAAGAGGGACAGGGCTAACCTCCCGCCACCTGCCCCTGACTCTGCTGGTGCTGGGGATTCTGCTGAAGCTGCTCCTGGCGGTGGTGCTTCTGCTGGTGCTGGGGCTTCTGCTGGTGCTTACTCTGTTGAAGCTGCTCCTGGTCCTGCTGGTCCTGCTCGACCTGTTCGTGCTCCTGGACTTGCTCATCCTGCTCGTGCTCCTGGTCTTGCTCGTCCTGCTCATCCTGCTCATCCTCCTGGTCCTGCTCGTGCTCCTGGTCCTGCTCGTGCTCCTGGACTTGCTGGCCCTGCTGGTGCTTACTCTACTGCTGCTGATCCTGGTCCTGCTCTTGCTGCTACTGCTGCTGCTGCTGCTAATGATGATGATGATGATGATTATGATCCTGCTGGTGAGGATGATAATGATGATGATGATTATTATTATTCTGCTGGTGGTGCTGCTGCTGCTGGTGGTGTGGAGGAGCAGCCCCTACTACCTGGGAGCCCCTCCAATGAGGGCCCATCTGGTCCTGCCAAAGGGAGGAAGAGGGGTATGCGACAATGGGAGAGGAGGCAATACTCCATTGCGGAGATGCACGAGGATGAGGTGCTGGAGTGGCTGAGAGAGAACGACTATCTGTGGTGGAAGGGACACCGGCTGTACAGGGACACCAAGCAGAAGCAGGCTGCTTGGAGAGAGAGGGCAGAGAATATGGGTTACACTTCAGAGGTGCTTCTCGGCTGGTGGAAGCATATGCACACCTGGTACGGGAAGGTGCACCTGAAGAAATCTGGCCAGGCCACTGTGAAGCTGACATACAGAGAGACCTACATCATGGCCAGTGCAGCTTCCTGGAGGGTGAGGTCCGCCACCGAGAAGCACCAGCAGCCCCTCTCATGACCCTCTCTATCCGGCAGCCTGCTGCCACCCAGTCCTCTTCCGGCCGAGAGTCAGTCCCTGTCTCCAGGCAGGTTTCTGTGGAGCGTGCCATGGCGGAGAACCTGCGGACAGGTGTGGTAAGTGTGGTGGAGTGTGTAGAGGACTCCCTGGTGCAGTGGAAGAAAGGAGACATCGAGTCCACCACACTCCTAGCTGCATCCACCACCCCCAGCTCCACCTCCGCAGAAAGGCAGAGAGCCGGACAGCTGGAGGGGCAGAGCCACAATGTCCTGCTAGAGATCAGGGACACCATCCGCTCCAGCAAAGTTCTCCTCTCTCAGCTGGTCCACACCGACTCCTCCTCCTCCAATCGCAACCCCTTCCTCACCTATGTCAACCAGACCCTCAAGGAAATGGCGGATCCACAGTACCAGCAGGTGAAGGACCGGATCACCAAGCTGCTTCACAACCCTCAAGACCCAGAGGAACCTGCTCCCACCCAGTCCAGGCCTGCTCCTCCACCCCAGGTGATGTCCCTCCCATTCCAAGGCTTCCCACAGCCCCTCACCCACCAGGGCTACAGCTACCAGGAGGTTCAGCAGCACAGGCAGCAGCCCTTCCCAGTCCAGGCACAGAGTCATCGGGCGACACCGTTGCCACCTGTTTCACTGATGCCACCGATGCCACCCATGCCAATGATGCGACCGATGACAGCGATGCCACCCACGCCAGTCCTCACCCAGCTGCAAACCAGACAGCCCCACTACACTACTCCTTCCTCCACCCCACAGCCAAGCCCGGCCTCAGTACATCTGTCATCAGCACTGGGGCTGACACCCCATGGCATGGAGGAAGGAACTCTCAGCATCACAGGGTTGAGCCAGCTGTCCGAGACCTTTCTAAACACACCGTACCCTGTTGTCCTCTCAAGGCCAGGCACTCCAGCACCACCCACAACCACAGCACCTGGACCCTTCACCCCTGAGACTGGGCACACCTCCGAGTGACCAAGAAGAGTGCCAGAGACTGGCTAGCTAGCTACCTGTGGACTTTATTTGGACACTTGACTTGGGTCATTTTTCTTTTACAGGTTGTTGTTCAATAAAGTCTATCTTTCATTCAGACACTTGCTTTAAGTATTTGCATGCTTGTGGGATGGGTTAAGATAGCAGTGGGGTGGGCAGGGATACCTGTGGAATGAGCAGGGATACCTTTTTTGATGGGTAATAGCTGTGGGATAGATAAACTTCCAGTGCAAGCATAGTGGGACTGTATGGTCCACCCTCCCAGGTGCCACACCTATGGCCCTTTATTATCAATAACAATGTAATAATCATACACACATGTCAACATAAACACAACTCTTTATTAAATGCCCTGATCATTGTAGGCCCACCCAACATACATGGCCCAATCTCATCAGTGTGATGAGACAGGCTGAAGGAAGCATCCATTAATCATCTACCATCCTGTCTTGCCACTCCACCGCTCCAGCTGGGGAGTTGCACCAGTGTTTCAGCAGGTTGCGCTGCTTCTTCCCTTCACGTGAGGCTCTGTTGGGCCCTTGCACATCCTCAGTGTCTATCAGGTTTTGCCCTTGCCTTCATTCCCCAGGCTCCATGTCCCCATTGCCTTGTTGGAGGTCCACAAGCCTGTTCTTCAACACTGGGTAGCAGTTGCGCATGAGATTGTGCAGGATGCAGCAAGCTTCCATGATCCTCCTCATGGTCTCTGGGCGATGCTGCATGGTGGTGAGAAGTACCTGGAACCTGTTGTCCAGGATGCCAAAGGCATTCTCCACCACCCGCCTTGCCCTAGACAGCCTGTAGTTGAAGATCCTCTCTTCACGGGTGAGGTATCTGGAGGTGTAGGGCTTCAAGAGGTAGGTTCTGAGGGAGAAGGCGTCATCCCCCCACGATGAAGTAGGGCACATCTTGCGTGTGGGCAGGGGGTCTGGGTCTGGGAAGCCCACAATGAGGTTGCGTTCCAACCCCTCCTTGAGGTCACTGGTGTTGTATACCTGGGCATCTGAACATGAGCCGTTGCCTGAAGCATCGCTGTACATGAACTTGTAGTCAGCATCGACCATGGCGAAGAGGATGATGCTGAAGAAGCCCTTGTAGTTGAAATAAGTGGACCCCGACTTGGCTGGAGCTTTGCAGGCCACGTGCTTCCCATCGATGGCTCCAACGGTGTGTGGTAAGTTCCACCTCTGATACCACTGCTCTGCAACTTTCTTCCATACTTCTTCAGTGGAGGGGCACTGGAGGAGCTCCTCCTTGTATTCTTCGATGATGGCCTGCACCACTTCTCTGACCACAATGCTGATGGTGTTGTGTGGCACCCTCCAGCTGTACTGCATGCTTCTGTACGTGGTCCCTGAGGCCAGGTGGCGCAGAGTGAGTGCCACCTTGAGCCCAGTTTCCAGGCTGGGCCGGAAGATGGTGTTTGCCTTGGTCAACCTGGGCGTCAGGCGTTGCACAAATTTGTCAAACATGGCTGGAGGCATCCTCATGAAGTTCTGGAACGCCCAAGTGTCTTCGTTCCTGAGCTCCACCATCAGCTTGTTGTACAGTCTGTACTCTGCTCTTCTCCCAATCCATTTTTGGACCCAGACGCTTCTTGGCCGCCTCTTTTTCTTCCCATAGTAGAGTTCAGAGAGCCTGTAGATGGCTTCGTACTGTCGCAGAAGGATGGTGGTTGCCAAAAGGACTGTGGTACGATCCATGGTGGACATGACTGGATGCTGTGGAAGAGCAAGAGTCAGATGAAGGCTGCAGAGGTCTGCACAGGTGGGCTGCTGGTCTGAAAGTGAGATGCAGACGAGTTGCTTCCACTTTTTTTAGGCAGTATAGGTGTCCCTTTGCATCCTCTAGGCATCCTCTAGGCATCCTCTAGACATCCTTAATATCTGAGATAGATCCCCTCTGCGAACGTTTTTTCCGCTTTAAACGCTTTGTTTCCGTGCTGCATCCGTTCTGCATCCGTTCTGCATCTGTTCCGTGTCCGTTTCCCTTCCTCCCTGCATCCGGGCAGATGCGAGTTGCGCGGATGCGCAGCGGACGACAAGCAGATAAAGCGGATGCGTAACGGATGCGTAGCGGATGCGTAGCGGATGCAGGATGGACGAACTGGATACATTTTCTGTGCAAAAGTTTTTAGCAGCCCAAAACTTTTGGAGTGGATGAAACGTCCATAAACGGATGCTGGATGGATAGAGAGGAAGCAAAATGGAGGCAGTGAGTACAGAACAGATACATCGCATTAACCAATGGATGGCAAGTTTTTTTGTCCGTTTTACATCCTCTTTGCATCCGTTGGTTCAGTGTGACATGGGCTTAAAATGACTCCTTTTCCAATTTATTGAGAAGCCGTGTTGTTGAATGGATTGTAATGTGTTCTGAGTGTCTTTGTCTGCTTGATGGGCGGAAGATGACAAAATCAAGATGACATCAAGAGAGCACTGGAGTTGTATGAGGATATCCGGAGATGAGCAGCTCGCGCTGTGAGAACCTTCGTGAAGGTCCTAGGGGCAGAAGCCAGTCCGAAAGGAAGGACCACATATTCAAAATGGTGGTTATTATAACAGAATCTCAGAAATTTATAGTGGGAAGGCCAAATAGCAATATGCAAGTACGCCTCCATCAAGTCTATGGATGTGAGGACGTCACCCTTTTTGATGCCAAGTAAGATAGATTGAAGGGTATGCATTTTAAACTTGTGATATACGAAGAAATATTTGAGACGTTTCAAATCTAATATTGCTCGCCATTCCCCCGAACTTTTGGGAACAACAAAAAGATGTGAATAGAAACCTCGCCCTTGTTTGGTGTTGGCTGCTGGCTTGATGGCTCGTATATGTTGGATAGCCATTTCCATGAGATTACGTTTAACCGGGTCTCTGGAGAGAGGGCATGACGTGAAAAAATCTGTGGGGGTGGATTGAAACTCCAGCGCAAGGCCAAATCTGATCGTGTCTCTGACCCAGGAATCAGAGGTTGAGGAGTCCCATTGGTCCGCGAATAATTTAAGGCATCCACCAATGGGGGTCGGGTCCAGGGAGTTATCTTGGATGCCAAAAGGGCCTGTTTCCTGCTCCCCAAAAGGATCTTTTGGATTGACCACCCCGTCTGCTCCTATCCCCGAAGTCGGACCTGTCTGGCTGCTGCCCTGGTCTGAATGATGGGGGTCCCTGGTATCTGGATGAAAAGGGTCCCTGGTAAAAGGGCCGAAAGGATCCCCTCCGAAAGGACTGAGGGTTTCTAGGATCTGACTTCTGAAAAAAGGAAGGAAGAATTTTCTTTTTGTTTCGGGTTCAATTGGTAGTGGATCAAGGGAAGGGCCAAACAGTCTGTGTCCCACAATTGGGGATGAAGCCAGCTTACATTTGTGCTTAAAGTCTGCTTGCCAATGTTTTAACCAGAGCAAGTGTCATGCTGTAACATGTGAAGTAATGGCCCTGGCTGAAAACTTGACTGCATGATCAATTGCATCAGCTGAGAATTCAGCAGCTGCAATATGTTTAGCAATATCTTGGTGCGCTCTAAGGTTAGAATTAGGGACATGTTCCTGTAAGAGGCAGAGCCATCTGAGAGACAAACGGGTGAAGAAGGAGGTGGCTGTGGCTGCTCTGATGGCCCACACGTCAGACTGATGGGCTCTGTGTAGGGCTAGCTCAGACCGCTTTTCCTCCGGCTTTAATGCCTCCAGCGCATCACAGGGAATGGAGGAGGATGCTAATCCCACTATAGGTTCATCTACCTTGGGAATATTCAATAATTTTGAGAAATCAGGGGCTAAATTGAAATATTTCTTGTCATATCCAGTGGGGCTGGGTACACCACTACAGAGGCCCACTGTTTCTTTACCAGGTCTGAAAACATGGGAGGAATTGGGATTACCTCTGCCTCGACTCTGGTTGGTTGAAAATCAGATCCTCTGGTCCCTCTTCTGAAGGGGCTGGAGTGGTAGAAGGGGTCGACTTGTTTAGGCATGCAATGCTTTTTCCCTTAAACAAGAGAGATCTGAAAAGTTGTGGGCGGAAAAAGCCTGTAAAAACAGGTTGGTCAGGAACAAGGCCCTCATCCTCAAACATTCTCCTTTCTAAGGGGTCTGCTTCTGACAGGGGCTCATTGTCCTGTATTGATCCTGATTCAGTCTCTTCTGTTAGGGATAACATTGTTTACCCTAACTGGTTTAGGTGAAATAATA
>BLBF01000005.1:37473353-37515162 GCA_015471245.1 Laticauda colubrina | reverse complement strand
TTTAAAAGCACAACTCCAATGACGTGGGATAATACCCGAAGGAAGCTGAACAGCACATATATGTATATGTATATGTACATGTATATGTATATGTATAAGAATATTAATTAAGTGGCATGATGTTACGTGCTGAGCAAACCAAATAGCCAAATTGAGAATGCCTAAAGGCCCAGATTGATAAGGATAGAGGTCTTCAACAGCTTCCCTGCACAGGCGGACACAGGCCTAGGTGCTTGCTGTTGTGCTGTTGGGTTGATTGGGCTGTGAGGGTTAAGCCAACAATTTAAAAGTAAGAATAGCCTCGAATGTATAAACAAACCAAGACGAGAGTATAATGGTCCCCAGTATTTCTGAAGGAAACCTCTGCTCCGAGCAGAGCTACCTCACACAGCACGAGAAGGAATACAGGCGCGCAACCACAAAGTTTTGTAAGAGAATATGGCCTGCGGCCGTTAATCTTTTGGCACACTCCCCAGGAGCAAACTCCCACCGTGTGAAGGAATAGCCTCTGATGGCTTTTACTTTGAGACTAAGTGGCAGGAAGGGTGGAAGGTACTAAGTATTTGAATCCTCCACTCCAAATGGCGTTTGGGGGGGAAGCGATACGATTCTGTTAGGAGCAAAGAGCTCACGCCGCTGTTTGAGTAAAGAAATGCTCCAACAGTCGGAATGGCAGGTGTAGAAATTTCGGTTGCGGGGAGGGGGTGCAGAGCAGCGCCGAAGCCTCCCGCCGCTTTGGGGCACAAAATGGTGTTTCCCTGAGATGCGAGCGATCTCTACAATGTGAGCCAACTTTGAGAAATCGGAATGGAATTAGAAGGCTAAAGTATTCTAAAGACAAGGCGATTAACTGTCAAACCTGCTAGCAAAGAAAGAATTTTTTCCTGTTTCGGCCAAGGAAGACTCACAAACATTGCCTATCTCTCACGAGGCTGAGCCAAAAACTGGGGAACGCTGGGGAGGAGTATCGTGGAGGAAGAGGAGCATTCCACAAATTATGTACAGCCTAGACATGTGGAGACTGAAGCACCTCCCACTACTGGATGCTCTGAACAGCTCATGGGAGAACATGTACTCCTTACATGTTTTGATTATTGACTTGAAACTTTAACTTGGCAGCAATGACTCTCTTTTGCTATTTGAACCATTAAAAAGTTTCATATAAATAAATCCTTTTTCCCTTATCTTTATACATATGTCAACTCAGCAAAAAATATTTATGCTAAGTAGAGAGAAGGGATACAATAATAATATTCTTTATGGAGTGAAAAAGATTCTTATTAGAACCACAGATATGGAAGAGGCTTATAGCCATTGAATAAAATCCACTGTTCTGTAAAACATTATACATTAAATATTAGTTTAACTATATTTAGTCTCAGACAAACCATCAACAAAATGCATCACCCAAAGGAAAATACAGAATAAAAAGTCAAATTAAAAAATTAACAGAGTTAAAGAACAAAACACCTTCACAATTATCTTTGAAAACTAATTAATCTTATCCATAGTGTAAAGGGAAATCTGCACATGTACATGATTAATAATTTGTCTCCAATGTAAACAAAACCTAGCCACATTGCCAGGTATTTTTGCAGATGCATAAGCAAAAAGAGTTTGTCCACATTGGTACACATTGGGGTCAGGGTGAGGGATAAAGTTGAACACCAAACTATATAAAACAGGCAGCATAATAAGACTCTGAGGCATCCACTTAGTGCCCTAGCTCTCTAACTACTATACCTGAAGAGTTTCTCTGTTCATTGTATTTGTCCAGTTCATAACACATATTAGATTACTGGATACAAAAAGTCAATGAAAAATTGGCTCATTGGGAGAAAAGGGGAGATAAGGTTGCCAGAATATTTAATCATGCTAAAGCTATAGTTATAAATCATACTTTCAAGAATGAAAACTACTAAACACAATTCAGGTAGTCCTCAATTTACAACAGATCCCAAATCTGTTGCTGTAGTCCACTGAAGCACTTTTTTTCCATTCATAGAAGGAAGCTGGACTTGGTAGGTAGCTCTTTCATTCTATCCACTTAACAACCCAGGAGATCACTTACCAATTGCAACCAGGTGTGCCAGAATTATAGTGGTTGAGTAAAGCACTGACTTGGGCATCTCACTTAACAATGCTTTACTTAATCACTATGATTCTGGTCCCAATTGGGATCATAAGTCAAGGGCTACCATTATGATTAGAGACAAGGGATTTAATGAGAGTTTTTGTTAATTCACTTATGGAGGCATCTAATCATCATGTTATTTTACCTGATCTTGTCAGGGCCAGCCCAAGAATGACATAGAATAACCAAAGTTCAGTTTTTTATTTGCTCATATTAATAGACAAAACTCTTGCCAGATTAAATCTTCACTGTTCTTACCCTAACAAATATATCCTGGGAGATTCTAGAGAGTAGCTATCCTACCCCTTGTCCTCTTTATCCTATCCAGTTCTAGCTTGTTTTGTTCCTTGTCTTGGTCCCCTGCTTGGATTGTACTTGCTTTTTCCAGGGAAACTTGCTCCAGTACAGTCCATTACCCCATCTACCTGTCCATAGATATATGATGCATTACAAATTTTGGGAGATAAGCTATTTGTACACATAAAGCCAAAAGAACAGCACCTATGAATATAAGGAATGTGTTGGATGACTTGAAGAACCTTATCGTTTACAAAAGGTCAAAAATTCTAGAGTTAATATTGTAACTAAAGTGGAATGCAAATTGATAAATTATTTTTAGAGAATAATTTAGTTGACGAAAACCTTAAGCAATTATTTGAAAAATTGAATGTGTTCATTAGGCATAGAATATGGGGAAGGCAAGAATTTGAATATCAAGCAGATGTGATAATGGAACTGATAGATTGATAAAAGAGCAAAGAAAAAGCATAAAGAAACAAACTGTCTCATTGTTATAGGACAGTTTATTCAGTTATTTTATAGATTACAAAGAGAAGCTAATTTTAAATGTCCCCAAGGATAGAAAAGTAAATTGCTCAGAAAAATCAATGAAGGTATTTGATATTTTGAATATACTGAATTTGAATGCTAATGAATACTCCATTCTACAAGCATAAAACAGAACAGCAACAATTTAACTTAACATTCTAACTTTGTTATACTAAAAATAATCCTAATGCAATATGAAATATGAAATCAGATACCGTATGTCAAGTCAGAATACATGGTCCAGCAAGGGTAAACATAAATATGGAAGAGCTTCAAAATGTATATAGTCTAATTTCATGCTAATGCATGAAGACCACCACTTTTCAGGTCAGCCCTTAAGTACCTGTAACATTAAAATTATCTTAGAATGTTGTACAATAGGATTAGGTTCATACCGCAACTTGGACTGAAATAATGTGACACAATCTATTTAGATTCCTAGAACATGGAAGAAAAAAAATTGAAGAAAAATATTTTCCCATTTTCTTTTTCTTTTTCCACTCCAAAAAATGGGGAGGAAAATGTAATACGACAAATTAACAGGGGAAGGGCATTGGTGCTTACCTGACACACCCATTCTCTGGGAGCTATCATGAGCATCCAGGTCAGGGGAGTGCTTCCATCTGTCATCCAATAGGCTGAGCTGTTATCTCCTGGAAGAGACTCAGGTGCAGACACCACTCTGATTGGTCAACAGTGACCCTGCTCAACCAAACTGCTTGAATGTTGCTCTGTCCAGAGATATGCTCTACCTTGATGGACTGGAGATTTCTCTCTGCCCAGCAGCAAAGTCTTTCCACCTCCCTCATGAGGTACTTTGAGTGCACACCCCCATTGATTTATGTGTGCCTTGATGGCCATGTTGTCTGTGAGAAGAAGGATGTGTTGTCTCAAATGTCATGTTGGAACTTGCAAAGGGCCAGGTGGGCTGCCCTAAGTTCCAGCCAAATGATGCTGCACCTTATGTCTGCTGGAGTTCAATGGCCCTGAGCTACAAGAGATTGGCAATGAGCTCCCCAGCCATAGAGACTACCATCAGTTGTAATTGCCACTCCATGTGACTCTCTGAAGAGGCAGCCCTCGGGAATGTTCATGGAGGTTCAGCAAATTGAATGAAGGACCTTTGGTGGGACCAGGACCTTGGTCATGTAATTGCTCCAGCCAGATCTCTGGAATGGGAGAAAGAACCATCGCAAGGTGCTGGCATGGAGATGAGACCAAGGAACTATGGCAATACAGAAAATCATCTTTCCCAAAAGTTGAGACATTTGAGCCAGGGGCATTTGTTTAAGTGTCCGAATGTGCCTGGATAATTTCCTAATGCTGTTCTGTCAATTGTCGGTCTCCGCCAAGAACTGAATCTTTTAATCAATAAACCAGGCTACTCACACAAGTAGTAGTGTTGCAATTGTAGAATTTATTGCTGTATTCCCAATTGTGGCTAAGAGCTTCAACAACAGATAACCGTGAAAAGTCAGCATTGAAAACAGTTAACTCCCAATATTGTTTTATCCACCCCTGCCCAATTACCTAGAATCTGCCGCACCCTAATCTGCCCATTACCTAATCTGCCCATAATGGTGGCATTATCCATGCCACCACCCTGTGCCTAATTATACCATGCCTAAGATAACATTATGTTCTACCCTGCCTCCCATTAGTATCCCAAAAAACAATTATCAATTCACCTCAAACCCAGCACTGTTAAAGCCAAACAGTTCCACAGTTCAAAGTGGCACCCGTCTGTATTATCTAAGCTCCAAGGCTGCAAAAGAGACTGGAGCCCTCCCACACTCCAAAACTGACATCTGAGATACACAGCTCCGAGGCTGTGAAATGTCATCTGCAGCCCTCCCTCCCTTCTCTGCTGGTCTGGATCGGCTGTCAAGCTACAATGTTGGGCTCGAAGTGAAGATCAGGGATTCACAACTCCAAGGCACAGCTGTAATGACGGGCTCCAGGACGCTGGTAAGATGTAGAGCCAGACATGCCACCCCCTATACCATTGTTCCTCCTAGAAGACAATTAACAGAATTAATAACATTCTTAGAAGAGTTTTCGTCCCTCCCCCCCACTGTAGTAGGATGTTGCCAATGAAATAGTCTTTGTAATTTTGGAGTTGACACATCTGCAAAAATAACCCAGGAAGTGTCTGCTACTGGAAATCCTTTCCACTTCACCAGGTATTGTAGGACCGCTCCTTGCCGTTGGGAATCAAGGATGTCCTCTACCTCATAGTAATAATCTCTAATAGGCCCTGGGTGTTTCAAGTGAGGTTCGAGCCATGACTTGTCCACAGGTTTAAGCAGGCTACTGTGAAAAATAAACAAATCAGCTAATCACTTTGCTGATGGTAATCCTTTACAGGGAATAAAATGAGCTTGTTTTGAAAACAAGTCAATTACTGTCCAAATAACTGTATATTCTTGGTTTTCTGGTAGATCTCTTATGAAGTCCATTCCAATATCTTTTCATGGTCTTGTGGGTTCTGCTACCATTTGTAATAATCCTGAAGGCTTTCCAATTTTGATTTTGGTGCTTGTACACACTGAACATCCTTTCACATATTTTTCAATATCCATTCTCATAGATGGCCATCAAAACTGTCTTTTAGCTAGATGTAAGATTTTGAGGAAGCCGTAATGACCTACTTGTTTGTTACCATGACATTTCAATACAATAGACCGTAGTATTTCGGATACATACATCTTTTCTCCTCACAGGTTATGCCATTTTTCATTGTAACCTGAGCTTTATTTACAGACAGTCATGGATCTTCCACTAGTACTGCTAGAAGGTCCATTGTGAGAATCGTTGTTCGTAACAAGTTTATATGATTGTTACAGAGAATAAGCAGTTGTATGAACTCTTCATGTCGACTTTTGAATTGAGGTAGCCTTGATAGGCATCCACTATAGTTTTTCCTGGGAGGAACGTATTTCAAAACAAAATTAAACCATCTGAAATACAACGCCCATCTAACCTGCTTTGGAAACAATCTTCTTGGATTTTGCATGGTTTCCAAATTCTTGTGATCAGTCCACACATCAAAAGGATGAGAACTACTGTCTAGCAAATGTCTCCACATAAGGAATGCCCATCGGACTGCAAATGCCTCCTTCTCCCATATAGCCCAATTACTTTCTGTTGATCTTAATTTTCAAGATATGCACATGGTTGTAATGTTCCTTTTTGTATTTTTTTCAATAATACAGCCCCTACTGCCACATCACTAACATCTGCCTGAATTATGAATGGACAAGCAGGATCTGGATGTTTAAGTACTGATTCAGAGGCAAACAGTACTTTTAACTGATGGAATGCTTCTTGACACTCACTTGTCCACAGTAGCTCCTTATTTGGTTCAAGCAGTCTATTGTTTATATTTTTTTTTTGTTTTTAACAAATTAGGAAAAGGGAGATCAATGGAATAAATTGCCTATAGAAATCTGCAAAGCCTAAAACACTTTGCAATTGTTTCCTTATATTCGGGATTTGCCATTCCAGCACCGTACGAACTTTATTTGGATCCATTCGCTGATATACAGTACCCTAGATAATTCAATTTGGTGGAATGGAATTCACATTTGGATAATTTAACATAAAGATGTGCATCTAACCGTGTTCTGAGCACCTGTCTTACTAATTGAATGTGTTCTTCCATGGTATTTGTATATATTAGAATATCATTCAGGTAGACCAGTACTCCCTGATGTAAATGTTCATGCAATATGCCATTTATTAACTGTATAAAAACTGTGGGAGCTCCTTGTAATCCAAATGGCATGACATTGAAGTGATAACTTCCTAATGGGTACTTGAAGGTGGAACCTTGTGCCAATGTACAGAAAAAGTCTTTTATTAACGGGAGTGGGTATAGTGATTAGATGCATATTGCGTTAAGGCCTCAGAAGTCAACACATAGAAGTAAGCCACCACCTTTCTTCTCTCTAAATAATACTGAAGCAGCTATAGGACACTTCCCAGGTGTAATAAATCCACGTTTCAAATTCTTGAATATATATTGTTGAATCTCTACCATTTCCTTGTGGGTTATGGAGTACATATGAATTTTTGGTAAGCTTGCTCCCGGAATCAACTCAATCACATAATCAGTCAGACTATGAGGAGGCAGAAAATCGGTCCCTTCCTCACTGAAGACTTCCGCTAAATTTTCATATTCATAAGGATATGTAGATTACTGAATAGTTTGTTCATTGTCTTGGAGCATCTTAACAGGTCCCACATGGCCAGTGGAAGGATGCTGTGGAGGGCTGTGTAGAGGAGTGCAAGAAGAGGAGAAAGAAGAGGAACATCCTGTGGTAACACCTGAACCATTAGTGGTCTGTCCCAAAATTCTCAAAGAAAAGAAAGGAATAAAATTAAGTCTACCTGGAGGAATAGGGGTAGGACATAAAGATGTTGAGAGAAACAAACCACAAACAGCGGAGTGGAAGGTGAAAAGATGGCAAGGTGTGGAGGATACTAGATGGACTGCTCCTGGGAGCGAAATCCTGGATATGTTATATTTACAATTTGGCAAAATGACTGTTAGGGATCCACCAATGAGGAAGTCGCAACCTCCAAGGTATAGTTCTGTTTCAGCCCGGGACCCATTATATAGTTCCAGCCCTATGGATTTAAATGACATAGATACAGATAGGGGTCTGGAACATTTAGGGTTAGGATCAGAAGTATCCATAATACATCCTAGTAGAAGAGTAGTAGACCCAAGGACATTAAGTCTTCAGATACAACAGAGTGGTATCTGTAACATGAACCTGGAATTAGATGAAGTATGGAAGGGAAACAAAGAGAAGGGATTAACATGATACCATGGGGTGTACCACTACAGGGGAGTTGGGGACCCCCTCGCCTGAATGTGGTGCTTGATGTGAATGCCAATAAGGTGGCTGTTATTTTAGGGCAAGTCATAATCATTTTGATTTATGTGGACATTGTTACCCCTCCCATTGGGCAATGGTCATAGCAGTTCCAGGGGTGTTGCAGGGGGAAGCAAATGACTGGGCAGCGGATCTGCACTGCCAGAGATCAGTATCATTATGCAATATTGGAGTTTTTTTGGCGGCTCTGAGAGCTAGATTAGAAGATACATCCACAGAACAGAAGATGATCTTTTGGGCATAAAACAAAAAGGTCGACCTTTTTGTTTTATACATGCAGGAATTCCAAAGACTAGACTACTCACACCAAGTTACTCACACTTGTAATAGTGTTGCAATTGTAGATTTATTGCTGTATTCCCAATCATGGCGAAGAGCTTCAACAACAGATAACCATGAAAAGTCAGCATTGAAAACAGTTAACTCCCAACATTGTTTTATCCAACCTGCCCAATTACCTAGCATCTGCCACACCCTAATCTGCCCATTACCTAATTATCCACACCACTGTCCCGTGCCTAATTACACCACACCTAAGGTAATATTATGTTCCTCCCTCCATCCTGCTTCCCATTAGTATCTCAAATAACAATTATCAATTCAAGGGGGGAGGAGCTGGTGTCACAAAGATACTGCATGCAATCTTGAAGGTCTGAGATTGCAGCCGATATCTTTGCCCCTGGACCGTCCAAACGGACCTAAACCGTCCCGAAGAGATGGTGATAGTGAAGGGTGTGTCCTGTAGATCCCAGGGATATCGCAAAATTTCTGGTTGATCCAGGAGAAGCCCTTTTGCCAGCGGCATAGAGGCAGCCATCAAAGCTGCTGAAGTTGGGACAGCTCCAAACAGAAGAGGCTGAAAGAGAAAGTGTGTCGGTTTGGTGAGAATTTTTCTTTTATTATTTTAAGACTTAAAAGGACCTTAAAGGACACCCTAAGGGGAAAAAAAAGATCTGTAAAAGTTTTGACAGAACTGAATAAGAGGCGGTTTTTAAACAGAAGTGTCAAAGTAAGGCTTTGCTTTTTGTTTTGTTTTGTTCTTACGGCTGGACTTCTATCATGATTTTGCACTTGTTAACTGGACTGTTTTTTTCTCTATTTATATCTATTTTTTCTTTTCTTTTTTGATTTTGTAATATTCTAGGTTAGAGGCTCCCTTTAGTTATTTTTATATACTTGTTTTTTTTTTCTTTTTAACTTCTATTACGTTTTGTCTGGGAAAGGAGAGGGAGAGTGAGAGTAAAGAAACTTTGTAACACTGCCAACTAGAGGCTTGAAAATATTTTAGACGAAGCTGAGAAAGCTGAGAAAGAAAGCTTTGAAATTATTTTTCAAGGACACTGCTACGTGATAAGATAGAGGGAAGAGAATGGGAGAGTGTTATTGCAGGTGTTCTTCTGGATTTCTATCAACAAATGAAACTTGGTTTTGAAGCTTGGAGAGAGTTATGACAAGAGCCTTGGATAATTAAATAAAGTGCAGTGTGTCTTTTTTATTCTCTTAAGTTGTGCTACTCCCCCCACCAGCTGTACTGTTCATTTTTTCTTTTTAAAACCTTAATTTTTGTAATATTTCCATTTTTGCTTAATGCTTTAAAGGGAAAGCCAAAAAATTTTCTTTTTTTTTTTCCTTTCCTCTTTGGGTTTTTTTGTTTTTTGATCTATTCTTTTGGTTCACTTTAATGCTTTTTTTTATTTGAGAATTCTCAATTGGATTAAGGTGTTGAAGAACCTGAAGAATTATTTTTATTTTCTCGATTTTTTTTGGTTTGCTCTTTTTAAACCTTTTTTATTTTTCTCCTTCCTTTCTACCTAATTATTGATTGGATTAAGGTTAAGAAGAACCTGAAGAATTTTTTTTCTTCTTTCTTTTTATTATTATTGGGTTTTTCTCTCTACCATTTTTATTTTTCATTTTGGATCATAATTTGCTATTCCATTATTGGATAAGGCTTTAGAACCTGAAGATCCCGAATTGTTTAAAATGAGTAGGAAGTTTATAGCTATTGGCTCCTCAACTTCTACTTCAGCCTCCCCACCATCTGGAGGACAACGTTCAATTCAGACAATGTTAAAGCAAGACAAAGATCAAGAAAGAGTGACTTTACAGAGGAATCCAAGACCTTAAAATAAAATCAGACACCATTGAAAAGAGCATAGAAAATATTGAGCAAAGAACAGAAAATATTAAACAAAGAACAGGGAAAACTGATGAAAAGGTGAAGAATATTCAACAAATGATGGAGAAGTATGATGAGAGATTCCAAAAAATTGAAGAAGATAAACAAAGAGATAAGAAGATTGGAGATATTGATAGCAGATTAAAAGTGGTTGAACAAGATAAAAATGGGATGCTGAAATGGGAGATGGACAGATCAGAATTCTATCTCGGATTTCAAAACATAGAGGAAGAAAAAGGACAAAATCTAGCTGAGATAATGATAGAAATATTGGCTGAAGCTTTGGAAATAACAGAAGGAAGATGATGGATGGAGTAGATGAGGTATACTGAGTTTTTACAAGATATGCAATGAGAAATAACCTATCAAGAGAAGTTCATATCATATTTACAAAAAAAGCCATTAAAACATAAATATTACAAGTGGTAAGAGAGAAAACATTGAAATACAAAGGCAAGGAGATTGTGGTTTTAAACCAAATACCCAGAAGAGTGAGAGAGATGAGAAGACAATACTGATTTCTGACTAAAATGCTATTGATGATGAATTATAGATGGCTAATCCCAGAAGGGTTAATGTTTATATGACAAGAACAGAGATATAGAATTGATTCAATTGAGAAAGCAGAATTATTTTATGCAGAATTTTTTGGAAGGAGAGAGGAAGAGGCAGAAAAAGAGATTTCACTAATTGAATTCCAAGATGACCAAATGGAGACTGAAAAAGAAGAAGGCGCAGTAGGTGGATCAGTGGAGATTAAAGAACAATGTGAACCAAGATCTACAAGAGCTGCCAAACCCAATTATAAAGCATAATCATGGAAGAGAAAAAACTGATTACAATTAATATAAATGGACTTAATTCAGCTGTTAAAAGAAGAAATTTTTTTCACAAATTAGAGAAACTAAAATTTGATATAATCTGCCAACAAGAAGTACATATTAAAAAACAATATGAACAATTGTTGATACAACCAAAATTAGGGAAAATATTTACTTCTTTGACTCAATGTAAGAAAAGAGGAGTGGTTTTATACATTAAAGAGACCATCTTAGCAAAATTGATTTATACTGATGAAGACAGAAGAGTATTAATGTGGAAATAATGGACAATAATACGAAAACACTCGATTGCAATTTATGCTCCGAATGATAAACAAGAAGAATTTTATAAAAAATTACACATGAAAATCATTGAACTGGACTATGTCAATATAGTTATGATGGGAGATTTCAATGGAATTGTAGACAATAAACTGGACGATATAGTAACAACAACAACAACAAAGCAAAATAGGAAGACTCTCCCCAAATCCTTTTTTAAAATGATAGATGAAATAAACTTAAAAGATATATGGAGAGAAAGAAATGTTAAAACCAAACAATATACTTTTTACTCAAATAGACATTTATCATGGTCCAGAATAGATATGATTTGGACTTCAACAGAACTAATATTTAATATTCAAGAAACAAATATCAAAACAAATACTTGGGCAAATCATAATCCAGTGACAATTAAATGGAAAGAACAAAAAAGAAGATTGAGATGGACGTTAAATAATACTATTCTAAAGGAGAAGGATTTTATACAGCAGATGGAGAAAGAATTGGCTCTTTTCTTTGGAGAAAATAAAAAAGAAAACACTTCAGTCCAGAATGTATGGGAAAACAATGAAAGCATATGCTAGAGGCTTGATAATAGACTACACAAGGAAAAGGAATATCAGGAAAAGGCAAGCCACGGAAGCTTTAGAAGATGAGTATAAAAGACTTGAAAAAGAATGACAGAAAATGCCACAGAAAAAAGACATTAAGCTAAAACTGGATACAAATAAACACAAAATGAGTTTAATTGAGAAAGAATTAGCACAGAAAATTAGAAGTGCTAAACAGAATTATTTTGAGGATGCAAACAAACCAGGTAGATGGTTAGCATACAAATTGAGAAAGGAAAAAGAATCAAGGAAAATATCACAGTTAACAGATGATCAAGATCAAGTTTGCCACGGCAATAAAGAGAAGAAGGAAATCATTCGAGACTTTTATGGGAAATTATATGAGCAAGAGAATATTGAGGAGGAAATAGTTAAACAGTATTTACAGAATGCTAATCTACCTAAGATACCTGAAGAGATTGAAAAAATGTTAGAAAGCAATAGAATCATGATGGAGTTAACCAAAGCACTTAAGAAACAAAATAATGGGAAGGCACCAGGTCTAGATGGACTTACGGCAGAATTCTATAAAACATTACAAGAATCGCTGAACCTTCTATTGCTAGAAGTCATGAATGAAGTTATATTAAAGAAGAAAATACCTAAAACATGGTCAGAAGCCTACATTACACTTATTCCAAAAGAAGAGACTGATCCATTACAAATTAAGAATTATAGACCCATTTCTTTATTAAATGCAGATTATAAAATGTTCACGTCAATATTGGCAGAGTGACTCAAAAAATATTTAAATAATTTTATTCATCCTGACCAAAATGGATTTCTGCCAAGGAGACAAATTAAAGATAATATGAGAGTAATATTAGACATTTTGGAATATTATGAGGCTCACTTCGAAAAACAAATGGCTTTGATATTTTTAGATGCACAAAAGGGATTTGATAATGTGAACTGGAGATTCATGTTATTATTATTGGAACAGATGGGCTTCACCAGAAAATTTATTCAAGCAATACAAGCCATGTATTATAAGCAAACGGCAAAGGTAATGATAGAGGGAGAATTAACAGACTCTATCAATATAAGAAAAGGTACAAGACAAGGTTGCTCCCTATCACCTTTGCTGTTTATACTAACTTTAGAAGTGTTAAATAGAAACATTAGAGACAAAAAGGGTATAAAAGGAATGAAAATTAAAAAAAGAAGAATTTAAATTGCAAGCTTTTGTGGATGACTTGGCCTTTATTTTAGAAGACCCTCTAGAAAGAGCACCAAAACTATTGGAAAAGATAGAGGCATATGGCAAGGTGGCTGGCTTGAAAATAAACAAAGATAAGACAAAGATTTTGACAAAGAATATGCTACTAAAGACAAAAAGAAGAATTGGCAGATGTATTGAAAATTCAAGTCATGAATAAGGTTAAGTATTTGGGGATACATTTGACAGCAAGATGTAGTGAACTAAAAGAGAACAACTACACTAAACTTAAACAACAGATAGCACTAGATTTGATGAAATGGGAGAACCTACAATTGTCACGAATAGGAGAATTTCAACAATCAAAATGAATATTTTACCCAGAATTTTATATTTGCTTCAAACAATACCAATTAGGCTTAGAAAGGACTACTTTGAAGATTTAAACAAAATTGTGTTGAAATATATATGGCAAGGTAAGAAAGCGAGAATAAAGTTCAAACTTTTACAAGATGCTAGAATTAGAGGAGGATTTGGTCTGCCTAATTGGGAGTTGTACTACCAAGCTACAAATCTGACATGGGCTAAGGAATGGATAACATTAAGAAATAATAGATGTTGACATTAGAAGAACATGATTTGTTGTTGGGTTGTTGTAACAAAACCACAGGAATCTTCTGTGTGACGGCCTTATGGGGATGTGTAGATGCATCTCTGTCAGGTCCACTGAGATCAATAAATCTCCCTGTCTGAGATTTAGAAGATATATTGCAGGGAACTCATTTTGAACCTCCTATATTCTCAAAACTGTTGAGCCATTTTAAGTCTAGCATAGCTCTCCACCACCACCCCTGAAATGTTTGGAACCACAAAGAGAAGGGATTAGAACCCCTGCCTCTGTTGATGTGATAGGACCAGGTGAATATCATGTATCTCCAGCAAATACTGGATCACGGTCTCCATGATATCTCTCTTTATCCCTTGACATAGGGCATGGCATAAAAGAATTTGGGAATGTGGAAAGGAACTCCAGGGAAATACCTGATCTTACTGTCTCTCAGAACCAGTAATGTTGTAAAGTAAAGTAATGTTGTCCCATCTATCAGCAAAGAAGACCAGCCCAATGGCAGGATCTGTTAGGTGTTCATTTGCGGTGATGGAATGGTCTATTGCCAGTTCTGAGAAATGGTCTCTTGGATTGGGTTCCATGTCTGTTCCTGTCTCTGAACCCTGATCTAACAGTCTGTTGTCCTTGTCTGAAGCCAAAGGACCTCTTTATAAGGGGATCAAACGGAAGCCCTCCGAAAGGACTGAACATGGCGGTAATCTGATCTCTATGGGACTGTGAAAGTAATATCTTACATCTGTCCTGTGTTTCTACCAGGACAGGGTCCAAGGCAGACCCAAACAGTTTAGTCCCATCAAAGGGGGTGGGTGCTAACTTTCACTGATGTTTGGTATCCGCCTGCCAATGGCGGAGCCATAGCAGATGGCAGGCTGTCATTTTGAAGGCTATTCCTTGGGACAAGAACTTAACAGCATAAATAGTAGCATCAGTGGAGAATTCCATGGCTGCCACTATCTTCACTATGTCCTGGTGGGCTCTGATGTTATCAGCCGGAATTGATTCCTGCAGGTGGCATAGCCACCTTAGAGAAGTGCGGTTGAAAAAGGATGCAGCTGTGGTTGCCTTAATGGCTCAGGCATCCGCCTGGTGCGCCCTACAGAGTGCCAACTCTGCCCTCTTGTCCTCGGGCTTTAAAGCGTCATCCGTCTGGCTAGACACGGTGGAAGAAGCTGCTAGGGTCACCACTGGCTCATCAGTTAATGGGGTCTGGAGTGATCCCTACAAATCTTTAGCCAAGTTATAAAATTTCCTATCGTAACCTGTGGGGTTAGGATAGGAGCCTGTGGAAACCCACTGTCGTTTGACATGTCCATAAACATCTTCAGGACCAGTATGACTTCTGTTTCTGTAACTGGTTCTGAAAAATTCAGATCCTCCACCTTTGCCACATTTAAGGTGGGCTTAGAAAGCTTGTTAGGGTTATCAAGGTGTGTTGTGTTCTTGGCTTTGAACAACAAGTATTTGAAGAGTTGAGGGCAGAACAATCCAGTGAATACAGGCTGTTCTGGGGCTAACCCTTTTGTCTTCTGACATGCCCTTGCCTAGTTGTCCCTCCTCCTCCGATCAGGAGTCAGATGCGACTGAGGAGACAGGGGAATAAATGCCCTGAGCTTCTGTAGCCTCCCCAATGTGGTGCAAAGGATGAGATGGTGGTTGAAATTCAAACAAGTTCCTCATCAGTTGGGATGGTAGTACCTGGAAATCAGGGAAGTTTGCCCTGATCTGTCTGGGTTGAGGGTGCCCTTGTTGGTGGACAGGTCCTGGCATCTGAGATCTCATCTGGCAAGTCTGTTGCACACCCTCAGTAATTCCCTGTCTGATCACTTCCAACTAACGGAACTGCATGGAGTGAGGGATCTCCTGGAGGAGACCTTCTTCTGCTCTAAGCCCTGCAGCAGTTGGGGTAAAGGTAGCCTACAGTGCTATTCTGGGTCTCTTGGTATGTTGAGAGTGCATCCCTGCTGACAAATCAACCAAGAACATTGAATCACTCACAGTTCTGATGACTGGTCGAAGGGCCTGAGTAACAAGGACTTCAGGTATTTCTCTTGGTGACCAGGGTAGGCCTCTTTAAGTTGTCGTTGGCCCTGTTGTTGGCCAAAAGGTCCAAAGGGGAAGCTAAAATTGGCCCTGGAGAAGATGCTGCCACTGCCGCTGGGGAGGCTGGTTGTCAGTGTTTTCCAGCCTCCCTAAGGCTCTTCTCCAGATGTTTTTCCAAAGCCTTCTGGGGGAATTTTTCGTATTTTTCCACTGTCTTTGAGGTTTTCTTGGAACGAGAGGCCTTGGTCTTATTTCTAGTCTTAATTGTGACAGATAGTCTGGATCCTGATTCGCTGGAGGAAACAGAGCCTTCTCCTTCCATTGCACGCCTGGAAACATATGTGCTCAATGGTAAGATGTGATTAATTTACTGGCTCCTGTTTCACTTGAGAGTCTGCTCCGACGTGTGGAAGCAACTACTGTCAAATGAGTCAGATCCTTGTGTAAAAAAATAAATTTCAATTGTCATAAATTCTCTGGATTTTTTTTTTGAATTTTAAAAATCAAAAACAATTTCTAAAAAAGTAAAAAAAAAAAAAACTTAAACAAATTTGAAACTGATCTGAATTGGCTGAGGCTTCCAAAAGCCAAATTAGACCTATAAATTAGAGCCTATAGCTCCCTCTGTTAGTGAAGACAGCTTTAAAGTGCAGGCTGGCAATGGCCTGGGAGAAAACTGTCAACCGTCCAGCTGGTCACAGCCAAGAAGCAAAAGGCAGAGAAATAGACAAGAAGAAAAAATTCGAAAAAAAATTTCCTTTAATGCCTAATGCACAAGTCCATTGCAAGGGCTCTATACTGAAGCCCTGAATCTGTGCCTTACCTCACAAGGAGGAGGACAGCTGATCTGACTTAGAAGACTCCAGACTTTGGCCTCTCAATTAAATAGGTTTCCAATGCCCCTCCAAATAGCTTGTCACCTTCTAAAGGGGCTGAAGCCACCTTCCACTTCCTGTGGGCATCTGTCTGCCTCCATGCAAAAACAAAGGTAGCCATGGCCTTGGAGGCACACTTAGCCAAATCAAGAGTAACATCAGTGGTGAATTCCGTGGTGGCTATAATTTTGCTCAGATCCTGATGCGTCCTGATGTCAGATGCTGGGACTCAACTCCTGCAATTGTTTAAGCCAGCCTGCATGAAAAAAGATGCCACTGTAGAGGCATGGACTGCCCAGACCAAAGCCTGGTAGGACCATTGCAGGATATTTTCTGAGCATTTGTCCTCTCCCCCCTTCAATGCATCCTCTGGTTCCATGGAAGTCCCTGAGGAAGATGCGGAACTAATCACTGGTGGATCCACTGAGGGAAGCTGCAAAGCCTTGGCCAAATCCAGATCCACATTGTAGAATTTTTTCTGTGAGGAGATAGATTAAGGCCAGTGCCAGGAGAAGCTTTAGCACTACATCCAGGAATAATCTGGGTGATGGTAGGACTTCTGCCTGGACAGTGGGCTGAAAGAATAAAGAATCCCCTTGGGGCTGTCCTTAAGGGCTTTGCTCTACTGAAGTCTCATATGGGGCTAACTATTCTTGGCCTTGTGTAACAAGGATTTGAATAGGGAGTGGTTAAATAAACCTGAAAATACAGGTGTATCGAATGAAACATCCTCATTTTCTGAGAAGCTAGGGCCACTCACTGCATTCCGAACTTTCCCTAGACTCAGCCTCCTGATGTCCTACCCATTCACTATGGATTAGGGTGGGGGCTTGTCTGGCCATGCAAGAAATTTCGGGCCACTGGTGGAAGGAGCACCAGATGGAATCTGGCTGGTCCCTCCATAACCCAGGGGCAATCCCAGAAGGGCCTAGCAGATGGTGGATCCCTTCTGCAATACCCTGCCTGATGGCTGACGACACTACCTATCTCATCGGATCTGACATGTCAGTCACTGAAGGGGCTCCTGGGTGAAGACCTACATCTGAGGGAGTAAAAGTGGATTGAGCCATGGGTAAAGTCCAGCTAAGAGGTTGACTAAAAGGCTGGCTAAAAGGCTGACTAAACTGAGGGAAGGGAGGAGCAGCCCAAGCAACAGGCCTATTGCACAGGCCTTTTCTGCTTAAATCTTGAGGAAGAGCAGGATTGAACTCAGCAGCTCCTCCTAGTGGCCAAGACTGCGGGATTTGAATATTAACAGTTTCCAAATCTGCCCTAGCAACAGTTGGATGGGGTGACAATTGGCCCTTCCTTTGCTCCTAGCCCTTAGCAAACTGCCGTTCAAGGACCTCATGTCTTCTTTTTTCCATACGTTCCTCAGCTTTGGATTTTTTTTCTTTGTGGCCACAGCTTTGGCTTTAATCCTAGCTGCTACTCCTTGTGCTGAGGAATGCTTTCTGGATCTTTTGCTGTGCCTGAAAGAGGCCAGTGCCATTGCATGGGATTAGGGCTCTTCTCTGCCTGCTTCCCTTTCCATTCCTTCGATTAGGAGTTACTGTTAAACAGTCACTTGTGCCCAGGCCACGCAGACCAGAAAGCCCCGAGGCCTTTCAAGCAGGAGATAGATCTCTCCCACCCCGCAATATAATCAGTCAGCTGTGCAGCAGAAGCTTTGAGCAGCCAGAAAAGGGGAATTAGCCGATTAGTGCAATGTAACCCCTATCGCTGGTCCACTTGCTCCTGCAATGACTTACAGTCCGTAGGTTGATCCGCAGGTGTCCTCAGCACCTGCGGGTGTCCCTAGGAACCAATCTCTGGCCCTGGAAACACCTTGTGAGGGGAGAAGATCCCTTCCAGCCCCCATGCATAGTCTTCTCAGAAGTCCCAAGTCCCCAGGAGTCGCTTGAATATTCGCACCTATCAGCTGTTTACTCCGAGCTGATCATGCTTCTTTTTACTTTAATTTAGAGGTTTTTTCCAAATTTTTTAGCTTTCTCTCTGAGAGAGCCTACTCAGAACATGACTGTCTCGTGAGCAGACTGAGAAGAAAGCTGGGGTATCCATAACAATGGTGGTAAGGTCAATGATTTGGCAGGCTCAGTCACGTGATAAGGAGACATGAGGAATACCCGCACTAGACTCTCTCAGCAGTCTAACAGAGAACTTAGACATTATGAAAATAAAAAATGGTACAAAAATAGACATTTCATTTGGTCCAACTTTCTTTATCTTTCTTTATTAAGAATCCATATATTCTTAACACATTGATTACAACAAAGTAACTCTGCCAATATTTTTTTTATGTGAGTAAACTCCATAATATTAAAACTCCTTAAAATTGTTTATTTTAGACATAATGGTCCTGTTATGACTGACTATTATAAACAGGCATTGAACACTGATATTCTTTCTTCCTTCCTTTCCTTCTTCTGTACTGCAATTTTTTTTCTTTACTCAGATTTCAGAAAACTATGCTTTGTTTTGTTTTAACATTTGAACATTTATTAAATACAGTGACAATTCATACAAAGTAAAGTTTATTTACAAGCTATCTGGAAAACTTAATCAGACTGTGGCTTTTAAGTACTATACAGTTTTGAAAAAAAACCAAACCTGCTTCATGGAGCTCTTGGTTCAGACGTAGTATTCAGCAGGTTCTGGTCATTTCCACCAGTAGTGGAAATTTTGAGTTGTTCAGAGAATTGGCAAATACCACCTCTGACTGGAGATTTTACACTATCCTTCCCCTGCCATGTCCACCAAGCCATGCCCACAGAACTGGGAGTAAAAAAATTTGAATCCCACCACTGCCTTCGTGATATACTATTACCCAATTTGGTAACCTCATTAATGAAGATGTTACCTAGTTGGGTGATGAAACGTCTCTCTCTGTATTGTGGGCCCAAGTGGTGAAAGAAAGCTCAGGACTGTATTGGTTACAAACGTGAGGAAGAGACCGTCCTCCTGCAGTGGATAGACAGTGGCTAAATGATGCACACACCCAACACACACACACACACACACACAGGGTGGGGGGGAAGGGAGAGAATGGGGAGGTAGAGGAAGAGAGAGACTGACTGACTTCTTATGTATCTGAGCAGAGGTACAAAGGAAAAAAAAACCAAATATGATATTGATTCAGAATATCTAGGGAAGAGTTTGACTGTTATAACTTATCCAGCTATTTATTCACTTATCTCAAAGCAAGATTGGTACTATTAAAAGTAAAATAATTGTTCAAGACTCCAACTGATTGTCTGATATATTACCTTCATTTTGCAAGTTTTTCCTTATCAACTGATCTGTCTAGCCAATCCACTTCAACCCTCAAATTTTATTCTCAAGATTTAGAATCTTGTTCAGTTCAGGAAGATATAAAAATTAAATGAAAATGCATGTGGAATATATAAAGCAAAATATATGATGTAATCCAATTATTTTAAAATACTTCCCTTTTAGTTCTACTGTACATTTAACTTTTTATACTCAAATAACCACATGAAAAGACTGTCTTTTTTACATCGAGTTATTTGTGATGAATGATTGCTACATAATAAATAAATAAATAAATGCAGCCATTTATGTTTCCCTCTTTGATTTTTTAGATAAGAAAAAGAAAGTGAGAAAGTATGGGAAAAGCATGAATTGAGTGTCACTTAAAATTCTGTAAATAAGACTACAAAACATTGCCATTTGGAAGCTGCCACAAAAACAGACTACAAATACCTGAAATGTATGATTCTTTTTTTTAGAATACTTAATAGAAGAGAATACAATTTATTTTGTTCAAAAACCTTCCCATATCAATTCATTCTGAGAATCCCTAGCACTTGACAGATAATTTTGGAACTCATCCGAGAGGAATTTCTAGTACTGATTGATACTTGCAAAACAGAAATCAGCGTTCAAGTTAAAATGTATCCAGTATGCTTTTCTATCCATCATCATACTGTATGCTACAAAGAAATGAAAAAGAAACATGGGCGAACATTACTCTGTTCTGTTCTCACAGGTACTCACATTAAGATACTTACGATTGAAATCTCATGGCCCCAGATATGAGTAAATGTCAAACATTATATTCCTTACATACATAATGCTTACATTTTATAAGTGAAGCTCTCAATAACTTTAGGCAATTTCCATCTGCTCACGTAACTAGAGGAATTAAAAATTATAAATTGTTAAGCAATACTAAGACCCTTGAAGAGTTAAGATTCACAGTTTCAGAAATGTTGCCTTATAGAAATGTTTTTGGCTTAAATGCAAGCAGTTTTGTACATAATGATAAAATATAGTAATAGATTATTTGTTTTATAAAAATTAAAATTGGCTGTTATTAAAGCATGGCTGTAATAATAATATGGTAAATATTATTTTTTCAAAAAATGTTATAACTTTAATTATACTAACTAATGAATCCAATCTCTGATTTGTTGCTTTTTTAAAATAACATTCCAGTCATAATATCAATGTACATCTGATACAATTTCAATATTATTAGTATATTTGGAATGTACAAGTTTAACTTTCTATCCTTACTTGATAGCACAACATTTTCTTCTTTTAGCCCCTTTTGTTTTCTGTTTGCTTTACAAAAGAATTATATGATTGGTTACATAATATTCTTGATATATTTGCTGGAAAACCACACTAACAATTGCAAAACAGTTTAGTAATTTTGTGCCAAATATTGCCTCTCCACTCTAGAAAGAACTTCTGAAAATGTTGTGAAGAACTGCTTGGGCTTGTTTCATGTTAGCATCAGGAGTCAAGACTCACTTGAAAACACAGTAAAGTATTAATTTTATTTCAATAAAAAGATTATTTTTATCGGATTGAGCAACTTCGTACCCTCCAGATGTTTTGAATATAAACTCTCACAAATTGTCTGCTGGACAAAGATAGCAGAAAACAAACAAAACATTGCTTTACTTTGATATACTGATATGATTGTTTTTACATGGAGTCTATTATTATGAACTCTAGCTTTAATAATTTTATAGATTTTATTATTATTCTATTCTTAAAAAAATGAAACTTTGCTTTTACAATACCACAATACCATAAATTGTTTTACTTTAATGGCATTGTTCACATAATGCTCTGTTAATATGCTATCAGTCATGTTTAAATCATGATCATCAACATCAATATTTAATATCTTATTAAGAAATGATTTAATATATATATATATAAATAACTGAAATAGGAATAACATTTACAAAGGTCTGTCATAGGGATATATTAGTGCACATATAATTATTAACTTTATATTTAAATTCAGGGCATTTTATCTACTCGTATATTTGTAAAGCATTCCCATTATTTTAAAACTGGTACACCTTTAGCACCTTTAAGAAGGACTGTCAATCATGAAAACAAATATGTTTGCACAGTTCAGTTATATTTGTTAAACAAACTTTTAAAAATCACATTAAACCACAATTCCCAAGAGACGTATTGTGGCTCGTGGTTTGGTTACTTTTTGAAAATTAGTGGGAAACAAAAATGAATATTCTTCCATAAACTCTGTAATCTCAGAAAACCACAACCACCACAACTGCTTTCTGTTCACTATTGGAATATTTTTTAAATTATAACAGAATGATTTATGACAAAAATTTTCAACATCAAAATCAAAAGAGCCAAATTAAAAAGTTTAACTACAAACAAAAAAGGCCATAACACAAAGAAATTCTATGCAAACTCAAAAATTTGAGTATTATTAAAGGTATCTTAAATGCAATGAAAACTATCCCTTGTTTTCCCTGTTATTTCAGAATACCAAACATATGTGTTGATAGGATCAAAATCAGACCCAAGCCCTGGGTCTTTTATTGTTTTTTATAGCATATTATTGTTCTGCAGTCAAAAAACCACACTAAATATTATTTAATATATTATTAATATTTAATAATATTAATAACTATAACATCATTAAATATATTAAAATGTTAATTCCAATGTTTTCTCTTGCATGCCAATTTCTTATGCAAAACATTCTAATGTGAATGAAATATTCAAGCATGTATTTCTATTTCCATTAGCTAAAACAAAGCAATTGATTTTACAGTTAACATTTTTAGTAGGGGAAAAAACTTTGAATGCATTTGATGATGATTTTGATAACTTTAATAAATAGACCACTCAAATACAAATTCACAGTGCTACTTAATAATTTACATTCAGGTACACTTGGACTTACAGTGGGTCACTTGGCAGCCATTCAAGTGGCCGGTTATAAGACTTGGTCAGACCCAAAAAAAGAGAACTAATGACCTGGATTTTAAATTTGGACAGTCAGGTCCTCTTCCTGACAATGTGACCAAACTTGAAGCATTCAGTAACACGGCCGTGTTTGTTTATAGTCCTTTGCCATGTCATGCAATCACATGACAACATTTTATGATGATTTTGCTGAAAACAAGCACAAGCAAACCACTAATTTGCTTTAATGACCACTACAATCACTTTACAACTGCCACATTAAATTAACAACCACCTCACAAAAAAATTATAAAAATCAGGTTGGTCACATTTTACAACCATCATGACATACCATTATAACAGGAAAGCTCCGTTATGGTCTATGACTATCTGCATTCTAGAGAAAACAAATGTGTATAATATGAAAATACAATTTTACTGAACAATTTGTCTTTTTTTTCATAATTTCTAAATAATAATATAACCTATTATTAACAAAAACTCTAATGAAATAATATCTACATAGAGCATTGATATTTTTAATCAAAATTGAGAAACATAGAAGCTATAGCCCTAATTTAAGAAACTATAAATTTCCATATGCCCACTTTTACCCATTAAATCTGGTATTCCATTATACTAAAATAAGGAAACTATGTCTATCCCCAATGCCTTAATATTAAATTATAATTGTGGCTGGACTATTGTTTGTTTCGTGGATTCAATTTTTACTATAGCCATAAAGCAAATATGTGGTTGTTAAGTGAATCATATTCTTTGAAAGGGTGTTGATACTTACCTGACATGCCCGTTCTCTTTCATCTGTGAAGAGCATCCAGTAGTGGGAGGTGCTTCAGTCTCTGCATGTCGAGGCTGGGCTTAATTTGTGGAATGTTCCTCCTCCTCCACAGTACTCCTCTCCAGCGTTCCCCAGTTTTGGCAAAGACAAGAGAAATAAATGCCCTCATCCTCAATACCCTAACAATTTGTTGGCCGAAACAGGACCCCACCAGACAGAAAAAGAATGGGGCTGGATGCTCTTCACAGCTCAAAGAGAATGGGCATGTCAGGTAAGTACCAATGCCCTTTCTCCCATGAGTGTTCAGAGCATCCAGTAGTGGGACATACCAAAGCTTGGCCTGTCCTATAGGAGGGACTCTTTCTGGCCTGGAATCCCCTCCTGGTCCCTGTGGACCCATTGCAGAACTCTCCTGCCAAAGAAGGCCTCAGAGGATGCAAATACATCTATTTTATAATGCTTAATGAATGGCGATGGAGAGGCCCATATTGTGGCTCCACAAATTTCAGTTTATTGGTGTCTGTGTGGCCAACACTGCTGATGTTGCAGCATTCCTTGTTGAATGAGCTGTTATGCCCCTGGGTACCTGCACTGATGGAGACTGATACATTTTCACTATAGCGGCCCATAGCCAACGGCCTATTGTAGAAGGCGAGACATTGTAGAAGGCGAGAACTTGCATCCCTGAGTGTTGGGCTGAAATGACACAAATAAGGCTTCCGTCTTTCTGAAAGCCGCTGTGCAGTTAATAAATATATTTGCAATGCTCGCCTCACATCAAACCTATGCCATTGTAGTTCCAACCCTTGGGATGGTCTGGGACAAAAATTAGGAAGTATCAGCTCTTGTGCTCTATGAAAAACCCAAGTTAATTTTGGGTATAAACATAGGATCAGGCCGAAGGACCACCCGGTCAGAATGGAAAAAACAAAGATTTTCTCTGATAGACAAAGCTGCAATCTCCGAAATACGACGAGCAGAAGTGATCACTACAAGGAAAACTACTTTATACGTCAGAAATTGAAGACTTGACGATTTTAAGGGTTCAAAAGGGCCCTTAGTGAGTGCAACGAGGACCTTGTTAAGGTCCCAGGTGGGATAATGCTGGAGGGTGTAAATTTGTGGTTCCTCAAAGGAAACTCCCTATGCGTGTACGATGGGAAAGAGATAGTAGTACTGCTACAGAGGCCCACTGTTTCTGTACCAGGTCCGAAAACATGGGAGAAACTGGGATCACCTCTGCCTCGATGACTGGTTGGTTGAAAATTAGATCCTCTGGTTCCTCTTCTGAAGGGGCTGGAGTGGTAGAAGGGGTAGACTTGTTTAGGCGTGCAATGTTTTTTGTCTTAAATGAGAGATCTGAAAAGTTGTGGGAGGAAAAAGCCTGTAAAAACAGGTTGGTCAGGAACAAGGCCCTCATCCTTAGACATTCCCCTTTCTGAGGGGTCTGCTTCTGACAGGGGCTCACTGTCATGTATTGATCCTGATTCAATCTCTTCCATTTGATCAATTTGATCCACTTCTTCCTCCTCCTCCTCCTCCTCAGTTGGCCCTTGGATGGGGACTTCCCCTTGTAAATGTACCTGGGTATAGTGCTGCTCTGACCTGGTCAATGACCTCAGTGATTGGGAATCATAATCAGCGATCACAGGATGTTCCCTGATCAGAACTGCGTGTTGAAGACCTGCTGCAATTCCCTGGTGGATTGTCAGCTCCATCCAGGCCTTTATCCTCTCTGGAACTTCCTCTGAAAGAATGTCGTCCTGACGAAGACAGGCAGCCATCAGAGTGAATGTGGCTTTAGGAGCCATTCACGTGGGCGGTGTCCCAGGTACTTGGGCCTGTTGGCTTTGGGGAGCTAAGCTGCACCTGGATGAGAGGGAGAGATCTCAGGGAGAAGGAGGGTGGGAAGAGGTAGACGGACCTCAACTGGAAGAGGGAAAGTCCTGTGAGACCTTGTGCGCCTCCCGTGTGCACTTATCTATCTGTCTTTGTAAAGTTTATGGTGCCTGATGGCATCCCTTTCTGAAGTTTTAGAATTTCCTTTAGCCTGCTTAGGTTTTTGCTGAGACTTGGCTTTGACCTTCAAGGATGAGGTCTGAGAGCTGCTACCGTCTGCCATTTCAACTGAAGTTGATTAACTTTCAAACTTGCTTGCAAGGAAAGAATTTTTTCTGTTTCGGCCAAGGAAGAATCACAAGAACTACCTATCTCTCACGAGTCTGAGCCAAAACTGGAGAAAACTGGGGAGGAATCCCGTGGAGAAGGAGGAGCGTTCCACAAATTAAGCCCAACCTAGACATGCAGAGACTGAAGCACCTCCCACTGCTGGATGCTCTGAATAGCTCATGGGAGAATAAAATGGTTATTCAGTTAATCCATTCTTCTTAATGAACATTTATTTTGCCAAAAACCAGCAAAAATACCAAAAGCTGACAAATACGTCACAAATTATGGTCATGTAACTATATGACCCTGCAGCCAGTTGTAAATGTGAGCTTGTTGATAAGCACTCAAACATGATCACATGACTACATAGGAATGACAGCAGAATAAAGTTTTAAATAGTAACTTTTAAAAGTCTATTATAATTTTGAACCATTATTAAATGACCAGTCATAAATTGAGGACTACCTGTACAAAGGTGTTTCATGACTCTTTTTAAACAGGATATGATATAGGACATATAATTTGGTGAAAAGCCACTAAACTTGTTTATATCTGTGATAAAGATGGAAATAATTTCTTTATTTCTTTTTTCTTCATTCTAATAAACACTCTCACACACACAAATATGGTGGGTATCTCAGTACTCAACTGTCTTGAAAATTGAATTTGATACTCAACATATTTTCATCATCTTCTTTTAATGACCCCATAATCCCTTGCGGCATGGAGTCTGGGCAACTGAATGGTACTAGCAGAGTGTTTTAATGGCTGGATGCCCTTCCTTTCGCCACTGCAGAGTTTTGTTTAGCAGATATATTCTCAGGGAAATATCTGTTTCTACTTAGGATTGAACTCAGACTCCTGATTGTGAAATGAGAACACCATCTCTAGGCTACCACACCATTCCTGTACTCAACATATTTTGACATGAAAATTTTGTCCAAGTCCTTGTCATTCATTTGGTACTTGATATATAAGCTGGAACCTTTCAGTGTGGGCTGCCTCATGACTTCCTCCCCTTTCCAACCAAAACAAAGGGTTATACATTAATCAGTTTGTTTTGTACTTGTTTGGTACTCATTGTCACAGTTTAGTTTGCATTAGGTTTGCTATTTTTATTTTTTTTATTAATTAATAATAATTTAATTAAATACTTTAATTATATAATTAATATAATATAATTTATTTTTAATTATAAAAATATGATTATTATTTTTAAATAGAAAAGCAATATAGCATATATATCGCATTGAATCACAATGGTTTACTTTTGGTTCCTGATGAATTAAATATGTGATAGACCACCCAGGAAATCATAATTCATAGAATAGCATATCACATTTAAAAAAAGTCATTACATCATACTATAATATATCAATTTAAATGATGTTAAGCTTGAAACCTGCCTTCCATTACAGTGGTTAATTTCAAACAGATTTAACAAAAACAGACTGGTATAGTAATCAAATAATAGTTAATTAAATATGATACAACAAGCAATAAACAGTTACATAAGCAAGGAACAAGGCATATTCAGAATAAGAGTTTATGAAAGTTGAATGGAAATCCTAGATGTTACTGATGGGAATTTTATGTCGTCATGTTTTACAACTGCCAGACAGAAATTAATAGTCTTCTTAACTAACAGATAAGGGGCTATGTTCTTTGCCAAAGCTTGCCAGTTTACCAGAAGTACAACTTACATTAACTATGAAAGATGTTTTCATATGAATAACATAAAGAGTTTTAATTTCATATTACGATACATTAAGTTAATTCTAAGTATCCATATTTTAGTAGCTTAAAGGACATTAACAACTGTTGTCTAATGAATTTATTTATATATTTCTTGAAAGCATTCCATATTTGTAGTTTCTTGTTCTATTTTTATCTGCTTACAGACCTGATTGCTTAGTCCTTTGAGACACTTTGTGCAAACTGGGCCAATTATTTCATCAGTTCTGAACAGTGCTGTTCAAATAAGGTCATGTTTAATCTCAGCAGAATAGTGTCAGGTCTCAGAAAAAATATTGAATATATATGAAACTAATATATTACGTTTCACAACAGAATTCACAATGTATATGCCTCATATTTCACATCTACATTAAGAATTAATAATCATTCTTGTAATAGATTAAAGAGCTGAGAATCTTAGAACATGGGTCACCAACCTTTTGGACCTCAGGGACTACCAAACTCATAATTTTAAATCCCGCAGACCAGAGACCCTGGGAAAATCCCAAAAAAAGTCTACAAGAAAATCCCCCACTTGTTTTCCTACAGATCGATCATTCTTTATTTGGGATCACAGGATACCATCTCTAGCTCTGTTCTCAGGGGAGGGAGGGAGAGAGAAATAGAGAGAGAGAGAGAGAGAGAGGGAGAGAGAGAGAGAGAGAGAGGGAGAGAGAGAGACTGACTTTTGGCTTCATGCAAGGAAAGCAGCAGAAGCAGCAGAAGTCTTTCTCTTTCCCCCAAACTCCACCAGAAATGAGTCTTTGTGAAACTTGTCGTGCCAGTGCAGTCTCTTGGAGCAGGATGCCTTGCAGGGTCCCAAAAATTCATTTCTGGCAGAGTTTAGGAGAGAGAAAGACAGACTTTTGCTGCTTTCCTTGCCTGCAGCCAAAAGCAGAAGTAGACAGAAACAGCCCAGTGGGCAGGCAAGGTGTGTGGGGTGAGTGGGGCAAGTTCCCCCCTCCGCTCATTCCCCCCTCCCCTCACTACCTCATGTTGTTCGCAATGCAACGCAAGCCTTGTGTTCCCACGGGTCATGTGGGTGGCGCAGCCTTGTGTACCCAAGCAGCCTGGATTAATTGCACATTTCTCTGTGGACCACCAAAATTTTCTCACGGACCACCAGTGGTTCCCGGCCCACTGGTTGGCTGTCACTGTCTTAGAAGACTAATACTATTACAAAAGAACTATCAATTATAAACAAATTCAGTATTTTCTGATTGTTCCAAGATTGTTTTTAAATCTTGATGTAAAAAAGTAAAAAACTATACCTGCTTTAAACATCAACATCATTCCATAAATCCAATTATAATTTGGCTGTCATGGAAGAGATTTCAAGTGCTTATACTGGAAGGTAATTAAAGTATAGGAAACTGAGCTATTTAAATTACTGAAAGTTATTTTCAAAATAAATAAATAAATTACTGAAAGTTTTGTATTTGAATATCCCTTTTCATTAGAAAAAAGGTGATTATTTGTAAATGTAAAAATGAACACATTTCCCAGCCATGTGATACATGGTAGGAAAGGGAAACAATATTCCTCCATATTCCCTGAATTACAGCTCCACGAATTCCTGACCTTTGGCCATGCTAAAGATGTAGGCCAGAGGCCCCCAACCTTTCTGGTTCTGCAGACTGGCTGGCAGCAGTGGCAAGAGAGACAATGGTCCCATGCTAGTGGTGGGCACATGCACGTGCATGCAATTCCATTTGTGCAAATGAAGGATATATTCCATAGTTGATGCTATGTCCAATGGGGGGGGGGGAGTTATCTCGTTAGTTGTGACTTACTTTAGGAGGTGGTATTCATCTCCATTTTTTAAGCCACAAAGATATTTCCACTCATGTGGCCAGCATGACATCAATTATTTCCATATGGCATCTTGCTCCCTTCAGTTTTCATTCTTTTCAATGTTTGATTGTAGGCATGGCATATTGTCCAATCTAAACTCGGGGTGGGATTCAACCGGTATTACTACCAGTTCAGTGACTATGTTTTGCGCATGCAGAATCGGTAGCATCCCACCCCTGTCTTAATTCCATTACAATATGTTGGCTGTATATATGAACCATGCTGAGTAGTGATTTTCAATGTTTTTCTATTCAGCTTCAGATCGTCCATATAATTGTCCATATAATAATGGCCTGACATATTCAATACAGTTGACAGAGGAATCAATGCAATGACAATCAGTAGTAGTGACAGAATCATTCTCCTTGAAAGATTCCTCTCTTTATATTAATCACTCCCACTCTATCACCATTGGCCAACAACTTTTTTCTTTGTGCCACTGATCTTTGCACAAAGTTTCTAGTCTTTTTATGATACTTGGCACTTGATTATCTAGCACTTGATTATCTAATCATGTGTCAGAGAGTCTAATGCCTTTTTATAATCATTTCAAGCGACATTCAAGCTGATTTTCCTTCTCTTGCAACTGTCCAAAATCATCTTTTATTCCTCCGATGTTTGAGAGGTTTCCTTTCTGCTCAGGTGGAAAGAACTTGTTTTCAATTAGATCAGTGCTGTCAACTCCTGACCAGTGGGCTGGATACATCATGTGCTGGCCACGCCCATGCCTGATTTAGCGAAGGGGGAAACAATCCAAATATTTCATGAAATGGCACTGTGATGTGAGTTTGACACCCCTGAATTAGATGCTAGTAGACTGCATCAACCACCACATCAGTTAGAAAACTGAAAGCTGGTAAGCAGGTAATTTGCTTGTAGTTTCCTGATACTTCCCCTTTTGTCAGATCTTTCATTATCAAGTAGGTTTAACCCAATATTCAATTTTACCACCTTGCTGCATAATGTTAAACTGCTTGTAATGAGTAGGTGCAAATCAGTCAGATGTTTTATCAAAACCTATGCAGTTCTTTCACTTTGCACTGATCAAATTTTGATCATCCCTGCCCTTTTCTCCACTATTTCTGCTTCTATTTTTTTTTTAATTTAGTTTCTTTTTTTAATTCTTATCCACTTTCTTTATTCAAGCTGCATTCTTCTTGTGTTTCTTTAGGTTGTTGCTTAGCTGCACTCAAAACTGCACTGTTTCTTCTTTGTCAGTTATTGACTGGTTCAAAGCAGTCCCTCCATTGATGGATTGGTAGAAACATTTCTGATTCATGGAAGTTGAAGGTTATGCCGATAGTATGCAACTCAAGCTTCATATCTGCTGATCTTCTTGGCTTTATTTGCTGTTTTATTAATTCCAATACTTCTTCAATCTTCCTTGTTTGTGATATTTCTTAATCATGTATTCTTTCTTCTTGTTCTTCAATTTATTTTCTTTCATTTGTTCCAGCTTGCTTGCCTGTGATCTCAGCTTGTCCTGTTTTCTAGACTGATCTTCTATGGTGAAGGTGCATTGTTTGCCTTTTCTTTTCTTCTTTGTTGATTTTGCCTTCCAGATATTCAGTTACAACTGCACCCATGCTGTGCATTACTTGGTTTTTTTCTTCCAATGAACTGGTGCTCATATTTAATCCTATAGTATTGTACTCTTTTAATACTTGTGCTAGCTCTTTCTTTAGAACAAGTTTCAATGCAAGTAACCTTATTCTGTTTTTCTAGATGTTCATTATTCTTTGTTTCAATCCTTTTTTTAGTTTCAATGCTTTCTGCTTTATGAGAATTAAACAGAGGAGAAAGTGCCTGGATTGTGAATGAAAAGGATTCAATACCTGTGCTGCCTTCCTCTACTGACTCCCCCTGGTTTGCCTCTATAGTCTAAACAAGTGGTTCCCAAAGTGGGCGGTACCATCCCCTGGGGGGCGGTGGGATGCTTTGGGGGGCGGTAAGAGGCAAGGAGGGTGGCAAGGGGACGCTAAGAGGTGGCAGTGGGGCACTGGAGGTGGGTCCCTCACAGGGCACAATTCAGGGTTGAGATTTTACCAGTTCACAAGAATTGTTACCGTTCCAGTAGGTTGAAGAACTGGCAAAAAGGGCCCTGACTGGCCCTGCCCCCTCCTCCATTTTCTGCTGTCAGTCAGAAAATATCATTTTCTGCTGTCAGTCAGATTGTTGCATGTGCAACAATCACTGACAGCATTTCCCGCCTGCCCCACCCAGTCACTCCTCATGTAGTGCATGTGCATTCGTTTCCCATTTTCCCGCCTGCCATAGCTACCAGCACCAGCCAGCCAGTCAGACAGCCTGCCCGCCCTGCCTTCCTACCACCATCTGATCTAGGTGAGTTATACTCTGCACGCCCACTCCAGCTTTCCTCCACTTTCCTGATGTGCCTGCCTCAAACGCAGTGGGAGTGGAGGAAAGCCAGAGTGGGTTTGCTTTCCTTTTCAAATGTCCCGCCACTGCTGCATTCAAGGTGAGGCCCCGCAGGTCACCCCATTGAGCCTCTTGCATTGGAATGTGCAGCAGTCAATTGGGTGAACCTGCGGGACCTCTCCTCAAATGCAAGGGTGGCAGGATGTTTGAAAAGGGGAACAAAGCCACTTCAGCTTTCCTCCACTTTTCTGACGTACCTTCTGGATTTTCTCCGCTTTCCCGACATGCCTGCCTTGAACACAGTGGCGGTGGGATGTTTGAAAAGGAGAGTAAAGCCAGAGTGGGTTTGCTCTCCTTTTCAAATGTTCCACCACAGCTGCATTCGAGGTGAGGCCCCACAGGCTCACCCCATTAAGCCCCTTGCACTGGAGGGTGCAGCAGTCAATGGGGTGAACCTGAGAGAGGGAAAGAGAGAGAAAGAAAAGAAAGAGAAAAGGAACAAAAAGAAAATGGGACAGACAAAGAAAGAGGGGGAGATGGAAGGAAAGGACAAAAAGAAAAAGAAATAAAGAAGGAGGGAGGGAGGGAGGAGAAAGATAATGAGATATCTATTCTAGTTTAATCACCTGCTCCAGCAGAGTTAGAAGAGAATGTGTGTGTTTGTGTGTGTTCTTGTAATTTACCAGTACATTTTGGTTTTGCCTTCTTCAGAATTGGCACTGTAATACTTTGGGAAAAAGTAATTTTTAGAGTGGAGGTCTGGTCCAATGGATCCTGTTTAAGCCTCAACAAAATGTGAGAGCTTCCACAAAATCTTTAATTACTGTAATAGAAGCCAAAGATGTTTCAATGTGCTGGCAAAGATGCTGGCAAAGATGTTTCAATGTGGGAAAGGGCCTCTAAACTAGACTTCATTTCAATCTGATGCATCAGTCTCTGTTTCTCTCTGTCTCTTTCTCTCTCTCCCCCCTCCTCTTCCACTCTTTCTTTGTCCCTTTTCTTTCTTTCCATTTTCTTCCTTCTTTCTTTTCTCTCTCTCTCTCTACCTGTCTCTTTTCCCTCTCTCCCTTTCCTTCTCTTGGGCTCACCCCATTGATTTGGTGCACCACTCCGCTCAGACACAAAACAAATGAACAAGAATCAGTAAAGCATCTCTGATTAGATTCTATTCACTACTAGAATCTAATCAAAGATGCTTTGCCGATTCTAGTCCAATGACCTGCTGCAGCAGGGTTAGAAGGGAGTGTGTGTGTATATGTGTGCATGGCTGTCAAAACTCCAAAACAGGTCAAGTAGCTCTGGGAAGGCCAGTCATAAATTAGGACACTTGCTAAGCAACCTGTCATTAAGTGAGGACCACTTGTATTTGGTTTGCCAGTCACCAAACCATGTCCACCCAGTCACGTGACCAGCAAGCCACACCTACCCAGTCACATGACAAGCCGCACCGCACCCAGCAGGTCATGTGACCAGGTCACACCCACCCAGTCACACGACCAGCAGGCCATGCCCTCAAATTACACCACGCCCACAGAAACTTGAATCCCGCCCCTGGGTGGGGGGCACTGAGGATGAGTTTGTAGCACCATGGGGCCAGTGAACTGAAAAAGTTTGGGAACCACTGGTCTAAATTAACTATGGCAAATCTGCTATAGGTAGACTTTTGCAATTTTGTTTCTGTTAATACTTTATTGAATAATACTTTATTGAATAATAATACTGTTTCTGTTAATACTTTATTAAACATTGATCAGCTAGTCTTTGTTCTATCATTTTTGATTCTGAATCTTGTTCTTTCCAGAACTAGCACATTGTTTCTTATATTCTCTATTCATTGGACTTGATTTATAATAACAGACAATATATTACTTGTTTCAATTTTTGTATATTTGCTGCTGTTGGCCCTGACTGCTCAGCCAAAAGTCCTGAATCCTTTACCCATTTATCACTAGACATCCAGGAACTCCAATACCTCCTTGTTGACCTGGACAACATTCGATCTGATATGGATTTCTATAAATTACATCTCACCATATTATTTATAGGAGACTCATTCTTCATCTGGCTCATCTGTCCAGTATGTCTGATCCTCTGGCACAGCTCTCATATTCCTCAGAGCACACAGGAAACACAAGCCTCATATTAAAAGTAGTGCCTCATGGAGGATTTATTACTATAATGGTTTGTTGAACTGTCAGCCCAATGGAAATCTCCTTCATGACCCAGCAAAAAAGTCCTACTTTCCTTCCCTTCACCCACCTCCTGAGTTCTGGAGATCTTCAGAAGCTGAGTGAGGGATTGTGGGAGGTGGAAGTGGCTGTGGAGACCTCAAGGGTGGGAAGTGACCATGGGATGTTCCAGAGAAAGAAGGGAAGCCATGGGATGCCCAAGGCAGGTATCCCTGAGACATCCCATGTGCACTTAACAGCCTCTGCATTTGTTTTACATATGCATTGGGGAAATCCAAGATGGGGGCTCTTTGACTTAACGAGTTTCATTTAACTGGATTACCATCTTAATAGGCAGACTCCATTATTATCATAAGTTGAGGTCAACCTGTATTATTTTAATGAATTTAATGGAAGCCTGGAATCTTGTTGTGGAATATGTTGTAAAAATAAATGTTATATCTTGTAGAATGAATATTGAGATACCACACATCAAAGGTGTCAAACTCATGTCATCACGGCAACATCACGTGATGTATTGGGGCTTTTTCCCCCCTTCACTAAACTGGGTGTGGGTATGGCCAGCATGTAATACATCCGGCCCATGGGCCAGGAGTTTAATAGCCCTGCTATTAACATTTGAATAATGTGATGCTGTGGTCTTCCATTTATAATTAACCTTTATAAATATAATCAATTTTTATAAGTTTTACTATGCAAGATTAAATGCAAGGAATTGTGAAGGATCTTATTTAACCGCTTTGAAAAAATATTAGTGAACTAAGTATTGTTCTGTTGCTTTGTCCTTAATGCTCACAAGCATGCAATTTATTTTTAATATATATTAAATATCCATAAATTTATAGTAAATATTTCTGTAAGTATGAAGGTATCAAATGAAAGTAAAATTTACAAATCCTGTTAAGATTTACAAACATTTCATAACATTCTAAAAGTGAACCAAAGATGACATTAGGATGACAGTTTAAATTTCATTTAAATTTTCACATAGTCATTTCTTAGTCACAACAATTACCTCAGAAAGGTAGATATTAACTCCATATAGATAACTTCACAGAATTAAAAGTGATTATTTGCAATTATTTTCTTAACTTAATTTTCATAGTTGCAAATAGCACTATACTGATAAAAAGAAAGGAATTATGAGATGCTTCTCTCAGTGATATTTGCTAGGAAACTTCCCACAAAAATATTTTGAGAAAATTATAGAATCGGCAACCAAAATGAGAATTTTTTCCTAATGTGAATTTTAAGAGAGCTTTTTTTTCTTTTTTTCCTGGAATATCTCTAAATACTAATATAAAAGTATTATATACTTAAAATGTATTTTGAGTTTTCAAGATTTAGATTTTTTTTAAAGAATATCTGATTAGCTAACTTCCAAACAAAACTTTTAATGTGCCAAGCATCAAATACAAATTACAATAGTCTACTTCATTAGATCTTTTTCATTAGGCATTAGGATTTTTCATTAGATTATTTTCTAATCAAATACTTTGACTGAACACTATCAGGAAAATGTTTAAATACTCATAAAATACACATTGCTAAATATAAGTCAAGCACTAAAGTGAATATCCATTTTAGGCAAATACATAATTTTCTAAAAAAAAAAAAAAAAGACCAAACAAATGGCAAAAAAAGTATAGCTTTTTATAAGCTTACCAAGCTTATACTGCAAACATTATTAACTGATGAGATTTTGTGTGTGTGTGCTTCACAATAAATGAAAGAGGATATAGAACAATTTCTCTGTTCTGAGAACACTTTTTTGCTATCCAACTGTCCCTTATATACAAATGCATAATTAAAATATTATAGTATATAAAACAAATTTAACAGATAATTTATGTCCTCTACTGCATTTTGATTTTATCCAGGCATTCCTTGCTATTAAAAATAAGGTATCTATTCTAACCAGAAATTTAGGGCTTGCTTTCAATTTCTAAGACATTTCACATTATTGCACACAATATAACTCTAGTATGTATGTATGTATGTACTATATGTATACAAACACATTTTACTTTCAAATGTAAAGTAGATATTTAGGGAACACAGTATATTTGAACTATGATATGACACACTTATCATTGATAGGTTTTGCTTTCCAAGATGGTTGTGTCAGTTCTTCATGTTTCAAACAATTGTTGAGCAACTTAGGAAAAAATCTACTGTACAACAGCTGAAGGAAAATCAACAACCATTGTCCTTGTAACTGTTTTTATATCTGTATCATTCCTTAAATAGTAGTAGAAGCATGCTAAAGAGATCAACATCTTTCATATCTGAAACGGTTAAAACTTTGTTTTCTTTTTTAAGGCTACTTCTAGACTCTCCCAAATTGAAAAAGATCAGTTTTAGATACCTGAGAGGTAAGAGCAAATTACACAAATTGCATGTCCGCGCTTAGAGAAATATTCTGGATGGAGACGAAAAGATTTTGGATCAATCCTGACAAGATTTAATGACTACAGATGTTTTAGTCCCCTAGTCAGGGATATTTATACTTTTGGTCTTGGATAGGAATGTACTTTCCCATTCAAGGCTACTATGCAATTTGTAGGCTCAAAGCTCCTGCTCAAGAAGCAAGTGACAGCTATAGCCAGGAAGACCTTTAAAGTTCACTTTGACCAGGAAATAGTTACTCATGTTCTAATCATCTCATAATTGGATCATTGTACAAAAGGCTGCCCTTGAAAACTATGTAGAAATTAAAGCTGGCTCAAAATGCAATGGTATGGCAATAATGGAAGTTCTTCATTTTTACCAAGTGCTTCACAAGCCGCATTGGCTACTACTAGTTGACCTTGGGAAACAATTCAAGGTGTTGATCATCACTTATAAAGTTTTTTATGGCATAGAACTTGGTTATTTGAGGAATTACCCATTTTCAACTGTTTCTGCCATTTCAAAACATGTAGTAAGACCTCCTCAATTAAATATTGTCATACTGTGATGTCAAGACAGTGTACTGTCTCTGTTATAAACCCTATCATATGGAAAAGCATCCTCTAGACATACATAAGGCCCCAAGTCTCTTAAGACTTGGCTAGGTCCCTAGGCCAGGATTTTTTTTTTTTTTGGGGGGGGGGTAGGATTCATTACATAGAATCATAGTCTGGAAGAGACCTTGGAGGTCTTCTAGTCCAACCCCCTCTCCAAGGAAGGAATCCTTTTACCATCCCAAACAAATGATCATCCAATCTTTTCTTTAAAACCTCCAGAAATGGAGTACCCTCAATCTATGAGACAAGCTGTTCTTACTCTCTAAGAGATAATTGTTCTTACTATCAGAAAATTTCTCATTTCCAGATTGAATCACCCTCTGATGAGCTTCTATCCACTGCTTCTTGTCTCAGGTCTGCATAAATTGACACCCTCATCCCTGTGACATCCCTTAAAGCACTGGAAAACTGATTTTATGTCTTCCCAAACTTTCTCTTTATTAAGCTAAACACAACTAGTTCTCTAAGCCGTTCTTCATAAGATTTAGCCTCCAGACCCCTTATAATATTTTTTGCATTTCATATGTTTCATCTGGGCAGACATTTTTTATAAAAAATAAAGCAAAAAGTAAAGCTTTCTCCTGTTCAGTCCTGTCCAACTTTAGGTGGTAATGCTCATCTCAATTTCTTTGCCGAGGGTACAAGTGTCCTCTGAAGAAATTTCCATGCCCATTTGGCCAGCATGACTATACAATTGAGGCACAAGGAATGCCTTTACCTTCCCACTGAAATGTTTATATATATCTGCATACTTTGGAACTGCTACATGGGCAGGAGCTGGGACAAGTAATAGGAACTCATCCTGTTGCACAGTGCTTAGGTCTTGAACCTGGGACATCCTGGGCTTTCCAGCCCAACCTGGGCTTTCCAGCTGACAAGCTTAGTGTCTTTAATGTATCAGCCATCACACCCTCTTTTTAAAAATACTGTATACTGAAATACTACACATATTGTTCAGCTACCCAGAGACCTTTCAGTCAGGTGATTCAAACTACCACCCAACCAATCAATAATATGCACAGGTTTGAAAAATACAATTTACATCTACTTTCTAGTATTGTTACATATTTAATGTATAATCTATTAAAAAAATTCCTGAGTAATCATAAATAGTATGGAACTTAAATATCCTATATATGTATACATGTATACATGTATACATGCATACATGCATACATACATTTCTTTTTCATGCATTATAACATTCCCAACAGCCATGAGTACTAGAACTATTTTTCTTGGAAGGTGATTCTGATGCTTTAGCGTTTTACTTTTACTTTTCTGCAACTTTTCTAAGTCTACAGAATCTTTCAGGAACCAAAATTAGAATAGTATATGATATTCCTAATGCAGCCACATCAAAGATGTCACAAGAGGAGCACGACAATAGTAGTAATTTAATTTCTCTCTCCTTCTTTAATAGTACCTAACACAGAATTTCCCCTATCATCTAATTCATCTGTACTGCTTGGGCATAGGATTACACATTTAAATTGAAAGTTTCATATAGTTTTTATTCAATATACTAGAATATATAGCTTTCTCCTGGCATAATATATAATTTTAAATCCATTGCATATTGCTTAGATAATTCCATGGGAAAACAATTCCACAATTTTGGTATTGCCTGCCTATAGAAGTCATTCCCTCTCTTCATGAATTTTAATAATAATGAATATAAATAAATCATATTCTTGGGTATAATTCAAATCTTATTGATTATTCAAAATGATCATTTTACAATATACTTTTTTTAAAAAAAGCCAATACAAATTAATTCATGGATAAGCAGAACTTAATCATGCAATATCAGTTTCATTTTTCTCCTAGAATCTTCCATCATCCAATTAGAGTAAAAGTATTAATTTCCTAAAAACAGTAGTAATTTCCTAAAAACAGAATGGAATTTACAATTCCATGCAATAATCTATTCCAGTTATCTCATCTTTTCTTCATTTTAGCAGTGTTAGAATTTTTGTGGTGGAAGCAGAAGCAAGAAAGAGATATGTTATTACTGTCATTGTTGAACAGAAAGTCAGAAAATCTTGGTAATCTATGGAACTCAACAAGAGATGTAACCTTATATTGCAGTTGTTAAATACCATCTTCCCACCATGAGCTAATAAGTATAAGGAAAGAGCAGAGCTTAAAGATAATGGAAATTTTCACTTCAGCAAACAGGAATAACTAAAATGTAAAATGTAAACAAAAATTCTTAAAAGGTACAGCAGGATGATGAAAATGATGATGATGACATGGATTATTACAAATATAATTGCTAAGAGTTGACAATCACCTGGTTGCATATAATCAATCTAAACCAGGGTGTCAAACTCGCTTTGTCACAGTGTAGTCACATGATGTATCGGGAATTTTTTTCCTCTTCACTAAACTGGGCATGGCAATGGCCAGCACATGACGCATCTGGTCCATGGGGCATGAATTCGACAGCCCTGATATAAGGATTCTAAGCTATATAGAAAATGACATCAAATGATGTTGAGGAATCATCCTGCTCCCATTGTTTTCTGTCATTCAGTAAGACCTTTGAGGCGCTGAGCAGATCCCACCCTTAAAACAGTGTCATATGAAGTGACACAGACAGTGTATCTTCTCTGTCATGGCACCTTCCCTCTGAAATAGTTTTCTCCTGACATTGCCCCAATGCCCTGGCCCTCCTGCCATTCAAAAAAACCTTGAAGATTTGGCTCTTTCATCAGGCATATGTTTGTCTTGGTGGAAAATTTTATTGATGAATTAAAGCTTTCATCTTCTTTCAGTTTTTACCATACTATATATTGCTTAACCTGTCTGTGATCCAGAGATAAGACAACTACTACAATCAACTTCACACAAATTATATTTAAAAATAAGTACCTGACATAAATACTTAAAAAATACTAGAAAAGATCATAAAGCTATTGGTTTTCAAGCACTTAGAAAGGAACTAGGTGATTATCAGAAGCCAGAATACTTCATTAAACATTGATCAGACAAGACAAATCTTACTACTTTATTTTTGACAAGGTAATTAGATTATCAATGACAAGTGATGGATTTGGTGTATCTAGACTTCAATAAGGCACCTGATAAATGGTCCCTCTATCAGATTGATTCACACTTTGTTGAACAATCATACTCAATACAGAATCCTTAATAAATCTATTGTATATGTAAACAGAGAAAAGTACATGGTAGTCTATCTCAGGGTTCATCCTGGGTGCAGCACTTTTTAACAGTATTTACTAAGAAAAGATGATAAAAAGATGCTTATTAAATTTACAGACAACTCAGAGCTTTCAAAAAAATTACTAACAGTTCACAATACAGGTTCAAAATGATCCATTTTCAGTTTGGACACTGGGCATTTTCTCAAAACAATGAAGTGAATGGCAAGAAATGTAGAGCTCTACACTTACTTACAAAAAATCATAAAGGCTGTACCTGGCTCAGCAGTAGTATTTGTGAAAAGAATCTGGTTAGCAATAGCAATAGAACTTATATACCGTTTCATAGTCAGCATAAAGCCCGCAACAAGCTTGGTCCTCATTTTACCAACCTCAAAAGGATGGAAGGCTGAGTCAACCTTGAACCTGGCGAGAATTGAACTGTGGAACCGCAGTCAGTTGGCAGTCAGCAGAAGTAGCCTGCGTACTGCATTCTAATCACTGCACTGACATGACTCATCTTGATCTTGATAGATCATAAATTAAGTATGAGCAAAGTGAGATACTCTATCTGCCAAAAGTCTTTATGCAATATTGGGCTCTATCAACAAATGTTGAGGTCATAGTAAGTAATAGTTTTGCTCTATGCTGCACTGGTCAGATTACATCTAAAACATGATCTATCTACACCAAAAACACTGGTTGTCTTAATACAAGGAAGATGCTAAGGAACTAGAAAGAATACAAAGAGTAACAAAGGTGGTGAAAGACTAGATTAAATATATGAAGAATGGTAAATAGAACTAAGTATTAAACATACAAAGTTCTAAAGAAAAGACAACTGAGGAGCCTTCTGATAATCATTTTAAAATTCAATTTGAAACAAAGAACAATTTCTTGACCATGAGATTCATAGGTGCCTCATCACTCGAGGTTTTCAAAGAAAGGATGTAGAGCCATTTGCCCGAAGTAGTCTTAAGATACCTCCTCTAATGAGTTATAAGATTTCCAATGTCTTCCAATCTATGTTTCAATAAAACAATATTGCAAATCATAAATACATAATACAACATTATAGCAATATTACCTCAATTGAATGCCTCTTATTTCCCTACAACCTACGACTCAGTTTTCAACTATTCATCTATCTTCTCCAAGAAAGTGATAAAACAATCTTTAAAGATCTTCTAAACAGTCTTCAGAAAGTCATAAAACTAAGAGCCATCCTTGCTCATATGCTGTTTCAAAAGATTGAAGTACTTATAGAGAATGCCTGCCTTCATGCTTCTTTCACGTCACCTTATGCAGTTAAGGCTCAGAACAGATATTTTGTACTTGTATAGACTGAGCAGTTAAAATATCTGGGACAGGCTACTTCAAAGCTTCCCAGTCCGACAAAGGACTTTATAGGTAATAACCAGCACCTTAAACTGTACATAAAGAGCCAATGCTACTCCTCTATTAACATAGCTACATGACAGTAATTATTTATTTTATTATTTATTTGATTTGTCTGCCATCCATCTAACTGCTCAATTAATTATTTTCAAGTTTTGATTAGGGAAAGTGAAAGATATTGGAGGCCAAGTGAACACAGAACAAAGGATCATAAAAATAAGGAAATAAGGAAAAGCATTTCCCAACAGAAAGAGGGAAAAAGGAGAAAACGTGTCAACTATCTTCCTACTAAATTCTGCTAAAATATAAAAAGAGTAGATATATATAAATATATAATAAGAAAACATATATATATATGTGTGTGTGTGTGTGTGTGTGTGCGCGCACGCGCGCTGTTCAGCTTCCTTCAGGTATTATCCCACGTCATTGTAGTGCTTT
>BLBF01000005.1:37442628-37465319 GCA_015471245.1 Laticauda colubrina | reverse complement strand
TTGGAACTATTGCCTCAAAATATATTCTCTAGACGTATGTTGATAAATATATGTATTATGGGATATTTTATCTTGATTGCATTTTTTCAATTGCTTTGTTTCGGGAGGTTAATTTGACTATCCAGAGTCACTTTTACTGAGTTGTGTGGCTATATACATTCTTTAAATAAAAAATAAAGTTAAATTAACAAAATAATACCTATTTAGTGGTTACAGATTATCATGTTTCAGGAAACATAAATCACAAACCAATGAAAACAAATAAAAAATGTGTATATGTCCATATCTTAAAATATTATATACTAATTATGATAAACTGATGTATCCATGTTGACCGAAGAGGCAATATAACGCAGCACAAAATAAATATCAGGGACCATATAAAATTGAGCAACAAAAAAAAAGATGACATAATTACTGAAAGTTTTAAACTAAAGAAGTTTATATATGTGTGTGCTTTCAAGTCAGTCTTGTTTCTAAAGAATTACATGGAAAGTAGCTTGCCATTGCTCATGGCTGAGAGACTGATTGGCACCAAATCACCCAGTAGTTTTCATGCCTAAAGCAAGACTGGAACTCACAACCTACCATTTTCTAGCTAGTCCATTTAATGGACCAAAGTGGCTCTCATGTAAGATTTTAGCAGTACTAAATAAATCTAGCATTCTTAACAATACTATATTTAGTACTAGAATACTAAAACAAATTAGATTCATAGCAATATTGTTCAGTAAGTGTGATTTATACAGTAAGATGTGATTTGAAATTGACAACATACAAAGTACCTTAAGGAAAGTTGCACTTGCCAGATAGCATATTTGGCCCAAACACAATAAAATATGAGGCTGAGTCATAACTGTCCTAAAATGCAAAGGTTTAAAAATCTCTGAAGTTTGGCAATTATTTAAATAGTTAGTAGTTCTGGAAAAAAAAGTATGACAAAGTCAGAATCATGCAGTTTTAAATTTCAACTACCTAAATTGTTAAACTTAACCAGAATGCTTATAACTATGCTATTAAAAACTGTGTTAAATTTAATATTATAAATATTATATATATATATATATATATATATATATATATATATATATATATATATATATATATATATATATATATATATATTTGTTAAGTCAAAATTATATAAATCTACATAAAGTATACATTTCTATGTAAACAAATGTATTCTACACTGCATTAAATATTGATTCTAATCTGGCTTTTGCCACACATGCCTCTTCTCAATAGTTCTTACTGATTTCAATGCAACTTCTTTCAACAAAAGAATGCTCAAAATATTTATCCAAATGTACAAACATGTCTTGCAAATTGCAACTATGTATGTCCAAAAAGAATTTTTGTAAACATTTGTCCTTTTCACAGTCAAAGGTGAAAATAAATGATCAGCCATTTTAAAACTGTTTTTAAAACAAGTGCATGACAACAGCACTTCAAATCTGTAGTATTGCCTTTTATGCTATGACACTGCAGCCTCTAAGGGTCAGATTAATTAAGATCAACAGCAGCTGCAGTGCAACGTGAGAAGTGCACTGCCATAATTCCCACCAGTCTAGCCCAATTACCTGCAGCATTCCAAAACAGGACAACTGACAACCTTCAAGTCTACCAAGTCATTCATTCCTACCATACATAAAAGCAAACTGAACTCTTTCTCAGAACGGTTACAACTCCAACTACACCTGCTGCAAAGTACAAACATTATCAAGTTTCTACAGATGTTTAAATTGGAACTATGGCTAAAGGTGATTATTACACAAAGCCCCCATTTAAATCTTAACTTCACAACCGTGCTTTCCAACTCTGTTGTCTGACATACAAAAACAATTCAATAATAAATGCTTTTCTTTCCAACCATGTTAAGAATTAGACCTTATTGGTAGAAAAAAATATATTGAATAGAGTGATTTTAAAAAAAAATTTTTTTTAATTGTTCCAAATCTATGGTATTTGGAAAATCAGAGAAAAGGTTAAAAGACTTTTTGAAGACTAATTTCAAAATAATTTTGTTTGGTAAAACACATAGCATTACAATGAAAATTTTGAATGACAACATTATATGGTTTTTATTTAAATGAACATTTAACATTTAAGTAAGTAAAACTATTTACTTCAAGATGTATTTCTACATTGGACATAACTACTTTTTAAAAAAGAAGTAGGATATCAGTTTTAAGTATTGATTGAAATAACAGTGTACTGGCATTTTTTATGAAAACATGCTAGTACACTGAGCTTTTACATTCATTTCATCACTAGCACAGAACATGAATAAAAAAGAAAGATTGAACAGAATAAAGATTTATCCTAAATTGGATATCTCCCTTTCTAATAAAACAAAAACCATACATGTTTTTCAACAAGAGAATACATATATTAATCATATAATTATGTATCGGTACATCATACAACTTGGTAAAATAGAAATTTAATAAATTTAAAAATATTAACATTTCAAAACCTAGCTGAAGTATATATCTTCTTTCAGTTTTGTCTTTCTCAAATTTCAGTAATTCAATTCACTGATATGTAACATCTGCAAAACAGAGAGGCAACTTTGAGAAATTTCTCAACTATGCTCATTGATAATCTAATCCCAAAACACATTCCATTAAAAATCACTTCCAAATGTTTAGTTGCATATAAATACACTAAGCTTCCTTGACATAACTTGGCAGAATACATCATACTCAGAATATAGCAACATTTTCATTTAAGAATCTTGCTTCAGGAATTCATAGAGATTGATAGCTTAATTGACTTGAAAAGAGAGCAAGAATTAACAGTTCATAAGGTGATACTTTAATCTTTGTAGCACTGTTTATATATAAGGCTACAATCCTCTGCACATTTTACTAGAAGACAGTTTTAAATTATACTCATAAACAGTCATCAGACTCTTCTGTGGTCAGGATTCACTCTAAATATAAATAATAGACTTTTTTAAAAAAAGAATGTATGTTTTTACAAGTGCACAATTCAACTGAGAACTGAAAGAATCTAACTCTTCCCGAACAATAGTAAATGCAATCAGCAAGTCCAAAACCCTAACTCTGTTAAGGGTTAAGCCTTAACAATTATAAAATATATGTAAATATATTTCCATTAGGTAAAAAAAACGCCAACAAACAGAAATGTTCAATACGCACAAAAAGTAAATCAAACTGCCTCCACAACATATATAATCAACATTAATATAAAACATATAGAACTATTATTAGAAACAAACCTTTCATTTTTCTAAAAACAGAAAGTAAAAAAAATGTACAGCTGAGAATTATACCTTTGAATAGCTTGTATTCAATGACTGGACACATAGATGTAAAAAGAAAATAACTGAATTTTGCAGATCACAAGGCCCATAAGTAATCCAATTTGAATATTCAGCAGAACTATTTCTTTATGAATCAGTTCTCAAGTAGGTTGGCAGCATCAATACAATTGTAATAATGTTCTTTTATTTTAGCAACATCTTGAGATAAAGAGAGGAAAGGAAGGGCAAATGCTAAAACTTAAAAGACATATAACTTCACTGTTCAATTATGCAAAATGACATCTTCATTGTAACACATCTTCAAGCATCAGACTGCCAAGTTCTACAATCTCTTCATGCATTAGTTTTAATTTCAACTTCAATCTTAATTATGCATTTAATAAACACTTTAAAAATAAAATCATGAAAATGATTTGATCCCATTTTAGATTTAACCTCTTTTATTTTTTAAATTCATTAACATCTTCCATTTTTGTGTTGCAAACATTTTTTATAGTTGGCCATATATGTGAGCATGCATTTGGCTATATTTAAGATGAAACACGAAACAGGATTACATCCACACTTCAATTTATCGTTCAACATTATTTATTAAATTTTCTTAAAACCCTCTAATACCACACTAGATTTAGATGAGACACTAAAAACAAGCAATTTAAAGTATAACATATAAACCCTCCCTCTCCCTTAACTAGTATTTTAACTAGAACAGGAAGGGTCATACATATTGTTGTCATATGAACAAGTGCTGTGTAACAGTTTTCAAAAGAAATACTTATGGAACTTTACAAAAATGAATTTAAATAAATAAGGCAATTGATTTATCACACAGAATGCAAGAAAATATCAAACCTATTTACAGTTTATCAAGAAAAATGACCAATATTCAATCATGTCATTTCTTGAAAATCTTCATTTGGAAACAATTTGCAGAGTAGGAAACATTCATTAACAATTTAGTTATATGCCAGAATAATGGTGATCATTCTGAATATCTGGCCAGTTACATTTAAACTCTGAATGAAATTTTATGATGAGAAAATGCAGTAAGTTTTAAATACTTTTGTTAAGTTTTTAATGTAATTTTTAAATTGTTTTTTTAAGCTTTCAGTATTAATTACAAGCATTATTTAAAGTCTTATTTTTATTAACGTGATCAGTCACTGTTTATCACATATAGTACATAATATAGTACACATAATACATAATACAAACATATATAATGAGTTACATAATTTTATTACCCAATATGCTCCCAATATGCACATACAAACGCTTAAATATTTCAGCATCCACTATGAAACAAAGTATCAACCATTTCTATCACTAATAATCATACTAAAAGTAATTCACAGTATGAAATTACTAACACATTAACTGAAATTTTATAATTAAAAATATGAATATCTATTTTAATTTAAGAGTAGCGTAATATTAGCATAGTTCAATTTAAAATTTAATTTGAAATAAAGCCAAATGTCGGCAACTGAAAAATGTTAAATTTGATTAAGATTTTTCAGGCTTATAGCTAAAAGGGAAACAATTTCTAGCTCAATTAATAACTGAGTGCATCATGTATATCCATCTCTTCAGGTAAGAATCTAATTCATGTATACCAAATTTATGAAACCAATCCTATAGTGCAACTTCAGTTATACAGTAACATCTACACCTGTTACAGATTACACAAGCTAACTCATGCTATCATTTCCTTCAAAGGGAATGTGTTTACGTCACACAGGAACACAATGAGGTAAACCTCTCACTATCCCTTTTGTATTTTTTTAAACATAGGCAAAGCTTCTATTTTCAGCTGAAGCTTCAGTAAAATGTCTGCATAAGCATCCAGGAGTCAATTCAATTAAACATTTAATGATTATTTAAATTGGGGGGGGGGGAATCTTGTAAAGTGGAAGACAGAAGTCTAATCTTGCTTCGCAGTACATACTTAAGTTGAATATAATTTCAAATTTGCATTGTCAATCATAACATTTGTTCCATCATTCCATCATCTTTAATCTTCTTTATGGATCAAAGAAATATGTGATTTATATTTAAATTAGTGTGTCCAAATTCAATTTAGCAGCTCTGTTATTATCTCAAAACTGTTATTTTCAGTGTTATTATCTATACATTATGTCAACCATATATTGTGTTTCATGCTTACCAAAAATTATATAAGCTGTACCATCAAATTTTAAAACATTTCACATGGAATTTCACCTACACATATCTGTTTATAAAATCAAAAATACTTAAGCACAATATCTGTATCCAAACATAAACTTCAAAATGCAAGACAGCAAAAAATGAAACATTCCTGATGCTTCTTTCAATTACCTTCACAATTGCCTTTTAAACTCATTTTAAAACCCAGACATATCTCTGAAAACAATCAGCAAATGCAAAGCAGTTTTCCTTTCACTACAAGAAAAAAGGCCATCTCAATGGAAAGCTACCACTGTTAGAATTACAAAATCAATGCACTATCGGGACTACAGCTGTTACTGCTATAAACATTAAGAACTTGTTTTAATTTATATTAGGTAATCAGTATCTACCATATGCAGGAATTCAGAAATCTTTAAAAAATATTATGTATATGGTATCACTGTACATTATTCAGCATGTTATGAATAATATGCAATGTTAATGTTTATGTCCACAGTATAACTACAGCTATCTCCTTTTCTAATTAGTGTTATTTCACAATAGATGTCTATTAACTATCACAACTGAAATAACCAAATTCCAAGGAAATATCTGAAGAGCACCACTTTCTTTTATTTTGACTAATATAAGTGAACAAAGAAATGAAATAGAACCAAAGTGTATTGCAAATTTAAGATAAATGGCCTATTCTACAAAGAAGCACACAGGTTTGATTTGGACTTATGGCTTTGATTATAATATTTGACGTTTTCTTGAACAAAATACAAAGGTAAAATCTAATTTTAAAAATATTTATTGGATCAACACAGTTGGTACAAAATAATAAGCTGATTTTTTGAAAAAACAATAACCAAAATCAGTATTTGTTCAGAATTACATTTGATAATTCATTTTTCTACTAATGGTAGTGGTATGATTCTTTTTTTGATCATTCAAGAAAAGAACTGTGGTTTACACCTACCTGGGTAAAAGTCTTTGGATTTAGAAAGCTTGATGGTAGCCCCAGTCTCTTTCTGCAGCTGAACAATTGTTTGTCCTCCCTTACCAATTATAGATCCAGCCGCATAACTAGGTATGAGGACCTTTAGAAAATATTGGCCGTCCTCTGAAAAAAAAAGACAAAAGGTTAATTTATGTAGCAAAATATTTTCTCTCAGATCTATAAAATATGCCTTTATCTTACAAATATAAATACACCGTTCTTTTGTATAGAATGTAATTGTTTAGCCAATATTAAATTAATATCTGTTCTTAAATTTATGGTGCTATGGGATGCAATGACCTAAATCAAGTTATAATTCTAGATATAAAACTGTTCCCGTATGGCTCTATTTAACTTGATACAATAACATGAGCCAAAGTGGATTTCACAAACACACATGCACATGTGTACGTATACACACACACACACACACACACACACACACACAGGCAAAAAAAAATGATCAGGAAAGATCAAAGTCCTTAAAATGGTACAATCAAATTAAAGGAAGAAAATTGTTAGAACTAAAGGATATGTATTATTGCCTTATAGTCTTCAAAGAATACACTGCTTTTTGTCAACCCGGAATCTGAGGCTTTACTCAAAGTTATCCTGAAGAAAACTCAAAATAATGAGGTTATGATAATTTGCCTAAGTAATCCTGATGTATTTCTTCAACATTTCTTGGTAGCAATGATCTCTTAAGCTCATTAAAGGACATTAAGAAGAATTTTTCTCAGTTAAAAGGAAGCTAAAACTCTGCATGCATTTAAAAAGTGACTCGTAATGTAAATGCTTTCAAAGTAGGAGTTAAAAAGTCTCAAAATAGGTAAGAATAATCAGTACCATAAATAAAAGAACTTTTCCTTTATAAAGGAACAATTGTATTGCTTCTTTCACAGGTCTTGCACCATCAATTCTCTGAACTAGGAAAAACACCCTGCTCTGACAGGATTGCATGTAAAAACCAATACACATTTTAAGACCCTTCTTTATTAAACAGTCCAACTTTGCTTCTCGTTTATATATATATATATATATATATATATCATCTTAGAAGTTTGCTTTCATCAAGGAGCTACCTAAGAGCAAGCTCACTTTCTCTCAGAGTCAATGTCCCAGTTGATACAGGTGCATCCCCCACCCACCCAACATTATACAAACGTTTAAATACATCAGCTATCTACTTCTGTTTCTTAACGCTGGATGAATAAATTCACCTCTGCCTCGGTGCATTGTTATGAAGACTCCAGTGCAAATGAATAGGGGAGATGCTGGTCCCGTTATAACTCATCTCATCCAGGAAGAGCAGGATGTTAACTAACAAGTCACCGCACCAAGACAGACAACTCCCGCCCTCCCTCCTCAAACCTCTCTCTGACACACACACGCGCGTTTACACACACCCCATCACAGTGACCCAGCCCCAGGAAGCACAAATCTGTGCAACATTTTCCACCGAAAAGGAAAGTGGTGCCAGGAAATAAGACAAGTTTTGCTGCTGCTGCCGCCGCCGCCGCCGCCGCCGTTTAATCTACCTGGCGACTCACAAAAGGGGGAAGAGGCAACCAGGGGCGAAAGTGCCTTTTTTCCAGCCGCCATTTATTCTTTTAGTTCTTCCAACTGTTAACCACGCGTGCAAGAGGGTCGGTGGAAGAAGACTTCTGAGCTTCTTCGCTCAGAGGGTCAAGGCTGAAAAGCGCCCCCCCCCCCACTCCGCCCCGCCACTACGAATATGTGAAATTAAAATAAAACAGGGCTGCTAGATGCTTGAAAGGCGACGCCATTTTGATGAATGATAACATTTGAGAAATAAGGAATGTTTGGGGAAGGAAAAGAGGGAGAGGCGAGGCGAGGAGGCAGGTAGGAAAGGGGAAGGTGGGTGGGGAATTGGGTAGTGGCAGGAGGAGGAGGAGGAGGAGGGGAAAATACCCACCGCCCGTGTTGGTCCTTTTGGTGCTGCCGGCTTCAGGGGGAGCTTCAAGTGGTCTTTTCCGAGAGTCCGGCGGGTCCAGGTCTATGGGTACCCCAGGATGGGTCCCGTTCTGCTGGATGGGAGCTGCCGCCATCATGTTTGCTGCCGCCGCCGCTGCTGGAAGGATAACTGGCTTCTCCCTTCGGGGTGGGGGGGGGGAGCAGGGAGGGGGAGGAGGAGGAGGAAGGGGCTCGTCCCGCTTCTTTCGCTTTTCTTCTGTCCTCTGAAATTTCAGGCTAATCTGCGAGATCGGTCCGCTCCCCCCCCCCCCAAAAAAAGATGCTTTCTTGGAGTGGGGGCAGGCGCTTATTTGTCTGGCACCGGTGAAACGGGATGCGGGGGGGGGGAGAAAAAAAATGAGAGGAGGGGGGGAAAAAAAAGCACGCTGGACGGCTGGCTGAAGGAGCAGCTGCAGTGCAGTGCCAGCAAAAGCTGAGGTTAAAAAAAAAATAAAAAGGGGGAAGTGGGGTGGGAGGGTGAAGCAGAGACAAAATAAGGGGAGAAAGAGAGGTAAGGGAGGAGGGGGAGAAAGTGAGGCGGAGGAAAGGAGAGAGGGGAAGCGAGAGGAAGAAAGAAAGGAGGGGAAAGCGAGGACGGGAGGAGAGGAGGGGGAGAGCGAGGCGTTTGTGGGGGAGACACAGAAAGAAACTGGATTCAGGGAATGTGCCTCTGTGGCCCCTCCAGAATCCCCCCCCCCGCCTTTTCTTTCCCGGCGCTAGTCGGACGCTTGCAGCTGGCAAGGAGAAGAGGCTGCCGGAGCCGAGAAAGGACAGTTACTGCTTTCGCGTTCTCACGCTCTCCCAGTTGAAGAGTCTCCGGCGCGCTGTCGGGCGAGACTCTGTCAGGAGTTGCTCGCTGAGTCTCTCTCTCTCTCTTTCTTTCGTCCCCCCCCCCCCTTTTTTTTTTTTTTCCCCTGCCACTCGCTTGCTCTCTCTCTCTCCCCTTTCTCACTCTCTCCTTCCAGCACACACTCACGCGCAAAAACAAAAACAAAAAAACACCTCAGGCTCCCGCGACTCGGGCTGTAAGGGAAGGGGGCTCGCCTTAGCTTTCTCTTGCGGACACACTTTTCGAACCCAAACACTCCAACGGGGAAGGGAGGGCAGTGAGGTATGTATTTATTTATGTATTTAACGTATGTGTTTGTGTGTGAGAGAGAGAGAGAGGGAGAAAAATGGGGGGGGGGGAGTATATGTACAATAGACGCGTGCAGGCCTTTCACGGAACCGGAGAGCTAAACCAATCGAGGGGAAGAACTTGAGGCTCGGGGTTGGAAGGTTAAGCCAAAATAGACATCGAAAGGGTGCCTGATGGTACAATTGAATCCCGCCCCGCTAACAAGGGACCATTCAGGAATAAATAAAAACAGCCGATTTCGATTTTTATAGGGAGCCCATAACTAGACATTCTCCAGTTCTGGCTGCCCCACCTTAAGGAACAGAAGGCGCTTGAAACTATGTCGGGCCGAAATAGTTGATCGTGTACTTTCTGTGATGGAGTAACATGGTAGGAAGGAAGCACCAGATTTTCGTTGTTCCATTTCCTTCTCACCATATGAACAGGACCTAAGCTAGATGAGCCTTGTCCTTTCCCCAGTATTGTACAAAAAGTAGGAAAACAAACAGCGGAATAGAGTTACTCTTTAAAGCAGTAGAAACACACTTCCTCTGGAGCATGACTTTCCAGCAAGCATCTTACCAAGAGAGGTGTGTCAACAGGTAGAAGATTTGCACATGCCCAAATGACTGAAGATTGCTCCTTCTTTGGTATTCAATTCTGAGAGAAATAAAGGGCAGTGGAATAGGAATGGCTTCTTTTGATCTCCCCTGCACACCAAAATGCCAGCATTTTCAAGTGATAATTACAAAGAGCAACTGCTACATTTTAGATTGTTTATATGCATTTTCATTCCGATATCTATTTGGTTCCTTGTTTTCCCGTTGTACAATACTCAATATGAGCTGGTTAAATCACACTTAGAGCTACAAAGTATTTCCCAAAGCTCAAAAAAACAAAACAATTACTAGACAGCAAAAAAAAAAAAAAAAGCTTCTTTGCCATCACTGCTGCTATCTAGTGGTTATATGTTTTTTTGAAGCCCGGATATATTATACAGTTCAACCTGTATTGGATGCTTATTGAAAACCTTCCAGATGGCTGTTCGTGCTAAGAGTTACCTTGTGGACATCAGGTTAGAAAAAGTCAGTGTATAACTTTTGGTTATTCTTTCCATGAGATCCCTACCATGTTTCCTTGCTGATAATTTTCTCTCTGTTTCCTTTTCCTCTAGGACTTTACAATAAAAAAATACACTTGTTCAATTCAATTCCTACTGGCAGAGTCTCCATGACTTTTGTATAAATTGCTACCCTAACTTTGTTATTTATATCTTGACTTATCCTTGTACCATTGAGAGAAATTGATCAAGTTTGGACCAGTCCCTCTTTGCTGTTCATAGAAAGAAGACATGACAGAAATGATTGCTTGTGCTCAATGGAGTGAAAGTTTCACAGGGCCAGGATGAGATATAAAAAGACAGTATTGTCTTGTGTACATGTCTTTGAGAAGTTTGTTTTCATCACTTTTCAGGCTCCTTTGCACTATATAAAAAGAAAGCAAGTAAGTTAAAAAAAATAGTTCTTTTTCTGAATAATTCATCACTCTTTAAAAGATTGTCTTGAAGAAAGAAAGGATGGGTAAGCAACTGCAGACTGTTATTTTTCAACTTTCGATTTCACAAGTGAGCTATAGCTACCCTGTGGTATCATATAAGGAAGGGATAAGCATTACAGAATATGGTTCATACAAGGGAATAATTCAGGCAGCATGGCTGTAAATAAACATGGATTCTAATACTACAGAAATACTATATCTAACATTGGTTGTACTACTTTTTTGTATATCAATATTGAATTATTAATCCTGAAAAAGGAGTAATTAAAATAACTTAAATAAAAAGGAAAAGTAGCTAGAAACATTATCTGTATTTTCCAGCGGTGACATTAAAAATTTTAACTACATACATACAACTACTACATATATAATATTTTCTATTTATTTGAAGCATTTTATTACCCGCACCTTAAAATGTAAATTCCAGAATGGTACATAAAGCATAATTTGTCTGATGTGCATAACCTATAGGTTCCAGGACATTAAAAACAAATTGCAGATAGATGTCTGTCTGCTGAATAAAAAGTTATGTTGGGCCCCAAGATTAGTCTCAATATGCAAAGATGCCCAAGTTATTCCTCTCTGTCTCTCTCTGTCTCTCTGTCTCTTTCTCTCTATCTCTGTCTCTCTGTCTCTGTCTCTCTATCTCTTGTCTCTCTCTCTCTCTCTCTCTCTTTCTCTCTGTCATCCTGTTGCAGTCATGCAATTGTCTTTGTCCAGGTAACCTTCTCAGAATTATAGATCCTCTAGTTATTATTTGAAAGTAAATTTTAAGTTACATATTGGCTATCAGTTAAACAGTTAAAATCCTGTTCACTCATAACTATATTTAAAGTATAGAATTACATTTTAATGTGCCACAATTTAGATATGGACAGAGACAAATTAGTTCATTCAACAATATTCTCATATTTTTCAGATGGTTTGCTCTAAACCACAGTATAGGAAAAGTAAGATTTCATCTACATAGAAAGACTTAGTAGTTTTCAGTAGTGAAAACTCACAGCTCGAGAACTATATTCCCACTATCAATTGTGATGTTTCTGCTTTTGATTTTGTTTGCAACTCATGCTGTTGTTTTCCACACAAATTTAGGCACCGCAAATCCATGTTCTGGATTGCATGTGTCCAAAACTGTCACTAAAAACATGCATCTTTAAAGATATTTGGAAAGTACAAACCTCATAATTTTACGTATGACGAAGTGACCCAGAGCTCATTCTTCTCAACAGTTCTAAAAAACACTATCATATCAGCCCAAATATTCAAATGCACAATGTATCTTATACATTATGTTAGTATAAATGTTGTAAACTTGGAACCAAAAATAAAGTGCAACTGAATATTAAATATCTACTGTCATATTTTACCATTATGAAGATGTCATTCAGATTTTCCTCAAGCAGCAAACAGTGTCAGACAGGTTTATGATGGTCATTGGAATACGTTCCAGTTTTCTCATTCTTATAAGAAATGTGGGCTGTCTTTTAAATCAAATTTTATTGTAAGAATGGTGCATTCAATTCCAATTATTTGTGTAGCGCTTAAACTATTTGTTTATATGGCATTGTATATGTGTATTTAAACATACTTTTGCATAATGACAAATCACATGAATTCAGTATATTGTATTGCATTTGATTTAATATCAACTTTTTTCCCCAAGATTGTGCTGAGATATCATATTAAAAAGCACTTTGGAATAGTTTGGAGAAGAGGTTCTTAGTTTTGAAAGCAATTTAAACAATGTTTATTTGTCTTATAACTTTATATACCAGATTTGCTTTACAAACATATATATAAGATCATGAACAGTAGAAAAATAACTAAAACAAAAAACCAATTTACAAAAAGCTGTAATCTGTAAACGTGTAGCCCCAGAGATAGAACAGCCACATTTCTTCCAAATAATAAGATGACATAATTCATGCATTATCCTATGCTGACAAGATGACATAATTCTTACATTATACTCCGTTTTATTTAATCTCTCAGAATTAGCTTGATTCACTCAAAATGCTAAGGCATTCATATTCATATCAGTATATAAGCCTCATTGGTGGAGTTCACACAATACAATAAGCCTAAATCATTCATTCTGTGAAACAGGCACAGAATAGTGATAGCCTTCATCACGAAATTATTCCACAGTGATCTCACAACTGAGCTTGTGGCCTCTACCCTCTAACAGTCCTGTGATATAAGATTAATTGCCTAAAAATTGAAACTAGAAATATGGTCCAATGTACAGTAAGCGTTAAAATAGATCACTTAGATAAGTGTCATTTTTAACCCTATCCATTGAATCTTTTTAACTCAGGCCTCTATGATTAAATAAATATAAGTTGGTTTTGCAAAACTAAAGCATGAGCCTTTTAACCGCCATTAACTAGTGAGGTCTTATCATGGATTTTAATGTTGTTCATCTTGTTTTTTCATAAATGATTTACCTGAAGTCATTGTCACTTTAGACAAAAAGATGATCTATAAATATTTTAATTAATGAGCATACCTCACTGTGAACCTGCTCCATTGAACACTTGTTTAAATATTTACTCCATAGTTCACTTGATGTTTACTAATAATTAAGTGAACTATGGACTAAATGTTTAGTCAAGTTTTTAAAACAACTACATTAAATTAAATATTTCCCAAATTATTTCACATATATATGATTACTATTTATTACATCTGTAACATAATTTTTTGAGAGTTGTACTTTGGGTTCTCACTTCAGTATATATTTTCATTCAAATGTATCAAACTAGCCATCATAGTTTGTATAAACTATTATTAATAGCTATATGTGAATTGGAGATAGCCGCATAAAATATTCTTGCCTCATAACGAAAATGGAAATGGTATGGTTGGGTGGAAATCATAGGATTTATGTTGTCAAGTCTGATGTTTGAAACACATTGTGTGTTCTATTTATAGTATAAATACTTAGATATATGACTGAATTCTGCTGTCCTGCAAGAGACACCTGTAGATCTAAGTCTTTCTTCAGGAAAGCTAGGACAGGGTGGACATCACTCTCGAAGATGGTTATATTTGATCTTGAATTTTTCTTCCCTTGCCATGTTCATCATTTATTAGAGATTTTTATATATTGTTGGTTTTTAATCCTTGTATTATTCTCCAAATCACTGAGAAGTGGCAGCCCTAGAAATTCACTTTATGAATAAATTAAAAATAAATTATGATTGCAAGGTCTCTTTTGCAAATTCAGTTTTTGCAGGCTCCAGACCTTTTAATTTTAAATAAGTATTGTAAGTTCTGGTTTATTCATCAAATAATGAGTAATAAATTGAAATGAATGTATGAATTCAGCATTATTATAACAGTACAGGACATGAGTATTGTGATTCCATATTGATTCCTATCTTCCATAATTGTTATTAATGTACCCAAAATTATAATATTTGGTAACAATAAATTCTATAAAACTGAACCACTGCGTGTGAATTAATAGTAATTTAAAAAACAGCTAATTTCACTAAAAAAGCCCGTGTCTAATATTTTTTAAATGAATTTTTTTTTCTTTTCTACCTTCATTGCAATAGGAGGTAGAAAATTTTTTATCTTCATTTACTTTTGCTTATTTGTTTTATAGAAAATTTCATCAACTATCTTAGCATTTCCCAACACATCTTTGCATTTTCTATCAAACTCCAATACCTTTAGAGGAATTATTTGCATAGATCCATGTAATAATGTCTTTATAATGTCTTATTCTTTATTCTCTGGCTCTTTAATTCCTAACACCAATTTGATTTTTTTACCACTGCAGCAAAATGAATTGATGTTTTATTGTGCTTTTAAGTGGTATTTTAATATCCTTTTTTCCTGATTATAGCAAATTTAGAACCCAAGAATCAGAATATGTTTATTTCTTTAGCAATGGGCAATATAAATAAAATAAACTGTAAAAAGAAGTTATGAAATAAATCAATTATTTATTGATAAAAACAAAAAGTATGCAATGTATTTTGTATGAATAAAATTCTAATTACTGAATGAAATATGAAATACATTTACTAATGTTGGCTGATAAAATTTACAAATTCTGTTGATTTTAATACTTCCAACAATTAGATACAGTGGGATACAGAAAAGAAAACCTTTTTTTAAATTGATGGGATACTCAGACATTTTTTTCTTTCACAGGGATATTCCCATAGATTCAGAAACAATAGATTGTACAGAAAATGAAGACCTCCCTCACCTTATGAAAGGAAATTACTTCATTCTTAATAACAGCAAAAACTCTTGTCAAAGAAGTTGAAGTATCTGTCAAGCAATTCTCTAGTGCCTGCTTAAACTGCTTAAACGTAAACAGCCTGTAATATTTTTATTCCTACCAGTAGAGATAGATCCTTCAGGATAGCATGTCGCTTCTCCTTTTAAACTGCCTATTTCTCCCAGTGATTCAAATTGAGTAAAGTGTTCTTGAGTTAATCTTTTGAAATCTAGCAGGTAAACTAGAACAACTATACACACATGAAGACACACGAACAGAGAGGTTTCTAGAAATATATTTTTTAGGAAATTGGCCAACTATTTGTATGTGTTTATTCTAATAATACATTTTATTTGGTTACAATTTGAGATTTCATTTTATTTGAGATTTTACCATATTATTTCATCTTCACATTTAGGCTTTTTTTCTTCTTGGTTGAAGCACTATTTGAATTAGTATCATTCACTTGTATTCATGTGAAACCTAAGACTAGAACCAAAAGCTGAAAAGATTTTCAGTTCAAGTATTCTCAGGATTTTTCCTAATAATCCTGAATAAAATGCTACACGATAATATTATTTTAACAAGGACTTTTTTTAAAAAAAATGATGCCTCTGTTGGTGCCATCTCCTCTTTTTTTTCCACTAATTCCCATAATGGCAAGACATGTTTGTTTATAATTTGCAGGAATAACTTTTTGGAGGGAAAAAAATTGTCAGTGAACTACAGTTATAACACAATTTTTATCAGCTTCCCACAACTGATTTTTTTGGGGGGGTCTTTAAGGAGCAAATAGGGCTGAAATAAGACATTTTAGCCAGCTCTGAAATTCTGTTACTTCTCTTTTTAACATGTTAATATTTCCCACATTTTCTTCTGAGTCTACACACACATAGACACAGAAAAAAACATATATACAAAATAGTGCTTTTGTTTATATTTTTGTAATTATGTCTGATCAATTCTAAACTTATAGTAAAACAAGATTGATTTTATGGTTGCTTACTGATTTATGTCATTAACTGTCAACTTAATTAAACTTTTCATCTGCATAATGTTAGGCAAATATCTTAGTTTTTGTTTTCTTCCTCTTTCAATTTGTCTATCTCTTTGAGTTCCCTATCTCACTTGATAGATAATTCTCATGTCCGTTGTAGTATATATAGCAATAGCACTTAGCCTTTACAACCTTCTCTAAGTGGTTTCCAGAGTCAGCATATTTCCCCCAACAATCTGAGTCCCTCATTTTACTGACTTTGGAAGGATGGAAAGCTGAGTGAGCAGTGAGTTGACCCTGCAGTACTCCATTCTAACCACTGTGCCACCATGGCTTTCTCTATATAGCACAAACTCTAGCCTGAACAGTGGCAGTGAGCAGGAGCATCTTAAAAAACAAAAACTCTTAAAACTGGAATTTGACAGGAAGAGTAGGTATTGTATAACCAGATGCTTCCATATCTATCACTTCATAATTTTATGTTGTATAATTTTATATTGAATGAATGTTTCATTCATTCATTCGTGGATGGTTGTAATGAATAGTGGAAGAGAAAAATCTGTAAAATATCAACCAATACAATGTGTGACTCATTCAGAATGAGGGAAGAAAAGTATGAATCTTGAACACTTAAGTCTCCATCTCCATTGTAACAAAATAATATCTTTCTGTGGCCTTTATGCTATTTATCTTTTTCATTCTTGCCAGTGATTCAGTAGATTGTTGATTCCCAACAATGGGAATCCAGTATATCTGCTCAAAATGGTTTCCCGTTTTTTTCCAACAACAACTTTTATGAAATAACATCAACATATTCTGCAAAATTGAATGGGGTACACAGAAAATGATTTGATGTTAGTTCAGTGTGATAGAAGTGGCATTGGATAAAATGATTTCATTATCACTTATCAGAATAAATATGTTATTTGGAATTATTGTATATGTGTTTGGAAAGTTATAAATTGGCCTAGTTTGAAAATCAGTTCAATATAAAACAAAACCATGACAGAATGGAACAACAACTTTCAAATGAAATTATTCCACTTTTTACAATCAGTCTACCTATCAGCAATGAAAGAGGCAGCAAAGACCTGCTTTGTATTGTAAAATATTTAAATCCCAATCTGCAGCATAGATCAATTAATTGTATTTATTGTATTTTAATGACAACTTCTGAATTTAGAATTTTATGCTAAATGCAACAAAGTGTACTGTGAAAAAAACCCTCAAAACATGGAGTAATATGACTATGTAGCTTTATTTATAATAAAGCAAGACTAATAAACATTTAGATTCTAGTATTTCATTAGTTGAGATCAAATCTCAAAAATTTAATTGGGCTGATGCCTCATTAATTTTGTGTGCTTAGAAAAGAACATCGGAGGAAGTCCTTTAGCATAATACATCTCTTGTATTCATTAATGCATCCTAATTTTTCAGATTGCCTCTTTTCTGTTTTTTTAAGGAATCCCATGGTTAAGCTAACAGCATCCCTTTTGTTTCTGATTTACCAGAAAAACTGGGATGCACAACTGAAAAGGAACAAACATGGAGCATTTATCTGTCCATTATTTGAAAAGAAGTTCTCATATGATCAGGAATGTTCTCTGAATCTCCAAATTACAGTTTAAATTTATTTTTATACTTGGATTATACAACAGCAACATCTCACAATGTACACAAAGAGTACACAAAGAGTCAAACCAACCTTATTTTTGATTTCAATACACACATTTATATTAATAAATACAAGTGATCTTAGACCAGTGTTTGTCAACCTTGACAATTTTAAGAAATGTGGACTTCAACTCCACACATCTTAAAAGCTACCAAGGTTGAGAAACATTCTTAGACATTCACTCATACAGTATATAGATATCACTAATTGTGATACCAGTATCATTAGTTGACTAAATTAATTGACTAACATATCATTAATTGGCTAAAAAGGCTATTAATCATATTGAGCCAACTATATTGCACATTGGGTCCAAAACCATGAGATAAAAAGATGCACCCAGAGCCAGTCAGCACAGAACAGAAAAGACACTTCAGCAAGCAATTAACTGTTCTAAGGGAAAAAGTGATAAAGTAATTGCAGTATGGGAATTGATCTTCAAAAAGAACAATACTCTTTTTTACTCCGAAGAAAATTATTTGAGAGGTTGCCACAAAGAGGAGGGGATCAATTTATTTTTCAGAGCACCAGAGGGCAGGACAAGAAACAATGAATGTAAATTAATCAAGAAGAGAAACAACCTGGAATTAAGAAAAAAATTCCAAACAGTGAATACAATTAACCAATAGAATAGCTTACTATCAGAAGTTTTGGGTATTTCATCACTGGAGGCTTTTAAGAAGAAACTGGTCAGCCACCTGTCTGAAATGGTATAGGGTCTCTGGCTTGAGCAGGGGGTTGGACTAGAAGACCTCTGAAGTCCTTTCTAGTTCTACTCTGATTGATTGAGTATGGTGGAAAATGTTTTTCTCAGATATTATATTTTGGTAATGAATGGGAAAAAGGCAAATATGTCTGTGCAGATGAATTATAGAAGAGATGATACTGTTATCTTTACTTCCCACTTTGAATAAAGTAGGATGATGTCCAACTTTCTGCTATAGGTCATAGTTTTATGCAAAGGAATAAATGAGGACTAAAGAAAATGTTAAATAAAATATTATCCAAGAAATACTAAGCCAATTATTAAAATTGTTTAAAACATATAAACCAGAGGCCATGACTAGTGAAATAATATCACCATGGAGTTCAAGGTAAAAATGAATGCTTTCAAGATGTTGATTTACTTTCACATATTGATTTACTTAGAATTAAAGGCTTTAACAATCAAATATAATTACAAAGTAAAAGGCAAACTACAAATAAAATCAAAAGTGGTATGTTAAACAAAGCAACTTCCATAGTAGCACATCAAATATTGAACATAGTTCTTATTAAAACCTGTCAGTTTGTTTTTTCTTGATATCTGGAAATGTTCAATGCATATTTAGCTGCCATTAAAAGCTGTCCATCATTAGAGTGAAATCCAAAAATGCAAAGTAGAAATGATCATAGAATTAAAACTCAGCAGGAATGTACAACATGATGCAATACTTTATAAAATATAATTAATATAACAAATATTATATTGAACATAATCCATAATCTCCACTCTCTCATCATTGTCATCCCCTGAGCTGGGAGTTATGTGAGCTTGGACTGACTCTTCATCTCACCCAGGCTCATTACTTCAGAAAAGGCTTTTGGCAATACTCCTGATCAACTGCTCAAGTAGATACAATCCTGTATGCATATAACCCAGCATAACTGTACCTAAGAATTTATTTCAGTGGCAACAGAAGATGCAACGCAGAATGTTGAGGAAGCAATGTTGAAAATAAAAGTTGTCCCAATGTCAGTTTTAAAAAAGGATTCATCAGCCAATTCAAATTAGCTTCAATACATTGAAAGGCAACACAGTGGGTGCTTTATCTCTGGCAACAACAGGTCTCAGGCTAGATTAGCAGTCACTGTTTTGAGAACTGAAAGGTTTGGAGTTCTTATGAATTATTATGTTCTTAACAGAAAGGCAGTACCTAAACAGTTTTCCCAAGCCTAAGAACAAAGGAGACCATGAAGACTTGGATATGTAAGAACAACTTATAGTATGAAATAGATCCAGTTAAACTAAAACGTAGACACAGTCCATGTATGGACTCGTACAATGTACAGTTAGTCCTCAATTTATAAGCATAATTTAGCTTGGAATTGTGGTCATAAGTCACTGCAATCATAAGTCATGTCACATGACTGGACCTAATTTTTTACACTTTTTGAGGTCGTTATAAAGTGAACACAGTTTTTAAGCCAACACCACAGTTAATAACAATTCACAATTAAGTGAATCAATTTCCCCAATGGGAATTTTTTGCCAGAAATCAGAAGTAAATGTCAGAAAGCAACAAAATAAATCTTTAATTGTGGTCACATAACTGTGAGATTTGCAAATGACTATAAAGGTGAGTTTTTTGCCAACTGCTCAAAATGTTATTAAATAGAACAGGACAGAACAGGACAGAATTCTTTATTATCTAAGTGTGATTGGACACACAAGGAATTTGTCTTGGTGCAAATGCTCTCAGTGTACATTAAAAAAAGATACATTCATCAAGAGTCAAGAATCATAAGGTACAACACTTAATAATAGTCATAGGGTACAATAAGCAATCAAATCATACTAGGAAACAGTCAATGTATATTATAAGGATACAAGCGACAAAGTTACTGTCATATAGTCACAAATGGGAGGAGATGTGTGATAAGGAGTGATGAGAAGATTAATAGTAATAGTAGTGCAGACTTTGAAAATAGTTGGACACTGTTGAGATAATTATTTGTTTAGCAGAGTGATGGTGTTGGGGGGGGGAAACTGTCCTTGTGTCTAGTTGTTCTGGTGGGCAGTGATTTATAGCATCATTTTGAGGGTAGGAGTTGAAACAGTTTATGTCCAGGATGTGAGGGGGGTCTGTAAATATTTTCACAGCCTTCTTTTTGACTCGTACAGTATACAGATCCTCGATTGAAGGCAGGTTGGTCGTAATTGCTTTTTCTGCAATTCTAATTACACTCTGAAGTCTGTGACTGTCTTGTTGTGTTGCAGAACCAAACCAGACAGTTATAGAGGTGCAGATGACAGACTCAATAATTCCTCAGTAGAACTGTATCTGCAACTCCTTGGGTAGTTTGAGCTTTCTGAGTTGGCACTGAAAGTGTTCTATATGTAAAATGGGTGACTCCAAATCTACAAACCTGATTGGTCAATAACATGAACATTGGATTGGTTCACTAGGAACCAATCCAAAGAGCTGCTAAAAGGCGGCAAATCTAAACAACTGCCATTGGCTGCAAGCAGGCAAGCCAGCCTGTATAAAAGGCTGGCCTCAGCTTCAGCCAAGTGTTCCTATTTACTAACTAGTTGAAGAATAAAGTATTTGTTGTTGGAACCCGGTCTACCTCGTGTGTTTTCCGAACAAAACACTGGCGACGAGGATGGGATCGTCCTGAACGGAAAAACCTGCACGCGGTGATAAGAAGTCCAGATTACAACCAAGATGTCTGGAAACAACGCACCGCCCGCACCCTTCAATCCCAACGAAGAGGATTGGGATTCCTATGCTGATCGCTTCCAAATGTATTTGGAGAGCAATGAAATGGAAGGCATTTCAGAGCAACGCAAGAGAGTTGTGTTCCTGACGCACTGCGGGCCAACAGTTTTTAAGATGGCAAAGGCCCTTGCGAAGCCCCGGGACGTTAAACAACTAACGTGGACAGAATTGCAAAGACTCCTCAAAGCACACTACGCTCTGATGGTGTCTAACTTAATAAAGCGACACGAATTTTACCGCAGAGACCAGAGAGAGGGAGAGACCGTCGCCGATTTCATCGCTGCCCTCAGACAAATAGGGGGTGAGTGTGAATTTTTGAACATAGACGAGGCAATGAGGGATCGCGTGGTGCTGGGCCTGAGAGACTCGACCGCACAGAGTAAATTGCTCAACAAACCCAACATCACCATTACCGAAGCCATCGCGGAAGCCACAGCCACTGAAGCTGCGAAAAAATCTGCCGTAGCCATTAAAAAGATGAACACACACAGTGAAGAAACACCAACCAAAGACAGAAAACACCCTGTCACCACAACCCACTACGAAGAGTCGGGCGAAACAATTGAATCGAGCGAAGAAGACGACGAGGTCCACCGTTTGCTCACGAACAAAAAAGAGCGCGAAATGAGAAATTGGCGGGAATGTGCTGGCTGCGGAGGAAACCATCCCCGAGCCGAATGCAGATTTCTCGATGTCATCTGCCGGCATTGCAAAAAACGAGGGCACATCGAGAAGGTCTGCAGGAACAAAAAATACTACAGCCCGACGAGACGCAGAAATTCCCCAACACGAGCCAAGCCTAAACGAGCCAAGAGAAAGTGGCAACAAGAGAAGCGAGCCAATACACACCAAATTGTCATTATACAGAGCGCTCAGACGGAAAGTGGAAAAAAAATTAAAGTCATCGTGAAAATCGAAGGAAAACACTGCAAGATGGAAGTGGACTCGGGGTCCTTCCTCTCCATGGTATCGTGGGACACAATAAAACAGCTAGTCCCAGGTATCAAACCCAAAGAATTGAAGAAGCAGCACCTAACCCTCAAGGACTATCAGGGAAACCAAATCCCTGTGGTAGGCATGGGACAATTCCGAGTCGCCTACAAACATCACGTCAAGGTGCTTCCGCTGACCATAGTCGACCAAGACAGACCAAGCCTCCTGGGCATCGAATGGTTCGCGCCATTGGGCATCGGG
>BLBF01000005.1:37402186-37425744 GCA_015471245.1 Laticauda colubrina | reverse complement strand
TATCTATCTATCTATCTATCTATCTATCTATCTATCTATCTATCTATCTATCTATCTAACTATGTAGGTATCTAGCTATCCTTCACAAAATATAGCTTTTTTGTACTTATGCTAGACTAAAATCTTAGAATAATAGGATTGAAAGACACCTGGAGGTCCTCTAGTCTAGCCCCCTGCTCAAGGCAGGAGTCGTTATACTATCCTGGACAAATGGTTGTCCAATATTGTCTTGAAAACTTCCAGCGAAGGTGCACCCACAACTCTGGGAGGCAAGCTGTTTCATTGAATAATTGCTCTTACTTCAGAAAATTTCTCCTTATTTCTAGATTGAATCTCCCTCTGCTGAACTTTCACCCATTGCTTCTTGTCCTAATCCCAGGTCCGTGGAAATAAATTGACACCCTCTTCCCTGTGACAGCCCTTCAAGCATTGGAAGACTATCTTGTCCCCTCTGAGTTTTCTCTTCATTAGGCTAAACATACCTAGTTCCTTCAACCATTCATGGTATGATTTATCATCTTTCTTTTTCTTTTTTAACTCTGTCTGGGGCATTGCCATATATATATAAATTTTAATCATAGTGACCAGAACTGGATGCAGCGTTCCAAGCATGGTATCACTAGTGCAGTATATTTTTATTTATTTGTTTGTTTGTCAAGCATGTATGAGAAAACAAGTATAAGTATGAACATAATCTATAAACATATAAGTATAAACAGGTATAAGTATATACATAATAAATGAGTACAAATAAATGGATAAATGGGAACAGTACGACAGAGACGGTAGGCACGCTGGTGCATTTATTCATGCCCCCTTATTCATGCCCTCTTAGGAATGGAGTGAGGTCCATGGTAGATAGCTTAAGGTTAAAGTTTTGGGGGTTTGAAAATGTAACAACAGAGTCATGTAGTGAATTCCAGGCATCCCTAGTTGTCAGGATCACTGCAGTTCATCACAGCAGTGAGGAGAGCTGAAAGCCCCACAAAGGTTAAGGCTAAGTCCCACTGGCCAACGGACGCAAAACGTATGCAAAAAGGACAAAGCGGATGAGCAAAATTTCGGGGGTGGCTCCATCCGTTGTCATCCGCTCCAAAAAGTGGCAAAAATTTGCATAAACAGAACGGAAAAGAACGGAAAAAAACGGATGTGGGTAGTATGTAGTGGGGATGTTAAACGGATGTTCATAGGAAGCCTAGCGGATGTATATCAGATGCAAACCGTTCACTGCGCATCCTTTCTATTTCCGTGCTACTAACACTGTGTAGACGTTCCATGTACCTTTTGTTTCCTCCCTTTTTCCGTTTTCAGCTGCAATGGATGTGAGTTGCGAGGATTCCCAGAGGATGCAGAGAGGATACAGCGGACGTTTAACGGATGATAAACTGACATAGAACATTTGTTGCTCAGATGTCACAGATTTACATCGTACACAGCGGAAAGTTCATCCATTCACAAAGTTTTGTGCAGCTCAAAACTTCTTTTTCACAGTGGACGGATGCTTGACGGATAGAGCGTATGAAACACGTATGCAATGAGTACACAATGGATGCATAGCATATTCCAACGCATGGCAAGCTTTTTTTTAACGTTTTACATCCTCTTTGCATCCATTAGTGCAGTGGGACAGGGGCTTTACATTCAAACTTCTCCTCCACAGAAAATGAAGCATCAGTCTCAGGAGAAGATGATCAAAGAGAAACAGACCTCTCAGAGGATGAAGGGAGGAATCCCTAACCCCCAGCCTTAAGCAAAACTATCACTCCCTGCGATCTTGATGCTATCTTTCTGTTGATGCAGCATAGAACTTTTTTGGCAGCTGCAGCACACTGCTGATTCATACTTAAGTGGTAATCTTAGTTCCTATTTTCCTCTCAAATGTACGTGCTTGGTACGGGCATATTTAAATGTCTCTCATTCACATGTATTTTGTATAAAAACTATATCTTGAGATTTACAGAAGTGCAAAACCCAAAAGAGAATTGCCTTTTGATCAATGCATTGGTGCAGATTTACTTTAAAATACTGACTGAATTTAACAAGCCATCCTATAACAACTGGCACAGTGAACATGGATGAATCTGATGCAAGTCATAACATTTAACTCTTTCTTTAATAAAGCTTACATATATTGATAGGTGGTTACTTCTGTTGCTTCTTTGATCACCTTTGCCAATGGTTTGAAGATTCATTCAATCAAGAAATGTTTATCTCTAGCAGCATCCATTTGTATAACAAATAAACATCTAAAATATTCTGTTTCAGATCTACTGCTTCAAGAAGTTATCTTAAAGATGTGAAAGTGTATGAGGTCAGAATAGAGCAGTGATAGCAGTGTTGGACTAGGGCTGAGAAAACTGGTCCAAATTCAATCATAGAAACAGTGAATCAATTTGGTTTGATCATTACTTCTCAGTTTAGCTTATCTCATATGATTATTATGACAATAAAATTGGAGGAAGAGATATTATCACTTCTAGAAGAAAATGTAGGATATATATCTAAGAAATAAATATATTCCAGAATTTTTATCTACAAAATGCAATGCAAATTAATCACTATGAGCTTTCAAAGATTCCACCTGCTGATGCATTATACCTGTACCAATAGGCTCACACTTATAATTTTTCAGCATCATTTGAAATACAAATTTGTCTGCAGAATGTAGATTTTTCAGTACTATTTACTGAAAAAAGGCAGTACCATGCCTTTTCATCAGGAAATTAGTCAAAAATATCAACCGTTAGACATTCACATGCCACATATGGGCTTTTTTATATAATTGTGATTATTTTCCAATTCTTAAGGAAGAATTAATGTTATGACATGCATCAGATTCAGCTATGTTCACTCTCCATTTGCATGTGTTGAAGAGAACATTAGGGGCTCCCAATTCCAAATGCAAGAAACATTAAATGGCTTTTAAGGCAAAGTATATTGCCTTTTCTTGAAAGTGCACATGTCATTATTGATGCACTAAGAGAGAAGAACAATGTTTCAACAATGTTAGATTCAAACCTTTGCTCATCTATCCAGAAACATAATATGAAAAAATAGTATGTTTTAAAACTTTTCCTCTGATACATTTTAGAATGAAGGGCTAATGACTCATAAAAATAAATGTTATTACTTGGGTATCGTAGCTGTATTTGCTATAAGGGTTTCTTTTAAGCATAAAAGAGTAATACACTATTTATTCTCCTGATCACCACTGAAACATTTCATTAAACTAGCTGAAGTTCTTTGAAATAATTTTAAATGAGTATTATTTTAGTAAAGTTCATTAAATCTCTTAATGTATCAAGAGCAAGTATGGTAAATCAGTCCCAAAATTAATGCAAAAAGCTTTAAATTGTTCATCTTAAAATGGTTTAAAATGTGCTTATGCACAATAATGGTATCTGCAATGTATTCTTATTCAGATAAGTGATTTATAAAATTCCAGTACAGAGACTTTCATTTTTTAGAGAAGCATTTGTATTTCACTGATGTTTGCCATTTTGCTTTCTTTGGCTTTTCTGACTTAAAACAAGAAATATTCTATTTGTAAATTGTACATATTTCAACATGTTTCAGGAGACCATATCTCAGAAATGACACTGTTTAAGTTCTTAAAGAATTAAAATAAGGAAATTAACAGATCCTTTCTTTCTGGAAAATTATGCTTACAGAAAGTTTCCGGTGAGGCCAGAATTTTGGATATTATTTTAATATAATTTGATGAATATTATAAAAATACCTTGCTAGATGAAGCCAAAAATCTATCTGTTCTGTGGTGGCTAGACTAGGATGGAACTTTTATTTATTGTAAGATTTGATTATTTTAATACTACCAACAAAGGAAAGGTAGATTTCCTAAAGTCTTTAACACATAATCCATAATATGTTCATTAATGTTCTATGACATTGAAAGGCACCTTGAGACATAAGTATCAAATCATATGATTTTTCCTTTGACATATAAAGCAAGTTGTGGGTGATGATCATTTGAATTGCTTCTTTAGTCTGATTGTCTTTGATTTCTTCTTCTTAAGTTGAAGAGAATGGTTAAAGCCCTGAATAAACTAAATGGGCATGTAAAAATAATTTATTGAATTGTGAAGTCCTTGAGGCTCTCTGAGCTTGGTTGTTTACTGGAAGCTGTTTTGTTACTAAAGTTTATATACAGAAACTTAATCTGTTAGTGTTGGGGGGTTATCATGTTTCACCCTCTTTTCTGAGGGTGAACATTCAGCTGGGCAGTGTATTGGATGTTTGTATCTGATATTGGTGGGCAGGGCATGCTATTGTAGGCAGTCATGCAGAAAGAATGGCTGCTACATGGTGGAGATTTGTCTATATACAAATTTATCTCATTTGCATGCTTTCTGAAGCATTTGAGCTAGTATTGAATTATTACTGCATGTCTGATTTAATGTATCCAAAGTTTAAACAGCAACAAGCTGATTCTTCCTGTTAAAGCAAACAGAATAATAAGAACTGAATTGACATTCACTCACTACTGTTAATTTTTGGCAAGCTAAAATGATATAGCTTACCAGCTTCTAGGAAATAATGTCTTCAAGGAATACTCATTGAAAATGAAATGATGAAAACTACATATTTCTCATGGTTTCATTTTACAAGGAAAGAGATAAAACTTCCCTGATGTTGAACTTATGTCCTCCGTGGACACTACTACTTTTTCTTGGAAGAGATTGATGATTGCCTTCTTCTAGGATGTTCTTTTACCTCCTTGATACTTCATGGTGGTCTTTCATGCAACCACTACCAAGCAAATCTCATCCGGTTTAGCTTTTTCAGTATCAAGATAGCACTTGTCATTTTCTTCCAAAAACTTCTAATAAGCTTTTCCTTTACATTTCTCATGTTCTAGTGATAGAATTGCTTTTATAAATATTTATATTGCCATTTGCTCCTTCCATGTCTTTGCAGGGATCAAAATTTAAAATAAAAAATTCTGAAACTAAAAATGACCTTCTCAACATTTAACACATTTTTTTTAGCCAGATCATATAAACATTCAGGCTGTTTCTTCCCTCACCAAGCCATTGAAAAATCTCAGACCATGAACTTTCTTTGAGCTTTGCTTCACAGAAATAAGGGGATGGACCCATATAAATAAATACAATGAATAGTATAGGAACAGGGTCTGCTTCTCACCCCTATTTTAAAGCTTCATGCTTCAGTGGTTTTGCAGTTTAGGATGCCACAAATCTGATGCAACTCTGAATCAAGTTTCCAAAGGCAGCAACATGTAATAAATATCATTGCTAAGATGAGTCTTCTTCTAGAATTCAGTATATTAACTAAATCCTTACAAGAAATTTGTCAAGATAGTTTTGAATTAAGATTCTTTTTTCTTTAATCTGCAGGGGTATTTCATAAATAATGAATAGATAATAAATGCCTTAGCATTCACAATATTTTAGTGTTCAGCTCTGTAATCTTTGCACAAGCCAACGAAGTCACAATGAAAGCCTGCTTCTACTGCTTTTTTTAAATATCACCCAAAGTAAAATAAACTTCAAGATGGTGAGTCTTAAAATATTTAATGTTTCAGTGCAATGGTCTTCAGATTATAAAATATCACTCACTAAAAATGTCTTTTCATCAAAGTACTTTTCTGAAAAAAGAAAATTTATTTTTGCCTTTATATTCCCAAGACACAGTCCTTCAGAACAAAAAAAATATTTCATTTTTTTTTCTTTCATTGTTTTTGTCTTGCCTATCCTTCCTCTTAATTAATTTTATTTTGAGATTACCTTGACCAAAACTTGAGATGGAGAGAAAAAAAATCCCCATCTTTGTGTTCATCCCTAAGCAACAGTAATTTTGAATATCATCTCTGGCTACTTGTCCAATATGTTGAACAAGTAAAAGAAATTAATAGTACCATATGATTTCAACAGTTGGGGGATAGATATAACGGATATGAGCTCCTTCAAAAAAGTGTTGCAGATATACTGCAATTACAATAAAAATATTTCAGGGCATTATCTCTTCACTGTTTCACACTAAGAGCCTTTCACTTAAAGGCTGCTTTACAAGGTTCCTTTCTGTTGTGATAACAACAATTCCATAGTTCTACAATGAAATTAAAATCAAAAATGTATTTGAAAAAAAAAGTAAACAATTTAATCAACCAAGTAGAATCTCCGTTTACTCTATGTTGTAATATTAGAAAAGGGCACATTCACAAAGCTAATCAGCTCTTATCTCCTTACTGTTGCTCTTTCCTGTGGAAATTAGGATTACATTATAAACTGCATATTCAAATAAAACTATGATCTCCAAGCAAGCTTAGTTGAAAGCAATCACTATCAAAAAGTCACAAGACTTCTTTTGACTTCATTTATTTGGAATGAAATCTTAATATGAAATGTTATTTTGAATGTGTTTGCCATGCTTGCTTTAGTCTCTAGACTGTATCAGAGGTGGTATTCAACTGGTTCACACTGACTCGGGTGAACCAGTGGTTATTTAGCATGGGTTGCTGAACTGGTGGCAACCCCAACCCAATTGTCCAGTTGTTCACTTGCGATTGCTCTCCTAGCTTTCCATTCACTACATCCTCTTTCTCCCCAGGGAAAAGGAAGGAATGGACGCTGCAATTATCGCTTTCCCCATGTGAGTAAAGTGTCTGGAGTGAGAAAAAGCGCGGTCTGACAGAGGGGGTGGGGGAATCCACTCCAGCCTTGGAGAAATTTAAAGAAGCTGCTTCCAAAATGCTTGTCTTGTTCAACAAGAGTTGAAAGAGACCTTGGAGGTCTTCTAGTCCAACCCCCAGCTCAGGCAAGAAAACTGAGGATGCCAAACTCTGAGTAGAGATCCTGGGAAAGGTGTCAGAATAATACTTAGAAGGGACCTTGGAGTGGACCCTATACCATTTCAGAGAAATGGCTGTCCAGTCTTTTCTTTAAAACTTCCAGTGATTGAGCACCTAGAACCTCTGGAGACAGGTAGTTCTACTGGTTAATTGTTCTCACTGTCAGGAAGTTTCTCCTTAGTTTTAGATTGCTTCTCTCTGTTCAGTTTCCATCCATTGCTTCTTGTTTGCATTCTGCTTCTTTGGAAAAATACATTGTCCCCCTTTCTTTGTGGCAGCCCCTTAAAAGCCTGTTGCCTATCACACTCTTGAGTAAAGTATGTGAGCCATTTCCTCCTTTCAATGGTCCATGAAAGTACATCTATAGTATGCAGATAATAAAGTCCAAAAAGGTGAACAACATTTTTACAGAACTATAGATAAGTTGATGAGATGAGGCATCCCTTGATGTGAGTGACAGTGAGTTGGCCATGTCCACCCAGTCACATGACCACTGAGCATACCCACACAGTCACATGACCACCAAGCCATGCCCACCAAATAAACCACACCCATAGAATCAGGAGTAAAAAAAATTGAATTCTACCACTGGAGAGTATAATATATTCTGCAGCAGTTCTTTCAAACCATTTAGCATGGTCCTCTCTACTTTCCCTTCCTTTCTCTAAATGAAATGAAACTTCCAGTTATCCAATGAAATTACCACCTTTTTTTGCAACAACAGTACATTTATATACAAAATACTAACCCTGACTCATCTTCTTGTTCATAATGATCACACTACTCTCACAACATTGATTTCATTGTCAACATGTTAAATCAGGAGGAGCAACCTTTCAATGATTGGAGACGATGCTTTACCATTTCAATTATTTATTTATTTATTTATTGCCTGAAATTTACAATTGGCAATGGGAGCATTTATTTGCTGGCAATAAATGTAACATTGGAATGAATATATGATAATTAGATTTCTGAAGGGTTAGTTTAGTGACTAGAATGAATTATTTTCCATAAAGTGCTGTGTTTAATAGAAATAAAATGTTACAAAGCATATTTTTCCTTTTTTTTCCTGGCAAAAACACCAAAGAACTGTGGGTTGAGAACCATACATGGCCTGGGGGACAAGATTGTCCATGACCATTCCAGATTCTGACTTTTATTCCATCATGAACTTTTCAGATTGTAACCTGAATCCTCAATTTTGTTCATAAGTCAAATGTTTTCTAGATGCATGATATGTTTCAAATTAATTTTTAAAAAACTATATCTGCAACATTACCATACTGAAACTAGAACACTGCCTCATGGAATATGAGAATTAATGCTGATAGAAACTACATTGTTCCACATGCAGTTTAGCAAAACTGTGTTCCAGGTACTTCCCCCAGATAATCTCCATTGCATTTCTTCAACCAGTGACTTTCCTGAAGGCAATAGGTGGCCCATTATTTATTTATTTTTTTGCTTCACAGTTTTACTTTCAGTTTCTTCTTCAGTGCTATATAATATTTACAAAGTTATGCCTCAAGAGACTTAATTGTGAAATGACATTCTATGCTTAACATACAGACTGTAGCAAAGTATCTGAAAATGGCTGTTTTCCAGGGTTCAGGATCTCTGATAGTGTTCTCCCAACAATTCTTACTATAATCCCATCACAGGATACTCTGATACCTGGTGACTATTATTAACATAAAAGTGCAGTTCGCATGATGATAATATCACATCAAGAACAAATGTCTTAAGAAGGCAATATTCTACTCAAAATTCATGTTTTATTGGTTATATCAGAACTTTCAGTGATGAACTATGTTCATTACTGAACAATATGATGATGTATATGAACTATATGATGAACTATATGATGATGATAATGAACTATATCCTACATCCCAGCCTTATTCTGGTGTCAAAATTTCTAGCATGTTCGTGAAGACAATATAAAAAAAATTGGACCAAGGTAATTTTCTGTATTGCCATTGGTTTTCTCTCATTCTCAAGTATTATGGTTCTTTAGATGCAGTCTAATGAGTGATTGGATCATGTCTTCAGGACAATTATTGAGTAGTTGAGTGTTTCAAAGTCACAAGATCAGATTGCAAAGCTGATTTAATAAGAGCCAACACAAGAACATATACAAGACTAGCCAGTCAGCACTTTAGATCTCACATTTATCATCAACTGACTAAATAATTTTAAGAAAAAACATTTGTCTTTTAAATCTTCCATTGGCCTAAGTAATAATAATGGTAGGGATTTACTTTACAGTGTTTTGTTAAGATGTACTGTAAAGATACGTCTTCAGAGAAGTAGCATTTTACAAATATTACTTGAAAGGAAGGCTGTGATACAAGAAGATCTCTCTTCCTTTCAGCATACACTGGCAGGGAAAAACTAAGGGAGAGGCAATTCAGCCCTGGTCAGCTGCTCCCACACCAACCCCAACAGATCTTTAGATCTGTTCTTACATCTTACAATTACTACATCTTAAAATGCGCAGAAGTAATAGATATTACCAAATATCTTATTTTCTCAAAAGTAGAGAAACAAACCTCATTTCAAGTAACTTGAAGGTTCTCTCCTGCCAATTTTATTTCTCCTAAGTCTGCTGATATTATCTTTATATCTGTCTTATTTGTCTTTTGCTCCAGCCAGGCATCTTAAGCATCCATCTTTGCCAGTCAGCGAGAACTGATCATTTGTAATGAGTCCATGGGAATAAAGATTTCAGATACTGATGGTGAATGCCACAAGCATCTACTGAAGGCTAGAAGCACTTGTTTGATTTTCTAGTCTGTGCTTTGATGAATAAAGAAAGGAAATGTGTAAAATATTGAAATACTTACAAGGCAATACCATTTGAAATTCTTTCCTCTACCATGAAAAAATTGTTGTAGCATGTGATTGAAAGTTAGCATAAAGATCATCAAAATGTGGTGTGAGCACATGTGTGGATTTATATGTGACAAAAATAGTAATTGAAATATTTAACAGAAAGGGTTTTTAACATATTCAGAGGGTTCACTGATCACCTCAATCAAGGAATTCTACAACTACTGTGTGCTTCCTAAATTAAAACAGCTCATAGCTTATGAAAACAGAAGGAATACATTAAAACTGTTAGTAGAATTTCCAACAATGTAGATAGAAATAAAGATCTTGACAGCTTTTCTTTATAAAATAGTAAGTTGACTTTTGCAGGTATTTTTAACAAAATATTGATGACAATGGCTGACCAAATTAAAAAGGAATGAATGGCTTTGAAGCGTGATTGAATTCTACTCTAAAGTAAAAACAACAACTAAGATACAATCAAACTTAAAGATGGAGAACAGCTCCAATGCAAATTCACCCTTTCACATTTGTAAAGATTGGCCTATGCTTATTCCTTTTCCAAGAAAAAAGAATACCCCATGTGTTTGTGTAAGGTTAGCTGACCCAGAAACATCAACAACATGCCCTGCTGTGTGGTCAGATTATTTATTTTGGAAACAAAACAAGCAATGGTTGGCATCATTCTACCTAATAACATAGAGAAGGCTCTTTAAAAATCCAATCCCATTACAGATATTAAGGATGGTCAAATAATGGTAATGTTTAATTATTTACTTATTTAGTCATTCAGGTTTTTTTAAAGTCATGCATCTCATATGAGTGACAGGCAATAACAGATAAAATAAAAACAATCATATTTGAATGCAATAAATAAATATAAAAATTTAAATACCCAGCAGGTGAATTACCCTGTGGTAAGAAAGGCACCCAATACATTTTATAAATAAATAAATAAAGCAGCACAGACAAAAATACTAAAACTGTCATGGGACATGTTCTTTCCCATACTTGGGGCTTGGACAGTGGTGGTATTCAATTTTTTTTTTTAAAAAAATGGCTTGGTGGGCATGGCAGTGGAAGGATATTGTAAAATCTCCATTTCCTCCCCTCTCCTGGGGGAACATTACTGCAAAATCCCATTCCCTCCCCACCCCACTAACCTGCTTTCCAGCTCCATTCTCCTGTGCAAGGCAACAAAAAAGACCGGACCAATCAGTTGGGATTTGGGATGCAGAGAATAGATGGGACAGGGCCCAGTCAGAGGTGGTATTTGCCAGTTCTCTGAACTACTCAAAATTTCCACTACCAGTTCTCCAGAACCTGTCAGAATCTGCTGAATACCACTTCTGGGCTTAGAATCAAGTCAGTCATTCTTCTAACCCAAATTTTAAAAGAAAGTATGTTATTTTTTAGAATATTTTCTGGAGGAAAAGTATGTTATTTTGGAAGAAAAGGAAAAAAAATGGAGCTGAAACAACCCAACTATTAAGTACAAGGAAGATGTAAATTTCTTAAACCTATTTTTTTTAATCAGATTCTTACATAAGGACATATCTATGGTGCACATTAAGTACACAAAATAGCTTTAACTCAAAAGAAGTGAATGATTTATGTTGTTCAAATAGGCAATTGATGCAGACCTGGAGTCTCCAAAATGCTCACTTAGCTAAAAATATTCCAGCACATACCTATCTTATCATCCTTCTCTGAGTTCTATTTGACTTTTGACATTAAAAAGAAAGTTTTACTTGAAAAGCAGGTGGAACTCAGATGTCACAATGCAAAAGCATTGTGCAAGCATTGCCTATCTTTCCATAAAGCCTGTAATGATGAATGATTGCAATTCTGTGATTTATTTGGAAGCATGTGCTCAGGAAAAAAAGAGAAAAGGAAAATAGAGGGCATCCTACAGAAAGAGGTATTAGATTAAGTGGAAGGTAATATTTTACAAAATTGCCTTTTTTGTAACTACTACCGAACTTCCTCCTCTCAAAAAGATGAGCATAATTAATACATGGATACAAGGCAACCAGGAAATATGGCAGATATAGACTTGATAAGAGGGATTTAATGAAAAGCCACTTCCATTTTTGTACTTTTGTTTCTACTTGCTATATATATTAGTATTAGATTTGAAAAAAACAAATCTGTCTATCTGTCTGTTTGTCTTTCTGTCTGTTTGTCTATTCAATTTATATAGCTCTGCATCTCACCAGAATTGACCCTGGTGATGTTCAACAGATTAAAAACCACAATATAAAAACATGCTAATAACATATTAACAGTGCTATAATAAATAGTATATGGAATACATTGGAATAACATTGGATTAAGATTATTATATTGTTGTATTTCATTTGCCATTAATTTACACATTAAGTAACAAGAAATGAAACACAAAAATACAACAATATAATGTTTTTTCCTTTCATTAAATAGTGTTCAATTTTTGGAGACTGCTTGGAAAAGTTCCTGCAGTTTTTTTGGCAAGATTTATCAGAAGTAGTTTGCCATTGCTTTCTTAGGGCTGAAAGAAATTGACTAACTCAAGTTCACTTGTCTAGCTTTGTGGATAAGGAATCACCTGAGGGTCTTCCAGTTTCTGCCAGTTAAGCCTGATGCCTTAACTACTACACCAAATTAGCTCTCAAAAATATGTTATAATAGACAAAAAGTAAAGGAAAAGTATGCAGTGGTCAATCCAGCTTTTCTGAGTTGTTCTCACTCGAGGTGGTTTTTTCCCATTATTATTATTTTCCATGTGGTTGGGTCTCCCATCCATTTAATAAAATCCCTTGTTAAAAGGATGATTATCCTGAGGATCTTCCTTCATTCCTCCAAATTCTGAAAGCAGTGTTGTGACGTCCTCTTACAAGCTCCTTCCCTTTAGTACAATACTCCATGTGGGCATTAATGAATAATAATAACAAAAAATCTTACAAGCCAAATTTCAAGCTAAAGGAATATGTTTCTTACCCACTCAACACACTCTAAAGGCTAGGTCCCACTGGCCGACAGACACAAAACATATGCATAAAGGACACAGCGGACGAGCAAAATTTCGGGTGTGGCTCCATCTATTGTCATCCGCTCCATAAAGTGGTGAAAATATGCATAAACAGAACGGAAAAGAATGGAGGTGGGTAGTATGTAGTGGGGATGTTAAATGGATGTTCATATGTTAAATGGATGTTAAATGGATGACAGCAGATGGAATGCATCCACCTCTGGATGACACCTCCGAAGGGGTTCCAGGGAAGAATTTTGAAGTGGACGCATAGCGGAAGGGGCAGATGCATAGCAGATGAAGTGGATGCATCACGGATGCCTATAGGAAGCAAAGTGGATGCCGCGAGGATGTATATCGGATGCAAAGCGTTCACTGCGCATGTGGGGAGTATGAATTACATTAGCTCCATGGATATAAAAGGATGCAGCACGCACGCAGTCAGCATTCAGGGGAAAGATGTGCTGCCACATACATCTAGGAGGAACACCATGGTTCGTCAGTCAGGGAAAAAGAGGAAGCCTGCGCCTACTCGTTCCAGCCCTGGCAAGAAGGGCAGAACCAGCATCCCACCCCCTGGCACTGACTCTGAAGCTGGTGCTGCTGGTGCTGCTGCTGGTGCTGCTTCTGGTGCTGCTGCTGTGGACCAGCCCCGAGGCCCTCAAAGTCCTGTTGCTGAAGGCCCTGCTGCTCAAGCCCCTGAAGGCCCTGCTGCTCAAGCCCCTGAAGGCCCTGCTCCAGCCCCTGCCAGAGGGAGGAAGAGGCAAGGGAAGGAGAAGGGAGAGAGGAAACAGTACACCATTTCCGAGGAGCATGAGGATGAGGTGCTGGAATGACTGAGGGAGAACGAGTACCTCTGGAGAAAGGGCCACAGACTCTATCACAACTCCAAGAAGAAGCAGACAGCTTGGAGAGACAAGGCAGAGAGCCTGGGGTACACTACAGAAGTACTCCTGGGATGGTGGAAGCACATGCACACCTGGTATGGCAAGCTACACCTCAAAAAATCAGGGTAGGCCGCTGTCAAGCTCACTGACCGGGAGATGTATGTCATGGCCAAGTGCAGTTTCCTGGAGGGTGAGATCCACCACCGAGGAGCAGCCCCTCTGACACCCCTCTCCCTCAGACAGCCCACAGACAGCCAGTCATCTTCCAGCCAGGAGCCATCTACCCTGTCCAGGCAGGTGTCTTCAGGGGGCCCCACGACAGAGACCCCCCCAACAGCTGCACTCCCCATGCCGGTGGACTTGGAGGATCCCCTGTCACAAATGGAGGAAGAAGCAGCAGCCACCAGAGGACAATCCACCCCCACACCCACACCCAGCTCCAGAGGATGCAGGCAGAGAGGCAGACTGGAGGGCCAGAACCACAGTGTGCTATTGGAGATCAGGAACACAATGAAGACAAGCACAGAACTTCTCTCTCAGCTGGTCCACTTGGGCAGAGGATCTTCGGGCCGCAACACCTTCATCACCTACATGAGCCACACCCTGAGGGACCTGCCTGAGGCCCAGTCCAGATGATGAAGGAGAAGATAACAGCACTTATGCACAACCCTCAAGGCCCAGCTGAAGCTGCTTCTACCCAGTCCAGGTCTGCTGCTCCACCCCAGGCGATGTCACAGCCCTTCCACGGCTTTTAGCAGCCCCTCACCTACCAAGGCTACAACTACCAGGATTTCCCACAGCAGAAGCAGACCTTCCCAGTCCAGGCCCAGGTTCATCACACACCACAGACGCCAGTCCTCACACAGCTGCAGACCAGACAGCCCCACTACACTCCTCCTTCCTCCACCCCACAGCCAAGCCCATCAATGGACAATCTGTCATCAGTCTTGGGCCTCACATCTCAGGTCCTTGATGAAGGGCCTCTCAACCTCACGGGACTGAGTCAGCTCTCAGAAAGCTTCCTGAACACACCATCCCCTGTTGTACTCTCGGGGCCAAGCACCCCAATGGCACTTCAGACCAGCACTCAAGCCACAGCTCCACAGTTCCTGCCCGCTTAACAGCTGAGACCATGGACATGACTCAGAGTGAGTGAGAATAGTGTTAGAGACTCAGTTGTTACTTGTTCAGTTTATCTTTGCTTAAGACACTTTACTTGGTTCATTTTGCTTTTTTAATAAAGTCAGAAAGCTTACCTAAGACAGTTAATAACGGTTATCTTTGTTTAAGACACTTGGTTCATTTTTTTACCTTAGTAAAGTGTTGGTGAAAACTTTTAACAAATGGTTAAGCCTTTGCATGCTTGTGGAATAGATAAGGACAGTTGTGGGATAGATAAACCTCCAATGCAAGCATAGTGGGACTGTATGGTCCACCATCCCAGCTACCACACATATGGACCTTTATTATCAATAACAATTTATTCATTGATCAACACATTTTAAAATAAACAAAGCTCTTTATTAATGTCCTATTCATTGTAGGACCACTCAACATACATGGCACAATCTCATCAGTGTTATGCGACAGGCTCAAGGAAGCATCCATTAATCATCTGTCATCCTGTCTTGCCACTCCACTGCTCCAGCTGGGGAGTTGCACCAGTGTCTCAGTAGGTTGCGCTGCTTTTTCCCTTCACGTGAAGCTCTGTTGGGGCCTTGTACATCCACAGTGCCTATCAGATTACGTCCTTGCCTCCATTGACCAGGCTCCATGTCCTCATTCCCTTGTTGACGCTCCACAAGTCTGTTCTGCAACACTGGGTGGCGGGTGCGCATGAGATTCTCCAGGATGCAGCAAGCTTCCACGATGTTCCTCATGGTCTCTGGGCGATGCTGCATAGTGGTGAGAAGTACCTGGAACCTGTTGGCCAGGATGCCAAAGGCATTCTCCACCACCTGTCTTGCCCTGGACAGCCTGTAGTTGAAGATCCTCTCTTCATGGGTGAGGTATCTTGAACTGTACGGCTTCATGAGGTAGGTTCTGAGGGAGAAGGCGTCATCACCAATGATGAAGTAGGGCAAATCTTGTGTGTCATTGGGTAGGGGGTCTGGATCTGGAAAACCCATGATGAGGTTGCGTTCCAGCCCATCCTTGAGGTCACTAGCGTTGTATGCCTGGCCATCTGAAGCTGACCTGTTGCCTGAAGCATCGATGTAGATGAACTTGTAGTCAGCATCAACCATGGCAAAGAGAATGATACTGAAGAAGCCCTTGTAGTTGAAATAAGTGGACCCTGAGTTGGCTGGAGCTTTGCAGGCCATTTGCTTCCCATCTATGGCTCCAACAGTGTGAGCAAAATTCCACCTCTGATACCACTCTTCTGCAAGTTTTCTCCAGCCTTTTTCAGTGATGGGGCACTGGAGGAGCTCTTCCACATATTCTTCGATGAGGGCCTGAACCATTTCTCTGACCACTTTGCTGATGCTGTTGTGTGGCACCCTCCACGCATACTGCATGTTTCAGTATGTGGCTCCAGAGGCCAGGTGCCGCAGAGTCAGTGCCACCTTCAGTCCAGGGACCAGGTTGGGTCCACCATCAACTGGTCATACAGTCCAAACTTCATTCTTCTCATGATCCATCCTCGGACCCACACAGCTCTTGGACGTCTCCTTCTTCTCTTTCTGTATAAAAGGTGAAACAGTCTGAACAGGGTTTGGTTCTGGTGATGAATGATCGCAGCTACCATACAGACTGTGTCATGATCCATGGTGGAGAACAATTGATGATGTGGAAAACCAAGACCAAGGGTGAAGAGGTCTGTACACCACGGCTGCTGGACTCATAGTGATATCCAGATGATTTTATCCCCCTTTTTATAGGAAATATCGGTAGTCCGCTAGGTGTCCTTCTACACACTCTAGACATAGTGCAGACATCCTAAATATCCGAGATACAAACGTTTTGTCTATTTTAATCCTTTATATACGAGATGCATACGCTTTCATCCTTTCTATTTCCATGCTACTAATGCTGTGTAGTCGTTCCGTGCACCTTTTTTTCCCTCCCTCTTTCCATTTTCAGCTGCAGGGGATGTGAGTTGAGGGGATGGCCAGAGGATTCAGAGATGATACAGCGGATGTTTAACGGATGATAACATTCATAGAACATTTGTTGCGCGTATTTGTTGCAGATGTACATCATACGCTGCGGAAAGTTCATCCGTTCACAAAGTTTTGTGCAGCTCAAAACTTCTTGCGCAGATGAAATCGCAGTGGACGGATGCTTATGGATAGAGCGTATGAAACATGTATGCAGTAAGTACACAACGGATGTATAGCGTTTTCCAATGTATGGCAAGCTTTTTTTAACATTTTACATCCTCTTTGCATCCGTAACTGCAGTGGGACAGGGGCTTTTCTCTTTTCAAGTATTGAAAATCTTTCTTTATAAATTTAGGCATTCAACATCTTTTGGGCAAGGTTTGGGCAAGTTTATTTTGATTTCTGATTATTACATGTCATGCTCCTGAAGTTTTCTTGGCAATATTTTTGGAAATGAGATGTGACTAGCCCAAGGACACTAACTTGATTCCATGCAGGTTTCCCTACACCTATTTCAGTGCTTTAACCACTGGATAGAAGGCAATAATTTGGCAACCATTTCAATCATGTTTTCAATGAGTGGAATTCTTTTTAAAATACATTAAACAAATGTATTTGAAAAATGGTATCCCTTTTGCATAACATCATTATTATATTAAAGATGTTTCAGAGAAAAAAACTGTTCTAACCTTGATTGACCTTAGAAAATAAGCACGTTTGGATTGGTTGAATCAAGTCATTGAATTTATGGGGAGCAATGGCTATTATATTCCCAAGCACAGTATAATTGCCTCTGTAGGCCATCTGCTGAGACATTATGATTTTCTTGTGCAGTTGATTGGCTACATGAGAACAGACTACTGGATTAGATGTACCAGGGATCCAATCCAGCTGGGTACTGCTCATGTTCTTAAAATTGGCACTTGAGGGGGATTAGCTAGGTAATCCCAGGCTAGACTGGAAAGTCCCACATTCCAAACAACAGCAAGGTTAATCCTTCTCTTCAATGCTTTCAGGAAAACTGAATGCAAACACCATATATCTTGTTCGAGATGAGGGTGTCTTTCCTTTTAAAATGTATTCACCTATTGGAACAATTTACACAACTTCTCAAATGATGTGAAATTCAGGATTAAAAACATGAAAAAAATATAATAAAATACATAAAAACTTCAAGCAAATGCAAATACTCAATAGGAGCTACATTTGGTCTAACACCCAGTGCTTGGAGTAAAACTATGGCTTTCCAAAAGCCAGGAAAGACCAAGACTGTGAGAATTTCAGGGATAGCTTTTTAACAAGGCAGGAGTGACATCAGAAAAGGCAGGTGTCCTGGGTTCCATTGCCTGATACTGCTTTAGTAAGAAGACCTGAAGTATGATCACCTTGTCAGATCTTATTTGATGTATAGAAGTCATGGAAAACAGACAGTCCTCAGGCCCTGTGGTATTTAATATCTGAGAATATCAAAGAAATTATAGTTGATACCTAAAGATCTTCAACAGTCTTTAACAGTGATACTTGTCAAACCTGCATGTCTCAGACCATCCACACATGATTGGAAGCAGGAAGAGCCATTTTAATGTGGGAACTGCTTTTCATCAGATATTCCATAAATATCTGGAATATATTTACGGACTATCAGGCTGTGCTGGATTTGCAAAAAGTGTAACAATCAGCTAGAGAAAACCCAGCTTTATTCATTTGACATTAATTACGTAAACTTCTCATTTTCTGTAAGTTTAGTCAAATGTTGGGTTTGAGCTATATTTTATTTCAATGGTTCTATTTTGTAGCACTCAGCTGGTTTTAGATTGCCAATAAATTGTTGTTTGTGTTACTTCTGGAAGCTTCTCCTGATCTTTTTTAATCAACACAATAATTCTCTCTGTGCTGTGACACCATAATGTAAGGTATGGCAAACTAAGGGAATGAATTGTGTTCCACAGTGCTTTTCTTATCAAGCATTTAAAGCAATATGTCTTTTCCTCAGTGTCTTTACTAGTTCATTATCCTTCTCCCCTGATTATATCCTTTCAAGGACATACTGATTGCTTTTGGGATTTTTTTTTTAAAGTGGCATATTTACCTTTTGGTCTCTCAAGTATGGCTCCATTCCTCACCTTTCTTTTCTTTTTTTCTTTTTACTTCATTTAATTCATGTCAGACCTCTCTGCCATTAATTTGACTAAGAAAAAACTTCAAGATTGACTGTTAGTTACAAAGGAGACAAAATAATGTTTGTTTGTTGTGTCTTTTGTTTAAATGAAACTATGTAGAAAGCAAAATCCAAGGAAACGAATGCCAGACTATTTTTACATATGGACAAACCTGTCAGTTTCATTTTCTTCTCAAAAAATCTTTCAAAAAATGAAAAGAGAGAAAATACTTTGTTCTATATTATTTGTAAAGATATGTGCAAATTTTGGGACATTACCTTGCAAATCAATTAAACAAAATCTTCACTTATTTTCACTGGTCAAATTCATTAGGTACAACTGTATCATTTAAAACAAAAAAGGCTCCTGATGTATCTGCCTGCCATTTAACTGTGAAATCTAATTTAATATAAACCAATAAAGGTAAAGACAGGAATTCAAGCCAAAATTCCAAGAACTAATCTAAGAGATTTCCTGTTCTTAGGTAGGAACATATATAGAATTTTGTTAATATAGTTTAGTGCCCTCACAAAATGGCTTCCAGAAATCAAATAACTGCAAAGTACCAATTATGCAAAATGTCACCTATCATTCTCTGTCAGTCCCTTCACCCATAAGCACTCTTACCCCTGCTTACCTTTGTTTTTGTTTTTTTTTCAGGAAAATTGAGCACATGTCCAAACAAAGCTTTCATGCATTTCTTGTCATTTCTATTTCCTAAATAAAAAAATTGTAACATGCATAGGAATAAAGAATGGGCTAAGATTGGCACTTAGCTTTATGCCATGCCACTTTCTTAGCTCACAGAGAGAAAGAGAGTGAGGCCAGATTAAAAAAAATATATGAAAAAGAGTAAATGATATAATGAAAGCAACTCTAATTCATAAAAGTAAAAGATTTGAACTAGATTAGTGTTTCTCAACTTTAGCAACTTTAACATGTGTGGAATTTAACTCCCAGAATTCCAGGTCAGTTAAGGAATTCTGAGAGTTGAAGTCCATGCATCCTGAAGTTGCTGAGGTTGAGAAACACTGAACTAGATTTATAAACAACATTTAATCAGACTTTATTTTCTTAACATTTTTCCAGTGCACTATCTCTTACTCCATTTCTGCACTTTGCATAACAGTATTTAAAATCTATTCTTACCAGTACCTGCCTGATTAGATCAGACAAAAAGAAACTATTATGGATCCCTCATTTTCCAGAAGTCTGGGGGGCTGAAGTAAGATGGTTCTGCTTTCCGTGGTAGCACTACAGTCTCTTGGTGGATTGTTCCTTGTTAATTTTTTAGAACTCTTTAAAGTCAGAATTGTTTCAGAGAGCCTTCTTCTGATTTTATCATGCCACCTTTACTTCTCTTTTTTTGTTCACAGTGTTACATGTGATGGTGTTAATATTGTTTACCTCAAAAAGCAATGGTGAGATTGGTGTGAATGTCTATGACTATGTATTTGTAGTCTCAGAAAGGACAAGTATAATAGTTGATGTCAAAGAAAAGTTAACCTTGCAAGTTAGTGCAGAAGGAAGCATAGCCAGAAGTCTATTTTATTATAAGCTCTATTTTATTAAAAGATCAGAATCTTGTAGATTTGATCTGTCTCTCCTTGCCTTTACAATGCCCTTTCCATACCCTTCTATGGGTTTAACACTTTTTATCTGCTCTTCCACATTTCTCCAATGTCATTCTTATACATTGTTACAGGAAGCTATTTATAGGCATATGCATATCCTTGGACACCTTTCAGAACCAAAGGTAAGCACAATAAAGTTGTCTGCCTGAATGGAACAATCTGTCCAGTTCACCTTCCTCCCCTCTCCCCAATTATTAATAATTGCATTCCAGTATTTCTTTGTGATCTAAGTAAGAAAAGTCCTGAGCAAAACATTAAACAAAACACTAGTCTATTATTAATAGCAATAGAAATAGCACTTAGACTTATATACCACTTTATTGTGCTTTACAGCCCTCTCAGTGGTTTTACAGAGTCATCATATTGCCCCCAACAATCTGGGTCCTCATTTTACCCACTTTGTAAGGATGAAAGGCTAAGTCAACTTTGAGCCTAGTGGCATCTGCCAAATTGCAGACAGCCTTTAGTCAGCAGAAGTGGCCGACAATACTGCACTCTAACCACTGTGCCTTGATGGTGCAGTGGTTAGAGTGGTTAAGCTAAATTTATTTCTATTCTTTTTTTTTTTTTTTAAGTTTTTATTAATTTTCTACAAGCAGACAAACATACAAAACATTAAAAACATCTACTCTCATATATACTTCCGGTGTATCGGTTGGTTCATCAGTTTTGTGCATTCATTTTATAGTGTCAATTACAATTATATTGCATAACCACTCATATTGTCAATCCATATTCTAATATTACTAAAAAAAAATAAAAATAAAAAAATCTTTTTCTGACTATACCTTTAATCATTCATGCTTTGCGAGATAACAATACTTCAAACAGTTTATTCTATAATTTATCATATAATCATAACAAATCAATCCTAAAAACTCTTCATATATATAATATTAATGCTCTATTATTGTATTTTATCATCTAACCATTGATAAAAAAAACCCCAAATTGCATAAAATTGTTTATCTTCTTGTTCTCTAATTTCAAATGTCAATCTACTCATCTCAGCACATTCCAATATTTTCTCAATAATTTCTTCCTGCAATGGCATTTTCTCATTCTTCCAGTTTTTAGCAAATACAATCCTAGCCGCTGTTTATTTCTATTCTTGTAATAAAAGGGGTGGGGCAAACTCATTAAGCCCATGTCACACTGCACCAACGGATGCAAAGAGGATGTAAAATGGACAAAAAAGCTTGCCATCCGTTGGTTAACGCGATGTACTCACTGCCTCTCTATCCGTCCAGCATCCATTTATTGACATTTCATCTGCTCAGAAAGTTTTGAGCTGCCCAAAATTTTTGAGCGGAAAATGTATCCAATGCATCCTCTAGGCATATGGGGGACATCCGTTCTGCATCCATTACTCATCTGCTATATCCGCTAGGCATCCGCTGTGCATCCGCACAACTAAAATCCGTTCCAGTGGTAAATGGACGCAGGGAGGAAGCAGAACGGACACGCAGAGTTAGTAGCACGGATGGAGAAAGGTTGAAAGCGGACGCAGCTCATCCGCTCTGCATCCGCTCTGCATCCGCTCTGCATCTTCTACGCATCCGCTCTGCATCCTCTACGCATCCTCTACGCATCCGCTCTGCATCCTCTACACATCCTCTACGCATCCTCTACGCATCCTCTATACATCCGCTCTGCATCCTCTATACATCCGCTCTGCGTCCTCCCCACGTCCGTTCCTTTCCGTGTTATCCGCTCTGCTTATGCAAATTTTTGCCCCTTTTGAGAGTGGATAACAATGGATGGAACATTTTGCTCGTCCGTTGTGTCCTTTTTGCATCCGTTGGGCAGTGTGACATGGCCTTAATGTTTCACAAGAATGACCATATATCTCAACTTAGTTAATAAAAGTATCCTATGCATTTTATTGCTTATGCCTAGATAATAGAATTGGATATATCCCTGACAAAGTATGCATAAACTGCATCATAAATGGCTAATTGTGTTTATAATGTAAATTCATTCCTCTACTTTCTTTTCTGATTACTATTGTTAGCAAGGGTCTGCAGGATCTTAGTCATAATTTACCAATTTTAGCTCCCATAAATTGATTGTGATTACACTTCTACCATTGCAGTACCGCATAATAATTCAACATTTGGAACAAAGAAGAAAATGAACATCAGAAACACACCATTTTATCAAGCAAAATTTTAGGATTCAAAAATGCTTTTTAACAAGCTAGACTAATGCTCCAAAGCACAGGACAACATCTATGCATGCCAGGTGAATATTAGACAAAAGTTATTTTTATGTAGCTTCAGATTGTTGGTTGAATGTCTGAAGGTTCATACAAATTGATTTGCTGCCACATTTCTAGCTTGGAAACAGTAGGGAAAATAAGAATTGTCCATGTGCTCTTCCTATGTTAGATTCATGTGTTCTGAGGTCATTTTATGCTGTTTCTGGCCAGTGAAAAATGAACAAAATTTGGAATCAATTACAATCTTATGTACTATGAATAACTGAATAACAGTAAGTGAAGTGAGGTAATTCTAGAAGGTTGTGTAGAGCAAATAGTGAATTGATCTGCTAATAATTCATAACTGGGTGGAATCCAAAATCAACATGGAAGGCACCACCTTGTAATGATTTCTGCAATGGTTTCTAGAATAAGTAGGATTGTATATGTATATGTACATATATGTGTATGTGTGTTAGGGCTTATTAATCAAACTTCAAGTCTTTAGACAGACAATGCCTTTTTATAGACTTTTTTTTTTGAGATTTCTAGATCTATCAAGCAAGTGGTGATAATAGATGTTAGTTTTCCACTGACTGACTTGCTATTTATGAGTGGATATAGATATAAATTATATATGGATAAATATAAACAAACATGGGACTAATTTATACAAAATATAGTAGGGTAAAAAGTATGATAGTTATATGTTATTAAAATATATATGCATAATATGTGTCAGGGTTAACCATAATATGTGTCCTAATTTACCGATTTTACTGTATATTTTAAGTATATAATTGTAACTTTACTGTAACAGTATATATATATACATATATACACATATACATATACATATACATATACATATACATATACATATACATATACATATACATA
>BLBF01000005.1:37349684-37380852 GCA_015471245.1 Laticauda colubrina | reverse complement strand
AGGATGAAAGCAAATGCAGCTCACAAAGAAAGCATCTCGGATATTAAGGATGTCTAGAGGATGCCTAGAGGATGCAAAAGGACACCTAGTGGAAAACCCATATTGCCTATAAAAAGGGGGAGGAACTCCCCTGGATCTCACTTTCAGTCCAACAGCCCTGCTGTGCAGACCTCTGCAGCCTTCATCTGCCTCTTCCTCTTCCACAGCATCCAGTCATCTCCACCATGGATTATAACACACTCCTTTTGGTAGCCACCATCATTCTGCAACAGTGTGAAGCCATCTACAGGCTCTTTCAACTGTTCTATGGGAAGAAAAGGAGGCAGCCAAGAAGTGTCTGGGTCCGAAGATGGATCACGAGAAGAGCAGAGTACGGACTGTACAACAAGCTGATGGTGGAGCTGAGGAATGAAGACCCTCGTGCATTCCAGAACTTCATGACGATGCCTCCAGCCATGTTTGACGAAGTTGTGGAGCGGCTGAGACCCAGGTTGACCAAGACAAACACCAACTTCCGGCCGAGCCTGGACCCTAGACTGAAGGTGGCACTGACTTTGCGCCACCTGGACTCAGGGACCACGTACAGGAGCATGCAGTACAGCTGGAGGGTGCCACACAACACCATCAGCATTGTGGTCAGAGAAGTGGTGCAGGCCATCATCGAAGAATACCTGGAGGAGTTCCTCCAGTGCCCCTCCACTGAAGAAGGCTGGAAGAAAGTTGCAGAGTAGTGGTATCAGAAGTGGAACTTTCCCCACACCGTTCGAGCCATAGATGGCAAGCACGTGGCCTGCAAAGCTCCAGCCAAGTCAGGGTCCACCTATTTCAACTACAAGGGCTCCTTCAGCATCATCCTCTTCGCCATGGTCGATGCTGACTACATGTTCATGTACATCGATGCGTCAGGCAACGGGTCAGCTTCAGATGCCGAGGTATACAATGCCAGTCACCTCAAGGAGGGGCTGGAATGCAACCTCATCATGGGCTTCCCAGATCCAGACCCCCTGCCCAATGACACGCAAGATGTACCCTATTTCATCATGGGGGATGACGCCTTCTCCCTCAGAACCTACCTCATGAAGCCCTACACTTCCAGACTCCTCACCTGTGAAGAGAGGATCTTCAACTATAGGCTGTCCAGGGTAAGGCGAGTGGTGGAGAATGACTTTGGCATCCTGGCCAACAGGTTCTAGGTACTTCTCACCACCATGCAGCATTGCCCAGAGACCGTGAGGAGGATCATGGAAGCTTGCTGCATCCTGCACAATCTCATGCGTACCCACTAGCCAGTGTTGCAGAAAAGGCTCGTGGACCTCCAACAAGGCAATGGAGCCTGGGGAATGGAGGCAAGGGTGAAACCTGATAGACACTGTGGATGTGCATGGCCCCAACAGAGCTTCACGTGAAGGGAAGAAGCAGCGCAACCTCCTGAAACACTGGTGCAACTCCCCAGCTGGAGCAGTGGAGTGGCAAGACAGGATGGTAGATGCTTAATGGATGCTTCCTTCAGCCTGTCTCATCACACTGATGAGATTGGGCCATGTATGTTGGGTGGGCCTACAATGAACAGGGCATTTAACAAAGAGTTGTGTTTATGTTGACATGTGTGGATGATTGATTACATTATTATTGATAAAAAAAGGGCCAAAGGTGTGGCACCTGGGAGGGTGGACCATACAGCCCCACTATGCTTGCACTGGAGGTTTATCTATCCCACAGCTATTACCCATCCCAAAGGTATCCCTGCCCATCCCACAGCTATTACCCATCCCACTGCTATCCTTACCCATGCCATAAGCATGCAAAGGCTTAAACCATTTCTAAAAGTTTCCACCAAGACTTTATTGACAAAAGCAGTGTAGTGGGGATGTCTAGTTTGCAGCTGGGTGAAGACTGGCGTCAGTGGCATTGGTGGCATGGCTGGCATCGGTGGTGTGGGTGGCATCAGTGGCATCAGTGGCACCGGTGGCATCCAATGTACCTGTGCCTGGACTGGGAAGGGCTGCCTGTGCTGCTGGACCTCCTGGTAGCCGTAGCCTTGGTAGGGGAGGGCCTGTGGAAAGCCTTGGAAGGGCAGTGACATCACCTGGGGTGGATTAGCAGGCCTGGACTGGGTGGGAGCAGGTTCATCTTGGTCTGGAGGGTTGTGATGAAGATCGGTGATCCTGTCCTTCACCACCTGGTACTGGGGTTCCGACATGTTCATGAGGGTCTGGTCGACGTAGGTGAGGAAGGGCTTGCAGTTGGAGGATGGGGCATCAGTGTGTACCAGCTGAGAGAGGAGATCTACGCTCCTCCTGATGATGTCTCTTATCTGCAGCAGGACAGTGTGGCTCTGCCCCTCCAGTCTGCCTCTCTGCCTTTCTGTGGAGATGGAGCTGGGGGTGGATGCGGGTTGGGCTGTGGTGGAAGTTCCGTCTCCTTTCTCCCATTGCGTCAGGGGGTCCTCCACGCACTCCCCCAGGGGTAGTACAGCTGTCAGGGGGGTCTCCGTTCTGGCAAGCTTCCACAGATACCTGCCTAGACACAGGAACTGACTCTTTGCCAGAAGAGGGCTGGCTCTCAGCAGGCTGCCTGAGAAAGAGGGTCATGAGAGGGGCTGCTCCTCGGTGGCAGATCTCACCCTCCAAGAAGCTGCACTTGGCCATCACGTAGGTCTCCCGGTCCGTCAGCTTGACCACAGCCTGGCCAGATTTCTTGAGGTGCAGCTTCCTGTACCAGGTGTGCATGTGCTTCCACCTGCCGAGGAGTACCTCCGAAGTGTAGCCCAGGCTCTCCGCCTTCTCTCTCCAAGCAGCCTGCTTCCTCTTGGTGTCTCGATAGAGCCTGTTTCCCTTCCGCCAAAGATATTCATTCTCTCTCAGCCACTCCAGCACCTCCTCTTCATGTTCCTCTTCTATGGTCTATTTCCTCCTCTCCCGTTCATTCATCTGCCTCTTCCTCCCTTTGGCAGGGCCATATGGGCCCTCATCAGAAGGGCTTTGGGGTTGTAGGGGCTGCTCCTCCACACCACCACCACCACCAGCAGCAGCAAGAACAACAGTAGCAGCAAAATCAGGACCAGCAGGACCAGCAGCAGCACCAGCAGTACCAGCAGGACCAGGAGCACCAGCAGCACCAGCAGGACCAGCAGGACCAGGAGCACCAGCAGGACCAGGAGCACAAGCAGGACCAGGAGCACCAGCAGGACCAGGAGCACCAGCAGGACCAGGAGCACCAGCAAGACCAGCAGGACCAGGAACAGCGCCAGCAGAGTAAGCACCAGCAGAAGCACCAGCACCAGGAGCAGTGCCAGCAGAGTAAGCACCAGCAGAAGCAGCATCAGCAGAAGCACCACCACCAGAAGCAGCATCAGCAGAGTAAGCACCAGCAGAAGCACCACCACCAGAAGCAGCATCAGCAGAAGCCCCACCTCCAGAAGCAGAATCAGCAGAAGCCCTAGCACCAGAAGAGCGAGCCCGGGCAGCAGAAGCCCCAGCAGAAGCAGAGTCAGGGCCGGGGGGTGGGAGGGTGGCCCTGTCCCTCTTGCCAGGGCTGGCAGCAGATGGCAGAGGCTTCCGTTTCTTCCCCATGGTTTTTGGGTTGATGGCTGGCTGGCTGGCTGGCAAACTTTGTCTGGAAGCAGGTCTTTCCTCTGAATGGTGACCTGCTTGCGAGCTGCTTCCCTTTATATCCGTGGGGCTGATGCAATCCATCCTCCCTGCATGCGCAGTGAATGCTAGGCATCCGCTAGGCATCCGCTAGGCTTCCGCTAGGCTTCCGCTCTGCATCCACTTCATCTGCTCAGCATCCGCTCGGCATCTGCTCTTTCCATTCCGTGTCCGCTTCGCTGTGCTCCCCCAGAAGCCTTGCAGATGTGCCATCCGCTCCCATCCGCTTCCATCCACAAGGCTTCCGTGGAGCATCCGCTTGCCATCCGCCCTATGTCCTCCCCCCATCCGTTCCTTTCCGTGTTGTCCGCTCTGGTTATGCAAATTTGGGCACTTTTGAGAGCGGATAACAACGGATGCAACATTTTGCTCGTCCGCTGTGTCCTTTTTACAAACGTTTTGCATCAGTCGGCCAGTGTGACAGGGCCTTAAGTAGTCATTGTTTTTTTCTGGGATGGTCCTGCTTTGTTCATGGAGTTGCACTATAAAGTCCTTTAAGGTACTATAACAAACAAACAAACAAAAACAAAACTCATTTGACACTTTGGACTAATAAAAGTTGGTTCTGTCTTAAATGTTTCTGTATTCCCAGTAGTCATGATTTTTCTCCAAAATGGCACTGATGGGTAAGCAAGCTAAATTTTATTATTTAAAAAAATGAAAAATGAAACAGGATGTCTCTGTATCTATCATGCTGAGCGTCTTTGTCACAGCTATCACATATTTTCTTGAGAGACTAAATGTAGGTTTTAATATATAAAATACATGTGGATTTAATATTTGATTAATGGAGAAGTTGGTCCTAAGAGAAATGTAGTAAGACCTGGATCTTTGTGGCAAAGGAACTGCTAGTGATGCATGGACTTTTTCGGTTCTGGAGACTTACAACTGCATGTCCCTCACACTTAGGTTTGTGCCTTTCATTTATCTTTTTCAATAAACTTGAAGGTGCTGATATTGAATCTATACCTAGCTCGCTATCCTTGAAGCTCATGATTGCTTACAGGTCAAAATCCACAAAAAGTTATTCTCTCATGGATGCAGTTCAATGAAGTACATGTTGTGTAGCTCAAACATTTAGTTGATTAGTTAATTAAACTTGGAGTGAGGAATTCTGATTTGGGGGGGCATCATCTTGATATTCTTCAGGGAATTAGCAGTCTAGTTAATGTGTAGAAAAATACCTACCTAAAAATATTCTGACAAAGGAAATCAAAGCTCTGTCACAAAGTGTTCTTCTGTTAAAGATTGTGACTTACTTGTGACACTGGCAACATATAAATGGAAATGGAAAATTCTACTCTCTTCTTAGAATTTTTTGTAATGATACCATCACCTCAATTTCAGTAAAAGAGATTATTGCAAACTTGGTCCTGTCCCAACATCAATTCTGTTTTGACCTTTATAATAGAAGTTATTAGACAGGTTTATGTGTTCAAAAAATGAAGTTATAATTAATAATCAAACAAGTAGTTGAGGCTAATTAAGGTAATCAAATAATAAAGGTTGACAGTTCAAAGGAAATACAGCACAAATAATATTTAAAACTAGCACACAAAGCACATTATTGTTTTCAAATAAGAAAGCAATAATGTATGAGAAGTTTATTGTTCAGTTCAATGAAAAAAGGCAAAGAGTGCAGAAAGTACCTTATTTGTTCAGAAATATAATAAATTACAAAAATAGGAGAAAGATATAAGAGTTAGGAGTGATACATTGAACTCAAAGACAAATAGATGCAGGGAGGTCAAGATAATAATATGGCAATTAAGAGAAGAATAAAAAAGTGGATCACTTTGTGTAGTGTTCAGCTATAGGAAGGGAAGAAAGAAAAACATAAAAATTATTGCTGCAGTGAAGACACTTAGAATTTTGGAGGTTTTCTTTCACAGCAAAAGAGAGAGAGAGAGAGAGAGAGGAAGATTTATAAGTTATAGGATCCACACTATTTGCAATAAGGGAGTGCCTTATCAAGATATAACATTAAATGGAGAAACAAATACATAGAGAGAATATTTCTGGATTAAAGAGAAAATGGGGGAGAGACTCACCTTTCCTTTGCAGCTTCTGCAAAATTTTGGCCCCAGGTTAGTGTTAAATGGATTATCCAAGTTTTGGTTGGAAAGTAAAATATCTGTTTATTCTGAGGAACTTCAGTTACAAATAAAAATAAAGTCTGTACCAACTTATTGCTCATTTAATTTTAACTGAATACATGATTTGGAATACTAATATTTCATCTTCATTCTTCTACTTTGAGATTAGCATCTGTTTTTATGCCACAAATCAATTATATTTCATAGTTTGCCATAAACATTCTGACTGTGGCTTTACATTAATGAGGAAAAACTATCAATAAATTTGTATCTTCCTTATATTCTTCTACAGTTTAGAAATGGGGTATGTAGTGGCTCAGCAGCTTAGTGACAAAGAATACTGCAGCATCTTAATGGCAAATTTATTGACCTGTGAATTAGACTTACTAATTAAAATAAAAGTGCCATTTACATTGTTTATGGTCAAGATGTAATTTATCTAGGATTATTACAATTTTCTGTATAAGCAAACTTTGAAAATACCAATTACATTAAATATTAAATTATGCAAAGGGATTTAAATTCCTTGTTACGAGCACACAGAATGATTCAAGTTCATTTCCATTTTAAATGCTTACAAACATGTCTACCAAGTGGGGCAAACATGTTGAACAAGATCCCAAGGCTCAGGATTACAGGGATCTAACAGCAGCCCATACAAAACAATGTCAGCATGGCAGAGAGGCAGGAGGTCCACTTAGAATATCTTTGTCATGAGCAATGATGAATCTATAAGCAGTGTGATGCTTAATACACAGCATGAATTTCTTCCTGACTTTCATTTTTCCATCCTTATAGGGCTTCACTTCAAACAGCTGATTCATAAAGAAATTTTAATTCCAATGTTTATATGAGCGTGTGATGTTGTACTTCAAATTACACATAAACTTTTCTAGATGACTATTTAATAGCATTTGATATAAACAAATGTCCCTCGACTGAAAGCAATAACATTGTGAAACACACTTTAGATTATATGTGTATAATTCTTCTCTAACTTTCAAGTTCCTCAAGAGAACTATTGCTACAGTTTTTTAAAAAAAAAAAACACCTTAAATTTTGTGCCACAGAACCTGTAGTTGCATTATTGTGCTCCAATACCTCATTTGCTCTCCTGGAAACAGTGATAATAAATACGACCTTCCTTAAATTTTTAACATTCTACATGGAACTGATTGCTCTAAATAACATAAAATGGGGTGTGTGTTGAGGGGCTCAGAGGGTTTTAGTTCCTAAGCTACTCACATCATGGCAGCTTCTGAAGCTTTTTTTAGTCTCTGGAACATGCAGTCTAAGAGAATAAGAGGGAGAACAACGCTCTTCCAAAGGATCTAGCTTTTTTGAAACTTTACACAAACAAACATACAGTGCCTATACCTCTTACTGTATTTTCCTAGATTTGTCTGAATCACACAACTATTCATAATATATAGGTAGCATTTGGTTACAATTTGTCACTTAATGAGCATTTGAAGTTATAACAGACCCCTCCAAAAACTATCTGCAATCCATTTTCAAAATTACAATGACTCCATCTTTTCATGTGGTCATATGTGAGGTAACAGGAACAATCTGGAACTGAACACACTCAAAACTGTAGAAATGGTGGTAGACTTTAGAAGAAACCCTCCCATACTACCACCTCCTACAATACTAGACAACACAGTATGAACTGTCATATCAAAAGACCTAAAATGGACACCTAACATCAAAAATGTAATAAAAAAAGCACAGCAAAGAATGTTCTTTCTGTTTTGTTCGGAAAACACACGAGGTAGACCGGGTTCCAACAACAAATACTTTATTCTTCAACTAGTTAGTAAATAGGAACACTTGGCTGAAGCTGAGGCCAGCCTTTTATACAGGCTGGCTTGCCTGCTTGCAGCCAATGGCAGTTGTTTAGATTTGCCGCCTTTTAGCAGCTCTTTGGATTGGTTCCTAGTGAACCAATCCAATGTTCATTTTATTGACCAATCAGGTTTGTAGATTTGGAGTCACCCACTTTACATATAGAACACCCCTCCCCCCTTAGTTCAGTCCTACGTGGTGACGTAGTCTCGCAGGTAGGCGGGGCTTTTCCGGACTCGACTTGACTTGCGCGGTTCATTCTTAGTGCAGACTTCGACCGGTTCGGATGGGGCTGCTGTGTCGTCCGTCCTTCTCCCTGGAACCGTCTGGAAGGGTGAGTCAGCCATTTTACCGCCGCCTGAGTTTCTTAGGCTGACGGTTTTGCCGCTCCCACCCGTTTCCTCTGGGCAGGTCGAGCTGGCTTGGCTGGCCCCTTCCGATGGGCTCTTCACGCAAGTCTCTCCAAACAGTGAGTCTTTTATTTGCTCTTTTTGTTTGTATGCTTCATTGGGTTTGGTTTTAAACAGTTCTTTATTTATTTCTCGCCTTTCCCCCCCCACCTTGGTTTGCAATTCGCCGGTTTTTTCGGTGAATGTTTGTAAGTCTGTGGTTCTCTCTATAATTCGAGATCGAAGCTGGTCTATGTGCCGCTTCCATTCCCTGCCATCGTCTAATTTTAATCGGTAGGATTTGGGGCCTGTAATTTGGATAATCTGTCCTGGTAGCCATACCGGGTCCCCGGTGAAGTTTTTTCCGTATACCAAATCGCCTATTTCGAATTGTCTGAACCGTGTAGAGGAGTCAGGGGGGTTTTCTGGGGTAAAATTTGGGTGTAACCTATCAAGGTGAGATCTTAATTTTCGCCCCATAAGTAATTCTGCTGAGGACTTATTGGTTATGATACTGGGCGTTATGTGCTGGAGTGTGAGCAAACGGTTTACTTTCTGTTGGACATCTCCAGCGTCCATTCGTTCCAAACCTTCTTTAGTAAACCGGACCATTCTCTCAGCCCTGCCGTTCGCAGCCGGGTGAGCCGGCGCGGTTAGGGCATGTCTTATATCTAGGGAGGCTAGGTATTGCTCAAATGGTATGCTGGTTAGCTGTGGCCTGTTATCTGAGACAAGAACGTCCGGTATGCCATGGGTGGCAAAAAGGTTGTCCAGCTTTTTAATTACAGTTTCTGTTGTCGTTGATGGCATAACTTTTACTTCAAGCCAATTTGAATAGGCATCAACGACAATCAGAAAGGTATGCCCCTTGGTAGAACCCGCAAAATCAATGTGTATTCTTGACCAAGGTCCCCGAGGGGTTTCCCAGTCCTTAACGGGTGCTTTTGGTGGGGATGGTCTAATTGCCTGGCATTTGTGGCATGAGCTTACCCAATACTCTATGTCCTTATCAATACCCGGCCACCAAACATAACTTCTGGCAAGGCTTTTCATCTTAACCATTCCCGGGTGCCCTTCATGTAACAACTTAAGTACCCTGGGCTGTAATTGGGCAGGGATTACTACCCGATCACCCCACAACAAACACCCCTTTTGGATTGAAAGTTCAGTCTGTCTGGACCGGAAAGGTTTAAAGTTTTCAGTTTTTTGATTCTCCGGCCAGCCTTTACCTACCCAGCTAAGAACGCGGGCAGTCAATGAGTCTTTCGCGGTGGCTCTGGTGACATCATACGCCGATATGGGTAGATCGGGGCAAGTCTCGATTTGTAGCGTTGTCATCGCTGGTGCCGGGTCTGCGTCGGTTGCCGGTAAGGGTGCTCTGCTCAAAGCGTCCGCATGGGAAATTTGTTTCCCTGGCCGATGTGTCAGAGTGTAGGAATAAGCTGCTAGGAACTCTGACCATCTCGTCATTCTTGGGGACAGTATATTAGGTGTTGGCTTGTTTCCCGCCAAAATCCCCATTAGCGGTTTGTGATCCGTTATGATTTGAAAAGTCCGCCCATATAAGTATTTGTGGAATCGTTTTACTCCAGCAACAATTGCTAGAGCTTCCCTGTCCAATTGGCTATAATTCCGCTCGGTTTTTGATAGAGTCCTAGAGTAATATGCGACGGGTGCTTCTCTGCCATCAGGTAGTTGGTGGCTCAGGATGGCACCTACTCCATATGGTGAGGCGTCGCAGGTCACTGTTAATGGCAGAGTGTTACTAAATTGGATGAGAACGTTTGTTGATGTTAGCAAGCTTTTAATATTTTGGAAGGCTTTTTTTTCTTTGTAACCCCAAGTCCAAGTTGCCTTTTTGTCTAGCAGACGGTGTAACGGTTCTGCTATAGTGGCTTTGTTTGGCAGGAACACGTTATAAAAATTAATTAATCCTAAGAATGCTTGTAGTTCGGTTTTATTTCTTGGTTCAGGAGCGTCTTTGATTGCTTTAACTTTTTTGTCTGTGGGGTGGATACCCTCTCCGTCTATTGAGTAGCCCAGGAATTCGACACTGTTCTTAATTAAACAGCACTTTTCTCTTTTTACCTTGAGGCCAGATTCCCTAAACTTAGTTAATACTTCTTTGAGTCTGTTCCTTAATTGAGTTTCATCTCTGGCCGAGATTAGGACGTCGTCAAAATAGGGAACGACTCCTTGTATGCCATTTAGAAGGCGTTCCATCAGACTCTGGAAGACGCCAGGGGCCACGCTTACTCCAAATTGGAGCCGGTGACATTTGAATGCGCCCTTATGGGTGACTATAGTCTGTGCTTCTGCTGTTTCTGGGTCCACTGGGAGTTGTTGATAGGCTTGTGCCAAGTCAAGTTTGGCGAAAACTTTGCCTTTTCCCAGGGAATGAAGCAAATGCTGGACTACTGGCACCGGGTATGCGCTTGGTTGTAATGCGTGGGTCAGGGTAGCCTTATAGTCACCACAGATTCTGATGGACCCGTCAGGTTTAATGGGTGTGACAATAGGCGTTTCCCACTTGGCATGGTCCACAGGTTCTAACACCGCTTGGGCTATTAATTTGTCCAGCTGTTCCTCTATTTTTGCCTTTAGTGCAAAAGGAACTCACCTGGTTTCCCCGATACTTGCCAAGTGAGCCGTCAAACACGTCCTGGAATTCTCGGATGAGGTCAGGTTTGTAGATTTGGAGTCATCCACTTTACATATAGAACACATCTTGCATCTAATCAATTGTCCTCAGAAGCTTGCCTCTTTCCTACTGCTGACAGGCCTTACCCTTGTGACTAATTCAGAAAGGGTTGATCATCGGTTCCTGTTGAAACCATAATATCTAAAGGTTACACAGCATATGCATGTACTGAATGGTGCTATTTTGGTGTTACTGTACTGATAAAATAGTAGAATAAATATTTATTGGACAATCAGTTCTATATCTGCTCTGCTGTCTTCTGTAGGTTACCCAGATTTGTTCTGGATCCTTGGAAAAGGAACCTCTGGATTGTCTGGATCAGTTTTGGAGAGTGCCCAGAAAACTGTAATGACCGCATAAGGAAGAGAAATGCATACATCTGGCAAAGCATAAATCTGTTCACAAAATAATGGATAGTGTCCATTCTATTCATCCCTTGATCCATAATTTGCTACATGACTAATCCAAGAAAAAGAAATGATAAGCACTAGAAAAAAATAAAAACAGAGTGCCAAATTGTAGCAGATAGAAATAATGGGAACTCCTGACAATAAGAATTAGAAAATATATCATTGCATATGTATAGCGAGATACATCTCTTTGAAATGTATTTGAAATGTGTCAAAGATCCAGGATTAAACTTCTTCACTGTCATCTACTAGAATGCATCATGACAATTTTGAGTGAATGGTTGCAATAAGAGGTGACAATATTTTTCTGATATAATGCAAGATATATAATTCAAAGTGTTGATATGGTCTTGCTTTAGCTCACAGCAGTTCTGATAGAATGAATCTCCACAACATTTCTATGGCCTTTTGCAGCTTTTGCTTTTTTTTTAGAATATAATATAATTCTTTATTTGCCAAGTGTGATTGGACACACAAGGAATTTGTCTTTGGTGCATAAGCTCCCAATGTACATAAAAATACATTCATCAAGAATCAGAAGATACAACACAGTGATAGTCATAGGATACTAAATAAGCAATCAAATCATACTAGGAAACTAAATAAAATTGTAAAGATACAAGCAACAAGATTACAGTCACAAGTAGGAGGAGATAGGTAATAGGAAGGATGAGAATAATAATAGTAATATAGGCTTAGTAAATAGTTTGACAGTGTCGTGGGAATTAGTTGTTTAGCAGAGTGATGGCATTCAGGAAAAAAAACAACCTTCTACCTAGTTGTTCTGATGTGCAATGCTCTATAGCTTCATTTTGAGGGTAGAAGTTGAAACAATTTATGTCCAGGATGTAAGGGATCTGTAGATATTTCACCGCCCTCTTTTTGACTCATGCAGTATAAAGGTCCTCAATGGAAGAATGGTCTCATATGAGACAATGACTAATCTGCATACAGACGGGAGGTTGAACAACTAGTCTTGTGGTGCGACCATAACAAGGTTGAACTGAACACATTCAAAACTGTAGAAATGGTGATAGATTTTACGAGAAATGCTTCTAGACTACCACCTTTTTACAGTACTACACAACACCTATCAACAGTGGAGACCTTCAAGTTTCTCAGTTATATCATATCTCAAGACTTAAAATGGACACCTAATATCAAAATATCACCAAAAAAACAACAACTACAATAAACTTTCTGCCCAAGGAGGTGCTGATTCAGTTCTACAGAGGAATTATTGAGTCTGTCATCTGCACCTCCATAACTGTCTGGTATGGCTTTGCAACCAAACAAGACAGACACAGACTTCAACGGATAATTAGAACTGCAGAAAAAACAATTGCTACCGACCTGCCTTCCATTGAAGATCTATACACTGCATGAGTCAAAAGGAAGGCTATGCTACACTTTTAAAAACAGCTACAAGTATTGAAAGATTTGTTTAAAATACTGAAAAACAAAAAGGGCAGAATATCTTTTTTCTTTTGATTTTTCTCAATTTATTCATTACAGGAAAAGCAATTTCAATTAAACAATTTTTATATGCAAGGTGTTTGACAATCAGGTTTTTGCTTCTCAAGGTCAAAAGTACAGAAGTTTATATCTCTATGTTTGATACACTTGAGTAATGTTTACATAGTAATAATTTGTTTTTCTGGTTTTTTTTTAGGTAGCATAAAGGCTGGATGTGTTTTTTCTATCTCAGTGTGATTATTTCAAATGCAGAAAAAAATCATAATCTCTTCATCTATATGAAAAGTGAAGCATTGCAGAAGCACCAAAATTGTATTTCATTCTACTCTCGCTGGAGGAAAATCTTCATAGGATAGGATTGGACAGGATAGGATAGGATAGGATGGGATGGGATAGGATGGGCTGGGGTAAGGTGGAGTAGATTGGAATGGAATATTATAGCATAGCATAACATATGATAGCATAGGATAGGATAGGATAGGATACTTTATTTGGCCAAGTGTGACTAGACATGCAAGGAGCTCTCAATGTACATGCAAAGCAACAGAGTAATAACAATTGTAATAATGATACCAATAAGAAGTAGTAGTAGAAAACATGAGAAGGATAATAATAACACTACAGCCATACAACATGGGTAAATATACTTAGACATAAGGCAGTACTGTGGGAATTAGATGTGCAACAGAATGAGGGAATGAGGGAACAAATTGTACCTGTGTATAGTTGTTTTGATATGCAATGCCCTATAGCAGTATAGCAGCATTCTGAGGGGAGGAGTTGAAACAGTTTGTGTCTAGGATGTGAGAGGGTTTGTAGATATTTTCTCAGCTCTTCTTTTGACCCACACAATATTCAGGTCTTCAATGAAAAGCAGGCTGGTTGCAATTGTTTTTTCTGCAATCCAAACTATCTGTTGGTTTATACCTGTTCTGTTTGGTTGCTGTATCAAACCAGACAATCATTATCAACATCAACATCATGATCTCAGTATCAGCTTATTGTCAAATATTTTGGGATTCTCATTTATTGTGGGGAAAAGCAAACTGACTTGGCCTAAATAAAACTGTCTCATGCTCATTTCCTTAAGTTGGCTTATGATAACTATAAGAACTTTGGAGCAGAAGATAGACGAGACATAAACAGATGGTTTTCTTTGATGTTGTAATGATGTCTCTAACACCAAATTCACAAACAGCTTATCTCCCATCAAACTGGGTATTTAGAAACTAAAAACAGCAACAAAATGAAAAATATCCAACAACTGTTTTTTCTGCTTAGGTTCCTCAATCTTTGGAGAAATCCATTCTGAGGCTTTTTCCCATGCTTTTGTTTCATAAAGTATGAAATTGGTTGTTCTTATGCAACTGTTTCCCAATGTTATCTACGTAATCATCTACAGTATATACCAATGTTAGCTACTCAATGTAATGCCAAAAATGTCTTGCAAAGGTTCAGAGAAAACTTCATTCAAGTTATGATCATAATAAAGATATTTAATGGAGAAAAATAAGTTGATATAATAAAAATATTCACTAACTGATCCAATGATTAGAATTTATTAAAATTATAATCTTGATTAAATAATGGTCTTTACCATTATTTTTCAGGATAAACAAAGCTGTGCATACTACTCCATAAGCTACTTAGTTCAGTTCATCTGTAGACAAAGATTAGAAGAAAAAGATGCCAATATAGTACATTTTCTGTACTACCTAGAGTTGGGATAAATGTCACCAAGATCCTTCCAATTATGACTTTCTAGAATAAACATACATTGACAGTAGTGATGTAATCACAACATTCTTTTCTTTCTATCTTTTCCTGATAAATTAATTTCTCATCAATACAAAAGAGATACTGGTTTGTTTTTCATCTTCAATTTAAATAACTGAGGGAAAGAACACAATGGATAAGAAAGAACACAGCCATCAGAATTTCTAGACAAAATATTGGATTTGCTGAACTAAAAGAGCATATTTTTAGGCACATGTCTACAAAATTGAAATATGCACTGATACTTTAGGACAGAACCACCACTTTATTCTATTCTGTTGCTGCATTGCCCTAAAAACAACATACCATTAAAAAATTCAGATGGCTGTGATCTATTGGCTCTTATAATGGCCTTTGGTCAGGAATTTAAGCGGTCCTCTTGGCTGATTGCTTTAAAGGCCCGGTCCCACTGCACTTACGGATGCAAAAAGGATGTAAAACATTAAAAAAAGCTTGCCGTTGGAAAACGCATCCATTGGAAAACGCTATGCATCCATTGTGTACTCACTGCATACGTGTTTCATGCGCTCTATCTGTGAGCATCCGTCCACTGTGATTTCATCTGCGCAAGAAGTTTTAAGCTGCACAAAACTTTGTGAATGGATGAACTTTCTGCCGCGTACTATGTACATCCGCGACATATAGGGGCAACAAACGTTCTATGTCCGTGATCATCTGTTATCCTCTCTGCATCCTCTGGCCATCCCCTCAACTCACATCAGCTGCAGCTGAAAACGGAAAAAGGGAGGAAACAAAAGGTACATGGAACATCTATACAGCGTTAGTAGCACAGAAATAGAAAGGATGTAAGCGTATGCATCTCTTATATAAAGTATTAAAAATGGACAAAATATTTTTATCTGGGATGTATCTGGGATGTATCATATATTTAGGATGTCTGGAGTATGTCCAGAGTATGTAGAAGAACAACTAGCGGACAACCGATATTTTCTATAAAAAGGGGAAGAAAATCATCTGGATCTCAGTATGAGTCCAGCAGCAGTGGTGTACAGATCTCATCACCCTTGGTCTTGGTCTTCAACATCATCAATTGTTCTCCACCATGGATGTTGACACAGTCCGTATGATAGCTGCGCTCATTCATCACCAGAACCAAAACCTGTACAGACTGTATCAAGTTTTACACAGAAGGAGAAAAAGAGATGTCCAAGAACTGTGTGGGTCCAAGGATGGATCATGAGAAGAATGGAGTTTGGACTGTATGACCAGTTGATGGTGGAGCTGAGGAATGAAGACCCTCGTACATTCCATCACTTCATGAAGATGCCACCAGCCATGTTTGATGAACTTGTACAGCATCTGAAACCCAGGTTGACCAAGCCTAGCACCAACTTCCGTCCCAACCTGGAACCTGGACTGAAGGTGGCACTGACTCTGCACCACCTGGCCTCTGGAACCACATACAGAAACATGCAGTATGCCTGGAGGGTGCCACACAACACCATCAGCAAAGTGGTTAGAGAAGTGGTGCAGGCCATCATCGAAGAATACGTGGAGGAGCTCCTCCAGTGCCCCACCATGGAAGAAGGCTGGAGGAAAGTTGCAGAAGAGTGGTATCAGAGGTGGAACTTTCCCCACACCTCTGGAGCCATAGATGGGAAGCTCGTGGCCTGCAAAGCTCCAGCCAACTCAGGGTACACTTATTACAACTACAAGGGCTTCTTCAGCATCATCCTCTTTGCCATGGTTGATGCTGACTACAAATTCATCTACATAGATGCTTCAGGCAACAGGTCAGCTTCAGATGCCCAGGTATACAACGCAAGTGACCTCAAGGATGGGCTGGAACGCAAATTCATCATGGGTTTTCCAGGTCCAGACCCCATATCCAATGACACACAAGATGTGCCCTGCTTCATCATTGGTGATGACACCTTCTCCCTCAGAACCTACCACATGAAGCTGTACAGTTCAAGATACCTCACCTGTGAAGAGAGGATCTTCAACTATAGGCTGTCCAGGGCAAGATGGGTAGTGGAGAATGCCATTGGCATCCTGGACAGCAGGTTCCAGATACTTCTTACCACCATGCAGCATGATCCAGAGATTGTGAAGAGCATTGTGGAAGCTTGCTGCATCCTGCACAATCTCATGCGCACTCGCTACCCAGTGTTGCAGAACAGACTTGTTGACCGTCAACAAAGAAATGGGGACATGGAGCCTGGTGAATGGAGGCAAGGACATAACCTGATAGACACTGTGGATGTACAAGACCACTGATAGACACTGTGGATGTACAACAGAGCTTCACGTGAAGGGAAGAGGCAGTGCAACCTACTGAGACACTGGTACAACTCCCCAGCTGGAGCAGTGGAGTGGCAAGACAGGATGATAGATGATTAATGGATGCTTCCTTGAGCCTGTCGCATAACACTGATGAGATTGTGTCATGTACGTTGAGTGGTTATACAATGTATAGGGCATTAATAAAGAGCTTTGTTTATTTTAAAATGTGTTGATCAATGAATAAATTTTTATTGATAATAAAGGTCCATAGGTGTGGCAGCTGGGATAGGGGACCATACAGTCCCACTATGCTTGCACTGGAGGTTTATCTATCCCACAACTATCCTTATCTATCCCACAAGCATTCAAAGGCTTAACCCTTTTTTCAAAGTTTTCACCAACACTTTATTAAATAAAAAAAATGAACCAAGTCAACTCAGCGTCTTAAGCAAAGATAAACTTTATTAACTTTCTTTGGTAAACTTTATGACTTTATTAAATAAGCAAAATGAACCAAGTAAACTGTACTGTCTTAAGCAAAGATAAACCTTCTTAGGTAAACTTTATGACTGTATTAAGATAAACTTAACAAGTAAACAGCTCAGTCTCTGACACTATTCTCAGTCACTCTGAGTCATGTCCATGGTCTCAGCTGTTAAGCGGGCAGGGACTGTGGAGGTGGCTGTGGTTTGAGTGCTGGTCTGAGGCACCATTGGGGTGCGTGGCCCCGAGGGTACAACAGGTGGTGGTGTGTTCAGAAAGCTATCCAAGAGCTGACTCAGTCCCGTGAGGTTGAGATGCCCTTCATCAAGGACTTGAGATGTCAGGCCCAAGACTGATGACAGATTGTCCATTGACGGGCTTGGCTGTGGGGTGAAGGAAGAGTTGGGAGGAGTGTAGTGGGGCTGTCTGGTCTACAGCTGGGTGAGGACTGACGTCTGTGGTGTCCGACGAACCTGGGCCTGGACTGGGAAGTTCTGCTTCTGCTCTGGGAAGTCCTGGTAGTCATAGCCTTTGTAGGTGAGGGGCTGTTGAAAGCTGTGGAAGAGCTGTGACATCGCCTGGGGTGGAGGAGCAGACCTGGACTGGGTAGGAGCAGCTTCAGCTGGGCCTTGAGGGTTCTGCAGAAGTGCTTGATATTCTGCTTCATCACCTGGTACTGGGTCTCGAGCAGGTCCCTCAGGGTCTGGCTCACGTACGTGATGAAGGGCTTCCGGTCCAAGGATGGTATGTCACTGTGGACCAGCTGAGAGAGAAGTTCTCTGCTGGTCTTCATTGTGTCCCTGATCTCCAACAGCACACTGTGGTCCTGGCCCTCCAGTCTGCCTCTCTGCCTGCATCCTCTGGAGCTGAGGGTGGGGGTGGGGGCGGGTTGGCCTCTGGGGTCTGCTGCTTCTTCCTCCATTTGTGACAGGGGATCCTCCAAGTCCACCGGCATGGGGAGTGCAGCTGTCAGGGGGGATCTCTGCTGTGGGGCCCTCTGAAGACACCTGCCTGGACAGGGTAGCTGGCTCCTGGCTGAAAGAGGACTGGCTGTCTGTGGGCTGTCTGAGAGAGAGCGGTGTCAGAGGAGCTGCTCCTTGGTGGTGGATCTCACCCTCCAGGAAACTGCACTTGGCCATGACATACATCTCCCTGTCAGTGAGCTTGACAGCGGCCTGCCCGGATTTCTTGAGGTGTAGCTTGCCATATCAGGTGTGCATGTGCTTCCACCATCCCAGGAGTACTTCTGCAGTGTACCCCAGGCTCTATGCCTTGTCTCTCCATGCTGTCTGCTTTCTCTTGGTGTCGCAATAGAGTCTGTGGCCCTTTTTCCAGAAGTACTCGTTCTCCCTCAGCCATTCCAGCACCTCATCCTCATGCTCCTTGGAAATGGTGTACTGTTTCCTCTCTCCCTTCTCCTTCCCTTGCCTCTTCCTCCCTCTGGCAGGGGCTGGAGCAGGGCCTTCAGAGGCTTGAGCAGCAGGGCCTTCAGGGGCTTGAACAGCAGGGCCTTCAGCAGCAGGGCTTTTAGGGGCTTTAGGGACTTGATGGCCTTGGGGCTGGTCCACCACAGCAGCAGCAACAGCACCACCACTACCACCACCAGCAGCAGCAGCTTCAGAGTCAGTGCCAGGGGATGGGATGCTGGTTCTGCCCTTCTTCACCTTGCCAGGGCTTGAACACGGACTTCCTCTTCTTGCCTGACTGATGAACCATGGTGTTCCTGCAAGATGTATGTGGCAGCACATCTTTCCCCTGTATGCTGACTGCGTGCATGCTGCATCCTTTTATATCCATGGAGCTGACGCAATTCATACTCCCCGCATGCACAGTGAATGCTTTGCAGCCGATATATGTCCGTGTGGCATCCCCTTTGTTTTCTATAGGCGTTTGTGATGCATCCGTTTCATCTGCTATGCATCCGCCCCTTCTGCTATGCGTCCACTTCAAAATTCTCCCCCGGAACCCCTTCGGAGGTGTCATCCGCTTCCATCCGCTTTCATTTGCTAGGGTTCCAATGAACATCCATTTAATATTCCCGCTACATACTACCCACGTCCGTTCTTTTCCGTTCTTTTCCGTTCTGTTTATGTGAATTTTCACCACATTTTGGAGCGGATGACAACAGATGGAGTCAACCCCAAAATTTTGCTCATCCACTGTGTCCTTTATGCATACATTTTGCATCTGTTGGCCAGTGGGACCGAGCCTTTACTGAAGTTACACTGATCCATAGTAGTATGATTTTTCAATTTTGATCACATGTTATATCACTACTCGTTGGATATTGATTTTTATAAATTGTATTATTGCAGGTTTTGTTTGTTTTATCCTTTTGTGTGTGTCTGGACTCATTGTAGTGAAATGGGAAGCAATACAAATTGTCCAATTAAATTAATAATACTCAGAAACACACATTTACATTGGGAAAATTAATACAAGCACTGTATATTAAGGCCGTGTCACACTGCCCAACGGATGCAAAAAGGACACAATGGAAGAGAAAAATGTTACATCTGTTGTATCCGCGCTCAAAAGGGGCAAACATTTGCATAATTGGAGAGGATAACACGGACGTGTGGAGGACGCAGGGCGGATGCAAAGCGGATGCGGAACGGAAGCCTAGCGGATGGAAGCGGATGGCGCAACCACAGGGCTTCCGGGGGGACTCAGCAAAGCGGACGTGGAACGGAAACAACGGATGCAGAACGGATGCACAGTGGATGAAGCGGATGCACAGCGGAAGCCTAGCGGATGCACAGTGGAAGCCTAATGGATGCCTGGTGTTAATTGCGCATGCAGGGGGGATGCATTGCGCAAGCCCCCCAGATATAAAGGGAAGCAGCTCACACGTGGCCAGCATTCTGAGGAAAGACCTGCTGCTGGATACCTCGAGTTCTTGCCTGCATGTCTGCCTGCAAGCCTTGCTGCCAGCCTTGCTGCCAGCCTGCCTTCCAGCCTCCCTTCCAGCCTTGTTGGCAGCCTGCCTTCCAGCCTCCCTTCCAGCCTTGCTGGCAGCCTGCCTTCCAGCCTCCCTGCCAGCCAGTCTGTCTACCAGCCCTGGTGCCTGCCTTCCTGCCAGCCTTCCTGCAGCCTTCCTGCCAGGCTTCCTGCCAGGGTTCCTGCCAGCCTTCCTGCCAGCCTTCCTGCCAGCCTTGGTGCCTGCCAGCCTCCCTGCCAGCCTCCCTGCCAGCCAGCAAAGAAGAGAAAGTCTCAGCAACCTGTCGCCATCCCTGGTAAGAGGGAAAGGGCCACCCTCCCGCCCCATGTCCCTGACTCTGCTTCTGCTGGGGCTTCTGCTGCTTGGGCTCGCTCTTCTGTTGCTGGAGCTTCTGCTGTAGCTGCTCCTGGCGGTGGTGCTTCTGCTGCTGCATACTCTGCTGAAGCTGCTCCTGGTCCTGCTGGTCCTGCTGGTCCTGTTCATTCTGCTCGTGCTCCTGGTCTTGCTGACCCTGCTGCTGGTGCTTACTCTGCTGCTGCTGATCCTGGTCTTGCTGCTGCTGCTGCTGCTGCTGCTACTGCTGCTGCTGCTGCTGCTGCTGATTATGATCCTGCTGGTGATTATGCTGCTGCTGCTGCTGCTGCTGCTTATTATGATCCTGCTGGTGATTATGCTGCTGCTGCTGTTGGTGTGGAGGAGCAGCACCTACAAACTGGAAGCCCCTCTGATGAGGGCCCATCTGGTCCTGCCAAAGGGAGGAAGAGGCGTATGCAACAACGGGAGAGGAGGCAGTACTACATTGAGGAAGCGCATGAGGATGAGGTGCTGGAGTGGCTGAGAGAGAAGACTATCTGTGGCGGAAGGGACACCAGCTGTACAGGGACACCAAGCGGAAGCAGGCTGCTTGGAGAGAGAGGGCAGAGAGTCTGGGCTACACATCAGATTTGCTCCTCGGCTGGTGGAAGCACATGCACACCTGGTACGGGAAGCTGCACCTCAAAAAATCTGGCCAGGCCAGGGTTAAGCTGACGGACAGAGAGATCTATGTCATGGCCAGGTGCAGCTTCCTGGAGGGTGAGATCTGCCACCGAGGAGCACCAGGAGCCCCTCTCACAACCCTCTCTCTCCGGCAGCCTGCTGCAACCCAGTCCTCTGGTGGGCGAGAGTCAGTCACTGTCTCCATGCAGGTATGTGTGCAACGTGTCACGGTGGAGAACCCCCGGGCAGGTGTTGAAAGCCATCCTGTCTTGCCACTCCACCGCTCAAGCTGGGGAGTTGCACCACTGTTTCAGGAGGTTGCATTGCTTCTTCACCTCACGTGAGGCTCTGTTGGGCCCTTGCACATCCTCAGTGTCGATCAGGTTTTGCCCTTGCCTCCATTCCCCAGGCTCCATGTCCCCATTGCCTTGCTGGAGGTCCACGAGCCTGTTCTGCAAGACTGGGTAGCGGGTGTACATGAGATTAATCAGGATGCAGCAAGCTTCCACGATCCTCCTCATGGTCTGTGGGCGATGCTACATGTTGGTGAGAAGTACCTGGAACCTGTTGGCCAGGATGCCAAAGGCGTTCTCCACCACCCGCCTTGCCCTGGACAGCCTGTAGTTGAAGATCCTCTCTTCACGGGTGAGGTATTTGGAGGTGTAGGGCTTCATGAGGTAGGTTCTGAGGGAGAAGGCATCATCCCCCACGATGAAGTAGGGCACATCTTGCGTGTCGTTGGGCAGGGGGTCTGGATCTGGGAAGCCCACGATGAGGTTGCCTTCCAGCCCCTCCTTGAGGTGACTGTCGTTGTATACCTGGGAATCTGAAGATGAGTTGTTGCCTGAAACATCGATGTACATGAACTTGTAGTCAGCATCGACCATGGCGAAGAGGATGATGCTGAAGAAGCCCTTGTAGTTGTGATAAGTGGACCCCGACTTGGCTGGTGCTTTGCAGGCCACGTGCTTGCCATCGATGGCTCCAATGGTGTGAGGGAAGTTCCACTTCTGATACCACTGCTGTGCAACTTTCTTCCAGCCTTCTTCAGTGGAGGGGCACTGGAGGAGCTCCTCCTTGTATTCTTCGATGATGGCCTGCACCACTTCTCTGACCACAATGCTGATGGTGTTGTGTGGCACCCTCCAGCCATACTGCATGCTCCTGTAGGTTGTCCCTGAGACTAGGTGGCGCAGAATGAGTGCCACCTTGAGCCCAGGTTCCAGGCTGGGCCGGAAGCTGGTGTTTGCCTTGGTCAACCTGGGTGTCAGGCGCTGCACAACTTTGTCAAACATGGCTGGAGGCATCCTCATGAAGTTCTGGAACGCCCGAGTGTCTTCGCTCCTGAGCTCCACCATCAGCTTGTTGTAAAGTACGTACTGTGCTCTTCTGGCTAACCATCTTTGGACCCAGACTTTTTTTGAGTGCCCCCTTTTCTTCCCGTAGTAGAGTTCACAGAGACTGTAGATGATTTCGCAGTGTTGCAGAAGGATGTTGGCTGCCAAAAGGATTTTGTCGCATTCCACGGTGGACATGACTGGATGCTGTGGAAGAGGATGAGTCAGATGAAGGCTGCAGAGGTCTGCACAGCTGGGCTGCTGGTCTGAAAGTGAGATGCAGACGAGTTGCTCCCCCTTTTTATAGGCAGTATAGGTGTCCCTTTGCATCCTCTAGGCATCCTCTAGGCATCCTCTAGGCATCCTCTAGGCATCCTGTAGACATCCTTAATATCCGAGATAGGTCCCCTCTGCGGACGTTCTTTCCATTTTAAATGCTTTGTTTCCGTGCTGCATCTGTTCTGCATCCATTCTGCATCCGTTCCGCATCCATTCCGATTCCTCCCTGTGTCCGGGCAGATGGAGTTGCGCGGATGCGCAGCGGATGCCTAGCGGATATAGCGGATGCGTAACGGATGCGTAGCGGATGCAGAATGGACGAATTGGATACATTTTCCATGCAAAAGTTTTAGGCAGCCCAAAACTTTTGGAGCGGAAGAAACGTCAATAAACGGATGCTGGACGGATAGAGAGGAAGCAAAATGGAGGCAGTGCGTACATCGCGTTTTCCAATGGAAGGCAAGGTTTTTTGTCCGTTTTACATCCTCTTTGCATCTGTTGGTGCAGTGTGACAGGAGCTTTAGAAGAAAATTTTATCCGAAAAGGCCTTTTCCTGTACAAATATGCACACTAAGAAATGTGTATGCAAAGTGTTCCAAATTGTACCCTATTGAGTGAAATCCAACAGTTTAATTCTGTAAACAGAAGCAGTTCCTGAAATTGGAATGAGATAAATTATTTTTTCTCACTCCGTTCCTCACTTTAAGCAATTTCAAAATCTTGGGTCCAAGATCACCAAGAACTGTAAAACAGATTTGGAGTTCTCTTTGTTTTTTCAATAGGAGGAGATATAGAGAAAAACCTCATTACATGAATTGCTTACATTTGTCTAACATTGAATTCCACACACTTATTTTATTTATACATTTATTGAATCAGTTCATACGCCCTCTCAGTTGCTCAAGCAACAATACAGTAGTTGACAATACACTATCTTATAGACTTTCTTCCCCAATCTCTCCCTGAAGGCATTAAGAAGATTTCCAATATCACTTTTGAGTTAAAATACTAATAGAAAGAGAGGATAATGATAATGAGAGTTTATCTGGTGTTAAGTCACCAGTCTAGAAACCAACAAACTTGAGTTCTAGCCCCATCTTAGCATGAAAATGATTGGGGTGACTTTGGGACTTTCACTCTCTCTTTCTGCTCACCTCATAAGATTGTTGTTGTGCTGAAAATGGAAAGAAGGAATATTAACTATGTATGGAACAGAAATCAAATAAATAAATCATAACATGAAAGATTTGTTTTCTCATATTTTGTGCATTTCAAATTTTCATTGGAGGCCTGTGTTATATTTTTTCATGTTCTGTAGTTTTATATATGTATAGATAATGCTACCATTGGAGCTATTACCACCATATTCTCCCCAGGCAGGGGGAAAATACATGGGAAGCAGAAAGCCTTCAAATATTAAAATACTAAAACAGCACAGCTACTTTTTACTGATTACTGAATCTAAAGGCCCTGTCACACTGCCCAACGGATGCAAAACGTTAGTAAAAAGGACACAACAGACGAGCAAAATGTTCCATCCGTTGTTATCCGCTCTCAAAAGGGGCAAAAATTTGCATAACCGGAGTGGATAACATGGAAAGGAACGGACGCGGGGAGGACGCAGGGTGGATGGAAAGCAGATGCGGAACGGAAGCCCAGCGGATGGAAGTGGATGGGAGCGGATGGCACATCAGCTAGGCTTCCGGGGGACCTCAGCAAAGTGGACGTGGAATGGATACAATGCATGCACAGTGGATGCACAGCGGATGAAGCGGATGCAGAGCGGAAACCTAGCGGATGCACAGCGGAAGCCGAGCGGATGACTTGCGATAATTGCGCATGCGGGGGGGATTTATTGCATCAGCCCCGGGGATATAAAGGGAAGCAGCTCGCACGTGGCCAGCATTCAGAGGAAAGACCTGCTGCCAGATACATCGAGTCCTTGCCTGCCCTGCCTGCATGCCTGCCTGCAAGCCTTGCTGCACGCCTTCCTGCCAGCCTTCCGGTCAGCCTGCCTCCCAGCCTGCCTCCCAGCCTCCTGGCCAGCCTCCCTGCCAGCCTTGCTCTCTGCCTGCCTGCCAGCCTTGCTGCCAGCCTGCCTGCCAGCCTCCCTGCCAGCCAGTCTGCCTGCCAGCCTTGGTGCCTGCCTGCGTGTCTGCTTTCCTGCCAGGCTTCCTGCCAGCCTTGGTGCCTGCCAGCCTCCCTGCCAGCCTCCCTGCCAGCCAGCAAAGAAGAGAAAGTCTCAGCAACCTGCCGCCATCCCTGGCAAGAGGGACAGGGCCACCCTCCTGCCCCCTGTCCCTGACTCTGCTTCTGCTGGGGCTTCTGCTGCTCGGGCTCGCTCTTCTGGTGCTGGAGCTTCTGCTGAAGCTGCTCCTGGCGGTGGTGCTTCTGCTGGTGCTTATTCTGCTGAAGCTGCTCCTGGCAGTGGTGCTTCTGCTGGTGCTTACTCTGCTGAAGCTGCCCCTGGTTCTCTTGGTCCTGCTGGTCCTGCTCGTGCTCCTGGACTTGCTCGTACTGCTCGTACTGCTCATGCTCCTGGTCTTGCTCGTCCTGCTTGTCCTGCTCGTGCTCCTGGTCTTGCTGGCGCTGCTGTGCTTACTCTGCTGCTGATGATCCTGGTCCTGCTGGTGCTGCTGGTGCTGGTGCTGGTGCTGCTGCTGATGATCCTGCTGGTGATGATGATGATGATGATGATAATGAAGATGATGATGATCCTGCTGGTGCTGCTGGTGCTGGTGCTGGTGCTGCTGCTGCTGCTGCTGATGATGATCCTGCTGGTGATGATGATGATGATGATGATAATGAAGATGATGATGATCCTGCTGGTGCTACTGCTGCGGGTGGTGTGGAGGAGCAGCCCCTACTACCTGGGAGCCCCTCTGATGAGGGCCCATCTGGTCCTGCCAAAGGGAGGAAGAGGTGTATGCGACAACAGGAGAGGAGGCAATACTATATTGAGGAGGAACACGAGGATGAGGTGGTGGAGTGGCTGAGAGAGAATGACTATCTGTGGCGGAAGGGACACCAGTTGCATAGGGACACCAACAGGAAGCAGGCTGCTTGGAGAGAGAAGGCAGAGAGTATGGGCTACACTTCGAAGGTGCTCCTCAGCTGGTGGAAGCACATGCACACCTGGTACGGGAAGCTGCACCTCAAAAAATCTGGCCAGGCCACGGTAAAGCTGACGGACAGAGAGACCTAAGTCATGTCTAGGTGCAGCTTCCTGGAGGGTGAGATCCACCACCGAGGAGCACCAGGAGCCCCTCTCACAACCCTCTCTCTCTGGCAGCCTGCTGAGAGCCAGTCCTCTTCTGGTCGAGAGTCAGTCCCTGTCTCCAGGCAGGTTTCTGTGGAGCGTGCCACGATGGAGAACCTGTGGACAGGTGTTGTAACCATGGTGGAGCATGTGGAGGACTCCCTGGTGCGGTGGAAGAAAGGAGACAGTGCGTCCACCACAGCCGTAGCTGCATCCACCCCCCCCAGCTCCACCTCCACAGAAAGGCAGAGAGCCAGACAGCAGGAGGGGCAGAGCCACACTGTCCTGCTGGAGATCAGGGACACCATCCGGATGAGCATAGATCTCCTCTCTCTGCTGGTCCACACCGATTCCTCATCCTCCAACCGCAAGCCCTTCCTCACCTATGTCAACCAGAGCCTCAGGAACATGGAGGAACCCCAGTACCAGGTGGTGAAGGACCAGATCACCGAGCTGCTTCACAACCCTCCAGATCCAGAGGCACCTGCTCCCACCCAGTCCAGGTCTGCTCCTCCACCCCAGGTGATGTACCTCCCATTCCAAGGCTTCCCACAGCCCCTCACCTACTAGGGCTATGGCTACCAGGAGGTCCAGCAGCACAGGCAGCAGCCCTTCCCAGTCCAGGCACAGAGTCATTGGGCAGACACCCCATGGCATGGAGGAAGGACCTCTCAGCATCACAGGTCTGAGCCAGCTGTCCAAGAGCTTTCTCAACACCGTCACCTGTTGTCCTCTCAGGGCCAGGCACCCCAGTGGTGCTTCAGACCAGCACTGCAGCAGCACCCACCTCCACAGCACCTGCACCCTTCACCCCTGAGACTGGGCACACCTCCGTGTGACCAAGAGGAGTGCCTGAGATTGGCTGGCTGGCTACCTGTGGACTTTATTTGGACACTTGACTTGGGTCATTTTTCTTTTACAGCTTGTTGTTCAATAAAGTCTATCTTTCATTCAGACACTTGCTTTAAGTCTTTGAATGCTTGTGGGATGGGTTAAAATAGCAGTGGGTTGGGCAGGGATACCTGTGGAATGAGCAGGGATACCTTTTTTGATGGGTAATAGCTGTGGGATAGATAAACCTCGAGTGCAAGCATAGTGGGACTGTATGGTCCACCCTCCCAGGTGCCACCCCTATGGCCCTTTATTATCAATAACAATGTAATAATCATACACACATGTCAACATAAACACAACTCTTTATTAAATGCCCTGATCATTGTAGGCCCACCCAACATACATGGCCCAATCTCATCAGTGTGATGAGACAGGATGAAGGAAGCATCCATTAATCATCTACCATCCTGTCTTGCCACTCCACCACTCCAGCTGGGGAGTTGCACCAGTGTTTCAGGAGGTTGCACTGCTTCTTCCCTTCACGTGAGGCTCTGTTGGGCCCTTACACATCCTCAGTGTCTATCAAGTTTTGCTCTTGCCTTCATTCCCCAGGCTCCATGTCCCCATTGCCTTGTTGGAGGTCCACGAGCCTGTTGTGCAAGACTGGGTAGCGGGTGCACATGAGATTGTGCAGAATGCAGCAAGCTTCCACGATCCTCCTCATGGTCTCTGGGCGATGCTGCATGGTGGTGAGAAGTACCTGAAACCTGTTGGCCAGGATGCCAAAGGCATTCTCCACCACCCGCCTTGCCCTAGACAGCCTGTAGTTGAAGATCCTCTCTTCACAGGTGAGGTATCTGGAGGTGTAGGGCTTCAAGAGGTAAGTTCTGAGGGAGAAGGCGTCATCCCCCACGATGAAGTAAGGCACATCTTGCGTGTCGTTGGGCAGGGGGTCTGGATCTGAGAAGCCCACAATGAGTTTGCATTCCAGCCCCTCCTTGAGGTCACTGGCGTTGTATACCTGGGCATCTGAACATGAGCCGTTGCCTGAAGCATCGATGTACATGAACTTGTAGTCAGGATCGACCATGGTGAAGAGGACGATGCTGATAAGCCGTTGTAGTTGAAATAAGTGGACCCTTACTTGGCTGGCGCTTTGCAGGCCACATGCTTGCCATCTATGACTCCAACGGTGTGAGGGAAGTTCCACTTCTGATACCACTGCTGTGCAACTTTCTTCCAGCCTTCTTCAGTGGAGGGGCACTGTAGGAGCTCCTCCAGGTATTCTTCGATGATGACCTGCACCACTTCTCTGACCACAATGCTGATGGTGTTGTGTGGCACCCTCCAGCCATACTGCATGCTTCTGTACGTGGTCCCTGAGGCCAGGTGGTGCAGAGTGAGTGCCACCTTGACCCCAGGTTCCAGGCTGGGCCAGAAGTTGGTGTTTGCCTTGGTCAGCCTGGGTGTCAGGCGCTGCACAACTTCGTCAGACATGGCTGGAGGCTTTCCTCATGAAGTTCTGGAATGCACAAGCGTCTTTGTTCCTGAGCTCCACCATCAGCTTGTTGTGCAGTCCATACTCTGCTCTTCTCCTGATCCATCTTCAGACCCAGACGCTTCTTGGCCGCCTCCTTTTTTTCCCGTAGTAGAGTTCACAGAGCCTGTAGATGGCTTCGCACTGTTTCAGAAGTATGTTGGCTGCCAAAAGGATTTTGTCGCAATCCACGGTTGACATGACTGAATGCTGTGGAAGAGCAAGAGTCAGATGAAGGCTGCAGAGGTCTGCACAGCTGGGCTGCTGGTCTTAAAGTGAGATGCAGGTGAGTTGCTCCCCCTTTTTATAGGTAGTATAGGTGTCCCTTTGCATCCTCTAGGCATCCTCTAGGCATCCTCTAGGCATCCTCTAGACTTCCTTAATGTCCGAGTTAGGTCCCCTCTGCAAAGTTTTTTCTCTTTTAAATGCTTTGTTTCCATGCTGCATCTGCTAGGCATCCATTCTGCATCCGTTCTGCGTCTGTTCCGCTTCTTCCCTGTGTCCGGGCGGATGCGAGTTGCGAGGATGTGGAACGGATGCCTAGCGGATATAGCGGATGCGTAAAGGATGCAGAACGGATGCTTTGCGGATGCATCGCGGATGCAGAACGGACGAATTGGATACATTTTCCGCGCAAAAGTTTTGAGCAGCTCAAAACTTTCTGAGCGGATGAAACGTCCATAAACGGATGCTGGACGGATAGAGAGGAAGCAAAATGGAGGCAGTGAGTCCAGAATGGATACATCGCGTTAACCAACGGATGGCAAGCCTTTTTGTCCGTTTTACATCCTCTTTGCATCCATTGGTGCAGTGTGACAGGCGCTTAAGGCTGGGCTTGGGTTTTCTACATGTAAAGTTGAAGTTCTACTCCAATGAGCAATGGATTGCAGATTACAATATAACTGCCTTATGAAAAGGAGGCTAGGGAAGTCTACAGAATTTGGCCCAGGTTTATAGATCTGTAGTATGAGTCTGTCCTTGGAATGATCAAATGAAATGATAGTTTCACTCCAAGAAAGAAATATAATATAGAAAAAAATATATAATCACAGGAGTTATAAAACTGCCCAGGTCAATTTGCATTCATTCCACCACTGACTCAAATAATAAAAAAAGAAATGGAAGAAAAAAAATCTTAGAGGAAGTAGACATGGAAAGGGGGAATACTTCACATATATCTCTAGTCATGGACCTCCTTCTTAAAAGGGATTGAAATGAAAGCCTCCCACTAACTTGCACATCATGTTAAGTCTCTGCCTCATAAAAGTACATTTTAATTTACCCGAATTGGATGCATGTGAGCATTCCACTAACTCGTTTGTTTTAAGTCATCAGATTACAAATAAATTTTAGGATAACATTTTCACATGGGGTTTTACGGATTGTATCTACTATGGTTTTGATCAGATAACATGTTCACCCAAGCTAGACTCCATTCTTATCACCTTTGAAAAGTTAAATTTCTGGTTTTTATTTCAATTGTAATAATGTTGCTTTATACTCCCTTTTTTCCTATTGTAAGGTATGTTAAATTTTCAAACAAATAAAACAATTCCAAACATTTTGCTTATTAATTCAACAATAAAATCCTACTAACTAATAATTTGATGCCACTTCTTGATAACCTTTTCCTTTTTATAACCCTTTTCTAAATAACCAATATGGCTTATTGTAAATTGTTTAATCTGTCTTTTGTGTATCTGTAGTCTGTATCATCATCATATTTCCTTCAAAGAAAAACTTTCAAAACTGTATAAAAAAAACCAAAAATAGGTTATCGTAACTTAGAACTTAGTAACTTAAAACTTTATCTCAAAAAGAAAAGAAATAACACGCATCACTCATTTTTTTAAATGTTAACTTAATTGAATGAAGAAGATAAAACTTATTTTATTTAACACCAATTTTCCTCTTTAACTTCCCTTTTCCTTTTCTTAGTCTATTTGGCCTTATATTTCTTTTCTGATTGTGCACCAAAAAATCTGCCATGGGATATGGAAGATTCTAAAGCAAACTTTTGCATTATTTCTGCTAAACTCCTTAACAAAATCCTCCTTTCTCTTATAATTTGCCTTATCTTACAGATTTTTTCTGAGTAACTTCTGTTGTTAGCTTTAAAAATAAATTGTGAATCACAGAGACTGCACAATGTTGAAGTAGTAATAATTCCTTTTTGTATTCACTAAAGCTTAAATTACGATAGAAATTCATTTGGCAAATTATGTTACAATATATTAAAAATAACCTTTTGTCTATTAATAAGTAAAGGCCCTGTCACATTGGCCGACGGATGCAAAACGTATGTAAAAAGGACACAGTGAATGAGAAAATGTTTCATCCGTTGTTATCCACTCTCAAAAGTGCCCCAAATTTGCATAAAGAGAGCGGACAATAATGGAAAGGAACGGACGGGGAGAGGACGTAGCGAGGATGTTAAGCGGATGCTCCATGGAAGCCTAGCAGATGGAAGCGGATGAAATGTCCGCAGGGCTTCTGGGGGAGCACAGCAAAGTGGACGCGCAGCGGAAGGAGCGGATATAGAGCAGATGCATAGCAGATGACGCGGATGCATCACGGACGCATAGTGGATGCCTAGCAGATGGCTAGCGGATGAAAAGCATTCACTGAGCATGCGGGGAGGATGCATTGTGTCAGCCCTGTGGATATAAAGGGAAGCAGCTTGCAATCAGGTCACCATTCAGAGGAAAGACCTGCTGCCAGACACATCTCTAGCCAACAACCATGGGGAAGAAGAGGAAGCCTGTGCCTACTCCTGCCAGCCCTGGCAAGAAGGACAGGGCCACCATCCCACCCCCTGCTGCTGACTCTGCTTCTGCTGGGGCTTCTGCTACTGGGGCTGACTCTGTTGGTGCTGGGGCTTCTGCTGGTGCTGCTCCTGGTGCTGGTGCTTCTGCTGGTGCTTACTC
>BLBF01000005.1:37308589-37349674 GCA_015471245.1 Laticauda colubrina | reverse complement strand
CTGCTCCTGGTGCTGGTGCTTCTGCTGGTGCTTACTCTGCTGGTGCTACTCCTGGTCCTGCTGGTGCTGCTGGTGCTGCTGCTGGTGGTGCTGCTGCTGCTGGTGGTGGTGTGGTGGACCAGCCCCTAAAACCTCAAAGCCTAACTGATGAGGGCCCAGAAGGCCCTGCCAGAGGGAGGAAGAGGCAATCGTGATAGGGAGAGGAGACAGTACTCCATTGAAGAGGAACATGAGGATGAGGTGCTCGAATGGCTGGGGGAGAACGAGTACCTCTGGCGGAAGGGACACAGGCTCTATCAAGACACCAAGTGGAAGCAGGCGGCTTGGAGAGAGAAGGCGGAGAGCCTGGGCTACACTTCAGAGGTCCTCCTCGGGTGGTGGAAGCACATGCATACCTGGTACGGGAAGCTGCACCTCAAGAAGTCTGGTCAGGCCGCGGTCAAGCTCACCGACCGGGAGACCTACGTGATAGCCAAGTGCAGCTTCTTGGAGGATGAGGTTTGCCACCAAGGAGCAGGCACTCCGTCAACCCTCTCTCACAGGCAGCCCACAGAGAGCCAGTCCTCTTCTGGCCAAGAGTCAGCTCCGGTGTCCAGGCAGGTATCTGTGGAGCATGCCACGATGGAGACCCCCCCGACAGCTGCACTCCCTGTGGCAGAGCGCATGGACCCCCTGATGCAGTTGGAGCAAGAGGAGGCCACTGCCACCAGAGACCAACCCACCCCCACCCTCAGCTCCACCTCCACAGAAAGCAGGAAGAAAGCCAGACTGGAGAGACAGAGACACACTGTCCTGCTGGAGATCAGGGACACCATCAAAAGCAGTGTAAATCTCCTCTCTCAGCTGGTACACTCCGACATACCATTCTCTAACAGAAAGACCTTCCTCACCTACGTCAACCAGACCCTCATGGACATGTCTGAATCCAAGTACCAGGTGATCAAGGAGAGGATCAGCGGTCTTCTGCACCACCCTCCAGGCCCAGCTGAACCTGCTCCAAACAAGTCCAGGTCTGCTCCTCCACCCCAGGTGATGTCAAAGGCCTTCCAAGGCTTTCAACAGCCCCTCACCTACCAAGGCTACGGCTACCAGGAGTTCCAGCAGCACAGGCAGCCCTTCCCAGTCCATGCATAGGTTCATCGCATGCCACAGGTGCCATCGATGCCACCCATGCCACTGATGCCACAGATGCCACCCATGCCACAGATACCACCAACGCCACAGATTCCACCAATGCCTCACCTCGCTCACCTACAGACCAGGCAGCTCCACTACACTCCTCCTTCCTCCACCCCACAGCTAAGCCTGGCCTCAGAACATCTGTCATCGGTCTTGGGACTGACACCCCATGTCATGGAGGAAGGGGCTCTCAACATCACAGGACTGAGCCAGCTCTCTGAGAGCTTCCTCCACACACCATCCCCTGTTGTACTTTCGGGGCCAGGCACCCCAATGGCGCCTCAGACCAGCACTCCAGGCACTGCCACCTCCACAGCACCTGGACCCTTCACCCCTGAGACTATGGGTATGCCTCAGAGTGACTGAGAAGAGTGCCAGAGACTGGGTTGCTACCTGTTGACTTTATCTTTGCTTGGGACACTTTATTTGGGTTATTTTGCTTTTACAGTTTGTTATTAATAAAGTTTATATTTGCTTCACACACTTGGTTCAGTTCTTTTAGTAAATAAAGTCTTGGTGGAAACTTTTAGAAATGGTTTAAGCCTTTGCATGCTTGTGGGATGGGTAAGGATAGCAGTGGGATGGACAGGGATACCTGTAGGATGGGTAATAGCTGTGGGATGGGGTAGGATAGCAGTGGGATGGACAGGGATACCTGTGGTATGGGTAATAGCTGTGGGATGGGTAAGGATAGCAGTAGGATGGGCAGGGATACCTGTGGGATGGGTAATAGCTGTGGGATAGATAAACCTCCAGTGCAAGCATAGTGGAACTGTATGGTGCACCCTCCCAGGTGCCACACCTATGGCACTTTATTATCAATAACAATTTAATTATTCATCAACACATGAACATAAACACAACTCTTTATTAAATGCCCTGTTCATTGTAGGGCCACTCAACATACATGGCACAATCTCATCAGTGTAATGAGACAGGCTGAAGGAAGCATCCAGTAAGCATCTACTATCCTGTCTTGCCATTCCACTGCTCCAGTTGGGGAGTTGCACCAGTGTCTCAGGAGGTTGCGCTGCTTCTTCCCTTCACATGAAGCTCTGTTGGGGCCTTGTACATCCACAGTATGTATCAGGTTTCGGCCTTGCCTCCATTCACCAGGCTCCATGTCCCCATTGCCTTGTTGGCAGTCCACAAGCCTGTTCTGCAACACTGGGTAGCAGGTGCTCATGAGATTGTGCAGGATGCAGCAAGCTTCCACAATGTTCCTCACGGTTTCTGGGCGATGCTGCATGGTGGTGAGAAGTACCTGGAACCTGTTGGACAGGATGCCAAAGGCGTTTTCCACCACCCGTCTTGCCCTGGGCATCCTGTAGTTGAAGATCCTCTCTTCACGGGTGAGGCATCTGGAAGTGTAGGGCTTCATGTGGTAGGTTCTGAGGGAGAAGGCGTCATCCCCCATGATGAAGTAGGGCACATCTTGTGTGTCATTGGGCAGGGGGTCTGGATCTGGGAAGCCCATGATGAGGTTGCGTTCCAGCCCCTCCTTGAGGTCACTGGCATTGTATACCAGGGTATCTGAAGCTGACCCATTGCCTGAAGCATCGATGTACATGAACTTGTAGTCAGCATTGACCATGGCAAAGAGGATGATGCTGAAGAAGCCGTTGTAGTTGAAATAAGTGGACCCTAAGTTGGCTGGAGCTTTGCAGGCCATGTGCTTCCCATCTATGGCTCCAACGGTGTGGGGGAAGTTCCACTTCTGATACCACTGGTCTACAACTTTCTTCCAGCCTTCTTCAGTGGAGGGGCACTGGAGAAGCTCCTCCAGGTATTCTTCGATGATGGCCTGCACCACTTCTCTGACCACAATGCTGATGGTGTTGTGTGGCACCCTCCAGGCGTACGGCATATTCCTGTATGTGGTCCCTGAGGCCAGGTGGCGCAGAGTCAGTGCCACCTTCAGCCCAGGGTCCAGACTGGCCAGAAGTTGGTGTTTGCCTTGGTCAACCTGGGTCTCAGCCGCTCCACAACTTCGTCAAACATGGCTGGTGGCATCCTCATGAAGTTCTGGAATGCACGAGTGTGTTCGTTCCTCAGCTCCACCATCAACTTGTCATACAGTCCGTACTCGGCTCTTCTTGCGATCCATCTTTGGACCCAGACCCTTCTTGGATGCCTCCTTTTCCTTGCGTAGAACAGGTGAAAGAGCCTGTAGAGGGCTTCGAACTGTTGCAGAATGATGGCAGCTACCAAAAGGAGTGTGCGATGATCCATGGTGGAGATGACTGGATGCTGTGGAAGGACAAGAGCAAGATGAAGCCTGAAGAGGTCTGCACAGCAGGGCTGCTGGACTGAAAGTGAGATCCAGGTGATTTCTCCCCCTTTTTATAGGAAATATTGTTTTTCCACTAGGTGTCCTTCCACATACTCCAGGCATCCTCCAGACATCCTAAATATCCAAGATACGTCCCCTATATGAACGTTTTTTCCATTTTAATGCTTTATATGCGAGCTGCATCCGCTTTCATCCTTTCTACGTCCGTGCTAGTAATGCTGTGTGTCCATTCCGTGTCTGTTTCGCTTCTTCTCTGTGTCCGTTTTCTGCTGGAGCAAATGTGAGTTGCACGGATGCACAGCGGATGCCTAGCAGATATAGCGGATGCGTAACAGATGATGACGGATGTATAACAGATGTTCCCCATTTGTGTAGCGGATGTAGAATGGACATGTTGGATACTTCATATGCTCAAAAAGTTTTGTGCAGCTCAAAACTTTCTGAGCGGATGAAATCTCAGTAGATGGATGCTGGACAGATAGAGAGTATGAAAAACGTACGCAGTGAGTACAGAATGGATGCATCGCGTTAACCAACTGATGGCAAGTGTTTCTCTCTGTTTTACATCCTCTTTCCATCCGTTGGTGCAGTGTGACATGGGCTTAAGATACATACATTAAAATAAACTGCTAGATTGCCTACCTGATCAATCAGGGGTCCCCAACCACCGGACCCTGGACCGGTCCGTGCATCATTTTGTACCTGGCAGCAAAGAATGAATAATCGTGATTAATATATATATATAAATATGTTTTTGCCCTTTACTATTGGGGAAGAATTGATTTTGCTGGTCCTTGAAAAAGTGCTTCTGCATGAAACTGGTCCCTGGTACAAAAAAGGTTGGGGACCACTGTGATAGATTCCTTTAATTGAGGTTTCTTCAAAAGATTTCCTTTTTTGTTCATTTGAAAAGATAATTCAAAACATGACAAAATATAGTACCTATATAGTCCTGGTGGCGATTATAGTAGTGTCAGGAAGCTAAGAACACTAAACACTTGTTTAACTGCTGCTTATACCACCATTTTAATGCATTGCATGAGATTCCTGATCCAAATAGTGTGATAAAAGTGTACTAACTTGAACTAACTGCCACTGGATTTTCAGAATCCCACATTTATTTATTTACATATTTATTTATTTATTTGATTGGTTAATATAGCCACTTAGTCATTCAATAATGTCTCTGGGTAGCTTAAAATGTTTAAAAACAATACAATAATGCAACATAAAACAAAATAACAGTGAATGATTCATCTAAAGTAGGAGTCACCAACCTTTTGGACCTCAGGGATCACCAAACTCATAATTTTAAATCCTGTGGACCACGAATATGAATTTTGACTGATGATGGCTTGCTGACACTGGAAATCTCCACCGTAAGGGGTGGCACATGAAATGTGCTAATTTGCAGGTGGTGCAATGCACAAAAAGCAGCACAGCCCTTGCCAGCCAGGATGAGGTGAGTGTTCTGCTGTGGCAAGGGAGGGATGGCACAGGCAGGCCGAAGCAGCAATGGAGATGTCTGGAAGGTGTTGTGGTAGCGCTGTGCTACTTACATTTGCACAGCATCAACCTTCTGTCTTTGCTTGAGGAGCCCAGCCAGTTTCCTATACTGCTTGAACTTCAGCGCTTTGACTCCTGGGGACAGGAGTTCAGCTAAGCTACCTGCAAAACCATCTCTCTCTCTTAAGGAACATTTGCAGAGAGAAGCAGCCAGAGTCACTTTCATCTCACAAGAGCCTGGCCAAAGTTTCTGCGAGCACTCAGAGAGAGAGAAAAAGAGAGAGAGAAAGAAAGAGAGAGAGAGAGAGAGAGAGAGGATTTTGCAGAGAGCTTGGCCAAACTCCTGTCCCTGGGAGTCAAAGTGCTGAAGTGCAAGAGGCACAGGAAACTTTGGCCAGGTTCCTTGTGTGAAGGCAGAATGATGATGACATGCAAATGGAAGTAGCGTGGCACTCCTTCACCTTCCATCCATCTCCATCACTGCTTTGGTCCGCTTATGTCCCCTCTTGCCACAACAGCACCATTACCTCATTCTGGCCATTACCTCAAGGCTGTGCTGCTTTTTTCACATTGCATCATCTGCAAATTTGACATTAGATGTGCCACCCCCTATGGTGGAGATTTCCAATGTCAGCAAGCCATCATCAGTCAAAATTCATATTAGTGATCCACAGGATTTAAAATTATTAGTTTACAGCTTGGCTGTCTGGAATCCACACTATATATCAGACATTAATACAATTGAGTGGGTTCAGAAGTATTTTAGAAGAAGACTACTACACTCCTCTGTTCAAAACAGAATACTCTACACCACCAGGATTGAGATTTTGATCTTGGACAACCTAGAACTATACTACCTATGGTTTGACTTAACCATAGTATCCAAAATTATCTGCCATAATGTACGACCAGTTAATGATTTTTTCTGCTTCAACTGCAACAATACAAGAGCACACAACAGATATAAAATTAATGTAAACCATTCCAAACTTGATTGCAGAAAGTATGACTTCAGCAACAGAGTGTCTGGAACACACTACTTTATTACATCCCCAAAACCACACTCCTTTTCCCTCAAACTACCCACTATTGACCTCACCCCATTCCTAAAAGATATGTAAGGGGCTTGCATATGTGCACAATCATGCCTCCTGTCTCTGTCCTATTGTACCAAATTATTCGTACCTATTTTCTGTATTTATACTTATGTTTACTCTTATCTCTATTATCTTGTAAGCGGCTGACAAATAAAATAAAATAAATGAAAATAAATGTTGAGGGGAGGAATGGTTTTCCAAAGAAGAGATGCAACCACAGAAAAGGCATAATTGCTGGCTCCTCCAAGATGACATTTGTTGACCAATGAGACTGCAGTGTAGCTCTTCTGTGAATTTAATGGAATGGGTAGAAATAACTGGGGATAGGGAGTCCTACAAATAATTAGGTCTTATGACATGAAGAGATTTGCAAGTGATAAACAGAACTTTGGTTTGCACTCAGTACACCTGAATTAAGGCTCCAAAAATCCCACATATGGTTGTTTTGAGCTGGATGATGTGAGTTTTCTGGATACTAGGGCCTTTATCCAAGGTTTTCCAGGTGCAAACTAAAGTGTTTGTTATTACCTGTAAAGCTCTTCATATCTCAGGTTAATACTATATATTATTATAATAATAAAATCCAATACAAACTTAGCTAAAGAGTACAGAAAGGAATAAAGGGTGCAAGAAAAAATGAAAAAAGAAAGAAGAGAGAGAAAAGAAATATATAAAAAGTGATTTCCAATCTTCATCACAACAAGCATAAACAGATTTAGTGATACTTCAACTCATTTATTTCTGGCATGTCCCATCTCTTATCTATAAACAAATCCATACAACACCCTTTTTTCAGTCCTACTGTCAGCAGGAAGTCTGTAAAGGCTTGCCAAATTTAACAACCTATATTTTAGCTGTCATCAAATAAGTAAACTTTATATTCCTTCCCTTTATATTCCTTCTGCTCTTGAGGATCTTATTTTTCTTCACTGTTTTTTTGTACCTAATTGTACAGAATTCTTCAGAGCTTTAATAAACCTCTTTTGTAAATCCAGTAAGAAAACATTATCCAGGTTACTTTCTTGGTTTCTCATTTGTATTTCCCTTTCAAATTTTAAAGAATAAATTTCTTTTGCCCATCTTCTAAAACATACTTTTCAAAGTCACTCTCTTGGTCTGCTATTTGTTTATATATCTTCTCAATATTGTCAGCTAAAATTTCTTCTACATCAGTTTCTTCAATAATACTTTTGGGGGCATAGTCTATCCATAGAAATAGGAAGCCTTGCTAACATTGTTGCTATTGTGGCTACTATTTTCTGATTCCATTTTTCAAAAGTCTCCTTCAGTATTTTTATTATTAGAATATTTTGCAATATTTCGCATATTGTAAATCTTTCCTCTCCTCCCCTAAAAACTTCAGACCCCTCTAGTGTCCAGTTCTTGATTTCATGTAATTGCTTATATTTGTTTTGTTTTGTAAAAACAAACCCAAAATTAAAACTGCTTCCATGAAAACCTAATGGTTCTTTATAAATAATTCCGTAATCTTAAGCCCATGTCACACTGAACCAACGGATGCAAAGAGGATGTAAAACGAACAAAAAACCTTGCCATCCATTCGAAAACGCAATGTACTTACTGCCTCCATTTGCCTTCCTTTCTATCCGTCCAGCATCTGTTTATTGATGTTTCATCCGCTCCAAAAGTTTTGGACGGCCTAAAACTTTTGCGCGGAAAATGTATCCAGTTCGTCCATTCTGCATCCGCTATGCATCCGCTACGCATCCGCTATGCATCCGTTATGCATCCGCTATATCCGCTAGGCATCCGCTGCACATCTGCTGCGCATCCGCACAACTTGCATCCGCCTGGATGCAGGGAGGAAGCGGAACGGACGTGGAACAGATGCAGAATGGATGCCTAGCGGATGCAGAACGGAAACAAAGCGTTTAAAATGGAAAAAACATTCGCAGAGGGGACCTATCTCGGACATTAAGGATGCCTAGAGGATGCCTAGCAGAAAACCTATACTGCCTATAAAAAGGGGGAGCAACTCGCCTGCATCTCACTTTCAGAACAGCAGCCCAGTGGTGCAGACCTCTGCAGCCTTCATCTGGCTCTTCCTCTTCCACAGCATCTAGTCATTTCCACTGTGGATTGTAACAAAGTCCATTCGGCAGCCACAATCATTCTGCAACAGTGCGAAGCCATCTGCAGGCTCTGTGAACACTACTGCGAGAAGAAAAAGAGGCAGCCAAAAAGAGTCTGGGTCCGAAGATGGTTCACCAGAAGAGCAGAGGATGGACTGTACAACAAGCTGATGGTGGAGCTCAGGAACGAACACACTCAGGTATTCCAGAACTTCATGAGGATGCCTCCAGCCATGTTTGACAAAGTTGTGCAGTGCCTGACACCCAGGTTGACCAAGGCAAACACCAGCTTCCGCCCCAGCCTGGAACCTGGGCTCAAGGTGGCACTCACTCTGTGCCACCTGGCCTCAGGGACCTCCTACAGGAGCATGCAGTACAGCTGGAGGGTGCCATCCAACACCATCAGCATTGTGGTCAGAGAAGTGGTGCAGGCCATCATCGAAGAATACCTGGAGGAGCTCCTCCAGTGCCCCTCCACTGAAGAAGGATGGAAGAAAGTTGCAGAGCAGTGGTATCAGAAGTGGAACTTCCCCCACACCATTGGAGCCATAGATGGCAAGCACGTGGCCTGCAAATCTCCAGACAACTCAGGGTCCACTTATTTCAACTCCAAGGGCTTCTTCAGCATCATCCTCTTCGCCATGGTTGATGCTGACTACAAGTTCATGTACATCGATGCTTCAGGCAATGGCTCATCTTCAGATGCCCAGGTATACAACGCCAGTCACCTCAAGGAGGAGCTGGAATGCAACCTCATTGTAGGCTTCCCAGATCCAGAACCCCTGCCCAACGACACACAAGATGTGCCCTACTTCATCTTGGGGGATGATGCCTTCTCCCTCAAAACCTACCTCATGAAGCCCTACACCTCCAGACTCCTCACCCGTGAAGAGAGGATCTTCAACTACAGGCTGTCCAGGGCAAGGCGGGTGGTGGAGAATGCCTTTGGCATCCTGGCCAACAGGTTCCAGGTACTTCTCACCATCATGCAGTATCGCCCACAGACCGTGAGGAGGATCATGGAAGCTTGCTGCATCCTGCACAATCTCATGCGCACCCGCTACCCAGTCTTGGAGAACAGGCTCGTGGACCTCCAGCAAGGCAATGGGGACATGGAGCCTGGGGAATGGAGGCAAGGGCAAAACCTGATTGACACTGAGGATGTACAAGGCCCCAACAGAGCCTCACATGAATCGAAGAAGCAGCGCAACCTCCTGAGACACTGGGGCAACTCCCCAGCTGGAGCAGTGGAGTGGCAAGACAGGATGGTAGATGCTTAATGGATGCTTCCTTCAGCCTCTCTCATCACACGGATGAGATTGGGCCATGTATGTTTGGTTGACCTACAATGAACAGGGCATTTAATAAAGAGTTGTGTTTATGTTGACATGTGTGGATAATTATTACATTATTATTGATAGTGAAGGGCCATAGGTGTGGCACCTGGGAGGGTGGACCATAAAGTCCCACTATGCTTGCACTGGAGGTTTATCTATCCCACAGCTATTACCCATCCCACAGGTATCCCTGCCCATCCCACAGCTATATCATCCCATCTCACAGCTATCTCAACCCATCCCACAGCTATCTTAACCCATCCCACAAGCATGCAAAAGCTTAAACCATTCCTAAAAGTTTCCAGCAAGACTTTATTAAAAAAAAGAAATGAAGCAAGTGTGTGAATCAAAAATAGACTTTATTAACAACAAGCTATAAGACAAAAATGAGTCTCTGGCACTCCTCTTGGTCGCTCAGTCTCAGGGGTGAAGGGTGCAGGTGCTGTGGAGGTGGCTGGTGCTGGAGTGCTTGTCATCAGTTCCTCCAGAAGCAGAAGCAGCAGAAGCCCCAGCCCCAGAAGAGCGAGCCTGTGCTGCAGAAGCCCCAGCAGAACCAGAGTGAGGGCCAGGGATGGTAGCCCTGTCCCTCTTACCAGGGCTGGCAGCAGATGGCTGAGGCTTGCTGTGCTTTCACATGGTTGTGGGGTTGCTGGCTGGCAGGGAGGCTGGCAGGAACCAAGGCTGGCAGCAAACTGGCAGGCAGACATGCAGGCAGGACAGGCAAGGCAGTCGATGTGTCTGGAAGCAGGTCTTTCCTCTGAATGGCGACCTGCTTCCAAGTTGCTTCCATTATATCCGTGGGGCTGATGCAATGCATCCTCCCCGCATGCGCAATTAACGCCAGGCATCCATTAGGCTTCCGCTGTGCATCCGCTGTGCATCCGCTTCATCTGTTCGGCGTCCACTCTGCATCCGCTCTTTCCATTCCACGTCTGCTTCGCTGAGGCCCCCTGGAAGCCCTGCGGATGTGCCATCCACTCCCATCTGCTCCCATCCACTTTCATCTGCTGGGCTTCCATTCCGCATCCACTTTGCATGCGCCCTGCGTCCTCCCCGCGTCCATGTTATCCACTCTGGTTATGCAAATTTTTGCCCCTTTTGAGAGCAGATAACAACCGATGGAACATTTTGCTTGTCCGCTGTGTCCTTTTTGCATCCGTTGGCCAGTGTGACATGGGCTTTACTGTAATAGTTTCAATATTTCATTTTTTTCTGGACCCTTAATCCATTTATAATTTTGAAGATCAAAATCTTATTTAGCTTGTTTATTTCAGATTCTTTAAATTCTTAACCTTGCAATTAATTTTTTTTTTCAGTGAGGATTAAAGGCAGACTTCCCAGTGTTTTCAGACTTGTCAATCTGAAGGTGTCTAATAGCTTAGAAATAATTAATAAGCAATTTCCAAAATTGATTAGAAAGTGAAGCTTGTGTCTAAGAGTCTCTGCCACAGTTGTGGGTAAAATCCTGTCCTCTCTTAGTGCTTAAACCTGAAGAAAATTGATCATCAGGCCTTCTCCAGAAGTCCTAGGCACAAAGTAAATTTCAATGACACTTCACATTTGTTCATGATTTTTAAGGTGTTGGAAGAAATATCCTTCTGGGTTCAGTTCCAAGTGGGGAAAAAGACACTGGATTCATGGAAGTTGCTTGGATGCCTTGGAGCTCCTGGGCAAAAAGGAAGAGATGCTGAGAATCCCCTGGTTTCATATGCTCTGTTGGGCCCCACCTTAGTGTTTCCTCTTCCTGGGTAAGAAATGTATCCCATTGACTGCCAGACTCCCAGGGGCAGGGGTCTTGGTTAACTTTGTAGACTTTGTCTGGATCACATGGCTTCATCTGAGTGCTATCTGATGCAATCTTTCCACGTGGTGAGATGGATAATCTTATCATTTCCTGAGGGCCATGTCTTAATCCATCACTCTGGAGCTGAAGGGGAGGCAGAGAGTTGCAGGAGGCTGCTTTGTCTTTAAAGCATGTTTCTCCTTTTCTTCATCCAGGGAAATATAATTTTCTGCCTTTTTAATATTTCCTACAATATTTCATTCTTCTAGAGATGGGTGGGTGTTATCTTTCTACAAAGGGATTTTAGGATGTGAATATAAACATAACCTATATGAGAACATTATTTCAGAAAAATGACAGAGAAAAACAGCCACTTAGAATCAATTTTCATTTTTCCTTCAAAATTATGAAAATGTATTACTTTTTTTCACAGACAGACCTTAATTTTGGTGTCCTCTGAAGGGGCTTAAAACACCTATCACTATAGACTCAAGTATAATTTCTACTTGACTCAAGACATTTAGCTACCTGAGATTCCATGCTCAGAATCTGACCAGATAGGCAGAAGAATCATGACCAATTAGGTCACCAAACTGACTTTGTAGGCACAGAGCAGAACTGAGGTGTATTTGTATTAGATCACTTTTAACTAAATTTACTCCACAAAATTGCTGTTTAATAATCAAGATAATCCAAATCATGGGTTTTAGAGTTATCAATGTGATAAGCAAATTTTCTTCAGAATTCTGTCCAGAAAAATAAACTACTGTACTAACAGAGAGGGAAGGAAATGCAATATCATGTTGTTTATGATCTATTATTGTCAGAGTACAACATGTGTACAATGAGATTGGCTGAGCCGCCTTTCATGCACCCTCTCCCACACACAGCTCACAGTGAGAAGTCCCTAACCCAGACCCAGTCTTATTACTCTATGTGACCTTGTTGCACAATGTGCCAGCCTCGCAAGTCTGTCATAATATTATAACTTTTATGATATTTTTTATGACTTCTCAGATATCATAAACATAGATCTTCACACTTATTTTTTTCATTACTTTTTATCTAGCAGTGTTAATCATGATTTTCATTTAGAAATGGCAGTCATTATTAAAAAAATTAGTCAATTTCAACATTTAAATTCAATGATAAATTGAATCTACTTCATAGTTTTGTAACCAACATGCTACCCTGACCTTCCTTTCCCATTCTATTTCCCATTCACAATTATCTTCTTTTCTAAACACCACAAATGTTGCAAATGGTGTAGGATTATGCAATCCAGATTATATGGCTGTCAGGCACTTGCATGACATAAAATATCTGCTTAAAATATCAGTTAAGGCCCTGTCACACTGCCCAATGGATGCAAAACGGACACAACGGACGAGAAAAATGTTCGATCCATTGTTATCCGCTCTCAGAAGGGGCAAAAATTTGCACAACCGGAGCAGATAACATGCATGCGGGGAGGACACAGGGCGGATGGAAAGTGGATGCGGAACGGAAGCCCAGTGGATGGAAGTGGATGGGAGCGGATGGCACATCCACAAGGCTTCCGGGGGACCTCAGCAAAGTGGACACGGAAGGGATACAGCGGATGCACAGCGGATGAAGCGGAGGCACAGCGGATTCACAGTGGAAGCCTAGCAGATGCCGAGCGTTAATTGTGCATATGGGGAGGATGCATTGCATCAGCCCCGTGGATATAATGGAAGCAGCTCAGAAGCAGGTCGCCATACAGAGGAAAGACCTGCTTCCAGACACATCGACTGCCTTGCCTGTCCTGCCTGCATGTCTGCCTGCCAGCCTTGCTGCCAGCCTTGCTGTCTGCCTGCCAGCCTCCCTGCCAGCCTCCCTGTGAGCCTAGCTGTCTGCCTGCCTGCCAGCCTTGCTGCCAGCCAGTCTGCCTGGCAGCCTTGGTGCCTGCCTGCCTGCAAGCCTTGGTTCATACCTGCCTGCCAGCCTTGATTCATGCCTGCCTGCCAGCCTTGGTGCCTGCCTGCCTGCCAGCCTTCCTGCCAGCCTTGGTGTCTGCCTCCCTGACAGCCTTCTTGCCAGCCTTGGTGCCTGCCTGCCTGCAAGCCTTGGTGCCTGCCTGCCTGCCAGCCTGCCTGCCAGCCTTCCTGCCAGCCTTGGTTCCTGCCGGCCTCCCTGCCAGCCAGCAACCCCACAACCATGCGGAAGCACAGCAAGCCTCAGCCATCTGCTGCCAGCCCTTGCAAGAGGGACAGGGCTACCTTCCTGCCCCCTGGCCCTCACTCTGGTTCTGCTGGGGCTTCTGCAGCACGGGCTCGCTCTTCTGGGGCTGGGGCTTCTGCTGCTTCTCCTTCTGGAGGAATTGATGACAAGCACTCCAGCACCAGCCACATCCACAGCACCTGCACCCTTCACCCTTCAGACTGAGTGACAAAGAGGACTACCAGAGACTCATTTTTGTCTTATAGCTTGTTGTTAATAAAGTCTATTTTTGATTCACACACTTGCTTCATTTCTTTTTTTTAATAAAGTCTTGCTGGAAACTTTTAGGAATGGTTTAAGCCTTTGCATGCTTGTGGGATGGGTTAAGATAGCAGTGGGATGGGTTGAGATTTAGCTGTGGAATGGGCAGGGATACCTTTGGGATGGGTAATAGCTGTGGGATAGATAAACCTCCAGTGCAAGCATAGTGGGACTGTATGGTCCACCCTCCCAGGTGCCACAACTATGGCCCTTTTTTCTCAATAACAATGTAAGCATTGATCCACACATTTCAACATAAACACAACTCTTTATTAAATGCCCTGTTCATTGTCGGGCCACTCAACATACATGGCACAATCTCATCCGTGTGATGAGATAGGCTCAAGGAAGTATCCATTAAGCATCTATCACCCTGTCTTGCCACTCCACTGCTCCAGCTGGGGAGTTGCACCAGTGTTTCAGGAGGTTGTGCTATTTCTTCCCTTCATTTGAGGCTCTGTTGGGGCCTTGCACATCCTCAGTGTCTATCAGGTTTCGCCCTTTCCTCCATTCCCCAGGCTCCATGTCCCCATTGCCTTGTTGGAGGTCCACGAGCCTGTTCTGCAAGACTGGGTAGCGGGTGCGCATGAGATTGTGCAGGATGCAGCAAGCTTCCATGATCCTCCTCACGGTCTCTGGGCGATGCTGCATGGTGGTGAGAAGTACCTGGAACCTGTTGGCCAGGATGCCAAAGGCGTTCTCCACCACCCGCCTTGCCCTGGACAGCCTGTAGTTGAAGATCCTCTCTTCATGGGTGAGGTATTTGGAGGTGTGAGGCTTCATGAGGTAGGTTGTGAGGGAGAAGGCATCATCCCCCATGATGAAGTAGGGCACATCTTGCGTGTCGTTGGGCAGGGGTTGTGTATCTGGGAAGCCCACTATGAGGTTGCGTTCCAGCCTACCCTTGAGGTCACTTGCGTTGTATACCTGGGCATCTGAAGCTGACCCATTGCCTGAAGCATCGATGTACATGAACTTGTAGTCAGCATCGACCATGGCGAAGAGGATGATGCTGAAGACGACCTTGTAGTTGAAATAAGTGAACCCTGAGTTGGCTGGTGCTTTGCAAGCCACGTGCTTACCATCGATGGCTCCAACGGTGTGGGGGAAGTTCCACCTCTGATACCACTACTCTGCAACTTTCTTCCAGCCTTCTTCAGTGGAGGGGCACTGTAGGAGCTCCTCCAGGTATTCTTCGATGATGGCCTGCACCACTTCTCTGACCACAATGCTGGTGGTGTTGTGTTGCACCCTCCAGCCATACTGCATGCTGCTGTAGGTGGTCCCTGAGGCCAGGTGGCACAGAGTGAGGGCCACCTTGAGCCCAGGTTCCAGGCTGGGCCGGAAGTTGGTGTTTGCCTTGGTCAACCTGGGTGTCAGCCGCTGCACAACTTCGTCAAACATGGCTGGAGGCATCCTCATGAAGTTTTGGAATGCACGAGTGTCTTCGTTCCTGAGCTCCACCATCAGCTTGTTGTACAGGCCGTCCTCTGCTCTTCTGGTGAACCATCTTCGTACCCAGATGCTTCTTGGCCGCCCCTTTTTCTTCCCGTAGTAGAGTTCATAGATCTTGTAGATGGCTTCGCACTGTTGCAGAAGGATGGTGGCTGCCAAAAGGACTGTGTTACGATCCACAGTGGACATGACTGGATGCTGTGGAAGAGGAAGAGTCAGATGAAGGCTGCAGAGGTCTGCATCAGGGCTGCTGTTCTGAAAGTGAGATCCAGATGTGTTGCTCCCCCTTTTTATAGGCAGTATAAGTGTCCCTTTGCATCTTCTAGGTATCCTCTAGGCATCCTCTACACATCCTTAATATCCGAGATAGGTCCCCTCTGCAGACGTTTTTCCCGTTTTAAATGCTTTGTTTCCGCTAGGCATCCGTTCTGCATCCGTTCTGCTTCCTCCCTGCATCCAAGCAGATGGAGTTGCGCGGATGCGCAGCGGATGCCTAGAGGATATAGTGGATGCGTAACGGATGCAGAACGGATGCGTAACGGATGTGTAGCGGATGCAGAACGGACGAATTGGATACATTTTCCGCACAAAAGTTTTGAGCAGCTCAAAACTTTCTGAGCGGATGAAACGTCAATAAACGGATGCTGGACGGATAGAGAGAAAGCAAAACGGAGGCATTGAGTACATTGCATTATCCAATGGATGGCAAGCTTTTTTGTCTGTTGTACATCCTCTTTGCATCCGTTGGTGCAGTGTGACAGGGGCTTTACTTAAAAGATACTCCAAATGGATCAAGATAGAACAAACTAACATACTTGCTCAATTAATTGTTCCTTTGAGATTTCCAATAGGAATTGCTGATAAATAAAGATGATTATAAGGCATGTTCCACTGAAGCAGTCTCAGCTCTGAATCAGTTTTAAAAATAAAATCTTACATTTTTTATGATACATTCACCATTTTGGAATATGGAGTGACGTTGCAGGGCAAACTAGATGAAAGAAATTCAGACTAACAAACTAAATAGAGAGTTACTGTTATAAAACCAATGTTGCACCAGATGCGTCAAGCACTAAATATTTGAAAGTTTAGGAATATTAATACAAGTTGGTGGTATCAGAGAAAGAAAGCAGATGTATAATCCAAGTATTGTTACCAGAAGACAGATAACTCATTTAGATGTGCAAAGTTCTAGAAAATCAATAAACAATTGATCGAGTAAGTTTATATTATTAATTTAATTTTCCCTAACATAGCACACTATAGAGGTTTTGGATAATAGACATCATCACTCTACTTAAAAAAAAAAAAACGTATAACCATGCTGTCTTGAATATTAATTTGGAAATTGTTGTCTAAAGCATCGAGAAGGAAACAGCCTGAGAAAAGTTGCATTAAGTTATGGAGTAGATAAATGGATCAAATTACATACCAATGATGGACAACTAGAAACTCTCACTATCAAAATCTTCCAATCCCATTATTTTTTAGGCTAGTTGAGTAACTAAGAAGAGAACCAAGAAGCTCATGATAGTTTTGTTCAATTGTAAAGGAAAATGTGATTTGAAAACTTCTCAGAGAGAAAATTCTTAATACAGTTAGTTGTCATCCTTTGTCTGTAGACACGTTTAATTGATCATTGTATGTGAACTTGTATGATAGATATTGATATATGCAATGTATGTGCATTTTTTCGACAGTGAAGAATATTGGAAAAGAAGGACAAATCCAAAAAAATGTACTGTTATTTTAGGCACCTAACCCAAGTACAACCTTTCCTAAATAAAGACTGTAAGCCCAAAATATACACACATGCACGCACACACACATACACATATCTGTGCAAATTCTTACCAATTGCCATTTTTCAAGCTGTATCTAATTACTCTAGCTGCCACATTTTTAAATACTCTTCCTAACTTTTTTGCCCTATCGCTTTTTCCTTTGATCTTGAATATGATGCAATGAGAATCTAAGCACAAGCATATTTGATTAATAGCAATGTATGTTTGCCTACATTGCTTTCGCCTAGTTACAATAAGTATTGCTTAGCAACATAGTGCTTTCTGTTTCTTTGTGCCTAATTGGATTGTTGTGGACTCAGTTTCTATCATTTCATTGTTTCTGAATAATGATGTACAGCATATATGTCTAAGACCATTCAGAGGTCCTACATACAGAATATTTACTACTCTGGGGACTGTCATCTTCACAATTGTTCAACACTGATGCAGGTGTGTGCAAAATATTTGGTTATTTGTTGATTATTTATTTGCTGTTGCATGGTTACCTTGAGAAAGACTTGGTTGCATAGTACAGTAAAACATAGAACTATATCAGCCAAAGTCTTTACATGTCCTCAGTTGAACAGAGAAGCAACTACAGATATAGTATCAGTTACCCATATAAGAGACATATGAAATAGGACTCAGCATTAGTGAACTCCCTTGACCCATTCTAGATGAAAGACAGACATGACATACCATACTAACATACCTGGGAATATGTTTTATTGTAGCATATTCTCAATTCAATTGAGGAGAAAAATACAATTAAAGTAAATCTGAATGGGGTTTATGTGATTATATTTATTGTGTTGGAATCAGTTTGTTCCTGGGTAAAATACCATAATGGATTATGAATTTTCATAAAAACATACAGAATACAAATAGATTTTGTCCATTGTAACCAAATTCTACAAAACCAAGGTCTGTTAAATCAAGGATTTCTACAGAATAACTTGCATTCTGCATATGCAAATACCTCACATAATGTCCCATAGAATACAATGGAACTTCATTTCTATACATTTTTATTACTGCTAGTTATATTTTCTATGCATATAAATTGTATAGCCATAAAGTAGAATAGACTGTTAAAAAGTTGGTATAAGAAAAGCAGTAGTTACATTTTTTTTAAAAGGATGCAAGTAGACAAACAGAACACAGGGAGAAACAGGGAGGTATGCAGGGAGGGGGGGGTCAAATCAGCCAAGCTAGCAGTGATGATACTGCAACTGAAGGTGTGCCCTTTTTCTATGTGCAATGACATCACATTCACATACAAAGGCATTTGGTCCTGTGACTAGACAAGAAGAAACTAGCATGGCTGAACAAAGATCTCTCTGGCAAATTGAAAGACAAAAAGGACAAGTACAAAAAATAGCAAGAAGGACATACAACTAAGGCAGAATTTTGGAGATAGCCAGATTCTGCAAAGACGAAGTCAGAATAGCAAAGGCTCAGAACTAACAAAGACTTGCAACAAAAGTCAAAGATAATAAAAAAAAATGTTTCTTCCAACAGATAAATAACAAGAAAAAAAATCAAGGAAACAGTTGGTCCACTAAAGAGAGAAGATGGCAAGGAAGTAACAGGCAACAGACAGAAAGCAGAACTGCTTAACTCATTCTTTGCATCCATCTTCATGCAAAAAGAAACTATAGCTCAACCCACCAAAAACATAACTATAAAAAACAGACCAGAAATAAAAATTAAAATAAGCAAAAAAGATAGTAAGAGAACACCTGCCTGATCTTGATGGAAACAAATCACCGGGGCCTGATGGATTACATCCCAGAGTTTTAAAGGAGCTGGCAGAGGTCATCTCAGAACCACTGCACCATATCTTTCAAAAATCCTGGAGCATGGGGGACTACCAGAAGATTGGAAAAGAGTTGATGTGGATCCCATTTTCAAAAAAGGATAAAAAGAAAACAGACCCAGGAAACTGAAGACCAATCAGCTTAACATCAATACCCGGGAAGATACTGGAAAAGATAATAAAAAACAGATCTGCCAACATCTAGAAACAAGTAAAGTAATAACTAGCAGTCAGCATGGGTTTGTTAAAACAGATCATGCCAATCCAATCTTATTTCTTTCATCAACACAGTGACTAAATTAGTAGACCAGCAAAATACTGTGGACATAATATATTTAGATTCCAGCAAGGCATTCGACAAAGTAGACCACAACCTACTTCTTCGCAAATGTTGTAGAGCGGCAGTAATTATTGAGGCAGACATGGAGCTAGCAGTCAAGTAATTTTATTACAAGAATAAAGGGTTGCCGCGACTGCCGGGCTAACAAGCAGTCAGCTGGCGGCAACAGTTGATGCCGTTTGACAGCTCCTTTTATAGCCGGCTGTCAAACGGCATCAACCAATGGGAGCGGTTCGTGCTCCTGCCAGAAGCGTGGACCGGAGTGAAGACTGCATATGAACGTAACACTCCTTTCCCTTGGCAAGGAGCATGCATAGTCCTTCAAGTAGTCCAGGTGCCTGCGCAGGCGGCCAGATCGCCTTAGTCCTGGTGGAGCAGCAGCAGGGAAGAAGTCCTCCACTTCCTGGGCTGCGTTGGAGCTTGGCGTGACTGGAGCCTCATCGACGGGTGACTCTGGTAGAGGGTCAGGCGACGGTCCAGGTAGGTCCCGTAGCTCGCAGTGCCCCGTGATAGCTTCAGCAAACGTTGGTGGATCCGTGTCGGTTGATGGGCAATGGGGATCATTGATAGCCACTCTCCAGTGCCTCCTCAGCTGGTCGATGTGCCGGCGCAAGGTCCGACTGTCCTCCAGCAAGACCCTATAGGACTTAGGCCCAGTTACTGCCACAACTTGCCCTGGCAACCATAAGGGGTGGCCTGTGTAATTGCAGGTGTACACTTGGTCATGCAGGGCAAACTCCCTGGTCTGGCTATCAGACCCTAAGGGGTGACTGGGGCATAATGAGGATGTAGCCTATCCAGGGTGGTTCTCAGGCATATGCCCATAAGGAACTTGGCTGGGGACTTGTTGGTAGTGACACAGGGGGTTGTATGTTGAGTTAGCAGGTACCTAGAAAGCTTAGAGTGCCAGTCAGCTTGGTCAAACCTCTCCAGGGCCTCCTTAACAGACCTGACTGCCCTTTCAGCCATCCTGTTACTAGCAGGATGAAAAGGAGCTGTAAGGGCATGCCTGATTCCCAGGTTGGTTAAATAAACTTCAAATTCACAGGAGGTGAATTGGGGCCCATTGTCAGACACAATGGTATCAGGGATGCCATGGGTAATGAATACCCTAGTTAGGGCCTTTGTACTGGCTTGAGTGGTTGTTGAGGGCAGCAGGGCCAAGTCTATCCACTTTGAGAAAGTATCTACCATTACCAGGAATGTACGCCCATGCACAGGGCCGGCTAGATCAATATGCAGCCAGGACCAAGGGGCTCCAGCGTCCTAACACCTGCTTGGAGTTGAAGTAGGTGGAGCTGGCCTGGTAGCCTGGCATGGCTGGCAAGCGCTCACCCACTTGGAGATCTGGGCATCCATGCCAGGCCACCACATGTAACTGCGAGCCAGAGCCTTCATCCTAACAATGCCAGGATGGCCTTCATGCAGGACCTTCAGAACTGAGCCCTGCAGTTTGGAAGGGATGACCACCCTCGTTCCCCACAGTAACTACAGAACTGCAGCCCTGCAGAGATGATAGTTCCTGCTGGCGAGCTTTGAAGGCAGGAATTCAGGGGCATAAGGGATTGCTGGCCACCCCCTTCCCACCCAGTCCAGAACTTGGGTGATTACCTTGTCCCTTGAGGAGTGAGTAGCAATGTCAAAGGCAGTAATGGGAAGATTGAGATAGCTGATCTTGAAAACAGCATTGATTGGTGCAGGATCTTCAACAGAAACAGGCAGAGGGCAGTGGCTGAGAGTGTCAGCATGGTAAAGTTTTTTTCTGGGTCAATGGATCAGCGTGTATGACTAAGCAGCCAGAAATAAAGTCCATCTGGTCATCCTTGGGGACAAAATCTGTGGGGTTTGTTTTGCACCAGACAAAAGGCCTAACAGAGGCTTGTGATTGGTGATTAATTCAAAATGGTGCCCATAGAGGAACTCATGAAATTTTTTGACAGAAGCAACTGCAGCCAAAGCCTCCTTGTCTATCTGGCTGTAGTTGCGCTCGGCCGAAGAAAAGGTTCTGGAGAAAAAGGCAATGGGTGCCTCAGAACCATTTGGTAGTCTATGACTCAAAACAGCCCCTATGCCAAAAGGAGAAGCGTCTGCAGCTAGTAGTAAAGGTAGCTGTTGATTGAACTGTATTAATACCGCTTTGGATGTGAGCAAAGATTTGACAGCATGGAAAGCATGGGCTTCTTTAGGTCCCCAATGCCAGGGGGATTGTTTGTCTAAATGTCTGTGCAGAGGCTCTACAATGGAAGCTTTGTGAGGGAGGAATGCAGCATAGAAGTTGAGAAGCCCTAAGAAGGCCTGGAGCTGAGTCTTGTTGGAAGGTGTGGGTGCCTCGTGGATGGCCCTGACTTTGGACTCAATTGGGTGTATACCAGAGGAGTCAATTCTATAGTCCAAAATATCTCCTTGTTTAGTGGCAATGGTGCACTTGTCTTTTTTAAGCTTGAGACCATGTTGTCTGAAGCAATCACGAACTGCTCTGACTCTTTGTAGTAATTGAGGTTTGTCTATGGCTGAAATTAAAATATCATTGAAATAGGGGACTACACCTGGGAGTCCTTGGAGTAGCCTCTCCATTAAAGATTGGAAAATCCCAGGGGCTACGCTCATGCCAAACTGGAGGCACCTGCACCTAAAAGCGCCCCTGTATGTTACTTTAGTCTGTAGTTCTGCTGCTTGGTCATCTACAGGGAACTGTTGGTATGCCTGTGACATGTCTAGTTTTGCAAAAATAGTCCTAGGTTGAAAAGAATGCAAAAGGTGTTGTATGATGGGGACTGGATAGGCACTGATTTGTAGGTATCTATTCAGGGAGGTCTTGTAATCAGTGCAGATTCTCACACTACCATCTTTTTTAAGTGGGGTAACTATGGGGGTCTCCCATTTCACAAAGTCCACAGGCTCCAATACCCCTTGTTTGATTAGTTTGTCTAGTTCCTTATCCAACTTGGGGCGAATTGCAAAGGGCACTCTATTAGGTTTCAGGTGGATTGGTATTGCCTGAGGATCTACATTGAATGATATTGGGGTGCCTGAGTAACACCCCAAACCTTCGCTGAATATATCAGCATAGTCTTTGAATAAGGTATCCACTTCAGTATTTAAAATAGAGTGGATGCCTGTTATGTTGAGGCCAAGAGCAGGGAACCAGTCTAATCCTAACAGGCTAGAGAGGGCACCATCCACTACAACTAGAGGCAAGTGACCTTTAAAGTTTTTGAATTGAATAAAAAACTTGCCTTTTCCGAGGACTGGGATAGTTCTGCCTTGGTAATCACACAGAGTCAGGTGGCAGTTGAGGAGCTTCTTCTTTGATAGTCTTGGTAGTAGTCTCTTTAGGATCTCTCAGGAAATGATGGATAGAGCAGAGCCTGTGTCAACTTCCATCTTGCAGGGTTTACCTTCTAGGGAAACAAAAATGCTGATTTTGTTAGAGCCTTTGTTTGTCTGATTGGAGTGGTAACAGGTACAGCAGTCTTCAACTTGCCTTTGAAAGATGGGGGTTGTCTGAGGCCTCTGTGTAAAAGTTTTCCCAGCTTGGCAGACCCTGGCTAAGTGACCCTTCCTTTAGCAATTCAAGCAGATGGCATTCCTGAACTTGCAGGATTCCCTGAGGTGGTTTCCTCCACAGCTCAGGCAGATGGGCTGCTGCCAGGGTAGGGGGGGTGGGGGGGGTGCAGGCGTGGGGGGGTGAGGGTGGGGTTGGTTTTTTGCCTCGTTTTCTCCAGAAGGGGTTTCTGTTGTCTGAGGCAATTTATATCGTTTGATTCCTCAGAACCCTCCTCTGGAGAAACCTCGTCAAAAAGGACTGCTGAGCTACTCTGGTCTGATGATTTTCCCTGGATTTCTGCTGCAGACAGTGCAGATAGCTTAGCAGCCTGGGATTCTTCGATGGCTACTGCTAGGGTGAGGTCCCTTTTGGCTAACAGCCGCCTTTGCAGCCTTAAGTCCCTAACTCCACAGACTATTTGGTCTAAAAGCATATCCTCTAGATAGTCTCAAAATCCACAATGTAATGCAGCTGAGCTCAGGGCAGCCATATATTCACTGATAGTTTCTCCCTCCGCCTGAATTCATCACCTGAAGGCATGCCTCCTTGCAATTTGAGATGGTTTAGGGGAATAATGATTGGAAAGGATCTCTTGTAACTCGCCCCAAGGAATTTCCCTGCAAGGATGCAGAGCTACCAATGCCGTGGCAGTGTCAAATACTGCAGCTCTGCAAAAACTTAAGAAATAGGACTTTTTCCTATGGGCTGAAGCTTCAGTGAGGTCTATAGCATCCAGGAAGCAGTCAAAACAGTTCCTATGGGACTCCCAAATCTCAGCCATCAGTCTGAAAGGTGGAAACGCAGGGTTTGAAGTCATCTTGTATCGGCAATATCTGTCTCCTCAGCGGGGAGGTTGAATTTCGTGCTCGCGAAATAGTGCCTGCGGCTGTGACAGTCAGCTCGTAGTGGCTTAGGCTCTTTTTGAAAGTGACCGAGTTCAGCTGTCCTTGTCCGGCCACTTCTTATTCAAATCCCATCCTCGTCGCCAGTGTTGTAGAGCGGCGGTAATTATTGAGGCAGACACGGAGCTAATAGTCAAGTAACTTTATTACAAGAATAAAGGGTTGCCGCGACTGCCGGGCTAACAGGCAGTCAGCTGGTGGCAACAGATGATGCCGTTTGACAGCTCTTTTTATAGCCAGCTGTCAAACGACATCAACCAATGGGAGTGGTTCGCACTCCTGCCAGAAGCGTGGACTGGAGTGAAGACTGCGTATGAACGTAACAGTAAGCTCAAAAAAAAATGGAATAGATAGCACCACGATTAGATGGACTCACAACTGGATGGCAAACCATACTCAACGAGTAGTCCTTAATGGGTCTAAGTCTACATGGAGGGAAGTAAGCAGTGGGGTGCCATAAGGTTCCATCTTAGGCCCAGTATTCTTCAATATCTTCATTAATGACTTAGATGAGGGAATAGAAGGGGAACTTATCAAATTTGCAGATGATACAAAGCTGGCACTAATAGTTAACACCCAAGAAGATAGGCTCAAGATCCAGATGGATCATCCAGATATGACACTGGGTCATATCTAACAAAATGAAATTCAGTGTAGGGAAAAGTGAAGTCCTATACCTAGGCAAGAAAAACCAAAAGTACACATATAGACTGGGTGAAACCAGGCTCAATAGCAATAACTGTGAGAGGGATCTTGGAGTCTTAGTGGACAACCAGCTAAATATGAGCCAGCAGTGTGCAGCGGCAGCCAAAAAAGCTAATGCAGACCTAAATTGTATTAACAGAGGGATACAATCAAGATCAAGGGAAGTATTAATACCACTGTATAAAGCCTTAGTAAGACCACACCTAGAGTACTGCATTCAGTTTTGTTCACCACATTATAAAAAAGATGTTGAGACTCTAGAAAAAGTACAGAGAAGAGCAACTAGGATGATTAGGGGACTAGAAGCTAAAACATAAAACAAATGGTTGCAGGAACTGGGCTTGGCTAGTCTAGTGAAGAGAAGGACCAGGGGAGACATGATAGTGGTCTTCCAATATTTGAAGGGCTACCACAGGGAGGAAGGGGTCAAGCTATTTTCTAAAGCGCCTATAGGCCAGACAAGGAATAATGGATGGAAACTGAAGAAGGAGAGATTTAATCTGGAAATAAGGAGAAACTTTCTGACAGTGAGAACAATCAACCAATGGAATAGCTTGTCCTTGGAAGTTGTGGGAGCACCATCACTTGAGACTTTCAAGAAGAGATTGGACTGCCATTTGTCATAAATGGTGTAGGGTCTGCTGCTTGGGTGGGGAGGTTGGACTAGATGACCTACAAGGTCCTTTCCAACTCTGATTATCTGTTATATGTTATCTGACTGTCATCTTTCATTTTCTTGGTTGGATACTATCCTCCTCATTCCCAGGTCCTGCTGAGACCAAGCTGGAACTGTTCAATTCTCCTGTGATTTTTTTTTCTTTTATCTGTGTATAATTTTGTTTTATTTTATTTTGTATGAAAATGATCATCTCTGTTGTCACAAGTGCAGTCCTGATTTTTTGTCAAATTCTACAATATAATTCATCTGCCAGTTGAAACCGCAACTAATTTTTGAGTGATTGAAACAATTGCCTTTTATTCAGGGAGTGTGCTTCATATTATCATTGCATAGCATTTGCATTACATGCTATTGTAGACTGAAGGTTGAGGGTCATCAAATGATTTCTATTTTCTTTGTGCAATGATCTTCTCCAGAACACCGTGTTGATTATAACAGGATTACTAACATGGACTGTTCTATGCAATGCAGAGGAATGTACTAATTGTGCTGGGTTACTTTGGTATGCATACTTGAGATGCTGAGTAGGTCATTCATCACTGAAAAAAAAATCTGACCAATTTTGAACTACTGGAAGTGATGATTGCTCAAATCTTTCAGGCTGGCTTTCATTCCAGCTCATTGGCATTGTTTGTAACACTGCCCTACAAATAAAGGATTTGATTTTCAACTTTAAATACTTCAGATATTACTTCTCGCATATGGCTACTTAAAGCTACTGAAGCCAGTCGGTCTTAGGTAGCCTAATTCGAGGAGAATTGTAACTTTATTCACCAACAGAGTGGTTCATAAACATCTTTTTGTCATACAATTATGTTTTATAGCCAATGGACAACATCTTCCCCCTTTAAGCCTTGAAAGCCATTTATGGTTTGCAATGCATTTCAGTTAGTTAAAATAAAAAATAAATTTTCTAATTTAATTTAGTTCAGCAATCTGTGTTAAAATCTTTGCTCAATTTCAGTCCCTCAAATGTATTTTTACAGGACTGGCATTCACATTATGGTGAATTTTTTCTTTTTGTTTTCATTCATTTTGAATGAGAAAAATTAATCAGTTAATGCCTTGAGGCTATAATCCTATGTATTACAGTCTGGGAAAAATTCTATTGAAAATGATGAACTTATTTATGAAGAGATACACATAACATTGAAGTACCAATAGAAATAATAGTACTAACTGAAGGATGTTCATATTTATGTGTGTACATGTGTACACATGCCCTTCCCACACATATGCACATGCAGATTTTAGTAAATTAAATGATCATTTTCTTCCAAGTTGCCCATGTTGCAAGAAATTTTGCTAGCTAAGATTTAATATTTTTTCCTTGTGTCAAAGGAAAATAAGTGCGCTCACATTTGTGATAGGTATGCAATGAAGAACAAAGCCCAGAGGGTCATACAGGACTAATTTATCTGGCTTACCAATCAGATTTTTATGTAATGCACACTGCAAATTAATTATAAACTAATCTAATAGCTGCAAGTGTCTTAATATTTTTATTATACTTTTAATTCCAGTAGGTCACTGGATAAAACCAGAATAATTACATTGGAAAACACCTACTGGGAAACACTGTGTTCATTAAATATGGTACAAATTAAATTTTATTAAGATTACATTTTCTATTTATTTTCCAAGAGTATAATCCTAAAACAGGTTATATTACTGCAGTATTGTAAGTCCTATTGATTTTAGCTGATGGGCTTGATGAACATAGTAAAAGGCTTAAAGACTACAGAATGTCTTTCTTGTAAAAGTGTCTTTGACATATGTTCCATTGTTTGGAAAACAAGGTTGACTCAGCCTTCCATCCTTCAAAGATGGTTAAAATGAGGACCCAGACTGTTAGGGGCAATATGCTGACTCTGTAAAACTGCTTTAGAGAAGGCTGTAAAGCACTATAAAGCAATAAAGCACTAAGTGCTATTGCTATTCTTTGTGGAATATACTGCATTCACCTGGTTATTTCAAGTACAGTTAATCAGTAACCTGATATAGAATTTTAATATCAGTATCCTGATATAGTAGCCTCAATATAGTATTTTAATAGCAATAGCTCTTAGACTTGTATACCACTTCATAGTGCTTACAGCCCTCTCTAAGTGGTTTATAGAGTCAGCATATTCCCCGCAACAATCCAGATCCTCTTTTTACCAACCTCAGAAGAATGGAAGGCTGAGTCAACTTGAGCTAGTCAGGATTGAACTCCTGGCAGTGAAGAGTCAATCTACAATACTGCAATGAATGCAACATTGCATTCTAACCACTGCACCACCACAGCTCCCTTATTTTAATCTGATACAACAGCATGGCATGTAGCTGCCATCAATTATTATTCCAACTGATTATGCATGGATCTACTTTTGAGGATGACTCAGAAATTTCTATTAGTTCAAATTATAGCTGCCCCAACCTGACCAACATGGACACCAGGGTCTGTCATTCATTAGGTATCAGTATATTTCTGGGATCAATTCAATGTATTGATACAGATCTATAGAACCTTAGCAATTGAAAGCAAAGTTTTTCAAAGAGTATCTTTTATGTTTCAAATATTATCCTTGAAAGCCATCTTGAATTCCTCAATCAAATGAAATTGAGCAGATGGCTACAAGGGCAAGAATCTTCTCAACTGGAGGGCTCCTTTGGGGAATACTATCTTCAGAGAGTCACATCTAGTTCCTTTTTTCCTACTCATCTTTATAACTAGCTTCAATTTTAACTGATCAATATAATTATAAGATAATTTTCCAAAATATTTTTTATTTTCTTATCTGGTTAGTGGGTGGATTAAAGCAGAGGTAGTATTCAGCAGGTTCTGACCAGTTCTGGAGAATCGGTAGCAGAAATTTTGAATAGTTCAGAGAACCGGCAAATACTGGAGATTTTACAGTATCCTTCCTCTGCCATGCCCATCAAGCCACTCCCACAGAACTGGTAGTAAAAAAATTTGAATCCCGCCACTGGATTAAAGGTATAATACATAAAAATAGGATAAAATCATGTAGCTTTATATGATATGTCCTGTCATCAGAAGCAAGACTTTTCTATGTTGAGGTGTATAATTTGTGGCCACACTTGGCCAACCTTGTCTGGTCTCTGCAATTTTGAACCTGGTTAGTACTTGGCTTGAGAACTATTATAAACAACATGGCTCTAGGCTAAGCTGAGAAGTTAAACTATATCTCAAGAGAAGATAACTTCCAAACATTCCCATAGTGTTGTCAAATGCAGCCAGTAGGAATTGAATTCATCTTGAAAGTGTCTTTATCTATACTTTTTAGCATAGGCTATCTAAATAGAGAATATATATCTTTATTTGAGTGGCTCCCAGTTTTCTCTTAAAAACACAAGACAGACTGAAAACAACTGTAAAAAAGATGCTCAAAACACAATCTCAAATATAATGTCAATGAGACCACATTTGTTTCTTTTGATATCCATCATGTTTTCTGTACCTCCATCCAATATTATTTTGATCTTTATGGGTTCTATGCTTTGAGTAGCATTTGCAGCAAATAAGAAAGGCAAGGGGGACTAGAAACAGATATTTTATCATTGGCCTTATCCACCATGATAGCACTTTATGAGTTAGAAGAATCCAACTTCCCTAAACAACTTTCTTTTTTGTGAGAGCAGCTGGATTTGCTCTCAAATTTTCAAATTTGACCACTAAAGGCAAAGTTAGTTCTTTGGCTTAAAATAACATGCAAACGGATACATATACTGTATTTGCTAATGCTCTTCTTTTGTGCAGGCCTTGAAAAGCCATCATACACAATTCAACCTAGTTGTCACAGATTGGGAAAATATAGAGAAAGGAAGAGTGAGCAAGCCTAGACTATGCAAGTGGTACCATGTTTCTCCAACAATACTCCCCCCCCCAATAGGAAGACCCAGAATGTTTTCTAGGCATAAAATGAAATTAAGCCCTCTCCCCAAATTTAGGCCTAGTTTAAAACATGCAAAATTGGGGGGAGGGGGGGAGAACTTGCCATAAGGAGTGCCCCACGGGCAGCTACACCTCACCATCAGGCACTCCAAACAGCCAATCGTGGTGGAGCATGGAGGGCTCCCTTATCCCCACCAAGCGCCTTTGCTGCAGACCCGGATCAGCAGGCGGGCGGTGTTGGCGTGGATGTCCGGCAGTGTTTCAGCTGCTTCTCAGGCCTCCATAGCTTCCATGGTTCCCACCGGTGCTGGTGCCTCTCTTGCTAGCGCCGTCTCTAACAACAGCATCTGAGTTGCTCCTGCTTTTTCCCCATCCTCATAACAACAGGGAAAAAAAAACATTTTGACGTACCTGGGAGCACCGTGTGCTGCTTTTTGTTTTAATCCCAAGTGGCTGGGTGGGTGTGAGAAAAGCCGAGTGAGCATCTCTGCTGCTGCTGCCCTTGGTGCTCCAGCCTCAGGCTCTGCAAGTTTGCAAAAGTTCCAGTGCTCAGCCATCTCACCAGCAACATCTCCAACAACAGCAGCAGCAGCGGGAACTGTGGAAGAGTTTCAGCCACTTCTCAGATGGGGGAGCTGCCTCCATAACTTCCATGGTTCTCGCTGCTGCTGCCACTGTTATTGGAGATGGCACTGGTGAGAGAGGGACAGCTGCAGCTTGGCCTGGGTGCTTGGAATGCAGGAACAGGCTGCGCACTGGGACTTTTGCAAACTTGCAGAGCCCAAGGCTGGAGCACCAAGCATAGCAGCAGCAGAGATGCTCACTCAGCTCTTTTCACACCCACCCAGCTGCTCAGGATTAAACCAAAATACAGTGCACGGTGCTCCCAGGTACCTCAAAATGTTTTTTTTTCCTGTTGTTACGAGGACGGGGAAAAAGCGGGACCGACTTAGATGCTGTTGTTGGAGACAGCGCTGGCGAGAGAGGCGCCAGCACCAGTGGGAACCATGGAAGCTATGGAGGCCTGAGAAGCGACTGAAACACTGCCGCAGACATACCTGCCCACCCACTGACCTGGGTCTTCAGTGCTTGGTGGGGTTAAGGGAGCCCTCCATGCTCCACCATGATTGGCCATTAGGAGTGGCTGATGGTGAGGCATAGCTGTCAGTGGGGCACCCTAGGCGAGGGTGCGCAGGGGGGAGAAAGACGTCCTAGCCGTTTTGTCGGGACTCAAAAAAAAATAAGACCTGGGGTGGCATGCTTTTCTATGGTATAAAGGAACTAAATCACAGGGGTATTTTAGAAGACATTGTATACGGGAGTCTCTGTGGTTAAACTGGGAGAAGACTAAAAGACAATGCTTTTTGAAAATTCCAGTCTGGCTGTCAACTATTGAAGCATTTTCTTATTCTATAATATATAAAAAGGAACAAACAGTTAGATATGGTGAAATGTTGAATGAAAAGGGTGAACTTAAATCTATACAAAAATTAGAGGAACAAGGTATAGAGATGAATTGGTTTTCATATGCGCAAATACATTCAAGGTATGATAAAGACTCTAAAACAGAAGGTTTCTATAATAAATTGACTGATTTAGATAAGATTTTGACAGGTACTGATGAAAAGGTGATTAAAAAATTGTATGGATTTTTATTAGAAATTAAACTAGAAGAAGAACAAGTTAAAGAAACAATGATTGCTTAGGGGAAGAATTTTGGATATAGGATTGATCTAGAGAAATGGCAAAAATTGTGGTCTCAAAATTATAAAATGACAATGTCAACAGCATTTAAAGAAAATTTGTATAAGATGTTTTACAGGTGGCATTTTCCCCCAACAAGAATAGCAAGAATGTTCAAGAACAAATCGGAAAAATGTTGGAAATGTCATCAGACACCTGGCTCATATTATCATATGTGGTGGACTTGTGCGGATGCTAAAAAATATTGGACTAAAATCCACATGTGGTTGGAAAAAATGACAAAAAAGCATATAGATTTGAAACCAGAGATATTTTTATTGGGAATTTTACCTAAAATATAAAGTAAAGAATTGAAATACCTGATTGTAAATGTATTAACAGTGGCTAGGATTGTACTTGCTAAAAATTGGAAAAATGACAAAACACCATTACAGGAGGAAATCATAAAGAAAATATTGGAATGTGCTGAAATGAGTAGATTGACATTTGAAATCAGAGAACAAGAAGATAAACAATTTTATAAAATCTGGGATCTATTCTATCAATGTTTAGAAAATAAAACATGGTAATGAAATTTGTAGATTCTTAGAAAATAATAAATATATAAAGATGAATTCTTTTCTTATTACATTTACAAAATGATTGTAGGATAGATTTGAGATGATAATATGAACTGTCACAAAACAATTTCAGTAAAATATGATTATTTCAGTAAAACATGAATGAATAAAAATATAGTCAAATGATTGATTAACAATGATATTAATGTATTTAATACTTGATTGAAAATATGACAATATATCCAATGTAATTGTAATTGAAGAGTATGAAATGGAAGCACAAACAATTTGTAAACCAACTGGCACACTGTATGTATATATATGGAAGATGGATGATGTTTTTTATGTTTTGTTTGTCTATGTTCGTCTTAAAAACCAATAAAAAAAAATTTTTTTTAAAAACAACCCGGCCTTTATTATATGAGAAACACAGTAAGTATCTATGAAGATTCTCAGTCATTCAGGTCATGATTATCCCCAAAGTGCTTTTTTTTTTCAAGATGCAATTGGACTTTCTTGTTTTTATTTGAAGACATTTCACTTCTTAGATGAGGAGCGAAATGTCTTCAAAACGAACAAAAAAAATCCAGTTGCTTCTTGAAAAAAAAGCAAGAGATATGCAAGTAGGTGGTTCCCTCTGTTCAAATATCAGTATTTTAGATCCAAATACATAAGTTGTAGATCAGGGGTGTTAAGCTAGATGTGTCATGTGCTGGCCATGCCCATGCCAGTTTAGCAAATGGAAAAAAGTCACTATTCATCACATGACTCTGTCATGACACTGTGAGTTTGACACCCTGCTGTAGATGCTATGCTATGTGTTTTAGGATTGCAACTCATATAAATTCATAGATGAATTATATGTTAATATACGTATGTAGTATATGTGACACTAAAAAGGATCTTAGAATAAATCTTACAAAGAATAATAAATTGTTATAGTTCTCGAACTTCTGATAAGCTGTTAGAAAGAAGGAGCACTTCTTAAAAACCATCATCAGTGCCCATGACACATTCTGTAGCAAACTACATAAAAGCAAACAGATGTATGGACATTGTGATAAATATCATGGAAATGTCCTGTTTAAGTGCCTCAGACCTCAGAGAAAACTTCTATTACATTTTTTTAAAAATATCAAAAATAACTTTCTGAAATGTAGAATTTTACAGATCAAAGGACAGAAATATCATTGGATTATACTGATGTTTGCATCTATGGAATTATTTATGGGTATTAATAAAATAAAACATTTTCTCGATTAAAGCTGAACTCTTCTGAAAGATTAACATTTAACAAGGGAAGTTACATTTCAGCATTACTTAATTACAGATAACAGAACTTAGGATTTCTTCCCCTCCCCCATTTCAATCATGTCTACTGACTGCCTGGAAAATCCTTGTGATTTTCTTAGCAAGGTTTTTCTGAAATGGTCTGCCATTCCCTCCATCACAGGGCTGAGAGAAATTGACTGGCCCAAGGTTACCCAGCTGGCTTTGTGCTCAAGGCTTGACTACAACTCATGGTCTCATCTGCCTGATGCTTAACCATCACACCAAACTGAATCTCCAACCTAATTAGAGAAAAACAGATTTTTGGATTTTCTACTGAAACATTAAATAGAATTTGACTGAAATAGCAATTCATAACTTGAAGATTCAACACCCCCCCCCCCAATTTATGAGATCTTCAACAATCACCCTCTTGAAATTCAGCAGTATATTTGGATAAGATTCTGAATCTCCCAATTCGGGGTGGGGGATTCAGAGTCTTATCCAAATATGCTGCTGAATTTCAAGAGGGTGATTGTTGAAAATCAATATTTTCCTGTCTTCTGAGTGACAAGGTAATGAAAGCTGCAAAGTCAGTAAAATGGACTTAATACACCTAGAAACAGATAAGCTAAGGGGAAAAATAATCTTGGGGAAAAAATTCCTAACTCTTGTGGTAAGATGTTAATCTGTCTCTTTCGTATTACCATCTGACCATCTAAAGGCCCTGTCCCACTGCACTTACAGATGCAAAGAGGATGTAAATGTGAAAAAAAGCTTGCCATCTGTTGGAAAACGCTATGCATCCGTTGTGTACTCACTGCATACGTGTTTCATACGCTCTATCCGTCGAGCATCCGTCCACTGCAATTTCATCTGCGCAAGTTTTGAGCTGCACAAAACTTTGTGAACAGATGAACTTTCTGCCGTGTACGATATAAATCCGTGACATACGAGCAACAAACGTTCTATGTCCATTTATCATCTGTTAAACGTCCACTGTATCCTCTCTGCATCCTTTGGGCATCCTCCCAACTCACATCCGCTGCAGCTGAAAATGGAAAGAGGGAGGAAAGAAAAGGTACACGGAACGTCTACACAGCGTTAGTAGCACGGAAATAGAAAGGATGCTCAGTGAACGGTTTGCATCCGATATACATCCACGCGGCATCCCCTTTCTTTCCTTTAGGCGTACGTGATGCATCCGCTTCATCTGCTATGCGTCCACTTCAAAATTCTCCCCTGGAACCCCTTCGGAGGTGTCATCCGCTTCCATCCGCTTCCATCTGCTAGGCTTCCTATGAACATCCATTTAACATCCCCGCTACATACTACCCACATCCGTTCTTTTCCGTTCTTTTCCATTCTGTTTATGCAAATTTTTGCCACTTTTTGGAGCGGATGACAATGGATGGAGCCACCCCCGAAATTTTGCTCATCCGCTGTGTCCTTTATGCATACGTTTTGCGTCTGTCGGCCAGTGGGACCGGGCCTTAAGTCCCCCACCATCATGAAAAAACAGAATACTGCCATCTAGATGTGTTCCAGGCTCTGCAGGGATTAAAGAAGCCACCTGCTGATTTTTGGAGCTGACTTTCTTATAGTTCACAATAATAAGTCAGCCATTTTTAGCCATTGTTTTAGGAATAAGAGTTTGTAGATTCTGGGAGAATGAAATGACGAATATTTAGGAAGTTCTGCTTGAAATGAGAAAGCTGCTGGTAATTCTGAAGCTTTTTTGTAGGTCAGGAACATTTACCCTAAGTAGCAGTATTTATTCAACTCTTCCTCCATGTTCTTGTCAATAGTAGAGTTTTTTGTTCTCAGGATCTACATCTGGTGCATGGACAAGGACAAGACATTTCTTTTCCTAGATTTTAATAGTAGAAACCTGAATTATATGAGTATTAAGCCATCATTTGCCCATTTGACATGTTTAATGACAATGTATTATTATCTCCCTCTTCCTTTTTATTTATTTTTGTTCCTTTTCTACTTTTTTATAATTATAGTCAAGCAACAAATTGGGTAATTTAAACATTTAGAGTTCACAGTCAAGCTTTTGCATCAAGAATTTTGATATGTTGAACAAGGAATCCATAGAAAATTGATGTTACTACTTTTACCTTTCTTTCTCTTTCTCCTTAATTATCCATTTATATTACCTTTGTTTTTGAATATATTTAAATTTAATGTTAACTGACTTTTTTACCCTCCAAAGTAAAAAAAAGCAAAGGATAAATCAAATATATAAAAGTAAAATGGAAATATAAATGGTATGTTTTGATAAGGTGTTTTTAAAAATCCTGTCTTTATTATTTTTATAAATAAGTTGTGGATTTGCCCAAAATATCAATTCACAAAGATAATTCACAATTATCAATTATGAATTGGACAATTCACTCTAAGAATGTTCATTTAGCCACATCTATCTTCTAGCATGCACATTAGTCTGTATCACAATAAGTCACTTGTTGTTTTCATATTAAGTTACACATATTTCCTAACAAGCTTTTAGTTACTTTTTAAAAATTTACTATACTTAATTCTCTTGTTTGGAGTTGAAAGTTATATAAATTTAATAAATCAATCAATGAAAATGCTCAAAGTAGCATAACAAGAGGAGGGGGAGAAAAGAAAAGACAAATGAATCCCAAAGCTATAGCCCTATTCCTTAACATTTTAATATCTAAGAATGCATAGCAAGGTCATGGAAATATATGTCATGCTTGAGGCTGTCATTCTGGTTTGCAGCAAAACAATTTCCTACTTTTGAAGATTAAAATAAGCTAAAAAATCAAGACAAGCTTTAAGCCCCAAGAAAGTTTTTGCAGGAATATTCTTGTCCAAAGCCCTGCCAAAGTTTCCCAGTCTAACATTTCATAGGCTGGAATAAATAAGAGTTGTTAACCAGGAAGGAGGTAAGGAAAATTGTAAGTGTCAGTAATAAACTACACTGAAAAGAATGGGAAAATAATAACATAAGAGAGAACAGAACTTAAATATGCATACTTTGCACATTTAAGATCCCAGGGTCAATCCCTGTACATTTAAAATTGAAAAAGATTTTGATAGCAGTCAGAGTGGGAAATACAAGGCTAGATGCAGGAATCTGACTAGGAAAAACACAACTTGCTATTTTATATGTAAAGGTGGGCATAAATGGAACAAATACATAATTAATGCATGGGGAAGGAAGTTATTTGACAAGACAAACCCACCAGATTTTTAAAGATAACAATATATGAATTATATCCCAATTCTAAATTTTATAGCTGATCTTCTCATATTTTAATTAGATCACCTTTCCTCACCACTAATAATTCAATCAGTACAGCAGAATAGTGGTATTTATGTACATTGGAAAAATCTTCCATCATGTAGGGTGTCTAAATCAAGAGATTTTATGATTATATGTAGATGAAAATAATCTGAAATTGTCATTAATCTAATCAGGCCACTTTTCTTAAGCAGAACCTGCAACAGAAATAGCAACATAGGCCTCTATTTCAAGCCCTAATGACACAAATTATGGTGTGACTGATGAAAATTACATAATCTACATCATTTGAGTGATGATGCCATGACAATTGTGATGTCATAGAGACCTTTCCCCACCCTTCTAATGTCCATATATAGCACTATTTGAAATGTTCCATCATGGCATGAGAATATATGTGAAATATGAATGTACCCTGTTTCTCATATAATAAGACTGGCTCTTATTTTTTTTTTTGAGCCCAGAAAAAATGGCTAGGTCGTCTTTTCAGGGGTGACTTAATCCCCCCCCCTTGCATCTTCAAGCGGGCAGGCAGCGACGGCTTGGATGTTGACCTCGGCATTGGTGGGGCACTTCGTATTGGGGTCAATGCAGGCAGCACCATATCTGGGTGTGCAACAAGAGTACTTCCTAATGGCAAGCTCCCCCCCATTCCCCCCCCCATTTCACATGTTTTAATATAGGCCTTAATTTGGGGGGAGGGGCTTAATTTCATTTCATGCCTATAAAAAATGCTGGGACTTCCTATTGGGGGAGGCCATATTGTTGGAGAAACAGGGTATTCTATTCTATTCTATTCTATTCTATTCTATTCTATTCTATTCTATCCTATCCTATCCTATCCTATCCTATCCTATCCTATCCTATCCTACTCTACTCTACTCTACTCTACTCTACTCTACTCTACTCTACTCTATTCTATTCTATTCTATTCTATTCTATTCTATTCTGGGAGTTGAAGTCAACGAGGCTTAACATTGCCAAGTTCGGAAACTGCTGAGAAAGTTAATGACTGGTTCTAGTGAATAGGTGCAAACTGGTAGAATCCCACCCCTACTCTTATGGGAGAGCTCTCACATGCCTGGGGAAATGGCTCTGCGTTCCACTTCTGCCACGCATGCCAGAGGTTTGCTATAACTGGATTAGATGATCTCTAAGTTACTGTTAGGGATAACATTGTTCACCCTAACTGTTTTAGGTGAAATACTAACTATGAATCATAGTTAGTGTATGCAGCTTTAAATGTAAAATAGCAATTGTGGGTGTGGTTATGAAAACCATATAAAAGTAGCAAGGCTACAGCTTGCTCGCTCTCTCTCTGGATTTGATGACCCCTGATTACTGCTTGGAAGCAAGACTGCATTGCTCGAACGGGAGAGACAACAACGGACTGATTTATGTGAACTGACAATAGGATATTCTACATGGACTTTGCTAACTGAATATCCCTGAATGGACTGACTACATGGTAAATGAATAATGGACTGTTTTTTGACTATGCTATAAACTTATACTGGAATAAAATATATTCTTGATAGCACAAGCGTATCTGTTATTTTTACTGTATGTTAATAAACATACAAGCTTAGCTCACTCATTTATCTGTGTGCCTATCTGACTAACGCTGCACATTCTGTTTAGCTTGTCTACCTAACCCTGGTTGGGGAACCCAGGCTTAACAGTTACCCATCAGTGAGATCTTCAAAGTCAGCATCTAAGAGCTTTCCCTTTAAAACAAAAAACAAAAAACTGCTGATACCGTTTTTCTCATATAATAAGGCCGGGTCTTATTATTTTTGAGCCCAGAAAAATGGCTAGGCTGTCTTTTCAGGGGTGCCTTAATTCCCCTCCCCTTTGCATCTTCGGGCGGACAGCGATGGCTTGGATGTTGACCTCAGCATTGGTAGGGCACTTCATATCGGGGTCAATGCAGGCAGCACCATATCCGGATGTGCAACAAGAGTACTTCCTAACGGCAAGCTTCCCCACAATTTCCCCCCCATTTTGCATGTTTTAATATAGGTCTTAATTTGGGGGGAGGGGCTTAATTTCATTTCATGCCTATAAAACATGCTAGGACTTCCTATTGGAGGAGGTCGTATTGTTGGAGAAACAGGGTGGTTGCAGTACATTGGGAGGTTACATTAATTAAAGGCACAACCTTGCCTTGTTAGCAGGAGTCACATGGAAGTGGCTGTCATGTTGCAGGTCATGTATGTGAAGAAATGCACAGTTTTGTATGTTTTAATTGGATAGGGTTATCATAGCTCAGGAATCATTGTGGCTGTCTATTAATGTTTCTATAACTCTCATGTAGTGGAGAAAAGAAATAAGGAAAAATGTATGGACTTTAACTTCAAATGTGAAATTCTTCAACACAGAAAGGCAATATTGTTTGATTACCTAGTTATGTACGTCTTATTAGTTTGCTGCATTATATCTGAGTTGTGGTTGCTATATTAAATTCTATTTTGTGTATTATTATGATTTTGCTTGTGAAAGTTTTCTACAGGGTTATTAGAAAAGGCAAAGTCTCATTTTAGTTAAATTTTACTAAATGGGCACATCTATATAGTTTTCTTAAAAGCAATGCGGAAACAGTTTTTCCACTGATTTCTTTCAGTGTGTTCTTTAGACTTCCCAGTATAAAATGGCTTTGATTTTTTGGTGTCTCCCATCCAAGTTTGGCCAGTACAAGAAGTTATTCATAAGTGATTTATAATAATCATAACAATTTGTCTTAAGGAACATAGGTAAAAATTCATTACTAAAGTTTGTTTTATTTATATTTATTTATATATCATTTATAAAAATAATTATTAACTCAAGGCAAAAGAATATTCTTTCCTTCTCCTATTTTCCCCAAACCCTGTGAGGTGAGTTGAACTGAGAAAGAGTGATTGGTCCAACATCACCCAGATAGTTTTTATATATAAGGCAGGTCGGGAACTCATAGTCATCTGCTTTCTAGCCTAATGGCTAAATTACTAGACCAAACTGGCTCTCTGATTGAAATACTGCTGACTGACTAAGCAACCTGATTAAGACTCTGTGAAGTCTATAGTGGTCACTGAGCTTGGTTGTTTTCTTGCAGACATTTCATTTTGTGTGAGTCAGGGGTTTGCTTCCTGTTTGTGTACAATAGCTTAAGCCCCTATCACATAACACCAAGGGATGGAAAGAGGATGTAAAATGGAGAGAAACACTTGCCATCCGTTGGTTAATGCGATGCATCCGTTGTGTACTCACTGCATCTGTTTTTCATACTCTCTATCCGTCCAGTATCCGTCTAGTGACATTTCATCCGCTCAAAAAGTTTTGAGCTACACAAAACTTTTTGAGCGGAAAATGTATCCAACGCGTCCATTATACATCTGCTATGCATATGGGGAACATCCGTGAGATGTCCGTAGTCATCCATTATGTGTCGGCTATATCCGCTAGGCATCCACTGTGCATCCACGCAACTCGCATCCACTCCAGCAGAAAACGGACACAGGGAGTAAGTGAAACGGACGCGGAACGGACATGCAACGTTAGTAGCACGGACGTAGAAAGATGAAAGTGGATGCAGCTCGCATACAAAGTATTAAAATGGAAAAAACGTTTGTATAGGGGACATATCTTGGATATTTAGGATGTCTGCAGGATGTCTAGAGGATGCAAAAGGACACCTAGCGGAAAACCTATATTTCCTATAAAAACGGGGAGGAAATCACCTGGATCTCACTTTCAGTCCAGCACCCCTGCGGTGCAGACCTCTTCAGCCTTCATCTGGCTCTGGCTCTTCCACAGCATCCAGTCATCTCCACCATGGATCATCACACACTCCTTTTGGTAGCCACCATCGTTTTACAACAGTGCAAAGCCATCTACAGGCTCTTTCACCTATTCTATGCAAGGAAAAGGAGGCGTCCAAGAAGTGTCTGGGTCCGAAGATGGATCGCGAGAAGAGCAGAGTACGGACTGTATAACAAGCTGATGGTGGAGCTCAGGAGTGAAGACACTCGTGCATTCCAGAATTTCATGAGGATGCCGCCAGCCATGTTTGACGAAGTTGTGGAGCGGCTGAGACCCAGGTTGACCAAGGCAAACACCAACTTCCGGCCCAGCCTGGACCCTGGGCTGAAGGTGGCACTGACTCTGCGCCACCTGGCCTCCAGGACCATGTACAGGAGCATGCAGTACACCTGGAGGTTGCCACACAACACCATCAGCATTGTGGTCAGAGAAGTGGTGCAGGCCATCATCGAAGAATACCTGGAGGAGCTCCTCCAGTGCCCCTCCACTGAATAAGGCTGGAAGAAAGTTGCAGAGCAGTGGTATCAGAAGTGGAATTTCCCCCCACACCATTGGAGCCATAGATGGGAAGCACATGGCCTGCAAAGCTCCAGCCAAGTCAGGGTCCACTTATCACAAGTAAAAGGGCTTCTTCAGCATCATCCTCTTCGCCATGGTCGATGCTGACTACAAGTTCATGTACATCGATGCTTCAGGCAATGGGTCATCTTCAGATGCCCAGGTATACAACGCCAGTCACCTCAAGGAGGGGCTGGAACGCAACCTCATCATGGGCTTCCCAGATCCAGACCCCCTGCCCAATGACACACAAGATGTGCCATACTTCATTCTGGGGGATGACGCCTTCTCCCTCAGAACCTACCTCATGAAGCCATACACTTCCAGATGCCTCACCGGTGAAGAGAGGATCTTCAACTACAGGCTGTCCAGGGCAAGGCAGGTGGTGGAGAATGCCTTTGGCATCCTGGCCAACAGGTTCCAGGTACTTCTCACCACCATGCAGCATCGCCCAGAGACCGTGAGAAACATCGTGGAAGCTTGCTGCATCCTGCACAATCTCATGTGCATCCACTACCCAGTGTTGCAGAACAGGCTTGTGGACCACCAACAAGACAATGGGGACATGGAGCCTGGTGAATGGAGGCAAGGACGAAACCTGATAGATACTGTGGATGTGCAAGGCCCCAAAAGAGCTTCATGTGAAGGGAAGAAGCAGCGCAACCTCCTGAAACACTGGTGTAACTCCCCAGCTGGAGCAGTGGAGTGGCAAGACAGGATGGTAGATGCTTAATGGATGCCTCCTTCAGTCTGTCTCATCACACGGATGAGATTGTGCCTGTATGTTGAGTGGCCCTACAATGAAAAGGGCATTTAATAAAGAGTTGTGTTTGTGTTGAAATGTGTGGATCAATGATTAAATTGTTATTGACAATTAAGGGCCATAGGTGTGGCACCTGGGAGGGTGGACCATACAGTTCCACTATGCTTGCACTGGAGGTTTATCTATCCCACAGCTATTACCCATCCCACAGGTATCCCTGCCCATCCCACA
>BLBF01000005.1:37273495-37301818 GCA_015471245.1 Laticauda colubrina | reverse complement strand
TGTATGTATGTATGTATGTATGTATGTATGTATGTATGTATGTATGTGTGTGTCATGGCCCCATTGGAGCCTGTGGCATAGGAGGAGAAGATGGATCCTAGGCCAAAGGAAGATCTCTCTATGGTCCTGAGGAATGATCTGAGGATGAGGACAAGGAAGTCCCAGGCCCCTCGGGCCTTGGAAGAGTAGGCAGGGAAGAAGAGAGAGTGCAGGCTGTTCGTGATTGAGAAAGAGGGGAGGAGATGAAAAGTGCAGGCCATAGAGCAGAGGAGCAGTGGAGCTCCAGAGATAAGCAAATGTTTTCCCCGCATGATCCCAGAATATGGAGAATGGAGAGGAAGCTGAGTCAGTGCAGGGTCACCCAACTACTCGAGAGGAGATCTCCCCACCCCTCCTCATGAGGATCACCAGGAGAATAGCATTTAAGGAGATGCTGTGGGGAGGGATTTTTGTTGGGAACAAATGGATATTGCATTAACACTCTCCACAGATCCTAGAAGAATTTTGCTCCAGAATCCTTGCTGTTGTTGACTGAAGTTTGATCCAACATTGAAGTTAATGGAGTTTCACTGCTGGGAAATTGCATGAAGTATGTGCAGGCATGTGGGTACAAGCCTTCTCTTGGGCTGTAGGTGTGCCCTCTGGGCAGAGACTTCAGGGAACAGTTCGGGAATTGCTGGATTATGGGGATTTTGGAAGATGCTGGTTGAATAAAGGCTGACAAGCTTTCACCTAGCATGTGTTGCTTCTGCACCAACCCTGGGTGATAAGAATATGTATGTATGTATGTATGTATGTATGTATGTATGTATGTATGTATGTATGCATGTTAGTATTATCTCAACCATGCTATACATTTCTTATTTCTTTATATGTGTAGATGGTGTTGTTTGGTTATGTATGCAGCCACAATGTTATTATATCTTATTTTTGGAGATAGGAATCCCATGACTAATTTATTGAAGCAAATTACAAACATGCAATTTGAAGAGTAATCTACATTTCTTCTTCATCATATTTTCAAAAAAAGTGCTTTTGATCATGAGTTCTAAAATAAAGAATGATTGGAGGTGTTGGCATTATCCATTCTGAAATATTACTGTCATGTCTTTTTTACTTCCTGAGACTTTGCAGATGCATGGGAAGAGGTTATCTCTTTGATATCTAATTCATTTTGCCAGTTTATTATTCTTAAGATTTTCCTTTGCAATTCCTTAGGGGAATATTGTGTATTAAAAATTAATAACACCCATATCTCCAACACAATATAACAGCCATTCTTTCTACTCCCAGGAATTGACTATTTTGTGAACTGTGTTATTTAAAAGACATTGTTCACTGTCTTCAATTCCCATATTCTGATCAAAAAGAAACCCATACAGAAAAACTAAGTACCATATTGGGTGCTATAAGAATATGTTTGTTCAAAATCATTTCTACTTTTAGAGGGACTTTCTGTACTATTTTAGAAACCCACAAAGTTCAGTTGTTGCAATCATTTCCCAATCTTCTTCAGGTCACCCATCTTAAGGTTAAAAAAAGTAGGAGAATTAGAGAAGACGGTCACTATTTTTATTGGAAAGACCAAAAGTATTTAATTTGTGGAGGAAAATATTTGGAAAAGAAGAGAGCAATTATTCACAAGACTGAAGGAGAAATGATTGAAAATTTTGGAAAACACACTGCAAAACAATGTATTTTAAGATTGCTGTCATAACTTCTTCACATTTCATAACAGCTACAACATTTCCACGTCAGAAGACGAATGCTGTAATATTAGGAGGTAGTATTCAGCAGGTTGTGACCAATTCTGGAGAACCAGTGATGCAGAGGTAGTATTCAGCAGGTTCTGACCAATTTTGGAGAAACGGAAGTAGAAATTTTGATTAGTCCAGAGAACCAGCAAATACAACCTCTTTTTTTAAAAAAATTCTATTAATTTTTAAAAACAAACATAAACAAACAAAACATAGAACATAAAAACCTAAAACATCTTTTTTGAAAGCAGCCTGATTCCAGGTTACATCTCTTCGTACAGACATAAATTCAGGTTCATGCTCATTTTTATATACCATTCCATATCTTGTTACCATTCTACATTTTCTATCTAGCTTCTCTCCTCTTTTAATTTTCTTAATTTTATTTTATTTATTTCATCTCAATTCAAATCATTATACTTATATTCTTTGTCTGTCCTGTTTCAGCTGTCTATTATCTTCTCTCATTAAACAACATTTCTTCTGTAATCACTAATTGGAGTATGACACCTTTATATCTTTCCCCTAAAGTTATAACACTTAATATAATACATAACTTCAGTTTGGATTCTGCTTGGTATGTTCTAAAACGACAGAGTATATTTTTTAAAAAGAAAAAATTATAAATACATAATATAATTAAAACAACAGTCCAGACCAATTCAATTCTATCATTAATATTAATATTAATTTAAATCTTAAACATTTTACACATTACTTTTCAAACAGATATCAAGTGTTCTATGGGAACACTTATAAACTTTCCATAATTGCTTCCCCCCCACTTCACTTATATTTTATAAAATATTGAACAGTTAAAATGTTCCCATTCCTTCCTAATTCAATTCTCTCATTTATTTCATTTCCTTTTTTTTTAATTCACAAAAGTTTCACTGAATTACACTAACTATTTTAACCCACTTTTTAATCATATGTTATTTCCAATTTTCTAACATTATTTCGAATATAAATATAACAATACAATCTTATGTTGTACATAATTCTTTACAGAATCCCTTTTTCAGTTAAATTTTCACCCATTATCTCTGAATAAGTCCTGTTTCTTTACATCTTGCTCTAAACCTTTATAACTTCTCTTCCCTTCCTTCTTCCCTTTCTTCTTTTCTCTCCCCTTTTTACACCATTGTCTCTCCCCCTCCATTTCTCTCTTCTGTGTTCCCCTTTTCTGTTGCTTTCCAACATTATGTCCAATTTTTACATTATTTTCCCCTTTTTTGGCTGTTTTTTTGTCTTAAATTCTCCATTCTCTTTCCCCCTCTTTCTTCCCCGGATAGAGTTATTTGTTCATTAAAGATGGCTTCTTCTTTGTCCCACTTTTCTAATTGTGCAATCCTTTCTTGTTGTTTCTCATAGATGCAGATCGCCACTTCTAAAAATTGAAAAACAGAGCCAAAGGAGTCCTTCCTTTCTTGTGCCTCTTCTTTATATTTTTTAGATTCCATTCAGTTCATCCAGGAGTGATGCCATTGTAGAGTTTTCTTAAAAACCACCCAAATTGTTTTTAGTCATTCAAATATAATTTCCAAAGATTCCAATGTCACCAAACAGTCTAAATACACACAAACTGTTTCTTTCAACTCTTTCTTCTTTTTTCACTTTCTCTTCCTGGGGTTACTGTTTAGTTGCAGAGTTCCAGTTAAAGTGTATCTTTTAGAAGTCTTATTTAAATTCAACTTTTAGTTCTTTTCAATTCCAGCCATACTCCTCCTTCCAAATCCTGCTTCCAAATCCCAAAAGAAAATCATTATTTTCCTCTCCCTTCCCTTTTATAACAAAAATAAAAATATATCCTTTTTAGTGTTCAGAAATCTTTCTTATCCCCTTGTCATTTAATTATATTTCCAGTTTAGTTACCTATTGGTGCCAAAGTGGATTTTTCTGATTTCTCATTCAGCTCTCTTCACTATCTATGTAGGGAAGGAGAGTGAAGAAAAAAAAAAAACTTTCCCTTTTCACTTTCATTCGCTGCTTCCGACTCTTCTTTGGGAGTGATGTATCTTTTATAAAATTTGAATTCCAAGATACCTTGATTGTTATTTGTTGTCCCAGTCAGCCAAAGCTTTCACTTCTTAACTTCCTCCTGCACCTTCTTTTCTGGCTGAGTGCTTCTTTGTGGCGGCCATTTCTGATCACCACTCTTACTGCCTTTGGGAAAGGGAATTTAGCCAGCTGAGGAGGAGAGATACGGCTCCCCTCAACCCTGCTGGAGCTCCCCCTTCTTCGCCACCTCTACGGCTTAGCCCTGAAGCCGTCTGGCTCGGGGTGCTCCAGCAGCGAGCCCAGGCAGAAACCATGCACGATCACGGATTCCTGTCTGCTGCCGAAGCCCTGAAACCCAGAAGTCCTCAGCAAATACAACCTCTGACTGGAGATTTTACAATATCCTTCTTCTGCCATGCCCACCGAGCCACGCCCACAGAACTGGTAGCAAAAAAAAATTACTATTTAAGAAATTGAAGAATGACTTTAATACAGAATCAACCATTGAAAGGAACTTCAGAGATAATCAGTCATAACCTCTGTTCAATGCAGAATCCATGGAGTATCTCTGACAGGTGACCATCCTGCCTCTCTAGCAGCAAGTTCTAATAATCTGATATTTAAACCTCTTATCTATAGTTGTGTGCCCTCTGGAGACAAAAGGGAATAGGTCCAATCTTACTCTGTATCAACACATCAGGTACCTGAGGACTAATATTTTACTTTTTCTGTGGCATGCCCACAACTTTTAATCATTCCTTATAGGGCTTCATTTCAGATCCTTTGCAATTGTAGTAGCCTTTTGCTGAACTTGTAATTTCTCACTGTTCTTTTTGAATTATAGTGTTCAGAATTGGACATAATACTTTAAGTGGAATTTAACCATGGCAAAATATAATAGGACAATTATTTTCCATGTCTGACTTTATGCATCTGTTAATCCATCCTAAAATAACATTAACCTTTTTAGCAACTGTATCATATGGCTGGATCATGTTCACCTTGTAGTTGACAAGGACACCTTTCACATATACTCTGGGGAAGGTTGGTGTCTCTTATCCCACATTTGTGCCTTATATTTTTGTTGCTTAGATGCAGAACTTCTAACATGCTTCAAAAGGCATCAGGGAAGAAACCAGAAGATTTTGAGTTCTAATCTCACTTTGGGCACAAACCCAGCTGGATGACTTTGGGTCAGTCATTCTCTCTCTCAGCCCTAGGGAGAAGGCAACTTCCAAAATCTTGCCAAGAAAACTACAGGGTCTTGTTCAGGAAGTCACCAGGAGTATCTTCCTCAAGCCTCAGATTGTTCTGAGCTTCAGCTTTCTAACTATTCCTATAGTTACTATTACTGTGGGTTGTCCCTGCTAATGTTCCCATTTTTCATTTTCTGTTCTTGTTCCTTTTCTCTGGAGCATTTAAGGAATTTTGTGAATATTCAGACATATTTCTTCTATATTTTCTTTTCATGGTGTCCCCCTCTCTCTTTCTTTCCTAGTTGTCCAATGCCAGAATGATTCTGGGTAGCTTTATGAAACTAGCATCACAATATTAATTAAAAATAATAACAGTAGTCTTTATGGCATTAACTTGTGCGTGTGTTTGCATCTGAACTGCATTTTAGTCTAATTTGTTTTTGTAACATTTTCATTTAGTGTCATCTCCATTGTACAATTTTCTGTTTTGTAATTGAAAAGGCTTTGGAACAGGAAATAGAAGCTGTGAAAGAAGAACTTAGAAAGTTCCAGCTTGAGAAGTATACTCAGGTAAAGTCTTTATGAGATAGCAGTCTGATGGAAAACTTTCTTCTGTACTATGCATCTCCCTAAATGCAAGAGGGTTGGCCCAAACATCCTAATTCAAATCCTGAGGAAAAAGCAGCCATTTTAAAGATCACTTACAGATGAGTAAAGGGGGTTGATCAGGGGTGGGATTCTCCTGGTGTAACAATGGGTTCACTAATCGTGCACTTCACGTGCACAGCTATCACAATTACTTACCTTCAATGTTACTTTGGAGAAGTAACATAGCTGAGATGTGGCAATCTGTTCTGCCATGCATATCAGCTATGCAGATATAAGTGAGTACAGCACAGGGGCACGAGGCGGGCCCACATGTTTGACGGATCGGACCGGTTTGGACCCAGCTGATTATCGCAGCTAGGGGTTCACTCGAACTGGTCTGAACCAGATGAATCCCACCCCAGAGGTTGATGCATTAATCTCTAGGAAGAAGCTGTTCCAAAGGTGTTACTGCTGCAACAACAATTTTAAAAAGTGTCCTGATATTTGTGATGTGTCCTGATGGATGACATTGGTTAATTGACAGGAATCAAAGCAAGCCAACTTTGTCAAAAGAACAGATATGATTGGATATGGGTGGTATCTCCAATAGCCATGTTCAATGCTGTAAGAAGATTTCTAGATAACAACTTGTTCATTGAATTTAACTTAAAGGCTCACTGGAAACTGGTACAGCTCATCTAGAAGAGCTCTTACTTGGACATAGCCAGGCTTGTTATCACTGTTCTGACCATTATATTTAGGACTACATGTAGCCTCCAAGTGGTATCTACATATCTGTCTGCCTCTCTGTCTATCAGCCTGCCTGCCTGCCTGCCTGTCTTTATCTATATCTATACTTGTTTGGAGAAGCATAGCACAACAATAACAACAACAACAACCCATTACTGTGAATAAGTCAATTATATTCACAATAGCCTCAAACAGATGTTAAATAGAAGAATTGAAAACATAAAGTCCTAAGGCACCTCAAAATCATGTGTTTAGGGATTAATTTTCCACCTCATCGATGATAGATGGAATAGCCATAGAGTAAAGAGATCTGTAACACAGTAACACCATTCTCCCACTCTTACTCCCTGCAGCCAGAATAGAAGGATGTAATAGTCAATGTGTCATGCCCCTGGTGGAGACTGACACTGAAGGAGAGGAGTAACAGCCAGAGGGAGTGGAAGTGTGGCTCTGGAGGTTGTGGCGGAGGCTGGGGAAGGGCAGAGGCCAGCTGAGCAGTCAGAGGAGGACCCAGGCCCATCCCCTCTCCATCCAAGGGCACGCAGGGAGGAGAGGATAAGGAAGAGACATGATCTACTCAGGAGGAGAGGGCCTTGATCCTCTTTATGGGCTACAGCTGTGACAACTGAATAAGATGCACCCACATGCATATAGGTGAACGCTGGAAACAAAGCATGGAAACATCTCTAGTTTATGTTTCCTCTCTGAGTTTGGCGTCCTTCCCAGTGTATGTTCTGTTATCTAGTGGACGTCCTCCAGCCCTTATCTTGCCTGGTTTTTGTTGTTTTTCCCTCCTTCTTGTAACTGCTTGCGTGGGAGATTTTTTGTCTTCCATCAAGGATATTTGGAGCTTGGAAACAAAGTGAGGAAATAAAAGGGGCTTCACTGGGTTTTTGTGACTGTGTTTATTTTTGTATCTCCACCCTGGGTAATCACACAATGGCATCAAAAGTCCTAGAGAAATCAATGGTATCAAAAGTCACAGAGAAATCTAGGAGCTCCAGGACAATTGCACTACCCTAGAGGTGATATTCATCAGGTTCTGACCAGTTCTGGAGAACTGGTAGGAAATTTTGAGTTGTTCGGAGAACTGGCAAATACCACCTCTGACTGGAGATTTTACAGTATCTTTCCTCTGACATGCCCACCAAGCCACGCCCACAGAACCGGTCATAAAAAAAATCGAATCCAACCACTGCACATTCCAGCACAGATGATTTATAAGCACAACTTATATCTAGAACTGAAATTTCTCAGACTTTCAAGATAGGCCATACAAGAAGTGTACTCCTCAATAAATACTGGGACTTTACTTTATTAATATAGGTTATAGTAGTAGAATCTTGAATCCCTTTACTCCTTTTTCTATGAAACAGAATTAAGGCAGAGTCAGTTTAAGTTTCTTCTAACATTTACTTTATTTCCTGGGTTTAATTCATGTTAGCTACATTTCTTCTCCAGGGTCTTCTCTACCAAAGCTAAATGAAAATGGCTCTGCTAATCCATTTCTTCCAAAGTCATCTGTAACTGCAGCTTTACCATTTTCTTTCACCCAAAAGATACAATTGAGCACTGGGTGAACATTTTCCAGGATGGTATGTCCAATAATTATTTGTGATTTAATATCTCATTTTCTAAAATGTCCTATCATTCCTGGGATAATTTTCTTCTTCAGGACTTTAAGTGATTAGATTGGACCTGTTTTCTCTCAGGGTTAATCAAAATCCATTTTTCTGAAGTCCATTAAAACAATTTCCCTTCTTAGTTCCTTTTCTTGGCTATCACAAATACAAGGATAAAATGCGATCTTTCCCGCAACGTGCGAGTTACTTTCCAGTTCTTCAACTAAAAAGAAATGTTTGTACACAGATGAGTTCCAGAATAGAAGACTGTCAGCCTTCAAGATCTTCTACTATCACTTTGCATCTTTCGGCTGTCGTAAGAAACGGGGGGAGGGGAGAGTGGGATTAATCTGGGAGGTGAGTTGGAGGTGTTACATTTTTCTGTTGTGTAAATGAAAGGGGGGAAGAATACATCAGAGTTAGGTTTCTATTTCTCGCTTAGCTTTCTTTTCTCTGTGCAACTGCAACCCATTATCAAAATATGCCAAAGTCAGATAGAGGCCTCATCACCACCTGAAGATGCCCACATGATCATATTCACAATTTCTAATTGGAAGTTTCATTTGAACTATTGGGGGTGGGAACACTTCCATCACTTTGTACATGTGATTTACGTGCCTAATTCCTCAGATTCAGAATTCTCTGGTTGCTACCACTTCACTTTCAGTAAAAGATAACTTTTCTCTAAATTAAAGAGTTTAAGTATTTCTTTCTTGGATTTTGAATGGAGCACCGCCTGACAAAGACATCTTTTCTCTTACTTCTACCTTTAGGCCAATGGATTAGTCATCAAGAGGACCTTTTTTGGACCTCAAAATCTTGGCAGTCAGTTTTCTAGATATCACTGTAATGTAGCAAAAATATATTATTAGAAAGCTACAAATAGGATGAGATAGCAATAACAACAGGAAATGGCCTATTCTGGTTATGTTTCACATAAAAATTATCATATAGGCATTGATCATTAGTTGGATATTTGCCAATTCATTAAATTAATAAACAATAATATTGTAACAATTCTTTCTGCCAAAGCCTCAAGAGACCATAAACCCACATTGGAGGATTTCCTATCCTCCTAGGAAATATTTACTTCTTAGAAACAGTTCCATGAAATCCAGAATCCCACAGTCCCTTCTATTTAGTCCTCCATTAAAGTTCTTGCTTAGATAATTATCTAAGAAAGCGACAGTAAACAACCCAGTGGCTTTGAAGACAGGCTGTAAAGTAGTGCCCTCACGTGGCTTCTGTAGAAGCGCGGAAAAAATGAGACTCGAGACCAGCGTAACTTCAGCTCTTTATTAAAAGGGAGATCTGTGCTGGACCTGTGAGCCACGGTAGCTCTTCTTCAATCACAGTGCAGTTCATTTTGACCAATCAGGTGAGGGTATTCCAAGAATGCTAATATGCTAAGAATGCCTACTTGACCGTGCAGCTCATTTGCTGCGTGGTCTTCAGATGGTTTGGATGGGAACTTTGTCGCTCCGTCTCTTCTGCATGGAACCACCTGGAAGTGTGAGTCAGGCCTTTCGCCGCAACTCCCACCAAGTCTACTGGGTTTGGTTGAGTTGTTGGCCTCTCTGTTCCCAGCCGATCTTTCCGGGCTGGTTGAATTGGCTTGGCTGTTTCTTCCAGGCGAGGTTCCATGTGGGTTGTCCTTTGCTGGTACCCTTCTGCTGCCCTTGTTTGCTGGTAAGTATTGTTGGTTTCTTTTTCTATTTATTGGTGTTTGGATTGTCTGCTCGGTTTGTGTTGGTTGGCCGTGTTTGGTTTGCTGCTGTGCCATAGGAGGATTTTCTCCCTCTTTTTGATAATTGTTTGGGGTTTCTCCCCCCGCCCCCTAGTTTTTTTATTAATGTCTTTCTGTGGGGTTTGTGTGTTTTCGGCATTGCTTGAAGTTATTCGTGATCTTAGTTGATCGACATGTCATTTCCAATTTCTTCCATCCTCTGTTTCCAGCCAGTATGATCGGGGACCTGTTATTTGGGTTATTATTGCAGGTACCCACAATGGGTCCCCTGAAAAGTTTTTGGCATTGGCAGTGTCCCCCGGATTAAATGTATGGTACCGGCTGGATGAGTCTGGTGGTTTTTCGGGGTTGTATGCCAGGTGCAGTCTGTCTAGATGGGATCGGAGTTTTCTTCCCATCATGAGCTCAGCTGGGCTTTTATTGGTTTTAGCACTTGGTGTTATGTGTTGTATTGTTAATAGTTTATTTATTTTCTAGTGTATGCTCCCTGCGTCCATTTTTTCTAAAACGTCTTTGGTGTATCTGACCATTCATTCCACCCACCCGTTTGCTGCCAGATGAACGGGCACTGTCAATGCGTGTCGTATGCCCCATTTGGTGAGGAATTTTTCAAATGCCAATGCCGTGAATTGTGGCCCGTTGTCAGATACTATCAAGTCAGGTCAGCCGTGGGTGGCAAAAAGTCTGTTTAGTTTCTTTATAACCACTTCTGTCATGGCGGATTGCATTAGGCTTACCTCCAACCAGTTGGAGTAAGCGTCTACTGCGATTAAAAAGGTGTGGCCTCTTGTGGGTCCTGCAAAGTCTATGTGGACCCTTGACCACGGGCCCCTTGGTGTTTCCCACTCGAGGGTTGGTGCTGCAGGAGGGTTTGGTCTGGACCTTTGACATTTGTCACATGTCGCCACCCATGTTTCTATGGTTTTGTCTATCCCTGGCCACCACATGTAGCTTCTGGCTAGGGATTTCATCTTTACGATGCCCAGGTATCCTTCATGCAACATGTGCAACATTCTTGTTTGTAAGGTGTCTGGAATTACTACTCTATTACCCCATAATATACATCTCTTTTGGGAAAATAGTTCAGTCTGCTGGTTCCGGAAGGGTTTAAACTGGTCACTGCTCTCTGTTTCTGGCCACCCTTTTTCCACCCAGCTCAAAACCCAGACCAGTTTCCTGTCTTTGATTGTCTCTCTCGCAATGTCTGACGCAGTCATTGGCAGGTTGGGTAGTGTCTCTATTTGCAAGGTGGATGTTGTGGGTGCGGGGTCGTCCTCTGGACCTGGCAGGGGGCAACGGCTTAATGCATCGGCGTGCAAGATGCTTTTCCCGGGGTGATGGATTAGCTGGTAGTTGTAGGCGGCAAGGAACTCAGACCACTTTGTCATCCGGGGTGACAGGATGTTGGGGGTTGCCTTGTTCCTTGCCAGGATCCCCAGGAGTGGTTTGTGATCAGTGATGAGGATGAAGTCCCTACCGTACAGGTATTCATGAAATCGCTTCATGCCGGTAACCATTGCTAGTGCCTCCTTGTCAAGCTGGCTATAGTTTCTTTCTGCCTTTGATAATGTCTTAGAGAAGTGTGCAATTGGTGCTTCTCTCCCATGTGGCAGTGTATGGATCAGTATAGCTCCGATGCCGAATGGAGAGGCATCGTAGGTCACAGTTAGTGGCAGGGTTTCGCTGTACTGGATGAGGACTGATTCTGATGTGAGGAGATCATTTATTTTCCAGAAGGCGGCCTCTTCCTGCTTGCCCCAGGACCAGGTGGATGTCTTGTCGACTCATCTATGCAGAGGTTCCACTGTTGTTGCCTTTTGTGGCAAAAAGACATTATAAAAATTAATTAGTCCCAGAAAAGCTTATAATTCTGCTTTACTTTGAGATCTTGGGGCTTCCTTTATTGCTTTCATCTTTTTTGGGGTGGGGTGAATTCCGTCTTTATCCACTTAGTACCCCAGGAACTCAATTTTTTCAGTGCATAACTGGCACTTTGCTTTTTTAACTTTTAGTCCTGCATTTTTAAATTTCTTCAGGACTTCCCTGAGTCTGCTTCCCAATTGTCTTTCGTCTTTGGTGGCTACCAAGACATCATCAAAATATGGCACAACTCCTTTAATGCCTTGCAGTAACTGTTCCATTAAGCTCTGGAACACCCCTGGTGCCACGCTGACTCCGAATTGAAGTCTTTTGCACAGGAAAGCCACCCTGTGGGTCACAATGCTTTGCACTTCTGTAGTCTTGGCGTCGACTGGCAGCTGTTGGTATGCCTGTGCCAGGTCGAGCTTCGCGAAGACTTTTCCTCCCCTGAGTGAGTGTAGGAGGTGCTGTACCACCGGAACTGGGTATGCACTCTGTTGAAGTGCATTATTTAGGGTCGCTTTTTTAGTCCCCACAAATTCTTACTGACCCGTCTGGTTTTATTGGGGTGACTATGGGGGTCTCCCAGAGTGCATGATCTATTGGTTCCAGGACCCCTTGCGTGATGAGCTTGTCTAGTTGCTCATCTATTTTGGGCTTGAGCGCGAAAGGAACTCGTCTTGGTTGAAGACGGATTGGGGCAATGTTGGGGTTCACATTAAATTAGATTGGGGACCCCCGGTACTTGCCTAATTGTCCGTCGAACACTTCTTGGAATTCCTTCATGAGTTCCTCCTCCCAGTCAGTTTCCTCGACGTAGTTGATGCCCGTCACCTCGATTCCTAATGGCGCGAACCATTCCAGTCCCAGCAGGCTTGGGTGGTCTCTGTCCACAATTGTTAGTGGGAGTACTTTTCCATGCTTTTTGAACATAGCATGGAAATGTCCAATTCCTATTACAGGAATTCTGTTCCCCTGGTAGTCCTTAATAGTTAGTTTCTGGTTCTCCAGCTCTCGTTTTTGTAAGCTGGGTACTAACCACTTAATCATGTCCCAGGATACCATGGAGAGGTAGGATCTGGAATCCACTTCCATTCTGCATGGCCTGCCTTCGATGCTGACCTGCACGTGCACTTTTCTAGCGTCAGAGTTGTCTGAATGGCCGATGGTGACCGTTCGGTGGGTTTCTTCACATCGTCGGGTTTTGCTGTGCCACTTGCTTTGATTCTCGTGGCTCCAAGGGTCCTCTGAAAGTTTGCCTTGGTTCCTGGGGGCGTGTTTTCGCATCGCCTTGGGCTGTAGTTTCGTTTGTCTGTGGATCTTGCAATCTGTGGATCTCCTCTTCCTCGTCTTCGGTATTGGGGGAAAATTCGACGTCCTCGTGGGGTGCTGTTGTGGCTTTGTGACCAGCCTCAGTTCTTTTCTTGGGAGATGCGTTGGTCTCCGACGTTATTTGCCGGTCCCTTGCGTTCATTTGCCGCATCTTGGCCACTGATTTCTTCATGGCCTTGGCTGCTGTGGCTTCAGCAATGGCTTCGGTAACTGTAATGTCCACCCGAGCCATTAGTCTGCTCTGGAGTATGGGATCTCTGAGACCGAGGACCACGCAGTCTCTCAAAGTCTCGTCCATGTTAGAGAAACTGCACGCACCTCCGATGTTTCTTAGTGTTGCCACAAAATCCCCGATGCTCTCTCCGTCCTTCTGATCCCGATGGTAGAATTCGTGTCTCCAGATCAGGTTTGGAATGGCCGGGGCATAGTGGTTTCAAAGTAGCCGGTCTAGGTCTGGCCAAGCCATCTCTTTCACATCTTCTGGCTTGGCCAATGCTTTGGCCATCTTGAATACGGCTGGCCTGCAGTGGGTCAGGAACACAGCTCTCTTTCTGTGGTCATTCGCATCTTTCAAGTTGTTGCTCTCGAGGAACTTGAGGAATCGATCGATGTATGATTCCCAGTCCTTGGTTGCCTGGTTGAATGGTGTGGGTGGCGAGTTTCTGCCGGCCATCTCATCGGTTGTTCAGCTCGGTTGCCACGTGCCCGACTGGTCTCTTTGTCTCAATATCCCATCCTCGTCGCCAGTGTAGAAGCACGGGAAAAATGAGACTCGAGACCAGCATAACTTCAGCTCTTTTTTAGAAGGTATAGAACTGTACTGGACCTGCGAGCCATGGCAGCTCTTCTTATAGAGCTTGCCAGCGGCTCTTACCCAATGACATACTTCTGAATCTTCCACAGTTGGCTCAGCCAATCATGGTAGATTCTTTATTGACCAATCACCGTTGTTCTTCCGTCCAATCACAATGCAGTTCATTTTGACCAATAAGGTAAGGGTATTCCAAAAATGCTAATATGGAACAGCTTCTAGTATGGATTCAACAGAAACTGTTTGTTGGTGATTCTGATATTTAAGAGAAGGTGCAATAATCACTTGAGTCCTGTTATTGTCACTAAAGCATTGAACTTTATTATTAGAAATATAGTGCAGAATTCCTGCTACTGTGTTGGCTAGCAAGGAAAGAAGAGGACAACACATGGACAGGAAGTTAGATTTATAAAAAAATGCTTTTCACCATAGGCTCCTTACCATATTACTGCTGCCATTTATACATAAATCAGGTTTGTGTGTGTGTAATCTCCTGTTTTCTTCAAAACATTGCACATAACTTTGGAATTCCTGGATATTGGTGGATTAGCATCGCTGTTTTGGTACTGGCACCTGATAATGTACTGACTTGTTAATTTCTGATCAGACTTACTTCTGTCCTCTGGATCTTCCAAAGTGCTACATGCAATGAACTCTTCTAAAGTGTTTTTTTGGGGGGTGGGGTGGGGGGGTGCGAGTGGGGGAGGGGTTGAAAGCATATTTTAAAAATATTTTTCAAAGTTTTTAGAAATACAGTTTTAGTAGCCTTTTGTGTCAAAATGTAAAAAGAATCTTGTGGTCCCTTAAAGTTCACAAACCTTTTATTTCATGAGCATTGATGGACCACATTTCATCTGATGCATTAAATGCATCAAGGTCTTTTTGCTTTAATTATCGCTGTTTAAACATTATTCTTGTGAAAATTGGGTCACCTTCATTAAAATATTAGCCTTGACATTATTTTGACATAATATTTTGCTAGCAAATAACTCAATATTTAAAATAAGGCTCCAATTCTCCCTTTAGCTTTCACATGAAAATCTCATTATGCATGTATATTAGGCACACTATATGTCTTATCTGGGCAATGAATTACATAAGATTTAAGAATAAGGGATCAGAATTAACTCTTGCCACCTTAAGCTGGATTGTACTATGCACAATTATGGATTGTAATTCTATAATATAAATTTTATTTTTTTTTATTAAAATGAGATGACATAAGGATATTAACATTTAATTAATGTTTATTTAAATTTATTCACACATACTTATCCTCATGCTCCATAGCTGCTCTAAAAGTACATGTGATTTAGACTCATGCCTAAAAAAAAAGATTACTCATAGTTATTTTCAGATACTAAAAAGAAATGCTCCACATTACAGTTAATCTTAGTGACTAATGCTCTCCAGCAATGTACAGCCAGAGATTAAGAGCACAGTGGGAAAGTTAAACTTGCAGGAAAACTTTAAAATAATTCTGCAGGCTATAAAAGCTTAATGAAAAATAGACAACCAATTTACCAGTGACAAAAAATAGAGACAAACTTAAATTGTCCATGGGTTAAATTAATTGACACATGGTAGGTTCCCCCTTCTCTTAATTTATATGTATGCAAGAAGTCTAGGGAATTCTTCCAAGAATTAGCTTTTTGTTGGTAACACTGCAGAGGAGTCATGTATATCTTAGCACAGTTAAATGGCATGTTCTGTAACCTGTTCTGTTTTAATATCTGCTTTTTTTAAAATCCACAGTCTCAGATAACCATGGAAACTCTGCCAAATGACTTGCATATTTTTGCATTTACGAACTCTGGAAATAAATCAAATGTGCATCAGACTGCATATTCAAATGCATCACCAAATGCAAATGTTCTCCTTTTATTCAGTGGGATAACAACTGAATGCTTATTTGGATGGACATCCTTAACTGCCTCTCCTAGGCTGTGCTAGTTATCCATGTGTCATTTCTGTCCTTCCGATAGATATTATGTGACAGAGTGTGGGTTGAGTAAAATGTCTATATTAGCAGAATCTCAGTATCTGCACTGGGAGTAGAATCTGCTAAATTAACATTCATACAATGTCATGGAAAATTCCTTAACTGGCAGTGTGCCATCAAAACTGAATCAGTTCATCCTGTAAATCTCTCCCTACTTCTCCTGGAATGCTGTAGCACTTCAAATATAAACTAATAGGGTTGTAGCATTTCATATTCAGTTCCAAAAATGTGACTGGGAGTATGCAAGGGCACAAACATACCACATTCATGCTCCCATGTATTATATTTTTACACATTTTTTCTGGAATAAATCCAAAGCGCTATACAGGCCTATCAACCTATTAGAGGCAACTTAATCAAATACTAATTCCCATATAAAGTTTCCAGATATGGCTAACCCAAAGAGAGACATAAGCAATTGCATAATGGCACATTAGCTGGTCATTATGCAATTGCATGTGTTTTTTTAAAATTAGGTTATTTCATTCAATGTGAGTCCATCAAGCCCTTTATTTTTGTTTTCTTGAAATATGCCATAACATAATTACTTTCATCTTCTTTACAGTAGTGAACCTTTTTCTCTTCTCAAGACAGTTTCATAACTTGAGACTACCCAAGCCAAACAGAACACATCAAACTTTATGTGACAGAACAAAAAATAATCATATACCTATGCTACTTGTGTGGAACTACAAGCATAGGCTTTATCAACTACCTGTCAAGCCATGAATAGTGGCTGCATCTAGCATGGTGCATCATAAATTGTATGAACATGCTCAAGGGCAGTATGAACAATTTCACTGTCCACTATTTTCATTATTTTCATCTCTCCTTTGCTTATTTCTCCTTCACTTTTCCTATTCATCCAGCAAAGCAACACTCTTTTTCAGTCCTCAGCTTTGCAGTCTCAATATTCCTTTCCAAGAACTAATAGAAATCCATTCCTGTTTTTCTTCTCCTCTGTGAAAAGTTAACAACACAGAACCACCAAAAGAAAATACAAGACTCCTTGAAGAAATAAAACAGCAATATCTTTGTTCAATACACAAGTTTCTTTTGGGGATAGCAATGCATAGCAAAACCAGTTCTTTATAATGGCCATTGTGGCATGCAAAGGAAAAAGCGAGAGAAGAAATTTCTGATTGAGTAGCAACCTAAATCATAGATGATTATTTATTCAAGAATCCTTATTTGCTACAACATTTCCAAGGTAGAAATGGAGTCAAAAGTAGACAATATGTGCCCCCATAGGTTATACTAGATGTAGGAAGAACTCATAAGCTAAACTGGGCTGGTTCACATAGTTTGAGGATTTTAAATAAGAGTTCCCCAAATTGCCTAGAACCATGATGGCGAACCTATGGCATGCATGCCACAGGTGGCATGCAAAGCCATTTTTGCTGGCACGTGAGCTGCAGGCAAACTTACTTCACTGTGCATGTGCATGCCTCACAGATGATTTTCATCCTGTTTGAGGCAGGCCTCATATAGATCGAAAATTGGCTGTGAGGCACAGTGCAGGTACGGGGGAGGAGTGGGGTGTGGGAGGGTGGGATTGCACACACATGTGTAGGGGATGTGGGGGGTATGCATTGCCTTCTGGGTGCTGGCTTGCAAGCACGAGCGTGCAAGCATGTGCACAATTTTTGGCACAGGAGCTCAAAAAGTTTAACCACCACTGGCCTAGAAAGAGAGCTACTTTGTTGTAGTTGTGTAGACAGCAGGCAGGAAACTAGGAGACTATGAGTTCCAGTCTGACCTTAGGCACAAAACCAGCTGGATGGCTTGTAGTCTCTCAGACTTAGGAAGCAGCCAATAGTAAACCACTTTCAATATCTTGCCAAGAAAACTGCAGGGACAAGTGCAGAATTGAACACTAACTAACACAAAGACACAAACAAATAATTAAAATGCCCTGAAGCTAATCCAGCATTAATGATGACATAGATTTGTAAAGCTTAAATACTTACTGATTTTTATAGAGGGATCATGCTACAGTGCAGAGTGTAGCTGGGCTACAGTTCTGTGAATAATGATCTGTAAATGATGAATCTAGCTTCTTCATCAAAGAGTTATACCATCCAACTGCTTGTTATACCTCCTTAAATCAATGTTAAAATTGCTGAGTCTTCATTAATCCTTTTAAAATTAATCAAATGTCTTATTGGGAGGTTCTTCAGTGATATATATGCCATATTTATATAAATTATCTCTACTAAATCCAATACAGGATTATGATTAGGGTTTAGGTAAGCAAAAAAATTTTTTTTCCTTTTTAAAGATAAAACAAAACCAAATATAAGCCATTGCTTTTGCCATGTATTTATCTCTGAAATGAGTTGCCTCTTTAGAAGAATTTATATATTTTGTAACATTCTTCTATAACTTAAAAACATCATTTATTAAAGTACTACTTTGTTAAATAAAGTTTTTAAAATGAAAATACTACTTAGGATAATTATTTATTAAGGTTATGTGAAGTCACAGAGAATATATAATATTGCACCATGTGGAGAATCCTAAATAGAGGATGACTGAAAGATATGGTGCAATCTCTGACATTAACGGGAGCAGCCAATGAGATTAATCATCTTGATCAACCTTCTGCCTCTAAGATGTCTTTTTGGGATTGCAAAACTAACATTTTTGGAGACTCATTCTTCATTTCTCAGCATCAACTTCTTTGACATGGATTAGCCCTGATTTTACACTCTCTTGTCTAATACATCTCCATGTTGTGCAAACACTAATTAGAGATCAACTCACTTCCAGGATTTTAAATACGGACTCATGGATGAGCTTACTTTTTAATTCTGCTAAATTCAGGTAGGTTGAAGCTCTTGACAATAGGTAAAATGAATGGTAGGCTAACACTTGCAGGCATTGACCAAACTTTTAGTGCTCTAAAAGCAGCAGGGTGACAAGTCTTCAAAATAGAGCCAGCCCATTTTTTATTGCTTATTTATCTTTGTTGTATCTTATTGTGACTTCTCCTTTTGCTGACTTTCCTCATAACTTAAAATACAACAAAATATTGTCTATGATGAGGGAATTCTGAAGAAAGATCAAAATTATCAACCAGCTGTCCTAGTCTATTGGCATCTTTCCCACAACACAGTGATCAGATGCAGATTGGCATAAGTTTGCCTCACCCTGGAAAACCAAATGTAAAAGTAAAAGCTGATTTTTAATACCATTTTTAAAATGGTGTGTTTTGTATTTAGTTGCTAGCAAGTCAGTTTGGAGGCTGGTCTGCTGTCTCTCCAACCCTTTCAACTCCACAAACCTCACTTTATCTTTGCAATCTTTGTCCTTTGTAAGGGAAAGGAATATTTCAAAAATGTACTGTAGTAGCCAGCAAAAAGTCAGCTTGGTGTAGTGGTTATGGTATCAGGCTAGGATAGGAGTTCTAGCCCTATCTTAGGCATGAAGCCACACCCACTCAGCTGTAAGAAGGATTGGCAAATATTTCTGAAATATTGCCAAGAAAACTTCAGGGATTAATCCAGGTAACCCTAGAGATGGTATTCAGCAGGTTCTGACCAGGTAGAAGACTTATAGTGAAAATTTTGAGAAGGTCGGAGAACTGGCAAATACAACCTCTGACTGGCCCTGTCCCATCTATTCTCTGCTTTCCGGGTCCCAGATGATCAGCTGGGTCTTCTTTTGTTGCCCTGCATAGGAGAACAAATCTGGAAAGCTGGTTAGTGGGGTGGGGAGGGAATGGAGATTTTGCAGTATCCTACCCCTGCCACACCCACCAAGCCAAGCCAAGTCCATCAAGCCATGCCCACAGAACCTGTAGTAAAAATTTTTGAATCCCATCACTGGGTAACCCCAATAGCCAACATTGATTTAAAGGTGGGTGAGTTCATACACAGACACACACACACTGTGGTGACAAGCTTGAGGATATCTAACTTGACACAATTGACATTTTCTAAGGACCTGCCATTCTTGCTATTTTTATTTCTTTCTGACCCAAAAACAAAGCAGCTTTAGATATTTTAAAGTTTCCCTCTTATAAAGAACAAATGATTTTTTCCATATAAAATCTGGAATTTTAAAGTAGTTTAAATCTAACTAAATCATGTCCTCTACAAATTTGAATTGAATCACACAGATTTGTCACTTATCTGAAATTTTACATATTTCTTACTTTTAGAAAAGACCTCTGTGCATGCATATTTCATAAAACTCTCTAAAGAGCTGAAAATGATAGCCATGTATTGATTTTCCAAACACAGTTAATGGAGAGCTATGAAACTATGGATTTTCCAAAATGAGATTCAGATTTAGATTCAATTTGACTCAAATAGAAACCAAAGCCATCTAGGCCTGATCATACTATTCTTCATATTTCTAGAGAACCATCCACATCATATAGGTGTGCAATGATGTGAAGAGTACAGAAAAAAGTAATTTGTTTAAAGTATGGAATAAAATAGTCTAACTTTGGAACATTATCTTCTGATGGAATATACTAAAATGACAATGCTCCTGTGAGAAGTAAAAAACTTGGACGGAAGATTCTGTGATCTATACAGAAAAAAAAGAATATTATGTATTTAAAAAACATATAAGGAAAAATGGGAATACGAGCAATCCCTACTTGCCTTGCTTCTTCACCCTGTGCCAGTCAAAGCTGATGTGAAGGTACTTTATGGTAAGTGTTACCTACCATGTAATTTTCTTGATGTTATTTTTTTAAATAGGGAATTTAAAAACATTTAAAAAGTTTCCATAAGAGAAGAACATTGTTTCATTTTTTCAGCTTTTCTGCTAAGCTTTTGCAAATTAGACAAAATATAGATCAAATAGTTTCAATGTGGGAAAATCTACCTTGTTCAGATGCCCAGACTGCTGAATCCTATTGATTTGATCCAGATTTCAAAATTTGCAATGATAACAGGGTTTGCACATCATGCAATCTGATGCTTGATTTATTATTCTGTTTTGATCAGGAAGATGTTCTGGAACAAAGTGATGGGTGGGGGTGGAGACAGAGGGTCTAGTCAGGTTTCCCCTTGTCATCAAGGTATCATTATCTGGTTAAAGATAGATTAGGAGCTACATACACTTCATAGCAACATAAATTTTCTGCTTGAAATGGTTATTGCATCCCAGTACATTCCAAGAGTACTTGGACAGATTCAAGCTAGTCTGATAGTGATTCTGTTATTGTCCTGGCTAGTATCTGAATTCGGGATTCCCCAAAAGGTCAATGCAATTGCTATGTGAGCAGATCTTCTCTGATATGTTGTAGTTATACATATAACAAAGAAGCAGGTTTCCTTTCTCTTCCATATACTGCATTCTGAAATTCTTTCAGGTTGAGGGAGTTGTACCTCTGCTTACCTCTCCCAGTTTGATTACCATCTAATTGGAGTCCTTCCAATGAATATAAAAGTTTCTTCTGTTTGGGATGTCTGGAGCTTAAAATTGTGAACTGCAGGATGGTAACCTCCAGGCTTGACTATAGCCATGTGCTCTCTCCATGAATGCTTTTATGATAGTCCAGAAACTTCAGTTTGTACAAAATTCAGCAGGCTGGTTAGTCTAGGAAAAATACAAAGGGACTATATTACACATGCTTAAAGCATTGAACTGGCTACTAATTTATTTCACAAATTCTTGATCTTTAGCTTTAGAGCTCTGTGTGGCTTAGGCACAGAGGGAATAACTCTTCCTTCTATATGAACTCCATATTTATTGAAATTATCTGAGTAGGTCCACCTGCAGTTTCTATAAATTGTTTCCATTTATAGTTCACTAATCTTTTTCAAACTCCCAGATGAGAATCATCTCTTACATTCTCCCTAACTTACCCAGGGTAAGAAAGGGGTGATTTGGTAGTACAATAGTCTTAGTCTAGAGAGAGAGATTTACTAGTGGAGATACTCACTTCCAATGCAGATTCAAGGATTTGAGATCATATGGATTAATGGTATGCTCTGGAACACAGAGAACCCAAGGAAGACTTGCAACAAAAGTCAAAGATAATTTAAAAAAAAGTTTTTTCCAACATATAAAAAACAAGAAAAAAATTCAAGGAAACAATCGGTCCACTAAAGAGAGAAGATGGCAAGGAAATTAACAGGCAATAGAGAGAAAGCAGAACTGCTTAACTCATTCTTAGCATTGGTCCTCACGCAAAACAAACAAACTAACTAACTAACAAAAACTATTGCTCAACCCACTAAAAACATAACTGTAAAAGATAGACCAGAAATAAAAGTTAAAATAAGCAAAAAAATAGTAAAAGAACAGCTATCTGATCTTGATGAACACAAATCACTTTGGTCTGATAGATTACATTCCAGAGTTCTAAAGAAGCTGGCAGAGGTCATCTCAGAACCACTGCACCATATCTTTCAAAAATCCTGGAGAACAGGGGAACTACCAGAAGACTGGAAAAGAGCTGATGTTGATCCCATCTTCAAAAAAGGGGGAAAAAAAACAGACCTAGGAAACTATAGACCAATCAGCCTAACATCAATACCTGGGAAGATACTGGAAAAGATAATAAAAAATAGATCTGCCAACATCGAGAAACAAGTAAAGTAATAACTAGCAGTCATCATGGGTTTGTTAAAAACAGATCATGCCAAACCAATGTTATTTTATTCTTCAACATAGTGATTAAATTAGTAGACCAGCAAAATACTGTGGACATAATATACTTGGATTTCAGCAAGGCATTTGACAAAGTAGACCACAAACTTCTTAGTAAGCTAGAACAAAGTGGAACAGATAGCACTATCACTAGATGGACTCACAACTGGCTGACAAATCATATTCAATGAATAGTTCTTAATGGGTCTAAGACTACATGGAGGGAAGTCAGCAGTGGGGTGCCACAAGGTTCTGTCTTAGGCCCAGTACTCATCAATATCTTCATTAATGACTTAGATGAGGGAATAGAAGGGGAACTTACCAAATTTGTAAATGATACTAAGCTGGCAGGAATAGCTAACATCCAAGAATGGATGGATCTTGACAGATTAGAACACTGGGCTGTATCTAAAAAAATATAATTTGAAGTAGAAAAAAATAAAGTCCACACTTAAGCAAGAAAAACCAAAAGTACTCATATAGACTGGATGAAACCAGACTCAACAGCAGTAACTGTGAGAGGAATAAATATGAACCAGCAGTGTGCAGCAGCAGCCAAAAAAGCTAATGCAATCCTAAATTGCATTAACAGAGAGATACAATCAAGATCAAGTGAGGTATTAATACCACTCTATAAAGCCTTAGTAAGACCACATGGTTACCACATTATAAAAAAGATATTGAGACTCTAAAAAAAGTTTAGAGAAGAGCAACTAGGATGATAAGGGGATTGGAGACTAAAACATATGAAGAACTGTTACAGGAACTGGGCTTGGCTAGTTTAGTGAAGAGAAGGATCAGGGGAGACATTATAGCAGTCTTCCAATATTTGAGGGGCTGCCACAGAGAGGAAGGGGTCAAGCTATTTTCTAAAGTGCCTGTAGGCCAGACAAGGAATAATGGATGGAAACTGAAGAAGGAGAGATTTAACCTGGAAATAAGGAGAAACTTTCTGACAGTGATAACAATCAACCAATGGAACAGCTTGCCCTCAGAAGTTGTGTAAGCACTATCACTTGAGATTTTCAAGAAGAGATTGGACTGCCATTTGACAGAAATGGTGTAGGGTTGGACTAGATGACCTATGAGGTCCCTTCCAACTCTGATTATCTGTCTCTGAGTTTCTGTTAACCTGCAGAAATATTAAAATAGGTTATGGTTTACATGAGCAGACAGACACACTTTTGATTGTTACACTGAGGCCAATTGATGCACAGGGATAGGGGCAGACAGGAATAATCCATAACTTTGTTTATTTTAGCCATTTATATTGCATTTATATTGTTTATCTCACAGCAGCTACTCTAAACATCACAGAGAAGATTAAAACCAACACACTATAGAAAATAGAACCTTAAAGTAACAAGAGCACATTTTTGTGCCTAAAATCAAACAAGCAAATCTACCAACAGGATTGGTTTAACCTCCCATTCCAAGTGCTTGGGAGAAAATCCAGTCTAAAGATTATAAGATTTGGGGCCACCCAGATCTCTGCTGTTCCAGAAGGCAAACACTGAGACAAAAAAACAAACAAACAAACAAAAACTCCTAGATCCCAAAGATGACATTTCCTATTACAAGGACCTGGCCATATCAAACAATATTTTTTTTTCTTATATTAAAAAGATGAGGATACTTATCTCATTTTCTCTAAAATAACAAGTCTATTTAGAAACAATTCATCCAGATTATTCTGGAATTGAAAACAATTTTTCCATAATTAATTTCATTGACAAATTTTGATCTTGTGAAACATTTTGGAAAGGTGATTACCCAAATTAGATTATAATAACTGAAACAGCATGAATATCCACTTAATGGTGATTTCATCTTATGTAAAATTCCTAGAGTATCTTAGATATAACTTCTAGAATAAGATCCCATTTTTTGTCGTGAACTGTGTAGTTCTTTCTTGATCTAGTTTTTGTTTGTTGATCACTACTGAATGCAAAGATGTGTGCTGGGCACAGTGTTAGAGAAAGAAAAACAATACATAGTATTTTTGTTGCTGTTACTGCTGTTATTGTGTGTGTGTATATATGTATGTATGTCTATTTCATTTAGGAAAAAATGCCAGAAGGGAATTAAATACCTCTTTCCTATTTGTGTTTCTCTTTCTAATATGCAGTCTCTATAGTATTTGTACTGGACATGAGGTGCTATAAATTGGTTACTAATCCTTTTAGAACATGGATATATATTTTTGGATTTAGTGGCATCTTGTGGAATGAGTTAAGGAACATATGGATGGGACAAATGTATATGTTTATCTAACTATAGTATATAACTCCCTCTAATGTCCATTTATTAGCTTGTCAGCCCTTCAAGGCAGACTTGACTAAGTAAATATAATAATACTAATAATACTAATAATAACAAAAACAATAATAGACATGGCGGGGGGCTTAACTGTTCCAAAGAAGCTGAGAGCTGTGCTGGCGGTAGTGCAAACTACCAGCAGGTCTAACCATGTCAGAGAGGTTTTGGCCAAGGAGCAGAACTGAGTGTACCCAACAACCCATTCAATGAATCATGATGAAACACAACCGAACAAAGCCTATACTGGCTCATTCATTACCCGGATTAATAAGGACCATGTCAGGTGTTGGGGAACCTAGGCATCCATTGACAAGTGGGCTACAGGCCATGGGTCCCATAGCTGAGCAACCAGGGCATGGACTTGCAGGGATCCTGGAAGCTGAACAACCTCAGAAGCAGCAGAAATACACTGCACTGTAATAAAATGGTACTACAAAGCAGAAGCAGAAAAACAAGGCTACCAAAAAAGGATGTACAGGTTATGGAAACAAAAATATCTAGACTCAATGATAACTGAATTATGATTAGCTGATCAATGTAGATTCATCACTCAGAACAAAGTGCTCAGTGAAGTCGAACTTGAAGAAATATGGAAAAATTGTGAAATGGGAACACAGACTGCTGAACAGCAGACTGCTGAAATGGTAGCAGAAAATACTCCAATAACATCTAGAGCAACTGAACAACCTGAATTAGAAGAAAATGCAGATATTTTGCAAAAACAGGATCAGCAAGGTCCTGAAGTCATCACTGAAACACCAGGAGTACTCAATCCCAGGCAGCAAGAACTGAAAGCTAAAATCTTGATACACACTGTAACAAATGCTGGAGGAAGAAGGCTTCCAACATTGAAGACTGTGCCTAGAAAATATTTGGCGCCACTGATGATAGATGTGAAGTATGCACTTGCAGCAGTCCAGATAACATTAACTGAACAAACAAATCAGCTTGCCTACAGTACAGCACTCATAGTAACAGAAGAACTGGGGTTTCAACAACCCCCTAGAAAATCGACTGGAAAATCGCAGTGGAAAATCAGGTTGGAGTTGAAAATCAAGAGCCTGTGAGCAGATGCAGAGGAAATGCAACTTGAAGCATTTTCGGGAGAAAAAGCTGAAGAATAGCAAGATCAAGAAACATCTGATAAAAAAATATGGGCTCAGAACAAGAAAAATTAATGAAGCATTGGAAATTGTGAAGCAGCAGATAACAGCAACAGCAAGAAAAATTGAAAGATACGAAGCCTGTTCTATCACAGTCTGAATCAGATGGGGGACACAAAAATTGAAAAACCTGAAAAAACAGCAACTACTCAGTTTTGGAAAGACCTATGGGAGACTGAGAAATGTTGCAACAAAAATGCTGGGTGGATCAGAGACTTTGAGATGAAATTCTCCAAGAACAAAATGGACCAACTGGAAATAACTGCTGAAACGATAAGCAACAGGGTGAAAAAAGTCAAGAACTGGACATCATCTGGCAATTATCAACTTTATGTCTTTTGGCTCAAATACCTGACCAGCCTGCACAGAAAAATGGCCAAACAATTCAATGAGATGCTGCAGACAGGAAACATAAGTGAATGGTGAACAGCTGGGAAAACCTACTTGTTACAGAAGGATCCAGCAAAAAGGCAAACACCTGTAAATTACAGGCCAACAACATGTCTGCCAACCATGTTCAAGCTGCTGACCAGCATCATAGCTGACAGGATCCAGAACTACCTAGAAGCAAATAACATCTTGCCAGTACAGCAGAAAGGAACCAAACGAGGAAGCAGAGGCACAAAAGATCAGCTCCTGATCAACAAAATGATTTTAGAGAACTGCAAAAACTGAAAAACAAATCTGCATACAATTTGGATTGACTACAAGAAAGCATTTGATTCACTACCACACAGCTGGATCATCAAGTGCCTGGATGTCATTGGAATATGCAAGTGCATTGGTACTTTCACTGCAAATGCGATGAAGCACTGGAAAACAGAACTGTTTATTGGAAGTGAAAGCTACAGACTGGTCAACATCAAAAGAAGGATTTTCCAGGGTGATTCTTTGTCACCTCTACTGTTCATTATCACCATGACCCCCCCTGTCAACAATTTTACAGAAAACTAATCTGGGTTATGAAACCGCTAAAAATTCATAGAAAATCTATCACCTGCTGTACATGAATGATCTGAAGTTATATGGAAAATCAGAAACTGAAATCCAATCACTAACCAATACATTTCAAATTTTCAGCACTGACATCAGCATGGAGTTTGGCCTGGACAAATGCACCACAGAGGCACTGAAGAAAGGGAAGATCATAGAAAGTGATGGAATTGAAATGCCCAATGGACAAACCAGCAAGTGCCACCAATCCGAAGCCTACAGATACCTGGGCATACTGCAGCTGGATAATATCTAGCATGGGCAAGTGAAAAATGTGGTCAGCAAAGAATACACACAAAGGGTCAGAAAACTTCTAGAAAGCAAACTGAATGGTAGTAACACCATCAAGGATATAAATACCTGGGCCATACCTGTCATCAGATATACTGCTGGGATCATAAACTGGACACAGTCAGAGCTGGACAGATTGGATAGGAAAACAAGAAAACAGATGACCATACACCATGCACTGCACCCACATAATGACATTGACAGGCTATATTTGCCCAGAAAATCAGGGGACAGAGGAGTTTTGCAAGTGAAGAAGACAGTTGAAGAAGAGAAGCATGCTCTGGCAGATTATGTGAAAGACAGTGTTGAACCAGCTTTGATGGAGGTCAACAAGAGGAAGCTGCTTAAAGTGCAGCAAACCAAGAATCAATATAGAAAAATAGTGATGCAAACTCGGGCTGATAGCTGATGTAACAAAGCACTGCATGGACAGTTCCTTGAAAAGATCCAAGGAAAAGTAGGGAAGGAAAAGACCTGGTTATGGCTGACCAACGGAACACTGAAGAAAGATACAGAAGGCCTGATTCTTGCAGCCCAAGAACAAGCCATCAGAACGAATGTAATCAAAGCCAGAATAGAAAAATCTGCTGATGACCCCAAATGCAGACTCTGCAAAGAAGCAGATGAAACTATTGATCACAAACTGAGCTATTGAAAGACAGTAGCTCAGACTGACTACAAACAATGTCACAATACAGTCGCTCAGATGGTCCACTGAAATTTGTGTCACAACTACCATCTGCCTGTAGCAAAGAATTGGTGGGATCATAAGCCTGAAAAAATTGTCAAAAATGAGCATGCAAAAGTACTGTGGAACTTCCAAATACAGACTGACAAAATTTTGGAACACAATACCCCAGATATCACGCTTGTGAAGAAGAAAAAAGTGTGGATTGTCGACATTGCAATACTTGGTGACAGCAGAATCGACAAGAAACAACTTGAAAAAGTCACCAGTTATCAGGACTTGAGAATCGAACTGCAGAAACTTTGGCATAAACCAGTGCAGGTGGTTCCAGTGGTAACTGGCACACTGGGTGCTGTGCCTAAAGATCTAGGCAAGCACTTAAAAACAATTGGTACTGACAAGATCACCATTGGTCAACTGCAGAAGGCCACATTCCATAATCCGCCAATATATCACGCAGTCGTAAACACTTCGGAAGTGTTCGACCAGTGATTTGTGATATGAAACCCAGCATGGTTATCTCGTTTGCTGTGTATACTGTTAATAATAATAATAATAATAATAATAATAATAATAATAATAATAATA
>BLBF01000005.1:37243301-37265393 GCA_015471245.1 Laticauda colubrina | reverse complement strand
CTATCTATCTATCTATCTATCTATCTATCTATCTATCATCTATTATTATCATCTGTCATCTATCTCTAACTAGTTGAATGATCTTGGTATCATAGTTCTGAAATGTGGGGAATCTATTTACATGTGATTTACAAGTGCAACAGAATCACATGAGTTAGAATGAGAATCTGGGAATTCATACTGATAAATAATAATTATTCTTTCCTCATGGAAAATTAATGTTTCATAGAAAAATGTGGTGCTTTCCTCTTTACTTTAGGGATATTTGAACTTACTTCCCATAATGCCGTAAAAACATAAAGACAATAGTATTCTTATACTTAATGTATCTGAACTAAAATAAGACCCCATGTATGTCTTATGAATGACTATTCAAGAGTTGTCTTAATTGGAGCTAAGTCCAACCCCAGTATGAACTGAAATCAAGTTGTGTTGTACAAAAATATTCAGTGAAGCCTCTAACAGCTTTAATGTATTTGAAGGTGAAGTGAGAAGAGACCAAATTCCCTCTGAAGAGAGGATGCATTTTAGAAACTGTTATTTATATTTTGAATTTGAGTTTTGTCTGTTTTATGACAGTATCAAAAAATAACATTTTAACAAAGGCTTAGCTTATCCAGGCACATTTTGATACACAATGCCCAATGAAACAAAACTACATCATTAAAAGTAATGACTGTCTCCTGAGCTACTATTAATCAGCATAACACCCTTTGAAAATCCAGCTGTTTGCAATATACCCAAGAGTATGAAAGGAGAATGGAGAGGAAATGTAAACGAACTGAAATCTTTTTTCAAAAGTTGAGGTGCAATAAAATATGACATCTGCATATTTTACAACTTTTGAGTTATATTTAACACTCCCATTTTTAACAGTAAAGGCAAATAGTGCAAAGAGAAATCATAATGCATCCCTGAAGTGCAAGCATAGTCCAGTTTGTTTCAAGAACCACAGTATAAATGACAACTGAATATTTCAGGGGATTAAACACTAGCCTAATCATGAATTTTTCCGTTCTCTTATATTTCAAGCATAGCATCAACTTTTTTGTTTTGTTTTGTTTTAATCACATTGTACAAAAATGTGCAAATTCATGGGCAAACAGAAACACTCCTGGGGAAACCTATCAATATTTTATGAAACTAAAATTTTATTACATAGGCATTCTGATGTTCATAACAAATTCAGAACAAGAGCTCCTAAGGATAAATGAATAGACCTTTGATTCATACTTTGACCCCTGGTTGGTGATTTTTCACAGTTTTGATCCATACTTTTCATACAGAATAGAAATATGAAATGAAATGTTCCCAGTTGGAAGCATGCTTGGCTTATACAATTTGGCATACTCAGAATGTTTATTAAATTAATCCAAATAGCTTAATCATTTTTAACAAATATTTATGGCTATCACTGCTGCATACAATGATTCCAATATCCCCATTCTTTTTCCTGAAATAATAGCAATAGCACTTAGACGTGTACACTGCTTTACATCCCTCTCTAAGTGGTTTAAAGAGTCAGCATCTTGCCCCCAACAATCTGCATCCTCATTTTACTGTACCTTGGAAAGATGGAAGGTTGAGTCAACTTTGAGCCAGTCAGGATTGAACTCCTGGAGTAAGCAGTGAGTTAACTTGCAGTACTGCATTCTAACCACTGTGCCACCATGGTCATAATACCAAAGAGAGAAATGCAGAATGCTATTGCTTCATAAAAACCTGACCAACAACAATAATGCCATCAGAGTTTTTCAAATATCCATAGGTGTGAAGACTCTGGAAGAATGCAAGAAGTTTCTCATTAGGTAGTCAAGAAATTTCATGTTGTCAGCTATAGTTTTCAAATTATTTAGGTTTTTTTAAAAAATTCCCACCATTTAGAATTAAGCCAGTAAACAGATTAGATGTCATTTTAGATGATAAAACATTGGAATCTGTAAAATTCCAGCTTTAATTTGAAAAGTCTCTTCACAAAGTATGTGTTTTCATTGATATATTCCACTTTTCACAAGCAGGTTTCTCCCAAATTTATCAAAAACACAACTCTTAAAATCTCTCCACAGCCTGTGAATTATAGCAACTGCAATCCTAGCATACTTGGAAGCCAGCAGATCGAGCAAAACTGATCTAACTGTCCTGTTTTCCCTGACATTTACTCAATTTATTTTCTGAAAAAATTATTCCAGAGCACATCATGCTAGATTTGAAAATTTAAATGTTACCCTTTTGTATCATTTTAGGTACATAATTGGAATGGTTTTCATTGCTGCTTTCAGCTAAATATTCTCATTGGATTACAAAGCAATATCTAAAAGCAAATTATTTAGTATGTTTTCCTTCTCACATCATGGTTCTAAACACATAAAATGAAATTTAATTCCTTTTGGCTCCATTTGCCCTCTGGAGTCTTCTCTAGTTTTCCTATATATTCCTTTCAGTCATATTGATTAGGCAGCTGTTTTCATGTAAAGATGTACTTCGTTGCTGTAGAATAGTATTCAGCAGGTGTTACACTGAAGACAAGTGTTGACGGTATAAAAATTAAATTAGCACCCAATAAAATTTTAACACCTGGGCTGATAAATGTGAATATCATTGCATTTCACCTTTTAAGAAATGTATTCATGCTTCTCTAACTTTACCGTGACTTTGGGTAACATCATAACATTTTGTCCTCTCCAGAAGAAATGCTTTCATTGTTACAGTACCTTTTCAAAGTTTCTGTTGCCATGTCCCAATTATATCTACTGGAAGGATCATGTCTACTAACCTGATGTAACATCTTCAGATTTGCTTGTAAGTTTCCCTGCCACAGATTCTTAAGACCATGTCACATTGCCCAACGGATGCAAAAAGGACACAGCAGATGAGCAAAATGTTCCATCCATTGTTATCCGCTCTCAAAAGGGGCAAAAATTTGCATAACTGGAGCGGATAACATGGACGCGTGGAGGATGCAGGGCAGGTGCAAAGCGGATGCGGAACGGAAGCCCAGTGGATGGAAGTGGATGGCAGTGGATGGAATGTCCGCTGGGCTTCCGGGGGGCTGCAGCAAAGCAGACGCGGAACGGAAAGAGCGGATGCAGAGTGGAAGCCTAGCGGATGAAGCAGATGCACAGCGGATGCACAGTGGATGCACAGCGGAAGCCTAATGGATGCCTGGTGTTAATTGCACATGCGGGGAGGATGCATTGCGTCAGCCCCGCGGATATAACGGAAGCAGCTTGGAAGCAGGTCGCCATTCAGAGGAAAGATCTGCTTCCAGACACATCAATTGCCTTGCCTGTCCTGCCTGCATGTCTGCCTGAAAGCCTTGCTGCCAGCCTTGCTGCCAGCCTCCCTGCCAGCCTTGCTGTCTGCCTGCCTGCCAGCCTTGCTGCCAGCCAGTCTGCCTGCAAGCCTTGGTGCCTGCCTCCTTGTCAGCCTTGGTGCCTGCCTCCCTGCAAGCCTTCCTGCCAGCCTTCCTGCCAGCCTTGGTGCCTGCCTCCCTGCCAGCCTTCCTGCCAGCCTTGATGCTTGCCTTCCTGCCAGCCTTGGTTCATGTCTGCCTGCCAGCCTTGGTGCCTACCTGCCTGCCAGCCTTCCTGCCAGCCTTGGTGCCTGCCTCCCTGCCAGCCTTGGTGACTGCCTTGGTGCCAGTCTTGGTGCCTGCCTGCCTGCCTGCCAGTCTGCCTGCCAGCCTGCCTGCCAGCCTGCCTGCCAGCCTGCCTGCCAGCCTTGTTTTCTGCTGCCTGCCAGCCTTGGTGCATGCCTCCCTGCCGGCCTTCCTGCCAGCCTTGGTTCCTGCCAGCCTCCCTGCCAGCCAGCAACTCCACAACCATGCGGAAGCACAGCAAGCCTCAGCCATCTCCTGCTAGCCCTTGCAAGAGGGACAGGGCTACCATCCCGCCCCCTGGCCCTCACTCTGGTTCTCCTGGGGCTTCTGCAGCACGGGCTTGCTCTTCTGGGGCTGGGGCTTCTGCTGCTTCTGCTTCTGGAGGAGCTGATGACAAGAACTCCATCACAGGCCACCTCCACAGAACCTGGACCCATCACCCCTGAGACTGAGTGACCAAGAGGAGTGCCAGAGACTCATTTTTGTTTTATAGCTTGTTGTTAATAAAGTCTATTTATGATTCACACACTTGCTTCATTTCTTTTTTTTAATAAAGTCTTGGTGGAAACTTTTAGAAATGGTTTAAGCCTTTGCATTCTTGTGGGATGGGTTAAGATAGCAGTGGGGTGGGCAGGGATACCTGAAGAATGAGCAGGGATACCTTTGGGATGGCAGGGATACCTTTCGGATGGGTAATAGCTGTGGGATAGATAAACCTCCAGCGCAAGCATAGTGGGACTATATAGTCCACCCTCCCAGGTGCAACACCTATGGCCCTTTATTATCAATAATAATAATCAACCACATATGTCAACATAAACACAACTCTTTATTAAACGCCCTGTTCATTGTAGGCCCACCCAACATACATGGCCCAATCTCATCCGTGTGATGAGACAGGCTGAAGGAAACATCCATTAAGCATCTACCATCCTGTCTTGCCACTCCACTGCTCCAGCTGGGGAGTTGCACCATTTTCTCAGGAGGTTGCGCAACTTCTTCCCTTCACGTGAGGCACTGTTGGGGCCTTGCACAACCTCAGTGTCTATCAGGTTTTGCCCTTGCCTCCATTCCCCAGGCTCCATGTCCCCATTGCCTTGCTGACGGTCCACAAGCCTGTTCTGTAACACTGGGTAGCGGGTGCGCATAAGATTGTGCAGGATGCAGCAAGCTTCCATGATCCTTCTCATGGTCTCTGAGCTATGCTGCATGGTGGTGAGAAGTACCTGGAACCTGTTGGCCAGGATGCCAAAGGCGTTCTCCACCACCCGCCTTGCCCTGGATAGTTGAAGATCCTCTCTTCACGGGTGAGGAGTCTGGAGGTGTACGGCTTCATGAGGTAGGTTGTGAGGGAGAATGTATCATCCTCCACGATGAAGCAGGACACATCTTGTGTGTCGTTGGGCAGCGGGTCTGGATCTGGGAAGCCCACGATGAAGTTGTGTTCCAGCCCCTCCTTGAGGACACTGGCGTTGTATACCTGGGCATCTAAAGATGAGCCGTTGCCTGAAGCATCGATGTACATGAACTTGTAGTCAACATCGACCATGGCAAAGAGGATGATGCTGAAGAAGCCCATGGAGTTGAAATAAGTGGACCCTGAGTTGGAGATTTGCAGGCAAAGTGCTTGCCATCTATGGCTCCAATGGTGTGGGGGAAGTTCCACTTCTGATACCACTGCTCTGCAACTTTCCTCCATCCTTCTTCAATGGAGGGGTACAGGAGGAGCTCCTCCTTGTATTCTTCGATGATGGCCTGCACCACTTCTCTGACCACAATGCTGATGGTGTTGTGTGGCACCCTCCAGCCGTACTGCATGCTCCTGTAGGTGGTCCCTGAGGCCAGGTGACGCAGAGTGAGTGCCACCTTGAGCCCAGGTTCCAGGCTGGGGCAGAAGCTGGTGCTCTGCTTGGTCAACCTGGGTGTCAGGCACTGCACAACTTCATCAAACATGGCTGGAGGCATCCTCATGAAGTTCTGGAATGCCCGAGTGTCTTTGTTCCTGACCTCCACCATCAGCTTGCTGTACAGTCCGTCCTCTGCTCTTCTGGTGAACCATCTTCGTACCCAGACTCTTTTTGGCTGCCTCTTTTTCTTCTTGCAGTTGAGTTCACAGAGCCTGCAGATGGCTTCCCACTGTTGCAGAATGATGGTGGCTGCTGAAAGGACTTTGTTGCAATCCACGGTGGACATGACTGGATGCTATGGAAGAGCAAGAGTCAGATGAAGGCTGCAGAGGTCTGCACCGCTGGGCTGCTGTTCTGGAAGTGAGATGCAGATGAGTTGCTCCCCCTTTTTGTAGGAAATATAGGTTTTCCGCTAGGCATCCTCTTGGCATCCTCTAGGCATTCTTAATATCCGAGATAGGTCCCCTCTGCAAACGTTTTTTCTGTTTTAAACGCTTTGTTTCCGTGCTGCATCCGTTCTGCATCCGTTCTGCGTCCATTTTGCTTCCTCCCTGCGTCCGAGCGGATGCGAGTTGCGTGGATGCAGAACGGATGCCTAGCGGATATCGCGGATGCGTAATAGATGCAGAACAATGCATAGCGGATGCGTGGTGGATGCAGAACGGACGCATTGGATACATTTTCCGCGCAAAAGTTTTAGGCAGCCCAAAACTTTCAATAGATGGATGCTGGATGGATAGAGAGGAAGCAAAACAGAGGCAGTGAGTCCATCGCGTTTTCCAATGGATGGCAAGCTTTTTTGTCCGTTTTACATCCTCTTTGCATCCGTTGGTTCCGTGTGGCATGGGCTGTTACCTTGAAATGTACATTTCATCAATTAAACCTAATCTCCCATTCCTGTTTATGTCTTTTTAGGGGAAGAACTCATTGATAGGTACATTCTCCACGATCTCTCCTTTTTCAGGTTATACAGCAATATTTCTAGAGAATGCCTTATTATTTTTTCTGACTTATTCAACTTGCTTAAGTAAACTTGTATCTTTCATGAACTGTCTCAGTGACCTTAGCTGAATGGAACTAGCTAGGCCAATTCCCATTAAGACTATTGCAGTAAATTATACCTTGGCTGACTTTTAAAAATGGTTTAGAAATTGGAAGTGATCCCGCACAGGATTATTAATGGGACTAATTCTTTTGTTCTGACACCAAGCTGATTTAAACTTGAAAGCCCAAAATTGCTCAGAAGTCATTACCCAAATCCTGAGTTCTTCTTTAGAAACTCTTCTCTAAGTGTTTCTGCCAAGTAAGGTAGAATGGGTTATCATTAAGAAAGATATTTTTTTGGTGATGATACTTGATATTGAAAAAGCCTTTTCTGACAAGCTGCTATCTTCATTATCTTTACAAGGCCAAAGAAGATAGTTTTATTCACCAATAGTTAGATAGTTTTTAAATTATGCTAGTCTTTTAACTTGACCATTTCAATTTAAAATCTCAGTAGTTTATGTTTTATCTTAAGTTTGCAGATGATACAACAGTGATTAGTCTAATTTGAGACAACAATGAATTTGCATTCAGATGAGAGGTTGAACAACTAGCCTTGTGATGTAATCAGAACAATTTCGAACTAAATACACTTGAAACCATAGAAATGGTGGTAGATTTTAAGAGCAACCCTCCTACTACCATCTCTTACAATACTACCATGTTTCTCCAACAATACACCCCCCCAATAGGAAGACCCAGCATGTTTTCTAGGCATTAGGTGAAATTAAGACCCTCCCTCTAAATTTAGGCCTAGTTTAAAACATGCTAAATTGGAGGGCTGGGGGGAACTTGCCGTTGGAGCACCCTGCGGGCAGCCATACCTCGCCACCATCCTCTCCTAATGGCCAATCATGGCGGAGCATGGAGAGCTCCCTACCCCTGCTAGGCACCTTTGCTGTAGATTTGGGTATGGTACTGGGTGCAGGCCGGGTCGGCAGGCAGTGGAGGCATGGATGTTGGCCTTGGTCACAGTGCGGCATTCTGCATCATGCCCACTGCTGTTGCTTCCTCTGCCACTGTTGCTTTCCCTTCTGCCCATGCGCTGCCGCATTTGGAGTGCTGTGCATTCCTCTACCAGTAGCATTTCAGCCACTTCTCAGGTGAAGAAGTCATAGCTTCCACAGTTCATGCCAGCACTGGTGCTTCTCTCGCCAGCACCATCTCCAGCAACAGCAGCAGCAGTGAGACAGACCCCGCTGCTGACGAGAACTGTCTGCCCTCCCACAGGAGCATTGCTTTGATTAACAGCAGCTGCGTCAACAAGGTCCTGCAAGTCAGTGAGTCTTTCGGGGTTTGGTGGGTGGAAGCGATAGTGGGAGGGTGATGCCATCATTTGTCTCCCCCCCATGCCTTGCTTTGCTTCCCACCCCAGAGCTTTGGGTCATTATCTCGTCCCTTGTATGGTCGGGTACTCTCCTCTTGCTCCAGCTGCCTGAAAACCCCCCATGGACCTTTCCCCCCCATTTAAGTTTTATTTACTCCCATTCCCTCTGTCAGTTCCCTAAAAATACAGACTGGCTGGATAGCTTCCTCCCCACCCCTCCCAATAGTTTTAAAAAGGGAACCATCTATCCACTTTGCCTTTCAAGCAGAGGCAAACCTTCCAATCTGGACAGAAGAGAAAGGGAATCATCCTACAGACCCTTAGCACCAAGCTTCCCAGAGGATTCTCCTAAAGGATCTACCCCAAAGGAGGATTCACCCACTTAAATGTACTCCCTTCCATTGGGGGTGAATCCTCTGATGAATCCTCCTTTGGGGTTCTCCCAAAGGATCCATCCCAAAGGAGGATTTATCACCTCAAAGTAGGGGAGTGCATTTAAGGGGGTGAATCCTCCTTTAGGGTGGATCCTTTGGGAGAATCCTCTGGGAAGCTTGGTGCTAAGGGTCTTCAGGATGATACCCTTTCTCTTCTGTCTGGATTGGAAGGTTTGTCTCTGCTTGAAGGGCAAAGTGGATAGATGGTTCCTTTTTTAAAACTACTAGGAGGGGTGGGGAGGAAGATGCCCAGCCAGTATGTATTCTGAGGGAAGTGATGGAGGGAATGGGAGTAAAGAAAACTTAAATATTGGGGGAAAGGTCCGGGGGGGGGGAGGTTCAGGCAGCTGGAGCAAGAGGAGAGCACCTGACCATACAGGGGATGAGACCATGACCTGAAGCTCTGGGTTGGGAAGCAAAGCAAGGCATTGGGGGAGGGGAGAGAAACAATGGCATCACCCTCACACTGCTGCTCCCACCCACCCAACCCCGAAAGACTCACCAATTTGCAGGAGCTTGTTGATGCAGCTTCCATCAATCAAAGCGGTGCCGCTACAGGAGGGCAGGTGGTTCTCGTCGGCAGCGGGGTCTGTCTCACTGCTGCTGCTGTTGTTAGAGATGGTGCTGGGGAGAGAAGTGCCAGTGCTGGCAGGAACCATGGAAGATACGGCTTCCCCACCTGAGAAACAGTTGAAACGCTGCTGGTGGAGGAATGCACAGCACTCCAAATGCAGCAGTGTACAGGCAGAAAGGAAAGCAATGGCAGTGAAGGAAGCAACAGCAGCGGGCGTGATACAAATTGCCCCACTGCCACTGAGGCTGACATCCATGCCTCTACCGCCTGCCGACCCAGCCTGCACCCATCACCGTACCCGGGTCTGCAGCAAAGGTGCTTGGCAGGGGTAGGGAGCTCTCCACGCTCCACCATGATTGGCTGTTCGGAGCGGCTGGTGTTGAGCTGTGGCTGCCCACTGGCTGCTCTAGGTTAGGATGTACAGGGGGAGAAATTAAGTCAACTCCAAAAAGATGGCCTAGCCATTTTTTCAGGGGTCAAAATAAAATAAGGCCCAGCCTTATTTTCTGAGAATCACGGTAGACAGCACAGTATCAACAGTAGAGACCTTCAAATTTCTCAGGTCTATCATATCTCAAGAGTTAAAATGGACACCTAACATCAAAATGTCATCAAAAAAGCACAAACAAAGAACATTATTTCTGCACCAACTCAGAAAGCTCAAACTGTCCAAGTAGCTGCTGATACAGTTCTACAGAGGAATTATTAAATCTATCATCTTCACTTCTCTAACTGTCTGGTTTGGTTCTGCAACTAAACAAGAAAGACACAGAGTTCAATGGATAATTAGAACTTGTTGTGGTTTGCCGGCAGCCTATGCAGACAGTAGCAGAATCAGACAGTGGGGAAGAACGGGGACCAATCCGGAAGTCTGAAGAAGCCTTGGACAAGGGTCCTGTGTCTGATGCAGAGATGGGGCAAGGACCATCTGGGAGAGGGTACTGACTCTGGAGCCTCCAGAGTCTGGCAGCAGTGAGGCAGGGGAACCAGGGGAGCCTGTTCCCAGTGTACATGTGCGCAGTGCTGCTAAAAGGCAACAGCAGTTGAAACAAAAGGGGCAACTAGGGAGTAAGGCTGGGAGGTGATTGCCCCTCCCATAAGGTATAAAGGACAGGCAAAAGGTGATGAAATCTTTGTTGGAAGCAAAATCATTCATTCTGTTCAGATTAATCCTTGAAACTCTGTGTGGACTTTGTACTTTGGTTGCTTCTTTATAATTAATTTGGCACTCTAGTTGTTGGCAGCAATTTGAAGGAAAGAAAAGTGAGTGCTTATCTCAAAGGGACTGTTTGGGACTCATTACTGGCTGGGAATGAAAATAATTTCCAGTGTTGAAATTAAAACAAGAGTTGTTTTAACTAAGCATGTGCTTGATTACAGTCTTGGGAAGCCTTGGTAAAACAGAACTGCAGAAAAAACAGTTGCTACCAACCTGCCTTCCACTGAGGACTTGCATACTCCATGAGTCAAAAAGAGACCTATGAAAATATCTAAACACCCCTCACATCCTGGGCATAAGTTATTTCAACTTCTACCCTCAAAACAATGCTATAGAGCACTGCACACCAGAACAATTAGACGCAAGGACAGTTTTTTCCCCAAAAGCCATCATTCTGCTAAGCAACTAATTCCCACAACACTGTCAAATTATTTATTAAGATTGTATTACCATTACTCTTCTCATCCTTCCTAATATCTAGCTCTCCCCACTTATGACTAAAACTGTGTTGCTTGTATCTTTACGATTTATATTGTTTTATTTCCTAGTATGATTTGATTGCTTATTAGTAACCTATGACTATCACTAAGTGTTGTAACATGATTCTTGATAAATGTATTTTATTTCTTCTTTGTATACAGTGAGAGCATATGCACCAAATACAAATTCCTTGTGTGTCCAAGCACACTTAGCCAATACAGAATTCTAATATATATGTATGTATTTATAGCTTCACATGATTTTCAGCCTTCTCTACATGGTTTACAGAATCAGCATATTGCTCTTAACAATGTGGGTCCTCATTTTACTGACTTTGGAATGATGGAAGGCTGATTGAACCTTGAGCCGGTGAGAATCAAAATGCTGAACTGTCGGCAACAGTCAGTCAGCAGAAGTAGCCTGAAGTACTGCATTCTAACCACTGTGCCATACATACATACACACACACACACACACACACACACACACACAGAGAGAGAGAGAGAGAGAGAGAGAGAGAGAGAGAGAGAGAGAGAGAGAGAGAGAGAGAGAGGTCTCAGGATTACTTAGATATGGATGCTCCCCCCCTTTTAGGATCCCATTACAACTAATTCCTTGATTTATGCCAACAGAGCATGACTTACTGAACTCCTAGTGAGCCTTCAGCTTTATTATGTAATTGTAAAACTTTTGGCAAAGATATCACTTTTATTCAATTCAGGATGGAAGCTATATTTGAAATTCCTGCTGTTGGCAGGCCAACTTCTCAGTCTCTCTAAGTGTTATTTTATATTTTCCATTGATTTCACCAAGCCCCTCAAACATGGCCAAGTATAGAAATCCATAGTAACTGAATGAATGTAAACATAGATCACATATAGAACAGCTCATTTTCTTTTCTTTAGTTCTGGTTTGATGAAATGGCTAATATACTTTGAGGGGCTTAAAATATCACCACAGTGCAGGTTCGCTTCTCTCTCTTGCTTTTTTAGAAGTATTTCATTAGGTATAATGTCAATTTTATTTAGCTCCATTTCATTTTGGTTCACAGCCATAAAACTATATTCTTAAATGTTAATAATAATTTTCATCACAGACTCAAAAAGTGAAGGGCAAAACATAGTCAAATACCTATATTTAAAAACATTCTCTACATTTCTACAAATGGTCGTTTATAAAGGTTAAATAAAAGCATGAATGATTTGATGTGATGAGATATCTCTGTAATATCTCAACCTTGTTTTTGCACCCAGATGACATATGGTTTTTATGTGTGTTTATTTTCTAACTATGTGTGGAATAGAAGCAAAAGAAATGTTTAAAAGATGCCATAAAAATAAAAATTGTATTCAGAAGAATGTTTTTACAGGAAACTAACTTTCTGACAGAAACATATTTTCTATTTCTAATCTAAGAAGGAAGAGCATTGTTGTACAAGTAAAAATAAGAAAGTGCCAAATGGATATCTGGAGATTTGGACAACCTTGAAGAAAGCAGAAAAAAAATCTTCAAACCTGCTTATTACTCTTTCCAGGGCTTTGGGTAAGTGTGAATAAAGACCATTGTCAGATGTCTGTTATGATGCTGGATTCCCATCATCTTCAGTATTTTGTATATTTTATTTAAATTTTATTTTATTTTATTATTTTAGTTTATTTTGTTTTGTTATATTATGGGGTACCTTGAGACATGCTTAATTGAAATACTTGGTATAAATAAAATACCTTAAGGTAAATCACACAAGCAAAGGCCAAGATCTGTTCATCACTTAGACATGGTGACTTTATGTGACAATGACAAAGTTTAGTTGAATCGTGGGATAAACTTCCTGAAAGTAAGAAAAAATCAGTAGTGGAATCAGGTACCGAGGAAAGTGGTAAGTTTCTCTTTGCTGGATATATTTATAAAAAGGCTGTTGTCTATTATGTTTTGATCTGGATTCTAACATGAAACAGAGGAGTTGGACATGGTAAAAAAAAACCAAAAAACTCCATGATTCTATGGAGAGGAAAAAAAAAAACTTCCTGTAAAGACTGTGTGATAACATTATAGAACATCCCTCTCTTTCCTGAGAAAATAGAGGCCATCCACACATCATTTTACACTAAAATAGCTGTTCTGAGATTACATAGGCAGAAGTGATGAAATTATCTTGAGAATTAGTTGCCTAGCCTTGGAAACAATTCCTATTTGAGGACAAAGAAAGTTTATCTGCATATGATATTTTTATTCATAGTTGAAGTGAATTTCTTGGTTTCCTGACAGATCCCTTTTTGCTTTCTGTCTCTGAAAAGACACCATGACATAAATAAGGTTGACAGAGCTCCATCACTGGTGCCTAAAGGCTAATGTATCCTTCCGGTTCACCTCAGTATGAGCACAAGCCACCCACCGTTTCTGGACAGCAGAATGTATGATGATGTCCATAGCACCTTAGAAGCCAGCTTCTAATGCAATATTCTCTTCACCAATACTTCAGGTTTTCCGAATGTTTATCAAAAATAGTGTTTTACTTCTTGTGCTGTTTTATGGCATGCTTTCTAGTTTTCATATTGTGCTTTCATACTTTATAAGTAACTCCCATCCAGTCCAACTGGGTACTGCTGCCAGTGGTAGGAAGAGGCTTCCCTTGCAGTCATTTTTTTGCTTCACTCCACTGCCATTTTTTTTACAAGCTGGGTTTTTTTCTCCCAACAACTTTATTGATCCATTAGACAAGGATGGACCAGTCTTTATTTATTTTTTTAAAACCAGATAGAATTGACAGGCACATGCTACTTCAAGCACAGGAAAAATGGCAAAACTATAGTTTTCTTTCTTTCTTTCTTTCTTTCTTTCTTTCTTTCTTTCTTTCTTTCTTTCTTTCCTTCCTTCCTTCCTTCCTTCCTTCCTTCCTTCCTTCCTTCCTTCCTTCCTTCCTGATAAAAGAAGTATGAAAATTTCCAAATCCAAGGCTGTGCTAAACAGAACCCAGACAAGTCATCAACCCATCATCATGCACAATGGAAAGGGAAATCTGGAATGGGAGTTCTCAAGCAAGCTTTGTTTCCAGATGTTTGTGCAGGGGAAATATGCAGCTGAAGTCTGCAGTACAGAAAAGTCCCAAGTCTCAATAGCTGGTTCTTCACATCTGAAGGGAAGCAGAGTGATCTTGATCATATAGCTATCCATCAGAAAAAGAAATAAAAGCTATTTATTCTCTCAGTCAGACTTACCTTTTGCATGTTAAACATTATTTTGCCTTTCCCATTATTTATTTCTTTATCAAATATAGAAACCACCCTTCTCATTTATATTTTGACTCTGGATGATATAGGCCCTGGATAGGTTTTATGTATTCAGTTGTTCCATTCAATTATACATGTAGAACATATGATGTAGGTTTCAGTAGACATCATATCAGAGAGGAAGAGTAAAGAGAAGAGTGGAGAAAGAGAAAAATGATCTCAAAGTGTTGTTAATAATATTAAAAAAATATATAGCTTACCTATGTGTTCATTATGTGTTCATAAGAAAAAGCTCAAAAGAGTTGTTGGTATCAAGCCCAAATATTTCTTCCTTTGTGCTCATTGGTTTCCTTGCCCCAGCAGAGAAGACAACATGCTTTAATAGATTTATGAAAAAGTCTCTGAGTCCACTAAGGTTCTTTTGAGATCCAGATGAGTAATTCACTTTCAATTAAATGGTTCTATGATGGCTAAATCCATCAAGCAATTTATTTTATAAACCTGCCCATCACCTGTATCCAAAATTTCATTGTGCCTTGCTGATTTAGAATAGTATTTATTTCTATGGGAAATTTAATCAACCATGGCTAAAACAGAAGACTTGTATGAACCTTGTGCCTTTTGAAAAGAAAAGGGAGTCAACTTATTTTTCAAAGCTCTAGAAGGCAAGACAAGAAACAATGGATGGAATCTAATCAAGAAAAGAAGCAACTTGGAATTAAGGAGAAACTTCCTAACAGTGAGAATAATTAACCAGTGGAACAGCTTGCCTTTAGTGAGTGCTTCATCACTGGAAGTTTTTAAGAAGAGACTGGACAGCTAGTTGTCTCAAGTTCTATCGGGTCTTCTGCTTCAGCAAGGGTTTGGATTAGAAGACCTCCAAGGTCTCTTCTGATTGAAATCATTGTGGCTTATATCTGATTGCGCTCCCTGACATTTTCTTTCTTTATATGACACTCAGGAGTATTTCTCTACATCACAAAAATGTAGATAATTTATGTGTCACCCATTCACTTTTCTTCCTTAATTAACTGTTAATCATTAAGAGGCTACGGTGTGTTTTCTTGTTTCTTCTGTTACTAATTAACAAAGAAACCTGTGATCTTCTATCAAAGCATTGACCAGATTTTAACTTATTTAGCTTTAAAATCATTGTTTTGTATTTGGCTTCATAACACATTCAAGAGAATTTAACCATGCATGGTTAAATTGTAAAATTGAATAAGGAGTAGATGCTTTGTCCATCCTTAGCTATGGATCGCTGTGTGTTTTGACCTAGTGATTCTTTATTAACCCAACCTCTTATCACAGATTATGCTTGGGATAAAATAAAAACCAAATGCTTTGTAAGTTAGTCTTAAGTCTTCTGAGGAATGATGAGACATAAATCTAAAAAAAATAAAAAAATGAAATTTGTTGAAGTATGTTTCTTTCAACTTCTATTAGACAGCTAAATGTAAATGCTATTTAAAGAAAGAAAAGAACTATTTCTGTCAATTATTGCTTGTGTGTTTCCTACTTACAACTGAAGAAACCAATAATCAACAATTCAGTGCTGTAGTACAACAACTGTAGATTCTTAGAGATAGTATAAAAACACAACATAGAGTTGACTTTGAATTCTGAACATAAGACATTTCTGTACCATACTTACAATGTATCCAATGGCTATAATGTAGATTTCTGGAAAACAGAAAGGACCAATTTGCATTGAATGAGAAGCAATTTCCTTCACCAGCTGTCATGTGGAACAGATTTCAATGCATCTTTCCAAAGGGCAAGCTAGCTATCACTAAGTCCATTGGCAATTAAACTAACTTGGTGTGCCACTGAATGTATATTTTAAAACATGTTACATAATAGGGAGAAAAATATTTTTGTTTATTTATTATAGTTTATTGTTTTTCAATCTGGTGCTCTCTGAGGGATTGGATTCTACCTGTTAAGGTTACCATCACCAGGCTGCAAAGAGAGATCCTCGACAAATGGTAGACAGATTGATTTTCTGTCATTTAGTGGTTGTTGATATTTTTGCAGTCCAGTTCTAATTCCAATAGTGTTTGTTTAAGACTACAGGAAAGTATTATGGCTTAATGTGCTTTCTTGGGAAACTGCAAAAAGGAGACTTTGGGTCAGGGATATTTACAGAGGAAGGTTTTAAAAAAATCAAAATGGTAGCTCAGACCATGTGATTGAAGTCCTGGCCCTGTTGCATGTATTGATGTCACATGCACATACAAATGATGGGGGTTCCATTGTGTCTTTGCAGGCACCATTTTGACATTTTCTACTATACTGAGGATACTGCTGCTTTGGAGAATATCATTTTGCTGTTGTTAGTTGCGGCCCTATCCGACCCATCGCAACTCCATGGACAATGTTCCTCCAGGCCTTCCTGTCCTTTGCCATCTTCTGGAGTCCATTTAAGCTCACACCTACTGCTTCAGTGACTCCATCCAGCCACCTCATTTCCTGTTGTCCCCTTCTTCTATTGTCCTCAATTGTTCCCAGCATTAGGCTCTTCTCCAGTGAATCCATCCTTCTCACAGATGGCCAAAGTATTTGAGTTTCATCTTCAGGATCTGGCCTTCTAAAGAACAGTCAAGGTTGATCTCGTCTAGGATCTGATCAGTTTGATTGCCTTGCAGTCCAAGGGACTCACAGAAGTGAGTCCAGCACCTTAGTTCAAAGGCCTCAATTCTTTGGCACTCAGCCTTTCTTATGGTCCAACCTTCACAGCCATACATTGCAACTGGGAAAATTATACTCTTGACTGTACACACTCGCTGGCAGGGTGATGTCTCAGAATATCATACACCTGCAGTAATTACTATTTTTCCTCCAAATGCATTTGAAGTCCTTCTGGATTTAATAGAAACATTACTATTACTACTACTACTACTACTACTACTAATCATAAACATAATCATTATAACTGATAGGAAACAATCCATTATAAATTTTCCCTTTTATCTTCACCACTGAATTTTATATTTGTCCTGAAAGTTGAAAATTTGTTAGGACCACAAACCAAAAACTTTCATGATGTATATATGACTTACTATGGTTTTTCCCTATGTTTTCAAAGTTTTGCATGATCATGTAACAAAATTCTGATCTTATATTGTTAATATATTGTGCATTTCACCCTACATCTTGGTCTCAAAAATGCTTTTTTCCGATATCAATTTTGTGCACATCATACTTAAATATTTGATATTCAGAAAAAAAATGTGTATTACCCTTCTGCATCTACACCTTATTTTAACTTGAAATATGGCACAGCATGAAAAAAACCTCTTGTTATTGCACAACTTGGAACTCTGAAAGCTTTGGGGAATATCCCATTAAGCAAGCAAGTTCAAAAATCAAGCAACCAATGAATAAGAGTTTTGGTACCTTATAGCTTTCAGGTTATGGTGCATCTACCATTTAGAATTAAAAGAAACAAAAATCATAATTTCTGAAGTGCTATCCAATGACAAATTAGCTGTAAGTAAACTTGAAGAGAAATACATTTCCTCTTAATGTAGCTAGGCAGTTAAAAAATAAAACAACTGAAGACATGCTGAACATCTTGAAGACCCTTTTTAGACAGAATGCCAGGAAACCAGGTAAACTGCAAACAGAGATAAAGTGTATCTAAATCAAGCTATATACAAAAGAGATGATCATTTCTCTCTTGCTGACTTAATGTTCTGTCCACCTGTCTTCCTCACTGCCAATCCTTTTCATGCATCTATTGCTTCTATTTTAGCTTGCCACTGAATGCAGGTATCCTTATTGTGCGTGTGCAGGGTGTTAAAGAAAATGATGTGTTAAACCCTCTGGCTTTGTTGCCTTCCTGCTTTTTGAACATCTACAGCTGGTAGGAAGCCACCTGCCAAACACATTGTTGCAGCAGGGAAGGGTTAGATTTTGACATCTGAAGTCTAGCATCTTTATCATACCATGCACCTTTCCTGTGGACAAGCAAAGAATAGCCAGAATTAGGAAGAGAACCAAAGGGAATGGATCAAAACCAGGGATGGTGCTGAATCATAGGGGTGTGCACACACAATCCTGAAAATATGCAAAAAAAAAAAAAAAAAAAACCCAAACCAACCCATAGAGATTAGCTTTCATAAGTTTTGAAAGATGTTTTTCTGTGAGAAGAAAGAGGATTGATTACTCTAAACTATGTACCTCCACAAACTGACCACACAGAATCCTTTGAGACTATTTTGAAGGAGGAGAGGATGACCTAAAAACAACAAACACAATGATTTGCAAGTCTATCATTTGATTGTGATGGTTGATGAAATGGCCAGATTTTAAATATCTTGAATTTGCTATAGGTTGTTTTTGGCTTAAGGATGAAAACGCTCATTTAAGTTACTACAGCTGTGGATGTTTTGAGGCTGTTTTACAGATGGGTTGGCAATGAGATGAAGGCAAAATTGTGAGGATATGGCTGAGTAATCATTTTGTTTGGTCAGCCCATGGTTAGATCCATAATTAGCTCTGTATTGGGAAAGCCAATCACCAGTAATGATGTCAAAGCAATGTTAGAACAGTCACAGAACTATAGAAACAAAATTAGTAAAGGTAAAGGTTCCCCCACATATACATGCTAGTTGTTTCTGCCTCTAGGGAGATAGTGCTAATGTCCCTTACAAATCCAAAGAGCCAGTATTGTCCGAAGATGTTTCAATGGTCATGTGGCCAGCATGACTAAATGCTGAAGGTGATGGAATGCTGTTACCTTCCCATCAAAATGGTCCCTATTTTTCTACTTGCATTTTTAAAGCTTTCGAACTGCTAGGTTGGCAGAACTGCTGACCTTTCTGATCCACAGGCTCAGCAATGAGCCACAATATCACTTAAGCCCCTGTCACACTGCACCAACTGATGGAAAGAGGATGTAAAACGGAGAAAAACACTTGCCATCTGTTGGTTAACGCGATGCTTCCATTTTGTACTCACTGCATACGTTTTGCTTCCTCTTTATCTGTCCAGCATCCGTCTATTGACGTTTCATCTGCTCAGAGGGTTTTGAGCTGCTCAAAACTTTTGCACGGAAAATGTATCCAATGCATCCATTCTGCATCCACTAGGCATCCGCTAGGCATCCGTTACGCATCTGTTACGCATCCGCTATATCCACTAGGCATCTGCTAGGCATCTGCTACGCACCCATGCAACTCGATCCACTCCAGCGGTAAAGGGACGCAGGGAGGAAGCGGAACAGACGCGGAATGGAAGCAGAACAGATGAAAGCGGATGCAGCTCGCAAAGAAAGCATTTAAAACGGAAAAAATGTCCGCAGAGGGGCTATCTCGGATATTAAGGATGTCAAGAGGATGCCTAGAGGATGCAAAGGGACACATAGAGGAAAACCTATACTGCCTATAAAAAGGGGGAGCAACTCACCTGGATCTCACTTTCAGACCAGCAGCCCAGCTGTGCAGACCTCTGCAGCCTTCATCTGACTCTTCCTCTTCCACAGCATCCAGTCATGTCCACCATGGATCGTAACAAACTCCTTTTGGTAGCCACCATCCTTCTGCAACAGTGCGAAGCCATCTACAGGCTCTGTGAACTCTACTACAGGAAGAAAAGGAGGCGGCCAAGAAGCATCTGGGTCCAAAGATGGATCGGGAGAAGAGCAGAGGACGGACTGTACAAAAAGCTGATGGTGGAGCTCAGGAACGAAGACACTCGTGCATTCCAGAACTTCATGAGGATGCCTCATGCCATGTTTGACGAAGTTGTGCAGTGGCTGACACCCAGGTTGACCAAGGCAAACACCAACTTCCAGCCCAGCCTGGAACCTGGACTCAAGGTGGCACTCACTCTGCGCCACCTGGCCTCAGGGACCACCTCCAGGAGCATGCAGTACGGCTGGAGGGTGCCACCCAACACCATCAGCATTGTGGTCAGAGAAGTGGTGCAGGCCATCATCGAAGAATACAAGGAGGAGCTCCTCCAGTGTCCCACCACTGAAGAAGGCTGGAAGAAAGTTGCAGAGCAGTGGTATCAGAGGTGGAACTTCCCACACACCGTTGGAGCCATCGATGGCAAGCACGTGGCCTGCAAAGCGCCAGCCAAATCGGGGTCCACTTATTTCAACTCCAAGGGCTTCTTCAGCATCATCCTCTTCGCCATGGTCAATGCTGACTACAAGTTCATGTACATCGATGCTTCAGGCAACGGGTCAGCTTCAGATGCCCAGGTATACAACTCCAGTGACCTCAAGGAGGGGCTGGAATGCAACCTCATCGTGGGCTTCCCAGATCCAGACCCACTGCCCAACGACATGCAAGATGTGCCCTACTTCATCATGGGGGATGACGCCTTCTCCCTCAGAACCTACCTCATGAAGCCCTACACCTCCAGACTCCTCACCCGTGAAGAGAGGATCTTCAACTACAGGCTGTCCAGGGCAAGGCGGGTGGTGGAGAACGTCTTTGGCATCCTGGCCAACAGGTTCCAGGTACTTCTCACCACCATGCAGCATTGCCCAGAGACTGTGAGGAGGATCATGGAAGCTTGCTGCATCCTGCACAATCTCATGTGCACCCGCTACCCAGTGTTGCAGAACAGGCTCATTGACCTCCAACAAGGCAATGGGGACATGGAGCCTGGTGAATGGAGGCAAGGGCAAAACCTGATCGACACTCAGGATGTCCAAGGCCCCAACGGAGCCTCACGTGAAGGGAAGAAGCAGCGCAACCTCCTGAAACACTGGTGCAACTCCCCAGCTGGAGCGGTGGAGTGGCAAGACAGGATGATAGATGCTTAATGGATGCTTCCTTCAGCCTGTCTCATCACACGGATGAGATTGGGCCATGTATGTTGAGTGGTCCTACAATGAACAGGGCACATAATGAAGAGTTGTGTTTTGTTGACATGTGTGGATCAATGATTAAATTGTTATTGATAAAAAAGGGCCCAAGGTGTGGCACCTGGGAGGGTGGACCATACCCTCCCACTATGCTTGCACTGGAGGTTTATCTATCCCACAGCTATTACCAATTCCCAAGGTATCCCTGCCCACCCCACTGCTATCCTTACCCATCCCACAAACATGCAAAGGCTTAAACCATTTCTAAAAGTTTCCACCAAGACTATAATAAAAAAAAGAAATAAGGCAAGTGTGTGAATCAAAGATAGACTTTATTAACAACAACCTATAAAAGAAAAATGACCCAAGTCAAGTGTCCAAATAAAGTCCACAGGTAGCCAGCCAGCCAGTCTCTGGCCCTCCTCTTGGTCACTCAGTCTCAGAGGTGAAGGGTCCAGGTGCTGTGGAGGTGGCTAGTGCTGGAGTGCTTGTCTGAAGCGCCATTGGGGTGCAGCATCAGCAGAGTTAGCACCAGCAGAAGCACCACCGCCAGAAGCATCATCATCCTCCAGAAGCAGAAGCAGCAGAAGCTCCAGCCCCAGAAGAGCGAGCCCGTGCTACAGAAGCCCCAGCAGAAGCAGAGTGAGGGCCAGGGGGCGGGATGGTAGCCCTGTCCCTCTTGCCAGGGCTGGCAGCAGATGGCTGAGGCTTTCTGTTCTTCCCCATGGTTGTGGGGTTGCTGGCTGGCAGGGAGGCTGGCAGGAACCAAGGCTGGCAGGCAGGCAGGCTGGCAGGCAGGCAGGCACCAAGGCTGGTAGGAAGGCTTGCAGGCAGGTAGGCACCAAGGCTGGCAGGCAGGCAGACGCAAGGCTGGCAGGGAGGCTGGCAGGCAGGCAGGAAACAAGGCTGGCAGGAAGTCTGGCAGGCAGGCAGGCACCAAGGCTTGTAGGAAGGCTTGCAGGCAGGTAGGCACCAAGGCTGGCAGGCAGGCAGACAGCAAGGCTGGCAGGGAGGCTGGCAGGCAGGCAGGAAACAAGGCTGGCAGGAAGGCAGGCACCCAGGCTTGCAGGAAGGCTTGCAGGCAGGCAGGAACCAAGGCTTGCAGGAAGGCAGGCACCAAGGCGGGGCAGGAAGGCTGGCAGGCAGGCAGGAACTAAGACTTGTAGGCAGGTAGGCACCAAGGCTGGCAGGCAGGCAGGAACCAAGGCTGGCAGGCAGGCATCCACCAAGGCTTGTAGGCAGGTAGACACCAAGACTGGCAGGCAGGCAGGAACCAAGGCTGGCAGGAAGGCTGGCAGGCAGGCAGGCACCAAGGCTGGCAGGAAGGCTGGCAGGCAGGCAGGAACCAAGGCTGGCAGGAAGGCAGGCACCAAGGCTGGCAGGAAGGCTGGCAGGCAGGCAGGCAGGCACCAAGGTAGGCACTAAGGCTGGCAGGCAGGCAGGCAGGCAGGAACCT
>BLBF01000005.1:37224114-37243201 GCA_015471245.1 Laticauda colubrina | reverse complement strand
GCACCAAGGCTGGCAGGCAGGCAGGAACCAAGGCTGGCAGGTAGGCATCCACCAAGGCTGTTAGGCAGGTAGACACCAAGGCTGGCAGGCAGGCAGGAACCAAGGCTGGCAGGCAGGCAGGCACCAAGGCAGGCAGGCAGGCACCAAGGCTGGCAGGCAGACTGGCTTGCAGGGAGGCTGGAAGGCAGGCTGGCAGCAAGGCTGGCAGGCAGGCAGACGGCAAGGCTGGCAGGGAGGCTGGCAGGGAGGCTGGCAGGGAGGCTGGCAGGGAGGCTTGCAGCAAGGCTTGCAGGCAGGCATGCAGGCAGGGCAGGTAAGGCTGTCAATCCATCCAGCAGCAGGTCTTTCCTCTGAATGGTGACCTGCTTCTGAGCTGCTTCCCTTTATATCCGCAGGTCTTACGCAATGCATCCTCCCCACATGCGCAATTAATGTTCGGCATCTGTTAGGCTTCCGCTGTGCATCCGCTAGGCTTCTGCTGTGCATCCGCTTCATCCGCTGTGCATCCGCTGTGCATCCGCTTCATCTGCTCGGCGTCTGCTCTGCATCCGCTATATCCGTTACATGTCCGCTTTGCTGCGCCCCCCTGGAAGCCTAGCGGATGTTCCATCCACTCCCATCCGCTTCCATCCACTAGGCTTCCGTTCCGCATCCGCTTTCCATCCGCTCTGCGTCCTCCCCACATCCGTTCCTTTCCATGTTGTCCGCTCTGCTTATGCAAATTCGGGGCACTTTTGAGAGCGGATAACAATGGATGGAACATTTTTCTCATCCGTTGTGTCCTTTTTACTAATGTTTTGCATCCATTGGGCAGTGTGACAGGGCCTTTAGAAACAAAATTGGATGTTATCTATAGATATTAATATTTTCAACTCTATTGATATGCAATTATGCTTTTTAAATATTGATAACCAAAGTTTTCCAAGAATCACCAAAGCCATATCTGTAGCTGTGAATTATTATAATAAACTGGCAGCCTAGAAAGTATCTTTCAAAGATCACAGAAATTTAAACCGAAAAAAAGAATCCAGAAAAAAATTCAGAGTGTCTTGTTCAAAAAAGTGTAGCAAGTATGCCTTTCTAAAACTGTATTTAAATGACACATTATCCTTTTTGTCCTTCAGTATAATAAAGAAATCGTCATCAGAGATGGAGAAGCCAGCATAGTAAATTAATTTGTATCTTAGGCAATTCCATAATGATATACAAGGGGAAGAATTACTATTCTTATTAGGATTTTATAAAATCTATGCTAAACTAGAATAAAATTTGTTTAACCATGCAATTATCTGCCAGACTTGAAAAAGATGAATCAGCTGATTTAGAAAACAGTAATTCTACATGAATGAGAGATCACTCGAAATTCCAGTTGTGCGCTAACCTAATAGTGACAAAGGAATGCAGTGATAAACCACTTTAACACTGCTGACATGAGGAGAGCTTGGAGTTTTATGTAGCCACTAGGAATTTGCTTAGATTCAAAGTAGATTTCATCTTTACTCCATCAAACATTTATCAGAAAAGGCCAGTTAGAAATTTAAATTTTGGGTAACGTATTTTCATATTTACAAGTCCTTTTTCAAGAAAGCATGTTGTTAAATGATTTGGATGTAAAAAAATAAAGTGACCATAGCAAATGTGCTGTTTGCTCCATGTTAATGTAACAGCCTGAACATTTTGACAGTTTACTTCTTTGCAAAAAGGTTGACAGTACCATATGGATTGTGAGATGAAGCTATATTAGGAATCAGGAAAGACTAGGTTGGAATTAAGTAACCAAACAAGTATTATTAATATTGTTAGTAATGTTTTAATAGTATTTACAAATCAGACAAGACCCTTTTTATCTGTAAGCATTATAACAATTGTCAAGCTTTTCAGATATGGGGAAGTATCAACATTTTCTATGAAAATATCAATGCCTCTCATATTCTAATATACCCTAGTATTAGGAATTCTCAGGGAGTGCAATGGCTCAACAATTAAAGACCCTGAGCTTGTCAACTGGAAAGCTGACAGCCCAGAGTTTGAGACCAAAGCACCATGCAACAGGGTGAGCTCCCATTATTTGTCCCAGCTCCTGCCTACTTAGCAGTTTGAAAGCATGAAAATGTGAATAGATAAATAGGTATCACTTCAGTGGGAAGGAAACAATATTTTGTGTGCCTCCTCATGTAGTCATGCTGGCCACATGACCATGGAAGTATATTAGCTCCCTCGGCTAAGAAATGCAGATAAGCCCCCTATTGCTGACTGGGCAGCAATAGCAATAGCACTTAGACTTATATACCGCTTCGCAGTGCTTCACAGGCCTCTCTAAGTGGCTTACAGAGTCAGCATATTGCCACCAACAATTTGGGTCCTCATTTTACTCACCTCAGAAGGATGGAAGGCTGAGTCAATCTTGAGCCTGGTGAGATCTGAACTGCCAAATTGCAGGCAGCCAGCACTCAGCAGAAGTAGCCTGTAGTATTGCACTCTAATCATTGTACTACATAGAAAAATCTTTCCCTCATCATGAAGACTCAGCAATTTTGCAATAAATCTTGCAAAACCTCAGTGTTGTCTACCCCCATCAACCACAATCGCAAGTATAACCACCTCCTTGGGGCAGTTGAGAACAATATTCAATTTATTGGTACTATGTTGCTGAGCCCTGTATTATGACAGCATCTATCACCTTGAGATTTAATATTGGCTAATAGCTTGCTTCAAAAAAGGATTGGAGAAATTCATAGAAGCATGGAGCTCACCAGCTATTACTTTGGTAGTAATGTGTTAGCTTCCAAATGTTGATTGCTGGGAGACTAGTGGACTTCCTTGTGCAACCATCTATGAATAGAGACTGCTTGACGAGAAAGGCCAAGGATGCAACCCAGCAGAACACTATTTATGTTCTTTTGATCAGAGGATAGACTTCTCCAAAGATGATTCTTAGCCCATTTTGAAGATGGAAAATGTGTGAGAAAATTCATGAATGTTAAATACATCATTAGCAAACCTATGAAAGATGAAATGTTTAAAATTAATCACTAAGCATATGTGAAAGTTTCTTTCTTTCTGTATTTGACTTCTTCCTAGAGTCAGAATAATGGTGGATCACCATTATTTTGTTAAGAAAAAAAAAAAAAAACGTGAGAGAAGGCTTTTGTTTTTCTTGACTTCTTCCAAACATGTTCAGAATCACTGTGTACTTTTTGAAAACATGACAGAAATAAATTAGAGGGGGAAAAAATCTAGTTTGACTGTATAAAGGACAGCATGTAAGATAATTCACCTGATCTGAAGTCTAACAAGACTTTCTTTACTATATTTACTGTGACACAAAACCCAGAGAGATGTAATAAAGATCTCTGGGATTGATAGTCAATATCCATCCTGGAATCCTCCCTGGAAAACACTAATTGACTATCCATTTGTACAGAGGACAAAGCCCTCCCCTTTTTTTCATTCCTATGGGAATTCTGTGGACCATTTTTTCCCCTTTTGGTATCTTCATCATAAGATCTTTAAGGAAAAAAAAATCTATCAAGGCCACATTTCACCTCAAACAATGACAAGCCTCAGAGACTTTGGTATCCCTAGGTATATTTATTACATTTGTCTAGGATATGGCTGCCAGGAGCCAAGGCAGACTCCTGACAAAATGTGTGTCACAACATAAACTTCACCTCCTTTTGGATGGAAATCCCAGTAAACAGGAAAGAAGTGTTGCTTATAGAATACATATTGTGGCCTCCTCCAGATACTCCTCTAGGATACTAATACTTAAATATATTCAAAAGTGGGGTATTTTTATGATTTAGAAATAAATGATCACATGAAGGTACATGAAAACTGTGGAAAACTCATCTAGGCTTGTTTCAATTATATTTCAATCAACCCAAAGCTGTGTAGCTGTGTGGCCTGTTGTGATTTTCATGAGTGTTTCCCAATAAAATTTACAGTTCTAAAAATATTGCTTTTGTTTTAACAAAACAGGAATCATGTAGATTGCAATTAGATTAAAATTTCTAGCTTATGGTGTGAGATATCAAGCACAGCAATATTATAAACTGACTAAATTAGATGCATTAATTTGTTTTAGATTTTTAGGGTTTTTGTGATAAGCAGTTTCCAGGCAGGTTGTCTAATATTTCTTGGAATATAATGATAGAATCTTTTGAAGAATCTAAGCACCTTCACCATCTAGAGAATAGAGCTAAGCCATTTTGAGGCAAATTATCCTTATTTCTAGGCTTCAAATCTTCAAATGGGCCTAAAATGCTGAGCCAAAATTTGGTTGTCAAATGCCCAAATTCACTCAAATTATCTTGATGTCTGGGGATTTCAGATAGGCTATAAGGCTGAGGAACATAATCTGAATAATGACAAAACTTGGCAGAAGTGGGTTTCTACTGGTTTTGTCCACCTCTTTAGAACCAGTAGCTCTGAAGAGCAGCAGACATAGAACCAGTTCTATGTCTGCTGATGTTTTTGCCCACCCATCCGCCCAACTGGGCTCTTACCTGACCTTTATTTCCTGCTGTTTCAACTTCAGCTGCCGTACGAGGCACAGCTACAGTTAAAAAAGCAGGAAAAGAGGGCTGTTTCAAAGGCTGCTTCTCTGCACATCGCGTGCTAATGATGATTTACAGGCAGGCACAGCCTGCAGGGAAGCACATTGTAAATCATCGAACCGATAGTTAACCCCGTCCATTCCCCCCCCGAAACTTGGTAATAATTTCATCAAAGTGCTTCATGAAATACATCTTCCATTGTAGAAAAACTCTTGTGTAGCTCTGATTTTGATGAAATGAAACCTTTTTCTTAACATACAAACCTGTTGGGGAGAGCGGTATATTTGGCTTTAAACTGTTGAATGTAATTTTGAGATGGATGCTATAAAACTGTAAAATCACCTGAAAGCTGTATTAAGAATGATTTTCTTTTGGTGGAGTATAATGGCTTTAAGACAGAAAAACTTAACTTTATAGGACTAGACATATTACCTTTCAGAGGAGACACTCACAACAAATTATAAAGTAATAAAGTCAGTACCTTGTGTAACGTGGCATAACTTTTTCCATAGCATTGAAAAAAGGCAGTCTGGAGGTAAAAGGGCAGTTCTTAATTGGTAGGATTCTGGAGCAGAGGCACTGAAATCCATCAACAAAAGCTCATACAATTTAAGCCTGAGATCAGGAGAATCTTCAGTAAAGCCCATGTCACACTGAACCAACGGATGCAAAGAGGATGTAAAATGGACAAAAAACCTTGCCATCTGTTGGTTAATGCGATGTATCCGTTCTGTACTCACTGCCTCCATTTTGCTTCCTCTCTATCCGTCCAGCATCCATTTATGGACGTTTCATCCGCTCCAAAAGTTTTGGGCTGTCTAAAACTTTTGCGCGGAAAATGTATCCAGTTCATCCATTCTGCATCCGCTATGCATCCGCTATGCATCCGCTACGCATCCGCTACGCATCCGTTACACATCCGCTATATCCGCTAGGCATCCATTCCGCATCCGCGCAACTCCATCCACTCCAGCGGTAAACGGACGCAGGGAGGAAGCGGAACAGACACAGAACGGATGCAGAACAGATGCCTAGCGGATGCAGCATGGAAACAAAGCGTTTAAAATGGAAAAAACGTTCACAGAGGGGACCTATCTCGGATATTAAGGATGTCTAGAGGATGCCTAGTGGAAAACCTATACTGCCTATAAAAAGGGGGAGCAACTCGCCTGCATCGCACTTTCAGAACAGCAGCCCAGCAGTGCAGACCTCTGCAGCCTTCATCTGCCTCTTCCTCTTCCACAGCATCCAGTCATGTCCACCGTGGATTGTAACAAAGTCCTTTCGGCAGCCACCATCGTTCTGCAACAGTGCGAAGCCATCTGCAGGGTCTGTGAACACTACTGCGAGAAGAAAAGGAGCCACCCAAAAAGAGTCTGGGTCCGAAGATGGTTCGCCAGTAGAGCAGAGGACGGACTGTAGAACAAGCTGATGGTGGAGTTCAGGACCGAAGACACTCGGGCGTTCCAGAACTTCATGAGGATGCCTCCAGCCATGTTTGACGAAGTTGTGCAGTGCCTGACACCCAGGTTGACCAAGGCAAACACCAGCTTCTGGCCCAGCCTGGAACCTGGGCTCAAGGTGGCACTCACTCTGTGCCACCTGGCCTCAGGGACCTCCTACAGGAGCATGCAGAATGGCTGGAGGGTGCCATCCAACACCATCAGCATTGTGGTCAGAGAAGTGGTGCAGGCCATCATTGAAGAATACAAGGAGGAGATCCTCCAGTACCCCTTCACTGAAGAAGGATGGAAGAAAGTTGCAGAGCAGTGGTATCAGAAGTGGAACTTTCCACACACTGTTGGAGTCATAGATGGCAAGCACGTGGCCTGCAAATCTCCAGCCATGTCGGGGTCCACTTATTTCAACTACAAGTGCTTCTTCAGCATCATCCTCTTTGCCATGGTCGATGCTGACTACAAGTTCATGTACATCGATGCTTCAGGCAACGGCTCATCTTCGGATGCCCAGGTATACAACGCCAGTCATCTCAAGGAGGGGCTGGAACGCAACCTCATCGTGGGCTTCCCAGATCCAGAAGCCCTGCCCAACGACTCACAAGATGTGCCCTAGTTCATCGTGGGGGATGACACCTTCTCCCTCACAACCTACTTCATGAAGCCCTACACCTCCAGACTCCTCACCCGTGAAGAGAGGATCTTCAACTACAGGCTGTCCAGGGCAAGGCGGGTGGTGGAGAACGCCTTTGGCATCCAGGCCAACAGGTTCCAGGTACTTCTCACCACCATGCAGCATTGCCCAGAGACCGTGAGGAGGATCATGGAAGCTTGCTGCATCCTGCACAATCTCATGTGCACCTGCTACCCAGTCTTGCAGAACAGGCTCGTGGACCTCCAACAAGCCAATGGGGTCATGGAGCCTGGGGAATTGAGGCAAGGGCGAAACCTGATCGACACTGAGGATGTGCAAGGCCCCAACAGAGCCTCAAATGAAGCGAAGAAGCAGCCCAACCTCCTGAGACAATGGTGCAACTCCCCAGCTGGAGCAGTGGAGTGGCAAGACAGGATGGTAGATGCTTAATGGATGCTTCCTTCAGCCTGTCTCATCACACAGATGAGATTGGGCCATGTAAGTTTGGTTGGCCAACAATGAACAGGGCATTTAATAAAGAGTTGTGTTTATGTTGACATGTGTGGATAATTATTACATTATTATTGATAATAAAGGGCCGTAGGTGTGGCACCTGGGAGGGTGGATCATACAGTCCCACTATGCCTGCACTGGAGGTTTATCTATCACACAGCTATCCTAACCCACCCCACAGCTATCCTTACCCATCCCACACACATGCAAAGGCTTAAACCATTTCTAACAGTTTCCAGCAAGACTTTATTAAAAAAAAGAAATGAAGCAAGTGTTTGAATCAAAAATAGACTTTATTAACAACAAGCTATAAGACAAAAATGAGTCTCTGGCACTCCTCTTGCTCGCTCAGTCCCAGGGGTGAAGGGTGCAGGTGCTGTGGAGGTGGCTGGTGCTGGAGTGCTTGTCATCAGCTCCTCCAAAAGCAGAAGCAGCAGAAGCCCCAGCCCCAGAAGAGCGAGCCCGTGCTTCAGAAGCCCCAGGAGAACCAGAGTGAGGGCCAGGGGGCGGGATGGTAGCCCTGTCCCTCTTGCCAGGGCTGGCAGCAGATGGCTGAGGCTTGCTGTGCTTCCGCATGGTTGTGAGGTTGCTGGCTGGCAGGGAGGCTGGCAGGAACCAAGGCTGGCACCAAGGCTGGCAGGGAGGCTGGCACCAAGGCAGGGAGGAATGCTGGCAGGGAGGCAGGCACCAAGGCTTGCAGGCAGACATGAACCAAGGCTGGCAGGGAGGCTGGCACCAAGGCAGGCAGGAAGGCTGGCAGGCAGACATGAACCAAGGCTGGCAGGAAGGCAGGCAGCAAGGCTGGCAGGCAGACCGGCTCGCAGCAAGGCTGGCAGCAAGGCTGGTAGCAAGGCTGGCAGCAAGGCTGGCAGGCAGACATGCAGGCAGGGCCGGCAAGGCAGTCGATGTGTCCGGCAGCAGGTCTTTCCTCTGAATGGCGTCCTGCTTCCGAGCTGCTTCCGTTATATCTGCGGGGCTGACGCAATGCATCCTCCCCGCATGCACAGTGAACGCCAGGCATCCATTAGACTTCTGCTCTGCATCCGCTAGGCTTCCGCTCTGCATCCGCTTCATCTGCTGTGCATCCGCTGTGCATCCGCTCTTTCCGTTCTGCGTCCACTTCGCTGAGGCCCCCTTGAAGCCCTGCGGATGTGCCATCCACTCCCATCCACTCTCATCCACTTCCATCCGCTGGGCTTCTTTTCTGCATCCTCTTTGCATCTGCCCTGCGTCCTCCCCGCGTCCCTGTTATCCACTCCGGTTATGCAAATTTTCGCCCCCTTTGAGAGCGGATAACAACGGATGGAACATTTTGCTTGTCCGCTGTGTCCTTTTTGCATCCGTTGGCCAGTGTGACATGGGCTTAAAGCATTAAGCATTTCTAGGTATATCTGATGAGCTAAAATTGTAACAATTTGTAGCAAGTATTTTGTATTTCAACTAATTGTGCAGTTGCTTTTTCTTTTGCAAGAAAACATATAAACAAACAAATAGGTTCCAGTGATGAACACATTAAATAAAAGTGTTTTGACTATTATGAACAGATCCTCTCAGATTGTCAAGAATTAACAGGCAGAACTGGCCAGAACTGACTTCCATTAATCTTTCCTAGCATTCTTTCCACAGATTTAATAAAAGGATATTTACAGCATTTTTCTTTATATAGAACTGACAGAAACTAACTTCAGAGCATCTTAAGATAATCCAAAGAGCTAATAACACTCCATGTGCATTGTTCATCATTTTTTTAAATAAAAAAGCATTTTCAAAGTTGATTGGTCCTAATAACATGACCACTAGAGAAATGGATACTACCATTTTAAAGGTAATCTTGTAGGAGGTGCCTAGACTGAGCCTGAGGGAGGGGTCAAACACATCATCAGTCAGGAGTCCCTTTGTGCCCATAAAGGATCTAAGTTCAGTCCACCTTGAATTCCTTATCTACCACCAAATTGCTTTGACAGTTAGTAGTTCAGATCCTTGTAGAGAGCTTAAACCTACAATAAATCTTTATACCCATTTGAACAGTTTGGATCTCCTAATTTCTTTGGCACTTGACAAATCTTTCTTAATAACCATTTGTTCAATGACTGTTTGAAGTTACAATGGAGCTAAATGACTGGAAACTTACATCCAATCCTCAAAGGGATGGATGTTGCAGTGCCTCCATTGTCACATGATTAAAATTCAGGCTCTTGGCAGCCTGCCAGCATTTACAATCACAGGAATGGTTTAATATCTCCACCACTTCCCTATCTTGTCCCCTCTGCCTTTTTAGCTGTTTTGCATTCCACTGGCCCCCACTGTTTTGTACTCTGCTGCTCTTATTTTCCTCTGCTTCTCCATCCCATTGCTCTGTGTTCCATTCTCTTGGCATCCCCCAACTGATCTTCACCATCTTCTTCCTCCCATAGCTGATGAGATGTGCCCAGTCTGACCTTTTCCAAGGTAGCTGCTGGCAATATGAGGTCTTCTCCTTAAGGCTTTCTGAAGTCTTGGCTCATCAGCAGTGGGGGAGTATGAATCTCATTTGGGGGCAGTAGGAGCAGTGGAGTTCAGGGCATCTTGCACATGTTCCCAACTCTGGCAGCAGGTGCGCCCTTACCTGGCTACACTCACATAGTGCTACAATAGCTCTTTGCATGCCCTCCTGCCTCCAGGAGCAGCTATTCTGGCCTGGCAGCACTCATGTCATGCTGCTGTAGCCTACTCATCTTCTGGCCTACTTGCAAATTTCCTGGGAACTTCCTGTTGGCTTTACACTGACTTTGCTTGTTGTCCTCCCTGACGTGCAATTCTTATTCCATGATGGCAACAGGAATTGCTGGAATTATTGCCACGAAGTGATGTGGTCTTATGACATTGCACTTTATGACTATAGTACACTGCTTAGTGAAGTTCTGTACTCAATTAGCATTGTTAACCAAAGACTATCTATAAGTACATATTAAGAGCCATATCAAAATATTTTGAATCCCATCTTTATCATCCCCATCACAATTGAATCCAACTTGATTTTTGCCAATATAAGCCGTTTCCTTCTGTTTGATATAAAGGTTATTTGAATTTTGCAGTAATCTAATAGAAGTCACTTGGTCTATGTAAAAAAGGTTATGAATAACGCTTTTGAATTGCATGCTATCCTTTTTTCCATAACAACATGTAACTCTAGATCTTAGATACAGCCACCACAAACTGTATGACAAAATCCTCTGATGGAATACCAATTGTGATGTTGGCAGAGGTGGATCTCCTTCCCATTCACAAATATAGAATCTGTGTGATATGATGTGACCCATCTTAGACTTGTTTAATAAATTATAATGTTCTTTTTTTTTTTTTGAAAATTTTATTTGGGTTTTCACAAAAAACAAAATACAAATAAAATATCTTTTTTGAAAATAGCATGATCCCAGGTTATCACTCATTTTTATATTCTATACCATATCTTATTGCCATTTTATATTTTCTACATAGTCTTTCTCCTTTTTTAATTTTCTCAATTTTGTTTTGATTATCTCATCACAATTCAAATCATTATATTTATATTTTTGTCTGTCCTGTTACAATTTCATATTATCTTTTTCTTATTAAGCAAATTTTTCCCTGTAGTTACCAATTAGAGTATGACATCTTTATATCCTTTAATTTTGTCCATTCAAACTCTTATTTATGCTTCAATGTATAGCTTTAAGATTATAGCATTCAATATAATACATAACTTCCAATCGGATTCTGCTTGGTACATTCTTAAAATAGACACTATCTTCTTAAAAAGAAAAAAAATATATTCATATGTAAATAAAACACACAATCCATACCAATTCAATTCTATCATTAATAAGCATTAAAATCTTAACATCTTTAACATTTCTTTTCAGTTGAATATCATACTTCCTTGGGAACACTTATAAACTTTCCATGATTAATTCTTTTTTTCCCATATTTCTTACTTACTTATATTTTTATAAATCATCACTAATAATTAAAAATGTTCCCTTTTAATTCTCTCAATAATTTTAATTCATTCATTTATTAACAAACATCCCACTACATTACAATAAATATTTTATCCATCATCATATTTTCTAAAATTATTTCTATTGTAATTTTACAATGCTATCCTATGTACCTTTGCAGAATCCCCTTTACAATTAAATTTTCACCCACTATCTCTAAACAAGTTTATGGTTACAATCCATATATCTTTTCCCTGTATCTCCATTTCTTGTTTCGGTCTTTTACAACTTCTTTTCCTTGCCTTCTTCCCCCTCTTCTTCTCCCTCCCCTTTTTACCCCCTTGTCTCTCTACTTCTAATTCTCTCATCTGTGATCCCCTCTTTTGTTGCTTTCTAATATTATACTTATCTTTCAAATTGTCCTTCTTTTTGCTTGTTTTTTCTTGTCTTAAACCTCTCACTCTTTCCCCTCTTTTCTTTCCCCCCCTCACTTAAAATTATTTGATCATTAAAGATGGCTTCTTCTTTGTCCCAGTCTTCTTGTTCTGCAAGCATTTCTTGTTGCTTCTCATAGTTCCAAATCTCCATTTCTAAAAATTGAAACAGGAAGCCAAAAGAACTTCTCCCTTCTTGTGCATCTTCTTTCCATTTTTTAAGTTCCGTTTTCAGTTCTTCTAAGAGTATACCATTTTAAAAACTTTTAAACAACCACCCAGCTAATTTTAGTCATCTAGTTGCAAAAAACAAAAATCACCAAGTAATCCAATAATCCAAGGCTATTACTACTTGCTTCTTTTTTCCACTTTATCTTCCTGGGGTTCTATTATTTTGTTACCAAGTTTCCATTAAAGTGTATCTTTGAGGAATCTTATCAAAATTTCACTGTGAGTTCCTTTTAATTACAGTTCCATTCCCTAATTCCAGGCAGTCTCCTCCATTTTTCCAGATCCTGCTCTTGTATACTTTTTTTTTCTCCTTTCCAGCTTTGAAAAACTTTTAAATGACCAGAAATCTTTATTATCCCTTTGACTTATATTTCCAGCTTAGATACCTATTAATGTCAAAGTGGATTTTTTTTTCAATTTCTTGCTTAAGTCTCTTAGCTATTAGTATAAGGAAGGGAAGAAAAAGCCTAATCCTTTCCCTTATCTCTGTCATTCGCAGCTTCAAGATCTTCTTTGGGAACAATGTTGTTAAGTTTAAATTCAGGGTACCTTATTTGTTGCTTTTGCTGTTTGACCCAGTCAGTCAAAACTTTCTCTTCTTATCTTCCTCCTGCACATTCTTTTCTGGTCGAGTCCTTCTTTGTGGTGGCCATTTCTGACCACCGCTGCAACCGCCTTTGGGAAAGGGAGTAATGGCCAGCTGGGAAGGAGAGATGTGGTTCTCCTCAACCCTGCAGGCAGTCTCCCCCCTCTTCACTCTCCTCTATGGGGTGGCTTAGCCCTGAAACCAGCCAATTTGGTGTGCTCGAGCGGTGAGCATGGATCGAAGCCTTGGAGAGACGAGGTTTCAGTCTGTCACCAAAGAAGCTCAGAACTGGAAGTCCAATAAATTATAATGCTCTAAGTACACATATACACTGTTATTCAGTGTGATAAACTGTCCAGAGTCTTTTAGGTAGCTATAACTTATCTAAACAGTAATAGCAATAATAACAGTAAAAAAAGCAATCAAAACAATGGTTTTTCCAAAATTAGAAGGTCAGCCATGTGTTTCAGCATACCCTGACTACTTCATCATCAATAATATCAAACTAGAAAATTCAATATGATGATGAAAGTGCACAGGTCAAAAGATCATCAGAATTCTTCGCAATTTTGTGTTCAGCAAATTTAAAAGCTGCCCAGCTTTGCCCCACAGAGAGGTTGGAAAATAGCTTAGCTATTTGATGCTTTGCAGGGTGCACAGCAATCTCAGCTGGTTTCAGCTGAATGTCTTCTTTCTCATAGGTATTTTTTGAAAAATATATCAAAAAATAGGTATTTTTTTCCTTTTATTCTCAGCATCTGTATACCAGGAAGTGTCCCAGATACTTCTTGATGTGTACTCTTAAAACAATTGGTCGAATTTCCTATAAAAATGTCAAATATCAGAGATTGCCACAATCCAATTACCTTTCTATGTTGCTTTCTACAAGTTAACAGTACATTATATCACTTCAGTGGTTTTCTCATTGCTTTGGATGTTCCTGTTCTTTAATTTCAGCACATACTCCACCCATGGAGTTGATACAGGAAGAAAAAATGCATTGTTCTCCCCCTCAGAAGAGCATGTCTGGGTTGTAACTGCAGGGCAACTTTTTATTGTTTATTTAAATTGATTTGGTGTGAATGCAAGTTTATGATAGATTTCCTTGGGTTTCAGCAATTTTTGTAGCAAATACCAGGGATAGTATAGTCTGACAAAGTGAACTGTGAGTTTTTATATTTCAATTCACATATTTGTCCATGCTAAGGGCCAAAGAAAAGTATAGTTTGGAGAATAAAACCTTGCTTCTTTGGTGCATTCAAAATCAGAAGAAATTTATTTATTATAAATTTCTGTCTGCCTAATAAGTTGAATGAAACATAGATGTTTATTTATAATAATCCAGAAGATCATGGCACTTCTTGGAGTCCCTCAGTTTGTATTTGTGGTGATAGCTAGCTTACTATCATTTGAATTCTGCCAGTTCCATGGAAGATGGTTATGGGTTGTGTCATGGCAAAGACTTGTGATAGAGACAGAACAGAATTGTGGCAATGGAAGCAAACTCAGTCTGAGGAATAGGTTAGTTATCAGCCTTGGTCCTGTTATTACATATTTTAATGTCTGGTTCTTTTGAGATTAATCTGTCTTCTTTATTATCAGCTGAAGGATAAATTTGACTATGGATAGCTCTGACTTGTAATGGGGTGCAGGTGTTTTTGAAAGAAGATTGTATGATCAATGGTGGGTGTGGTTGATTGACCAAATTGTCAATCTTGGCCTTCTTTGGCTGCCAAGCACAAGGCTCTGGGAACAGCTGGGGTGAGGTGGTGGTTTGGATAATATGCGTGGAAATTGGATAATATGTTGGATGGCTATCAATGTCAGGGAAGGTGAAGGCAAAGTTGGCTAAGGGGCAAATGAAGGCAGGAGGAAAATGAGGGCAGAGAACAATGGTGTGGCTATGGGCAGGGATGGATATAATGGAAATTTGAGGACATGCTATTCATAGGCATGGTAAGGTCAATAGCTCAAATCAATCATATTTTTCAATCCTCACTATTAGATCACCAAATTAGTTCACAATAAGGACATGTTTATTTATGACTTAATTATGGAGAAACAGCTGACCTGGAAAGCATAAGCAGGATGTGGTTATCTTATTGGAGTTGGGTCCATCTGGGTTTGTTTCTTGCATCAGATGTGACTATATGACAGGGAAGATGAGGTAAATATTGTCAACTGGGAAGAACTGAGACTCTGTGCTGTAGATAAATGGATGTACAACCCTTTAATTGAAGTTGTGGTCTATGAAGTAATTGGGTTTACATGTTAATTTACTTAATTATGTCCTTCAAAGTTGTTCATATTTGAAGTCAGGAAGATTCATAAATTGATTTGCATTTGCTGTTCAATATCTAAAGATGGTGAATCAATAATCTGTTTTGAAACCAGTAAGTTATTGAAGGGATGGGAAATCTCTGGGAACATTCAAGCTTTTATACAAAAATAACAGCTATCCAAATCTCACTGAAAGGTCTTTTAAAAATAGTCATTGAATATGATGATTTAGCACAAGAGAGAGCTTTTGTGAAGATTTTCTTTTCTTAGAAGCTTATTAAATTGAAAGTGGTTTGCATTAGTTCAGTCTTTGAAGTTCCTCAAAAGCCATGATGTAATGTTCCTGAAGCAAAGCAAAGGGAAATTTACAAACACCCCCCAAAAAACAATGCCCAAAACCTTCCCCAAAGATGCATGTGTGTTTGCAGATAAATATTAAATTAGGTGATTATTACGTGGCTTTTTCTTATGAGAACTTTATTTTCTAAGAAGGTCTATTAACTGCAACAGTGTTTTCTGCTAGTTCAGTCTCAGAAAATTTGGGCCACCCTCTTTGTATTTACTGCTAAAATTCATGGTTTTCTTTTATGTGAAAGGATGTTATGGGTTACTGTTACCATGTGGAAATCTACATTTAAAATATCTATTACATAAATACAACTCAATATCTTACAGAAATTGACATTGAAGTGATGTTCATGTGGACTTTTTCAGGCAAAAAGTATCTAATCCAAATATCACCACTTGTGAACCCCATGAAAATGACCCAAAATAAGAAATAAATTGCTTATTAATGAACTTACTTTTAAGAACAGGTTTGAGGATTCTTGTGCATAAATGTTAATAAGAAGAGCAATCAATCTTCAATTCAAATCCTTCTTGGATCACACTGAGAGCTTTCCTTTAACCATGACAATTTCAGGGCCATTTTGAAATTTATGTCACCCAAATGATAAACTAATGGTTCTGGCTAGTTCAAAGCTATCTAAACCTAATTTATGCATAAACAGAGCCCAAAATGTTAACAGTTTCCTCATTTGGAGATATGCTTCCTAAAAAAAAACCCAGTAAAATCATGGAAACCCTGTGATATATAAAAGTATAACTTAGATTATTGAGATTATACAAAACAAATAATCAATATCAGCATCATGAAGAAATAATGGATGCAATAAAATCATGGAAAGGCATGCATGTAAATGTGTGTGTATGACTGTTAAATAGTTAGTAACAAAACTATTTCTTTTATTTCAACTAAATAATTTTTGTATGTGAAGTCAAAAAAACAGATACTCCACGGATACTAAAACCATATTTAATATGTCAGATTTATATGCTAGAATAGCTATTTTTTCCCTGCATACAAATAGTGACTGAATGTAAAATAAAGATTTTTATATGTATAATAAGAATTTATAAACTTAACAATATATATATATTTGTTTTTTTAAGCTTTCATGGGTACTTACATGTGTGCTGTTCAGCTTCCCTCGGGTATTATAAGAAATCCAACAGATGATCATCCCAAGAGAAAAATCTTCTAGATACCCCAAATTATACGGCCTCCCAAAAATACACAAAGAAGGCATGCCTCTCAGACCCATAGTCAGCTCCAAAGGAGCACCATTACAAAACCTAGCTAAATACTTAGCAAAACAACTACAGTCCCATGCTGAAACCGCAGCTTCATATGTACAAAACTCATACCACTTCTTAGAAATGATCAAAGATCTACAGGTAGAACAAGAAGATCTGCTTGTAAGTTTCGACGTGGTTTCACTATTCACTCAAGTCCCGATAAAAGAAACTCTTGAAATCATCAAAAATAAATACCAACCAGCTAAAGACCTCATGGAACTAACAGAACACTGCCTAACCAACACATATTTCATATACAAAGGACAAAGATACAAGCAAATTGAAGGAGCCCCTATGGGATCACCACTGTCACCCGTCATTGCAAACCTGTTCATGGAAGAATTCAAATCCAGAGCCCTGGCTAATGCCACCCACAAACCCAAACTATGGCTAAGATACATCGATGACACATTTGTGATTTGGCCCCATGGAAAAGAAAACCTAAACAATTTCCTAACACACCTAAACAACACACACCCCAAAATCAAGTTCACCATGGAAACGGAAATAAACAAACAACTACCATTCCTAGATGTACTAATCTACAAAAGAACAGATGGCACACTGGGACACACCATATACCAGAAGAAAACACACACCAACCGCTATCTCAATGCCCAATCCCACCACCACCCAGCACAGATAAATTCTGTGGCGAAAACACTAATTACCAGAACCAAACGCCTGGCAGATAAGACACATATAAAGACTGAACTATGCACTCTGACTGAAGTATTGACAGCCAATGGCTTCCAAAAAAACAAAATCACCAACTTGATCCACAAAAACACACCAAGACATAATAGAGACCTAGAAGACCAACAGACCTATGGAACAGCTGTCTTGCCCTACATAAGAGGTACTACAGATAAAATCAGTGAGATACTACACAGGCATCACATCAAGACTGCCTTCAAAACAGACAAAAAAATAGCAGCCATCCTTAGAAACCCCAAAGACAAAATTGACCTGGAAAACCAAGGCATATACGAAGTTCCCTGTACATCATGCCCGGCCACATACACTGGACAGACCAATAGAAGAATAAGTACCCGCCTAGATGAACACAAAAATGCAGTAAAAAAAAGCTGGAACACACCTCCTCACTAGTCCAACACATGAAAACCACAGGTCACAACATCAACTTCAATGGCACTAAAACCCTAGCCACTATAGAAAACCCCAACCACAGAATCATCAAAGAAGCCATAGAGATTGAAAAAAGACCTGAAAGCATGAATAGAAGAGATGATTCCACCAGACTGTCAATCATTTGGAAGCCTGCACTCTCAAATAGAAAGATCTCCACACCACAAAACGGACAAACACCTGAGCACAAACAGACTCCCTCTGATAGCTCCAACTCAAACACCCCCTCATCAGACACCCAGGTGAAACCTAGCTTCCTAATGGATAGCAGCCATCCTTTCACACGAAGCCAAGCTGCACTGAATGCCTCCAACACAGTCTGTTTGTGCTCATGTGTTTGTCTGTTTTGTGGGGTCTAGGAATGGTCATTGTTTGTTTATTTCCATTTCCATGATGAACTTGATTTTGGGGTGTGTGCTGTTTAGGTGTGTTAGGAAATTGTTTAGGTTTTCTTTTCCATGGGGCCAAATCACAAATGTGTCATCGATGTATCTTAGCCATAGTTTGGGTTTGTGGGTGGCATTAGCCAGGGCTCTGGATTCAAATTTTTCGATGAACAGGTTTGCAATGACGGGTGACAGTGGTGATCCTGTAGGGGCTCCGTCAATTTGCTTGTATCTTTGTCCTTTGTATATGAAATATGTGTTGGTTAAGCAGTGTTCTGTTAGTTCCATGAGGTCTTTAGCTGGTTGGTATTTATTTTTGATGATTTCAAGAGTTTCTTTTATCGGGACTTGAGTGAATAGTGAAACCACATCAAAACTTCCAAGCAGATCTTTTGTTCCACATGTAGATCTTTGATCATTTCTAAGAAGTGGTATGAGTTTTTTACATATGAAGCTGTGGTTTCAGCATGGGGCTGTAGTTGTTTTGCTCAGTGTTTAGCCAATAAACACAGACCTAAACTCCCAACCAATCAGGATGTAGACAAAACCATCCTGGGACAACAGTAGGCTAGCCTCAAATTTAAAACTAAGGGCTGTGATAGCCTGACCCACATACGAACTCAAGACAGAGGCCTGATGATGGCAGATGAGATTCTGCTGAAATGTTGCCACAACTTTAAAAGTGCAACTCCAATGACGTGGGATAATACCCGAATGAAGCTGAACAACACACGCACACGCACACACACACACACACACACATATATATATATGTAAGAAATTTAGCATAGTTTAGCATACATTAAGAACAATAACTGGTGGCCTGTAAAACATTAACTGATAGCAATGTCAGCACGAATGAGTATTCTACTTCAAATATTAAAAGGCTATTCTGTTAGCCATACTAAATCTTAGAACCTTCTCTCAACTTCTCCAATAAATTGCACTAACAACAGCCTAAACATTTATGTTCTAAAAATGAGAATGAAAAGTAGTTCATGCATGTGGAGGGGTAAGTGTTGTGGAAAATACACAATTAAAGTGAGAAGAGAAAATCCACTTGCAAGAGAACGTCAGGTTCCGTCCGGATGAAAAAGAAGAATGACATGGATTCAGTATTATTTTACACAATGACATCCAATTCTTGGGTTTAGAAGATGACCTGACTGGTACTTTGATGACCCATCTATACATGGGCTGTTGATAATAATAATAATAATAATAATAATAATAATAATAATAATAATAATAATAATAATAA
>BLBF01000005.1:37191055-37217138 GCA_015471245.1 Laticauda colubrina | reverse complement strand
TATTGTATTGTATTGTATTGTATTGTATTGTATTGTATTGTATTGTACTGCACTGCACTGCACTGCACTGCACTGCATTGCACTGCATTGCACTACCTTCTGTTCTGTTCTGTTCTGTTCTGTTCTCTTCTCTTCTCTTCTCTTCTCTTCTCTTCTCTTCTCTTCTTTAAAAAAACACAAGGACAAGTCAATAAGAATATGCTTGAATATCTCATTCCATACCTATATAAAGCAGTTTATAAATTAGAAAACAAGCAATAATTTAATAATATGATCATGCAACAACATTGCTTGTAAAAATGTAATTAGATTTACAGAAGATATTTAGTTAGTTTCCTTTATTGTCATTGCACCTCGTACAACAAAATGCTATCTTCAGTGTACATTATAATTATAAAAATAAAACAAACATACATCCTTCATATTCGATGCAATTGAATTGAAAAACCCCTGATATTGCATTTATATTGCACTGTACAGTACTGCTCTGGGATAGAAGCTGTTTTTCAGCCTATTTGTCCTTGTTCTTATTATCCTGTACCATCTGCAGATGGTAATACTTCAAAAAAAGGGTGCCCAGGATGAGATGGATCTTTAAGAATGTTTTGAACTTTCTTAAGGCAGTGGGAGCTATAAAGCTCTTCCAAAGAGGGCAACCAGTGATCCTCTGGGCAACGATGTTAACATTCTGGAGTGCTGTCCTATCTGCCCTGTGAAATTTGAAAACCATACACAGGTGCAGTAAGTTAAAATACTCTCTATGGTGCATCAGTAGAAGGTCACCAGCAGTTTTTCATTCAATTGTTTTCTGAGCAGTCTCAGGTAGTATAATTTCTGCTGGGCCCTTTTGACCAGTGCTGCAGTGTGAGCACTCCAGGTCAAGTTCTCTTTTATGATAAAACCCAGAAACTTGAAACTGGCCACTTGCTCCACTCAGTCTCCATTGATAAGCAAGGGCTGGATGTTTGATCTATTTCTTCTATAGTCACTATAAGCTCCTTGGTCTTATTGGTGTTAAGGACCGAGTTATTGTCTCCACACCACAAAAGCAACCACCTCATCTCGATAGGCAGACTCATCCCTCCCCGGATATGAGTCCCACCACTGTTGTATCATCTGCAAATTTAATAATAATATTGCTATTTTTCTACAGAAATATATCAATTTTTAGTTAAAGTTTAATATTTCATCCAACCTATTACAATTGCTACAAAACATCAAGACTACTTGATATTTAAAGAATACCATATTTTTGTATGCAATTTCCATCAAGAATATACTGTAGAAATTTGTCAATGTGTATAATTGCAAGAATCAATGGCAGAAGTATTTATCTTCTTTAAATAGTTTTCATATATCTGTGTGTCCCTTTACAATATTGCAAATTCTTTAGAGAATCAGTCAAATTCTGAACTCATATTTGTCTTACTATTAATAAAATGGAGTGGTGAATTGTGGAAATAATTGTTCATCCATACAGTGAACTGAACAAGTCTGTACATATTTTATGGTTCTCTCTCTTTGTATAATCATGACTTTTCCAACTTAGAGGTACTACTAAATATTCTTGCTGTGATTGTGTATCAACAATTATGGAAGAGTTGGACCTATAATCATTTTGAACAAAGCATCAAAAAAATTAATATTGCAGTTGATTGCATTGATCATGTGCCTTTACAAAAGGAATGAAGCTTCAATCACATGATCACAATCTCTCCCCCTTTTATCATTTCCTCTCAAGTGCTTCTAGCTTTGTCCAATAGGATGGGATTAGAATTTGCTTAATGTTCATCAGTCAGTGTTCATTTGTTCCTTGTGTTTTTCATTTTTCAATTTTCTCCACTTCCTAGACTGATTTCCAGGAATGCATTGGTTGTAACCTCTAGTAATGTTTTTTTTTATCAATCCAGTTGATAAAACCAGTATACATATGGCTAACTCTTACATCAGGGAAATCAACAACCATGAATACTTCATTCCCTGAAGTTTTTTCCTAAAAAAAACTTTTTTAAAAAGGATCCTGGTGTGGGCTTTTATGGAAAGACACCACTGTAGCTATTTATCTGCAAAATAAGCTCATTTATGATATACCACCACTGTCAATAATTCTAGAAAGATTTGAATGATGGGATGGTGCATCATAGATAGATAATATACATTGGAAAAGAAATAAGTGTGATGCTACCTTATAAAAAGGTGGCTGGAGATGGAAAAGTGAAGACTGATAAGAATTGTCATTTTATTTTCTACGAGATCTACATTTTCCATGTGATTCTGGGACATGGTTATTTCGACCCTCATTATTGGAAACAGAAATATGTATTCTCAAATATAAGAAGTAGATCCTAGATGTTTATTTAATAAGCAATAAAATACAATAATAAATTATGATAGCCTGAAATCTAAATATATTTCAGCCTGTTGGATAACAATGAACCAAGGAAACTAAAATTGTTTCAAGTTGTGAAATAATTTATTTTAAAGATTTTTCTTTAAAATACCAAATCAAATAACCAAATCAAATATCTTTGGTTATGTATTTTCAGAAACGCAATAGTCAGTGGAATGAATTAAGATGAATTATTTCTCCATCAAATATACCTTCCTAATTATAAACTGTGAATCTTGATATTAAAATTAATGATTTTATCACTAAATGTACTACATCGTTGTCAGCTATGTTTGAATGGATGTCCACTAGCTGCCGTTATACTGCTGTCAATCAGATTCCACAAATGAGATAGGCTTGTGAATTTCAAACGAAGATGTACTTCGTTTTATGAAACACCCTATAATAGTGTCTGTCAAAGCAATTATAAGAGCATGCCAGGTTTGACAAGTGGGAAAGATTCATTCTGTTATAGCTGTTGCATTGCTTCTGTAACACAGTGCAACTTCATATAAGGTGCTACAATACCTCCATATAGTTCTATACAGAAAGTAAGGAATAACCACATTGTATTCTGTGCCCTACTTCCAATGTTTATGTATGGTGCATGCACATGCACACCAACACAGAGAGAATGAGTACTCATGCCACGACATTTTATGACTCAATGCTAAGTTGACCCTAGTTACTGGAAAATACACATGGCGGTCATTCTACTTTGAGCAAGATAATTTTCACACAGAGGTGAATCTACCACCTCTACTCAACTAAGTGCCTTTGAGAAGCTGGATTTCACCTTAAAATATCGAGGCAAGGCTAATATACTTCAATTAGGAGGTCCATCTTGGGGGTAGGATTACCAAACATCTGGCAAAAAAGACTGATCAGATAATTCTTCCTATTATCTTCAAGTTCTCTATCCAGTAGACATAGTCTTCAAATCAAATATTGTCTGGCTTTTTGAGTAGCTAACAGGCTATCCCATACTGAGCAATTTTTTTTCCTGTGGAGCAGCACTTCCCTAATAAGTGTTAGCCACAAGTTAATATCTCTACCCTGTGACCTTAATTAGTTGATGTGGGCTGTGTGGTCTGATGCCTGAAATTGACAAACCATAATCAGTTACACACTGGAGACTTTTGCCTCTTAACCTGCTCTAGCACATTCTTGCAATTGAGAACCTAACGTCTCGGTGCTGGAAAAAGTGATTTCATATTATTCATAGATCTAAGCTTGATCCACAAAAACACACTAAGACATAATAGAGACCTAAAAGATCAACAGACCTATGGAACAGCTGTCCTGCCTACATAAGAAGTACGACAGACAAAATCAGTAAGATACTACACAAGCATCACATCAAGACTGCCTTCAAAACAGACAAAAAAATAGCAGCCATCCTTAAAAACCCCAAAGACAAAATTGACCTGGAAAACCATATACGAAGTTCCCTGTGCATCATGCCCGGCCACATACATTGGACAGACCAATAGAAGAATAAGTACCCGCCTGGATGAACACAAAAATGCAGTAAACAAGCTGGAACACACCTCCTCACTAGTCCAACACATGAAAACCACAGGTCACAACATCAACTTCAATGGCCCTAAAACCCTAGCCACTATAGAAAACCCCAGCCACAGAATCATCAGAGAAGCCATAGAGATTGAAAAAAGACCTGAAAGCATGAATAGAAGAGATGATTCCAGCAGACTGTCAATCATTTGGAAGCCTGAACTCTCAAATAGAAAGATCTCCACACCACAAGCCAGGCAAACACCTGGGCACAAACAGACTCCTTCTGATACCTCCAGCTCAAACACACCCCCACCAGGCACCCAGATGAAACCTAGCTTCCTAATAGATAATAGCCGTCCTTTCACGCAAAGCCAAGCTGCACTGAAAGCCTCCAATACAGGAACACAATGTTGCCAGCCAGTCAAAGTCACAAAACAGACAGAAGAAACCAGAAACACCAATCAAACAAACTCCAAGTCCAATAAATACAGAAAAGACTCCCAACCAATCAGGATGTAGAAAAAAACATCCTGGCACAGCAGTAGGCTAGCCTCAAATTTAAAACCAACGGCTCTGATGGCCTGACCCACATACAAACTGTATGCAGAAGCCTGATGATGGCAGATGAGATTCTGCTGAAATGTTGCTACAACTTTAAAAGCACTACAATGACGTGGGATAATACCCAAAGGAAGCTGAACAGCACACATGTAAGTACCCGCGAAAACTTATATATATATATGGATCTTTGGTTATTCGGGTTTTCTCTCGCGTAGAATTGGAAGTATCTAGTCAACGTTTCGATGAAGTCTCATTCATCATCTTCAGGCTTGTTTCTTCAGCTCTGTGCTTCTCAGAGTAATGTGAGCTTGCAGCTGCTTCTTCCTTTTAACTGCTAGTGGGGGTGTGACTTGATTGGGTGGGGGTTTGGCTGTGTTCTGATTGGTAGGGGGGTTGGCTGTGTTCTGATTGGCTGGGGGTGTGTTCTGCTTAGGTGGGGGCTTGGTTGTGCTCAGATTAGTCTTCGTTACTGGGGGATTTGAGCTGGTGAGCTGTGATCTTGTTGTTTGGCTTCGTGTTCGTGGTCGTGCCACATCTTCATGGTGGGTGTCAGTTTGTTTCTTGTATGGGTCAGAGGGGTTTGAAGCGGGTAGTGGTGCAGCTGCAGTATGGTTTCTGGTTCGTGGTCGTGTCTCCTCTTCTGTGTGGGTGTGAGTCTTTTTTCTGTGTGGAAGTGTGGTGGTAGCATCTTGTGTCGCACTTGCGGGTGTGGGTCTGGTGTCATTCTTCATGTTAGTTACTTGTTTATTAATGAGGGCAGGTTTCCAAATGGTTGGTAGGCGGGAGGTATCATCTCGTCTATTCATGCTGTGTGGGCGTTTCTCTATCTCTATGGCTTCTCTGATTAGAGATAGAGAAACGCGCACACAGCATGAATAGACGAGATGATACCTCCCGCCTACCTACACTATCCGCTTCAAACCCCTCTGACCCATACAAGAAGCAAACTGACACCCACCATGAAGATGTGGCATGACCACGAACACGAAGCCAAACAACAAGATCACAGTTCACCAGCTCAAATCCCCCAGTAACTAAGACTAACCTGAGCACAACCAAGCCCCCACCTAAGCAGAACATATATATATATGATATATATATATAATATATATATGATATCCCATAATAATAGCCAATGTATTGCAGTAACATCTATTCTCTACTTCCCTTTTCTTCTTTTCTAACTAATTATCACAAACACTGCATTTACAATGAAAAGAAATGTGAGCCTATAAAGTACTTGATTAATCTTTTCATCTAGACTTGGGAAATTAGGTTGATCTTTTTCTTGAAAAAGATCAGAATGAAGAGTGATACTAAATGGATGAAAAAAAGAAAGAAATGGTTTGAGAATTAAGAAGGTATGCCCAAGGCCAAGAGAAACTGACGCTATACAAAAACTGTCTTCCAAGTTTGCTTTTGTTTTTTTAATTAAAGGAGGCATTTTTTAAAACTTGAGATGCTGTCAAAATATTTTTGTTTTAAAATTTTGCTTAGATTCCCTTTTGTCTATACATTATATGAGGATAAAATTACATTTAACTGTACCATGGTTTTTACTACTATTTCAATGGGTCTCTGGCTTTTTCTGGAATGCGGAAAAGCTTCTACTTTATTGTTCTTGCATTTCCAGTGTCAATCTTGTATTAGATAAAAGTACCTGTGCACAACTTGCCTGTAAACACGTTTATGAAACTTTTCAAATGAAATGAAGGTTCAAATGTGCAGCCAACTTTTTCTTGTGCCATTGGCATACTGCAATAGTTATCTCCAACATTACAAAGCTTCAGTGTCATATATTTTTGCCAATTTGGGAATTTTAATATGGTAGAGGATTTCCCTAGGGAGAAGGCCAACAGCTGGGAAGGGGTTTCATCTCCGTCTCCTTTTAAATTGGGATTATATTCTGGGATATTATCCTCTGTTCCTCTCTCTTTCTCAATTTAAAAACTAACTTTTAATGTGTGATGTCCCTGTTCCACTTTTCTTATAAAGGCATACACACGGAGAGAACCCTCTTCTTTTTTTACTGGCCAAACACTTTATGGGAAAATAAAATAAAAACTCCATTCTAGGCCCATGGGTTGCCCTTTTCTTCAGCTATCATAGGAAATTTCAGTTCAGATCCAAACTTAGTATAATACAGGGCTTTATCTCCCTAGCCATTGTTCTTTCCATACCTGTTTCATCAAGCAACAGGAGTAGTTTTGTCAAAGGTGAGCAATCTCTCTCTCTCTCTCTCTCTCTCTCTCTCTCTCTCTCTCTCTCTCTCTCTCTCTCTCCCTCTCTCTCTCTCTCTCTCTCTCTCACACACACACACACACACACACACACACAGAGAGAGCCATACATGCGCCCACATGCATACCCACACATTAATTAACAAGACTGTGCTATTCTCCTGTTCAGAACCTATTTCTCCATTATTTTGTTATGAAGCTTGGTGAGCAAAAAGGTTCTTAATATCAACCTGATATATTGTTTAAGATTTCCTTATGTTTATATTGGTCTATGAGTTCAACGCTCTGAATTAAAATTGCATTTCTTGGGAATTCTTTTTCTGCTTTACTTGTAATACAGATAGAAAACACTGGTTTGTTTTCAGCCAGGCAAGATTAATTATGTAGCATTTAACCAGTATAAGCAAGATAGCATTTGTCATCCTTCTCCTTTTTACAACTTTTATCACAAAGAATCCAGTTTGCAGTAAAGCAGCAATTTATTGCTTGCTCTGGCACTCTTAGAATTAACTGTTCCCTTCCTGAAAAGCAGAGCTTCTGCTGTTTATCATGTTACTTATTCTATGGATATAACTATGTCTAAATTATCTCCTTAGAGTTAATTATGCATAGCTGGCACTCTCTCATTGCTAATAGCACAATACGTTAATCTTCCTTTTAATTTTCTTCTACTTCTGATCATAATAGACCATGCCTATTCTCCAGTCTCTTCACCCTGGAATGCTTATTCACTCTGGAACCTAAAGACTACATGACATGGGTTTTGTAACTTGTTTACTTACATAGTTACTTTGTATTTTTGTTTAACTTATTTCTCTCTCTTTTCTAAAGATTTATCAAACTACTATAGACTGGAATATAGGAAAACTTTCTATCCTATTGCTGTATGGATTGATTGGTAGCTTTTAACATTCCTAGACTAGAAAGATAAACTAGCTGGAGACTATCTCCAGATAAGAAAAAGGTTGTTAGTGCAAACTGGGATCTGGCTTATCTCTTTGTGAACTCCAAACAACCCTTCCCTTTAAAACATATGCCCCTTCTACTGTCAAACATCATTTTAATGAACATGTGTGATATTATGCAATATAAATATGTAACATGTTTGACTACATGTAACTGAATTCCTATGCAAGAGGGAGGTGACTTTTATCTCGTCCAGTTAGCTTTCCTTTTGCATTGCCTTTGTTGTGATAACTGTAAAAGGGAAGGTAAGATGAATCTCGGGGTTCTTCCTTTTCATAGGGAGATCCCACTTTATCAAGGCACCCCATATATTACTTTTAAATGATATTCTGTCTCGGTTGTTTATTGGGAAGGTAAACTGAGGCAGAATCTAGAGCCAGATTTGGCTATTAAACCAACAAATCTTTAACAGCCAAAGTTGTTTAAATCCATCTTAGTTTGCTTGCAATCAATATCTTCTCCAAAATACAACTGTAAATCTGTCTGGCAATTCATCAGAGTGTTTTGATTTCCTTTCTTACCAGCCTTTATCCTCTTTGTGAGAAATTCTGCTTTTGGGTGTGTAATAGTTGCTTTCTATTTTCTAACTACAACTTGTATTTCTAGGATATCACATTGCAATATGACAGACAGTGTATAACACCTGCATTGTGAGATGCATACTTTTCAAGCAAAATAAATGAAAAAGTCTAGAACAAAGATTTACATACAGTATATTTAACACATAACTTGGGAATTTAAATTAGTTCAAAATGCAGTGGCTTGACTACTTACAGAACTAGTAGGGATGAAACAGAGATAAGTTGTTCTTTCTGGCTTCTAGGACTCAAACAGATGGAATGAGTGCTGATGGGCTGGCATTTGCTTTGCTTAGCTACTAGCTAGCTTTGGCTAGGCAGTGATTGCCTGAAGGTACTCTGTGTGAGCTTCAGAATTGCAAGCAAATGGACATCATGCTGAATATGTATTTGATCTGCAGATGGTGATGGCAGTGTGAAGGAAATGTAGGTTGCTTTTAAAATGCATTGGGGATGATTTGCAGATGGAACAGCTAGAAATATGGCAATAATGATGGACTAAGACTGGGAAAATCCAGGTTCAACTCCCTATACAGCTAACTGAGTGTTCTGGGCCAGACAACTTCAAATTACATTTCAGATACTTTTTTGAAGGCAGTAGTATTCTCTCATTGTTGTTTTCCAATGGAAAAAATAATTTGAAGAAATGGCCAACAATTACTGCATTCCATTCCACTCCATTCCTCCCTCCCTCCCTTTTTCTTTTTTTCCTTTTCCTTTTCCTTGAGATATTTGTGGGGAAGATAGGGTAGGGTGTGATTTTGAAGTAGGTTTTTCTGACAGTTCAGTGGCAGCTGCCATATCTTTATGACTGTGGAGGGATCCCTGCATCAGTCCTTGTGTTCTAGCAGCCGTGCTAGAGCTCCCAAGAGCAAACCATCTGAGAGTAACTAAATATTTCATAAACCTTTTAATAAATAAGCAGCCCCAGGAATGGGAGGTAAGCAGAATTTCAGTGGTGCCTGGATACTGAGGCAATTAAAATGGGAAACCTTAATAAATACATACACATGCACACATGCATATGCATATACACATATAACTTTAAAAACATTTAAATAATAAAAATAATACTATATTTTTCCTCGAGGTTTGCTTTGCATACAAAGTAAAGTTATACCATCTTTAAAACCACTAAGCTAAGCTTGCTGCATTTAAAAAAATAATTCATTTTTTGAAGCTATAATGGGATTTTGTTGAATTCTAAAGGGAATTTATGCAAATCATTCCAACAGCATCTTTTATTCAGTAAACAGAAAAGAATGAAAAGAAAAGAAGAAAGTGGTTTTAAAAATATAGGCCAAAACAGGAAAGGCAGATAATTTAATGGAACATTTGCAAGTAAGCCAAATGTCCATTGTTTTGTAAACTCACTGTTTGGGTGAGGTGGGGGGTTGGGTCTGGGACATATTTAAAATATTCATATACATGTTAATACTCCAGAAAGATTATCTCCATTGTACCAATAAATGAAGTGAACTGAACTGAATAGAGTGAGAAGCCTTTCTCTTGATATTAAGCAAAGTAAAATAATATTCCCTGCATATCCATATAGCAACAAAAAATAAAATTCTTTATTTTATAAAGATATAAAATTATGTTATAATTTTATGTTAAAATATCCCTTTAACACAACAATTAATGATTATACTAAAGCATTTCTTTTTGCGCCTTCTGCATTTCTACTGACAGAATTTCATAGATTCTGTTTTTTCTGGAAAACTGTATGAATTTTGTAAATTTTTATTATAAGGATCAACTGAAACCTCACTTATCTGTATCACTGAAATTCAGGACATGCAGATATCCCAGCTGAGAGAAGTGAACAAGTTATGTCTGCCTGCCACATTGTTATAAAAGATAAGCCTATCACAGGGAAGAGAGGGAGGGAGGGAGGCAGGGCAGGAGGGAGAGAGAAGAAAGAGAGGGGAGGGAGGGAGAGTAACTGGATGTAAAAACATATCCATTTTAAATAATATTTTTTTCTATGAATTTGCAAATGTTGATACATTTTTGTCAGAAAGCAATTAGATTGAAATGCCCACCTGTTTCCATTAGGGAATATTGAGAAAAAATATCAGATTTTTTCTTGTCTATCTTTAACTATAATTATTAAAACAAACAGAAAATATGAATTTCTTAAAAGATTGGTGTTCCTTATGTTTAAACCCACATTCATCCATGAAACTTATTTAGGGACATTGGGATTTCACCTTTGACACTACTTTTTTACTGTGCTACAGCAATGACACAATGGGTTCCTGGATTTTATGAACCAATGATTTAAAAATGGAACAAATCTAACATCTGATACTGAAAGTCCCAAATTATTTTTGTCTTCCATTACTTCTCTTTATTTCCAAATTATCTGCCTTCCTAAATAACTAGCAGATAACAAATGTCTTCTTACTTCCCACTTGTTTGGTCATCAAATTCTATATGAATCTCAAAACTTGGTGAACTGAGCTGTCAATAAGTTTTGGAGGGTAGGAATGGAGGAGGGCAATTTCATATCAATGGTAAACCATGCACACTGTCCTGGAAGATGAACAGGTACCAATATTTCCTATTTTACTCAGTTTTAATACAATTATTAATCAATACAATCATGCATCAAAAAGATGTATGATTGTATTGATTAATAATTATATTTATTTTTGTTATTGTTGTGTTTATTAATAATTATAATTATTGATTAATAATTATAATTGATTAATAATTGTATCCAAAAGATGAGGGTAGCTAAGTAAGTCATTTTCTTTTATCTCTCTTTGAGAAAATGCACCTGTGTGGTGCTTCACTGCAATTTACAAGGCATATTTCTAAATTGCACAGAAATGCTAACTGGAATCATCCAGAGCTCCCCATCAAGAAAGCAGGTTGGTTAAGCATGTGTTTTTAACTACTATGCAGATAAATATTACATGGATCTTGCATTTAGGGCACTTCCATTTAAAACATGCCTAGGATCACAATTTGAACTTTATTTATATATTTTAGGAAAATCTGCTCATATGAGATTTTTTTTTGACAGAAAATATAGCTCAGTGAGTTTATATCAAAAGGATGTGATACAGGATTTACCTGAAGAGCAGCTATATTTTAGCTTCAGTAGGAAAACACCTCATGTACAAGAAATGTAAATATGCTACAGGTTTGTTTAGACTCCTAGCATCAGGTCAAAATCAAACCAAAATTTACCCACATAAATTTGTACCTCTATGAATATTCTTATGATGATCTCTGGTGTTCTGTGTCTACTGAATAAAGAGTTCAAACTTGAACAGAAAAGAGTTTAAACAATAAATGAATACATAAATACATAAAGCACTGCCAAGCTACTTTGTTTCCCCAATCAGTTAAAGCTTCCTCATTTGTGAATACAAAAGAAAGCTAACAATAAGTATAATGCAAGGAGTGGGGGAGGGGAGGAAGCTGACTTGTAACTGAGGTATATTTTGGACCAGGAATGGTCAATCTAAAACCAAATGAGAAAGAGTATTAATCTAAAACCAAATGAGAAAGAGTTTAAAAGAGTCATGTTCCAGATTCATGACAGCAAACACCACCAAAAAAGTACTTATAAGCTCTTATATCTATGCAACTGATATTGCCGTGGGCTAGTTCTGGGAAAGAACTCTGATTTATGCAGGGAGCAGAGTCCTCACTTTCAGTTTGCTACTTAATACCTTCTCCTCTGATTCCTTCACTTCTGAGCATGACAAACATGATCCTGAAAGGTGCCTGAATGTTTAAAATTACTGAAACATCCAAACATTGGCTGCCCTGTCTTTCTTAACTTCAGACCTTTCCATTTAAATTCAGACCTTACATTATCCTCTCAACTTTAGAATATCTGATTTTGTGCTTTGATGTCCAATTGCCAGAAAAAAACAGACTGAGAATTGAACAGTCATGTGCTCACACTAGGAATAGAAAGTTTCTTTTCATGGTACTATTTCATTTGTTCTATGAAATGCTGTGGTGTTTATGGTATACACACACACACACACACACACACACACACACACACACACACAAATCTTATTTTCCTTTTCATTGATTCCTTTTAGTTCCTGTTTATTTGGTTGTATAATAATATATATAATTTCTCAGAAACATCTAATTTGTTACATAACCAGTTAACATTTCATTAGATGAATTTCACTTAGATTTTGTTAATTTTACTTCCCTTTGGCTTTTTCACTTTAGATTCTTTTTGGGGTGGGGGGATTTTTACAGCTGGTGCTTCAAGTTAATAAAAAATAGTACAAGGTAAATTGAGGTCATATGAATATGAACCTTCTAAAAACTTGTGAACAGAATCAGAAAAATAAGGACATGCCTTTCAGTGGGTATATTTATGATTTTGTTTCAGAACAAATAATCTGTGAGTTCCATCTCTGGATATATGATTGAACCAAACTCTTCATTCTTGGAGAATAATTATAATCTGAACTTGGGGTGTTGCCCATGAAAACCAGTTATTGAGTGGTAATGGGGAAAAAAGGCTTCTGATGAATCCCACCTTGTATCATATTTTCAGGTGATTGGACATCAGTGGCTTTGTTTTCTGACAAATTCTGATAAAGATGGCTTTTGGTGGATGCATTACTTTTAGTTTCACCAGACCTTTGTGGATTTAAGGAAGCTTCAATTCATAGCAAATCTTGAACATGACAATTTCTCCTCCAATGTCAGTCAAGTGAAAGAAAGTACTTCTTGTCCCCACTGCCACCAAAATTCAGGCACTGAGGAAAAGTACACATCTCCCTGTTCTTTCAAAGTAAAGATTAACATTCTTTCCATGGTAGCATTAACATGCAGAGTAAATTAAGAGAGGAGCCTTTTTTTTAAATTTTGAGGTGGTAATATGATGGACTTATGCTTCCTTGTTTAAGGATTTGTTCCCCCGCCTCCTTCCTTCAGCCAAATAGTTTATTTTCAAGCAATTATCAGTCTTATTTTAACTATCTACTGCAAGAAACAGTTTGGACTTCCAGTTCCCATAATTCAATTTATCTGAAAAGAGAGAAGATGATATCAAAAAAAAAAAAGGGGGGGGGTAAAAAACTGTCAAGGAGAAAATATTAGCATGGTACACACTTGGGATTGGTTCTCCCTTCCCAACTTCCCAGCATCATCTAAAATGTGGCCCTACCAAGTGACTTTTATGGAAATGTGCCTTAATCAAAAAAAAAAAATGCCCCTTATGCATGGAGAAGCTACTGATATATAAGTCATTGCCTTATATGACTTGAGCCGACATGCATTTTATTTTATTTCTGAAAATAGGAATAATCACATATGTATTTAATGAAGGAAGGATGACTTATAATCAAAGAAATTCTCCTGTTTCCTATCCACCAGATGATCCTGGCCTAGGAAACAAGTGTCTAACAACCTTGAAAGCACTGTTTCCCTAAGCTAACTGCTGGAATTAACAATTTTCTGCAGTGTTTCCAGCATGCTAATTAAAGCTTAACTATGCTACACCTCTTATAACTCTACATTTAAACAGCTGTATTTTTGGATTCTACATAAGCAGAAAGAGAAAACCACATCTCTAAAGCCCCTGTCACACTGCACCAATGGATGCAAAGAGGATGTAAAACGGACAAAAAAGCTTGCTATCCGTTGGTTAACGCGATGTATCCGTTCTGTACTCACTGCCTCTGTTTTGCTTCCTCTCTATCCGTCCAGCATCCATTTATGGACGTTTCATCCGCTCAGAAAGTTTTGAGCTGCTCAAAACTTTTGCGCGGAAAATGTATCCAGTTCATCCATTCTGCATCCGCTACGCATCCACTAGGCACCCGTTATGCATCCGTTATGCATCCGCTATATCCGCTAGACATCCGCTGCACATCCGCGCAACTCGCATCCGCTCGGATGCAGGGAGGAAGCGGAACGGATGCAGAACGGATGCAGAATGGATGCCTAGCGGATGCAGCACAGAAACAAAGCTAATAAAACGGAAAAAACCTTCGCAGAGGGGACCTATCTCGGATATTAAGGATGTCTACAGGATGCCTAGAGGATGCCTAGAGGATGCAAAGGGACACCTATACTGCCTATAAAAAGGGGGAGCAACTCACCTGCATCTCGCTTTCAGACCAGCAGCCCAGCTGTGCAGACCTCTGCAGCCTTCATCTGACTCTTCCTCTTTCACAGCATCCAGTCATGTCCACCGTGGATCGTAACAAAGTCCTTTTGGCAGCCACCATCCTTCTGCAACAGTGTGAAGCCATCTACAGGCTCTGTGAACTCTACTACGGGAAGAAAAAGAGGTGGCCAAGAAGCGTCTGGGTCCGAAGATGGTTCGCCAGAAGAGCAGAGGAGGGACTGTACAACAAGCTGATGGTGGAGCTCAGGAACGAAGACACTCGTGCATTCCAGAACTTCATGAGGATGCCTCCAGCCATGTTTGACGAAATTGTGCAGCGGCTGGCACCCAGGTTGACCAAGGTAAACACCAACTTCTGGCCCAGCCTGGAACCTGGGCTCAAGGTGGCACTCACTCTGCGCCACCTGGCCTCAGGGACCACCACAGGAGCATGCAGTACGGCTGGAGGGTGCCACACAACACCATCAGCATTGTGGTCAGAGAAGTGGTGCAGGCCATCATTGAAGAACAAAAGGAGGAGCTCCTCCAGTGTCCCTCCACTAAAGAAGGATGGAAGAAAGTTGCAGAGCAGTGGTATCAGAGGTGGAACTTCCCCCACACCATTGGAGCCATCGATGGCAAGCATGTGGCCTGCAAAGCGCCAGCCAACTCAGGGTCCTCTTATCACAACTACAAGGGCTTCTTCAGCATCATCCTCTTCGCCATGGTCGATGCTGACTACAAGTTCATGTACATCAATGCTTCAGGCAATGGGTCAGCTTCAGATGCCCAAGTATACAACGCAAGTGACCTCAAGGGTAGGCTGGAACGCAACCTCATCGTGGGCTTCCCAGATCCAGACCCCCTGCCCAACAACACGCAAAATGTGCCCTACTTCATTGTGGGGGATGATGCCTTCTCCCTCACAACCTACCTCATGAAGCCCTACACCTCCAAATATCTCACCCATGAAGAGAGGATCTTCAACTACAGACTGTCCAGGGCAAGGCGGGTGGTGGAGAACGTCTTTGGCTTCCTGGCCAACAGGATCCAGGTACTTCTCACCACCATGCAGCATTGCCCAGAGACCATGAGGAGGATCATGGAAGCTTGCTGCATCCTGCACAATCTCATGCGCACCCACTACCCAGTCTTGCAGAACAGGCTCGTGGACCTCCAACAAGCCAATGGGGACATGAAGCCTGGGGAATGGAGGCAAGGGTGAAACCTGATAGACACTGAGGTTGTGCAAGGCCCCAACAGAGCCTCACGTGAAGGGAAGAAGCAGCGCAACCTCCTGAAACACTGGTGCAACTCCCCAGCTGGAGCAGTGGAGTGGCAAGACAGGATGATAGATGATTCATGGATGCTTCCTTCAGCCTGTCTCATCACACGGATGAGATTGGGCCATGTATGTTGGGTGGGCCTACAATGAACAGGGGATTTAATAAAGAGTTGTGTTTATGTTGACATGTGTGGATGTTTGATTATATTGTTATTGATAATAAAGGGCCCTAGGTGTGGCACCTGGGAGGGTGGACTATCCAGTCCCACTATGCTTGCACTGGAGGTTTATCTATCCCACAGCTATTACCCATTCCAAAGCTATCCCTGCCCATCCCACTGCTATCTCAACCCATCCCACTGCTATCTTAACCCATCCCACAAGCATACAAAGGCTTAAACCATTTCTAAAAGTTTCCAGCAAGACTTTATTAAAAAAAAAGAAATGAAGCAAGCGTGTGAATCCAAAATAGACTTTATTAACAACAAGCTATAAAACAAAAATGAGTCTCTGGCACTTCTCTTGGTCGCTCAGTCTCAGGGGTGAAGGGTCCAGGTGCTGTGGTGGTTGCTGGTGCTGGAGTGCTTGTCATCAGCTCCTCCAGAAGCAGAAGCAGCAGAAGCCCCAGCCCCAGAAGAGCAAGCCCGTGCTTCAGAAGCCCCAGCAGAACCAGAGTGAGGGCCAGGGGGCGGGATGGTAGCCCTGTCCCTCTTGCAAGGTCTGGCAGCAGATGGCTGAGGCTTGCGGTGCTTCCGCATGGTTGTGAGGTTGCTGGCTGGCAGGGAGGCTGGCAGGAACCAAGGCTGGCAGGAAGGCTGGCTGGGAGGCAAGCACCAAGGCTGGCAGGCAGGCAGGCACCAAGGCTGGCAAGCAGGCTGGCAGGCAGGCACCAAGGCTGGCAGGAAGGCTGGCACCAAGGCTGGCAGGAATGCTGGCAGGGAGGCATGCACCAAGTCTGGCAGGAAGGCTGGCAGGCAGGCAGGAACCAAGGCTGGCAGGCAGACATGAACCAAGGCTGGCAGGAAGGCAGGCAGCAAGGCTGGCAGGCAGACTGACTGGCAGCAAGGCTGGCAGGCAGGCAGCCAGAAAAGCTGGCAGGGAGGCTGGCAGCAAGGCTTGCAGTAAGGCTTGCAGGCAGGCATGCAGGCAGGGCAGGCAAGGCTGTCAATCCATCCAGTAGCAGGTCTTTCCTCTGAATGGTGACCTGCTTCCGAGCTGCTTCCCTTATATCCGCGGGGCTTACGCAATGCATCCTCCCCACATGCGCAATTAACGCTAGGCATCTGTTAGGCTTCTGCTCTGCATCCTCTTCATCCGCTGTGCATCCGTTCTGCATCCGCTGTATCCGTTCCACGTCTGTTTTGCTGAGGTCCCCTGGAAGCCTAGCAGATGTGACATCCGCTCCCATCCGCTTCCATCTGCTAGGCTTCCATTCCGCATCCGTTTTCCATCCCCTCTGCATTCTCCCCACGTCCGTTCCTTTCCGTGTTATCCGCTCCGGTTATGCAAATTTTTGCCCCTTCTGAGAGCGGATAACAATGGATGGAACATTTTTCTCGTCCATTGTGTCCTTTTTACTAACGTTTTGCATCCATTGGGCAGTGTGACAGGGCCTCAATGTTCTTTCATGGCAGTGGTAACAGCTAAGAATATATCAGCCAGCTTATACTGAAATTGTACCTATGGCACAGAGCAATAGGACCCTGTTCACATGTGCTTTGCTTGCAACATGTCAAACCACTGTCACGACACAAAATAGTGTTCACTAAAGTTTTTTCCTCCTTCAGTGTTATGCTGTAGGGTAAGGCTTCTGTCATCGAGGTTTGATTTACCTACAAATTGGGTTATCCTTTTCTGTTACAGAAATCACAGTAGGTAGTATTCAGGCGTCACTTGCAAAGGAGAAACATAGTGTGGCAAATAGGGTGATAATGGAACTTATATTTTGTTCTCCTTTCTTGCTTCTGTAAAATATCAGTAGTCGGCTCATGTGTCAAAGTCATATGTGTGCAAATAGTTGTAATCAATCAACAAGAGTGTTACAAATCTTGTGATTCAGCTACTTGTGTTATAGAATACAAGAAATTTGTGTTCAACTCAACTCTCGGTTTTTGCTTGACTTTCTTTTTTTAAAGTTTTCTTTTACTATTTTTTTTTCTAATAATTGAAAGCTGGATGCAAAAGTCACTGAAGAAGATTGTGATGCTTAGAAAAAGAAGAAAGGCAATCAAAAAGAGTTCAGTTAAAAAAGGAGCTTTGGTTAAAATTCCAATATTATTGATTATCAATGTTGTAAGCAATAGCTGACAAGAACTTCCATATATAAATTATAAAAATGTATGTGTGTGTTCTTTTTAATAATAATAAGAATAATTAAACTGGGTAACTTCAAAATCAAATAAATATTAAATTAATTAAGGAACCAGTTGCTAATGAACAATGTCAAAGAAATATCTACTAGGTCTTGAAAAATAGAAAGTGATTGGGCAACAGTTGTTGTACAACTGATTGATAGAAAGTTGTTACCATCTGTAGCAATATTCACTGCAACTTATACTGCAACTACTAGTTGTTTTTTTCTTGAGTTTCTTCAAAGATTGGCTTGCAAGCATGTTGCACAGCTAGTGTTTTTTTTGTTTAAAATAGATTGCTGTGATTATTTCAACTGCATATGTGATTCTCTAGTCTATGTGCAATGAACCATGAATTTCCAGTCAGGTGAAATTGCATTAAGTGGGGAACTACTGAATTCTTCACCGTAGGAGCAGTGAAGGCAGTTTGAGCACTTCATAGAAGCTCTTCTTCTAGTACAGATACCTTAATACTACAATTTTGCCTAGTTCATGGCATGCTGATAATAAAAAGTTTCATTGCAATATAGGGAGAAAAACTAAAACTATAGAGTTCATCTGAGGATAATGCACAGTTATAAACATAAATATTTTGAGTCAATTCACTTGCAAATGAATTCTCATTTGTGTAATGATAATGTAACCTTTCCAGTGAGGAAGAGTTTGCAATTTTGAATGCTTTCCCATACATTCAGGCAGAAGGAGAACCAGCCTCTATTTTCTCCCTGGAAGGCTGGCTTTCTCTGTGCAGAGAATATGTATCTGTGAAGTAATATAAAAGTCTGTACGAACATCCCAATGTAGTTGGGTCCAGGAAGAGTCATTTTGTTGATTGCTGTCATGTATTTGAATTTATTGAGATCCTAAAATAAAACTTTTGTTGTGCTCAGTCTGGAGGAGAACATTTGGAAGGATAGAATCTTTTAAAGGAAATGACTCTGAGAATAACTATGGACATCTTTGAAAAATATTAACTACATAGGTCTTTTGTTAGAGAAGATACTATCCCCACTATCTCTAGTTCTGTGAAAAATATTCTCTTCCTTTTCAATTTTCTAAATATCTCCATAACCATTTCTGAATATTATCAAAGCTTCAAGTGGAGCCTACTGATACATAAAGGACTTAGAGTAAGTAAGAGCTTGCTTCATTTATTTAATCACAAAAGTCATTCAATTTGCAATGAAATATTTCCTTCCTCCCAAGATCTATCAATTTAATTAATTTGATGATTCCAGTTGTGTGAGCACTTCATTAAACAATAAGCAAAAAAACTCCCAAGAAGTGTAACAACACCAAAGATACAGGGATAATCAGAAAATGTGATGTGGTGAATACTTTTTCACAGAACTGGAGCTGTGTGACTTTGTTAGATATTGTCAGTGCACTGCACACAAAGTCTAGGCACGTTGTAACTGCCTTTCAGCAGAGCTTCATACCCACTGGGGATTTGTAAAAAATAAACCTACAGTAGTGCAGCTGTCCACTGGAATAAAATGTATAGTGTATTTTTTGTAAGAAAAAAAAATCCAAATGGATAATTCCATGAATAGTATTCTTTCTTTGTGAACTTCTCTGTAAACATTTATGTATGATCCCTGCATCGCCTCTTACCGTATGTAGAATATTTTAAGTTTGTCACAAATTCAAATTCATGTTAAGTTGACTGCCAGAAAACAAATGAAAAGACAAAAAAGTTTGTGGGTTGAAAATGAAATATTTTAAGCTTATAAAAAGTTCCTGAGAATTGAATCTGGTAACCCTCCAAATTCTTCTCTGTTTTGTCCAATGCAATCATTCATGGCAGCAACTAATAATTACTATAGCCTTTCTCTTATTTCTATTCATCTTCCCTTTGTCATTGTACCCTAGGAAGAAACAAAATTCACACCCAGTGCACCTTAATAAAAAGTCGAGGCAAAGTTTATAATCTCATCTGATTTCTTCATTGCATGAACTCTGACTTCTGGATACACAGATATTACTTTCATAGAGAGATAGACTACTCCTGTACAGAGATTAGAAGCAGGATACAACTTGCTTTAGAGAAACACTCTAAAGCAGGGGTGCCAAATTCAAGACCTGGGAGGAAGATCCAGCCTGCAGGATGCTTAGATCTGGCCTTCAGGGCCACCCTGGAAACAATGGGCTGGCCTGCAGCACCTCTGCCAGTGAAAATGGAGCTGGGAGGGAACTGCATGTGGCCCTCTGTTTTCACTGTCAGAGGGTTGTAGGAGGCTATCACAGCCAAAAACAGAGCTTGAAAGCCTGTTTTCATTGGCAAAGCTCAGGCCAACACAGGCACCTCCAAGATGCTTGTGACCATGGCCACCCCAGCCACACCGACTCCAGCCCCCCCAGGTAAAAAACAACCCTGATGTGACCCTCAATGAAATTGAGTTTGACACCCCTGCTCTAAAGGGATTCCTTGTTCAAATCACTGTGAAAGTGAAATATCCCTCCTAAGAAATGTGTACTGTTTCATTGTGGATTGACTATTTCAGGTTCAATCAAGTAAATGTAGAGGCATTAGTTAGGAAATAATGATTCACTATGACTCTCTGTTAAAAGTATTATTGATAGAAATATTAAGAATATATCTACACTGTGTGTGAAATGGTGCGGACAGAGCCAAGCAAAGAGTGCATTCTAATATTCATGTACTTTGCTCGGATTAATGGTAGAATCCACGGACCTTGCAGGATAGAGTTGTGTAAAAAGTTGCAGGCTCAAGGCTTTAATTCAGCAATAATCAGTTTGCTTTTTTCCTTTAATGTTAAATCCTTATTTGACAAGGACAATGCCAAATTATGCATTAATATGTAGAACAGGTTTAGAGATATTTTAAATTAAATGTTAAAATTCAGCCTCATTCTTTTCTTACATAATACAGTATGAGGATTACATATATCTGCAGGAGATTAACTAATTGGAAATAAAACATTTGGCAATGTTATTAACACAGGATGATCAACTAAAATACATATTCACAGTAGGATTAGGCTATTACTTTGCAGCTGTAATGCAAATTATAGGTAGAATAACAAGAGAATGAATGAAAAAAAAATTTGATTTCAGAAACAAGGGCAGGGACAGTAATGTGGAGAAATTGCAAGATAACAAAGCTTGACTGTATGAAAAGTAAGAAAATGGAAATATCAGATAAATGGTTTTAATGCAACAGCCTAGACTGGCCATTTTTCTAGTCAGTATTATTTTTTAGCATCTTAACATTATTCAGTGATGCAAATAGTATCTCTTTTTGCTGTCTGTACATCTTTGGATGCTGCATTAGCTTTCAAACTTATTTTATACAATTTATCTATTATAGGTCATCTGAGATTTCAAAGTGAACAATATGCTCTGCCTAAAATTTGTGCAAAATATACAGGGAGAATAGAAGTCTTCAAAACTATCTGTCCATTTCTAATGCAGGTGCTTTGGCTCAAATTTGTTTCACATTTTGGGCCTGGCATTGAGTTTTGTTTTAGAACTGAACCACAAGTTGTAATATATTAGAGATTATGCCCAATTGTTGCAATGGAGTGATCATCAAATATTTAGATTTTTTAAATGTTATTGGCAGCTTTGTTGGAAATTACAGAGGGGTTCTTTCTTACATAAAACGGCTTATATGTCCATGGAGATTCTCAACCATTCAGGTCATGGTTGTCCCACAGGTGCTTTTCAAAAGACAACTGGACTTTTTTTTGTTTTTTTGAAATCATTTATCTTCTCATCCAAGAAGCTTCTTCAGTTCATTACTGAAGAAGCTTCTTGAATGAGAAGCAAAACATTTTAAAGGAAAAAAGAGAAGAAAGTCCAATTGCCTTTTGAAAAGCTCCTTTGGGAAAACTATAGTTCAGAAAGATAGAAGCAGGAGGGTTGAACCAAAGGAACTTTTAAAGGATAGGAAATGTTAATTACTTTTGAAGCAACACCATTCCTCGTTTGTGATTTTCTGGGCACTTTGCTATGTTGTTCATTGCATGTGATATGTGACTTTCTTATCTGTTAGCACTTGTTTACATACACCTCTTATTTTAGTATTTGGTATGCACTTTTGTTGCCTTTAAAGCTCCTAGTGTATTAACAAGTTGCCTTTTCAAGATGAGAATACTTATAGGTCCTTTATGCTTTTTGCTTCAGCCTCAAGGAGCATCCTGTGTATGGAGTAGTGAAGAGACCAGCCAGCAGGAATAGCAAGATCAGTTCATCCTCCTCTCCCAGCTGTGCAGTCTAGCTGCTGACATTTATAGTCTCTTAACTGTTGGCAATGCATGTTCTTTTGCAAAGTCCAGTCTTTCTATGTATTGTAAAAAGCCCTACCATAGCTGCTATGACTTTTTGTTGCTTCCAACCCATACAAATATATTTCTCTGGAAAAGAAAAATAGTGGAATTGTAAGATGCTAGGGCTGAAATCATGGATCTTCCTCTTATTTGGAAATAAGGAGATCTCTCCACCTCATATCCTATATGCTCTCTCAGAATCCCTTATAGAGACCTTCATGGCTAACCACAAAATGTATCTGGCTCAAGGTCATTATCTAAAAGGGTTTCCTCTTCTCTGGTTGCCATGCTACCAGGGGTGGGATTCTACCAGTTTGCACCTATTCACTAGAACCAGTTGTTAACATTCTAAGCATTTGGAGAACCAGTTGTTAAAAGAAATTACTGGCCTGATCCTGTAAGGAAGGCAGGAAGGAAACATTCTGGTGTTACTTACAAAAACTGCCTCTCCATTAACCCTTATTACATTCTTGGCAGGATAAGGCTTCCTGTCTCTGGAACTTCTCTGGAGTTTTTTTTCCCTTCCTTTGCTGGTACTTTGCTTGTGTGGAGTGACCATTCAAAGTTACAATGGCACTGAAAAAGTGACTTATGACCATTTTTCACACTTACGACTGCAGCATCCCCACAGTCATGAGAGTCCAGGCGAGGAGATGTATGTCTCAATGTGAGTGATATTGAGTTGGCCACACCCAGCTAATAACATGACCATGTCCACCCAGTCACATGACCACCAAACCATGCCCACCACCTAAGCCATGCCCACAGAACCGATTGTTAAAAATTTGAATTCCACCCCCGCATGCTACCAATCTTCTGCTGTTGCACCTAACTATCTACTTAGCTTGCTGCCAATATAAATAGCAAGTGAATAATAAAAGCATATGGTGGTACTATGTAAAAATAATAAATTGTTGTTTATGGGAGGAAGGAAGAGTCCAAATAAGTAGATTTTTTGCATCTTGCTTTTGCCTTTCTCTCGAAGGCAGGGGTCTTCAACCTTAAGCCCATGTCACACTGAACCAACGGATGCAAAGAGGATGTAAAACGGACAAAAAAGCTTGCTATCCATTGGTTAACACAATGTATCCGTTCTGTACTCCCTGCCTCCGTTTTGCTTCCTCTCTATCCGTCCAGCATCAGTTTATGGACATTTCATCCACTCCAAAAGTTTTGGGATGCCTAAAACTTTTGCGTGGAAAATGTATCCAGTTCATCCATTCTGCATCTGCTACGCATCTGCTACACATCCGCTATATATCCGTTACGCATCCGCTATATCCGCTAGGCATCCGCTATGCATCCGCGCAACTCCATCCGCTCCAGCGGTAAACGGACACAGGGAGGAAGCGGAACGGACGCAGAACGGATGCAGAATGGATGCCTAGTGGATGCAGCACGGAAACAAAGCATTTAAAATGGAAGAAACGTTCGCAGAGGGGACCTATCTCGGATATTAAGGATGTCTAGAGGATACCTAGAGGATGCCTAGAGGATGCCTAGCGGAAAACCTATACTGCCTATAAAAAGGGGGAGCAACTCACCTGCATCGCACTTTCAGAACAGCAGCCCAGCGGTGCAGACCTCTGCAGCCTTCATCTGAATCTTCCTCTTCCACAGCATCCAGTCATGTCCACCGTGGATTGTAACAAAGTCCTTTCGGCAGCCACCATCGTTCTGCAACAGTGCGAAGCCATCTGCAGGCTCTGTGAACACTACTGCGAGAAGAAAAGGAGCCACCCAAAAAGAGTCTGGGTCCGAAGATGGTTCGCCAGTAGAGCGGAGGACGGACTGTACAACAAGCTGATGGTGGAGCTCAGGAGCGAAGACACTCGGGCATTCCAGAACTTCATGAGGATGCCTCCAGCCATGTTTGACGAAGTTGTGCAGCGCCTGACACCCAGGTTGACCAAGGCAAACACCAGCTTCTGGCCCAGCCTGGAACCTGGGCTCAAGGTGGCACTCACTCTGTGCCACATGGCCTCAGGGACCTCCTACAAGAGCATGCAGAATGGCTGGAGGGTGCCATCCAACACCATCAGCATTGTGGTCAGAGAAGTGGTTCAGGCCATCATCGAAGAATACAAGGAGGAGATCCTCCAGTACCCCTCCACTGAAGAAGGATGGAAGAAAGTTGCAGAGCAGTGGTTTCAGAAGTGGAACTTACCACACACCGTTGGAGCCATAGATGGCAAGCACGTGGCCTGCAAATCTCCAGCCAAGTCGGGGTCCACTTATTTCAACTCCAAGGGCTTCTTCAGCATCATCCTCTTTGCCATGGTCGATGATGACTACTAGTTCATGTACATCAATGCTTCAGGCAACGGCTCATCTTCAGATGCCCAGGTATACAACGCCAGTCACCTCAAGGAGGGGCTGGAACGCAACCTCATCGTGGGCTTTCCAGATCCAGAAGCCCTGCCCAACGACACACAAGATGTGCCCTACTTCATCGTGGGGGATGACAACTTCTCCCTCACAACCTACCTCATGAAGCCCTATACCTCCAGACTCCTCACCCGTGAAGAGAGGATCTTCAACTACAGGCTGTCCAGGGCAAGACGGGTGGTGGAGAACACCTTTGGCATCCTGGCCAACAGGTTCCAAGTACTTCTCACCACCATGCAGCATTGCCCAGAGACCGTGAGGAGGATCATGGAAGCTTGCTGCATCCTGCACAATCTCATGCGCACCCGCTACCCAGTCTTGCAGAACAGGCTCGTGGACCTCCAACAAGCCAATGGGGTCATGGAGCCTGGGGAATGGAGGCAAGGGCGAAACCTGATCGACACTGAGGATGTACAAGGCCCCAACAGAGCCTCAAATGAAGTGAAGAAGCAGCGCAACCTCCTGAGACATTGGTGCAACTCCCCAGCTGGAGCAGTGGAGTGGCAAGACAGGATGGTAGATGCTTAATGGATGCTTCCTTCAGCCTGTCTCATCACACAGATGAGATTGGGCCAAGTATGTTTGGTTGGCCTACAATAAACAGGGCGTTTAATAAAGAGTTGTATTTATGTTGACATGTGTGGATAATTATTACATTATTATTGATAATAAAGGGCCGTAGGTGTGGCACCTGGGAGGGTGGACCATACAGTCCCACTATGCTTGCACTGGAGGTTTATCTATCCCACAGCTATCCTTACCCATCCCACAGCTATTACCCATCCCACAGGTATCCTAACCCATCCCAAAGCTATCCTTACCCATCCCACAAGCATGCAAAGACTTAAACCATTTCTAACAGTTTCCAGCAAGACTTTTTAAAAAAGAAGAAATGAAGCAAGTGTGTGAATCATAAATAGACTTTACTGACAACAAGCTATAAGACAAAAATGAGTCTCTGGCACTCCTCTTGGTCGCTCAGTGCCAGGGGTGAAGGGTGCAGGTGCTGTGGAGGTGGCTGGTGCTGGAGTGCTTGTCATCAGCTCCTCCAGAAGCAGAAGCAGCAGAAGCCCCAGCCCCAGAAGAGTGAACCCGTGCTGCAGAAGCCCCAGCAGAACCAGAGTGAGGGCCAGGGGGTGGGATGGTAGCCCTGTCTCTCTTGCCAGGGCTGGCAGCAGATGGCTGAGGCTTGCTGTGCTTCCGCATGGTTGTGGGGTTGCTGGCTGGCAGGGAGGCTGGCAGGAACCAAGGCTGGCAGAAAGGCTGGCAGGGAGGCTGGCAGAAAGGCTGGCAGGAAGGCTGGCAGGGAGGCAGGCACCAAGGCTGGCAGGCAGACATGAACCGAGGCTGGCAGGAAAGCTGGCAGGCAGACATGAACCAAGGCTTGCAGGAAGGCTGGCAGGCAGACA
>BLBF01000005.1:37155818-37185214 GCA_015471245.1 Laticauda colubrina | reverse complement strand
AATAATAATAATAATAATAATAATAATAATAATAATAATAATAATAAGCTTTTAGTGTAGTAAAAACAATGTTCCATAACTAATTGAACTCTATTAGACATTTTATACATTCCCTTTAATATATTGTTAACTCAAATAATATTCCAATTTTCTAACTCTATTTCAAATATTATTAAACATTTTACACATTCCTTTTAAAGGCCCTGTCACACTGCCCAACAGATGCAAAACATTAGTAAAAAGGACACAACGGACGAGAAAAATGTTCCATCCGTTGTTATCCGCTCTCAAAAGGGGCAAAAATTTGCATAACCAGAGCAGATAACACAGAAAGGAACAGACGCGGGGCGGACGCAGAGCGGATGGAAAGCGGATGCGGAACGGAAGCCCAGCAGATGGAAGCGGATGGGAGTAGATGGCACATCCGTTAGGCTTCCGGGGGACCTTAGCAAAGAGGACGCGGAACGGATACAGTGGATGCAGAGTGGACACGGAACGGATGAAGCGGATGCACAGCGGATGCACAGTGGATGAAGCGGATGCACAGCGGAAGCTTAGCGGATGCACAGCGGAAGCCGAACGGATGCCGAGCATTAATTGCGCATGCAGGGGGGATGCATTGCGTAAGCCCCGCGGATATAAAGGTAAGCAGCTCCCAAGCAGGTCACCATTCGGAGGAAAGACCTGCTGCCGGATACATCGAGTCCTTGCCTGCCCTGCCTGCATGCCTGCCTGCAAGCCTTGCTGCAAGCCTTGCTGCCAGCCTTGCTGCCAGCCTTGCTGCCAGCCTTGGTGCCTGCCAGCCTCCCTGCCAGCCTCCCTGCCAGCCAGCAACCCCACAACCATGGGGAAGAAGCGAAAGCCTCAGCAACCTGCCGCCATCCCTGGCAAGAGGGACAGGGCCATCCTCCTGCCCCCTGTCCCTGACTCTGCTTCTGCTGGGGCTTCTGCTGATCGGGCTCACTCTTCTGGTGCTGGAGCTTCTGCTGAAGCTGCTCCTGGAGGTGGTGCTTCTGCTGGTGCTTACTCTGCTGAAGCTGCTCCTAGCGGTGGTGCTTCTGCTGGTGCTTACTCTGCTGAAGCTGCTCCTGGTCCTGCTGGTCCTGCTGGTCCTGCTCGTGCTCCTAGACTTGCTCGTACTGCTCGTACTGCTCGTGCTCCTGGTCTTGCTTGTCCTGCTCATCCTGCTTGTGATCCTGATCCTGCTTGTGCTCCTGGTCTTGCTGGCGCTGCTGGTGCTTACTCTGCTGCTGCTGATCCTGGTCCTGCTGGTGCTGGTGCTGGTGCTGCTGCTGCTGATGATGATGATGATCCTCCTGGTGCTGGTGCTGGTGCTGCTGCTACTGCTGCTGCTGCTGCTGATGATGATGATCCTGTTGCTGCTGCTGCTGCTGCTGATGATGATGATTATGATCCTGCTGGTGATGATGATGAAGATGATGATGATGTTGATGATGATGATGATGATCCTGCTGGTGCTGCTGCTGCTGGTGGTGTGGAGGAGCAGCCCCTACTACCTGGGAGCCCCTCTGATGAGGGCCCATCTGGTCCTGCCAAAGGGAGGAAGAGGCATATGTGACAACGGGAGAGGAGGCAATACTCCATTGAGGAGGAACACGAGGATGAGGTGCTGGAGTGGCTGAGAGAGAATGACTATCTGTGGTGGAAGGGACACTGGCTATACAGGGACACCAAGCAGAAGCATGCTGCTTGGAGAAAGAAGGCGGAGAGTATGGGCTACACTTCGGAGATGCTCCTCGGCTGGTGGAAGCACATGCACACCTGGTACGGGAAGCTGCACCTGAAGAAATCTGGCCAGGCCACGGTTAAGCTGACAGACAGAGAGACCTACATCATGGCCAGGTGCAGCTTCCTGGAGGGTGAGATCCGCCACCGAGGAGCACCAGCAGCCCCTCTCACTACCCTCTCTCTCCGGCAGCCTGCTGAAAGCCAGTCTTCTTCTGGCCGAGAGCCAGTTCCTGTCTCCAGGCAGGTTTCTGTGGAGCGTGCCATGGTGGAGAACCTGCGGACAGGTGTTGTAACCGTGGTGGAGTGCGTGGAGGACTCCCTGGTGCAGTGGGAGAAAGGAGACAGCGCGTCCACTACAGCCCTACCCACATCCACCCCCAGCTCCACCTCCACAGGAAGGCAGAGAGCCAGACAGCAGGAGGGGCAGAGCCACACTGTCCTGCTGGAGATCAGGGACACCATTCGGACCAGCATAGATCTCCACTTTCAGCTGGTCCACACCGACTCCTCATCCTCCAACTGCAAGCTCTTCCTCACCTATGTCAACCAGACCATCGTAGACATGGCAGAACCCCAGCACCAGGTGGTGAAGGACCGGATCACCGAGCTGCTTCACAACCCTCCAGATTCGGAGGAACCTGCTCCCACCCAGTCCAGGTCTACTCCTCCACCCCAGGTGATGTCCCTCCCATTCCAAGGCTTCCCACATCCCCTCACCTACCAGGGCTACAGCTACCAGGAGGTTCAGCAGCACAGGCAGCAGCCCTTCCCAGTCCAAGCACAGAGTCATCGGATGACACCATTGCCACTGGTTCCACTGATGCCACCGATGCCAGCCACGACACTGATGCCACCGATGCCAACGATGCCACCCACGACACTGATGCAACCGACGACAATGATGCCACCCATGACACTGATACCACCCACGACAGTGATGCCACCCATGCCAGCCCTCACCCAGCTGCAGACCAGACAGCCCCACTATACTGCTCCTTCCTCCACCCCACAGCCAAGCCCGGCCTCAGTACATCTCTCATTGGTACTGGGACTGACACCCCATGGCATGGAGGAAGGAGCTCTCAACATCACGGGTCTGAGCCAGCTGTCCAAGAGCTTTCTCAACACACTGTCACCTGTTGTCCTCTCAGGGCCAGGCACCCCAGTGGGGCTTCAGACCAGTACTCCAGCACCAGCCACCTCCACAGCACCTGGACCCTTAACCCCTCAGACTGAGCACACCTCCGAGTGACCAAGAGGAGTGCCAGAGACTGGCTGGCTGGCTACCTGTGGACTTTATTTGGACACTTGACTTGGGTCATTTTTTTTTTACAGCTTGTTGTTCAATAAAGTTTATTTTGGATTCACACACTTGCTTCATTTCTTTTTTTAACAAAGTCTTGGTGGAAACTTTTAGAATTGGTTGAAGCCTTTCATGCTTGTGGGATGGGTTAAGATAGCAGTGGGGTGGGCAGGGATACCTTTGGGATGGGTAATAGCTGTGGGATAGATAAGCCTCCAGTGCAAGCATAGTGGGACTGTATGGTCCACCCTCCCAGGTGGCACAACTTTGGCCCTTCATTATCAATAATAATGTAATAATCATCCACACATGTCAACACAAACACAATTTTTTATTAAATGCCCTGATCATTGTAGGGCCACTCAACATACATGCCCCAATCTCATCAGTGTGATGAGACAGGCTGAAGGAAGCATCCATTAAGCATCTATCATCCTGTCTTGCCACTCCACTGCTCCAAGCTGGGGAGTTGCACCAGTGTTTCAGGAGGTTGCGCTGCTTCTTCCCTTCACGTGAGGCTCTGTTGGGGCCTTGCACATCCTCAGTGTCTATCATGTTTTGCCCTTGCCTCCATTCCCCAGGCTCCATGTCCACATTGCCTTGTTGGAGGTCCACAAGCCTGTTGTGCAAGACTGGGTAGCAGGTGCACATGAGATTGTGCAGGATGCAGCAAGCTTCCACAATCCTCCTCATGGTCTCTGGGCGATGCTGCATGGTGGTGAGAAGTACCTGGAACCTGTTGGCCAGGATGCCAAAGGCGTTCTCCACCACCTGATTGCCCTGGACAGCCTGTAGTTGAAGATCCTCTCTTCACGGGTGAGGAGTCTGGAGGAGTAGGGCTTCATGAGGTCAGTTCTGAGGTAGAAGGTGTCATCCCCCATGATGAAATAGGCACATCTTGCGTGTCGTTGGGCAGGGGGTCTGGATCTGGGAAGCCCACCATGAGGTTGCGTTCCAGCCCCTTCTTGAGGTCACTGGCATTGTATACCTGGGCATCTGAACATGAGCCGTTGCCTGAAGCATTGATGTACATGAACTTGTAGTCAGCATCGACCATGCGAAGAGGACGATGCTGAAGAAGCCCTTGTAGTTGAAATAAGTGGACCCCGACTTGGCTGGAGCTTTGCAGGCCATGTGCTTGCCATCTATGGCTCCAATGGTGTGGGGGAAGTTCCACTTCTGATACCACTCCTCTGCAACTTTCTTCCAGGCTTCTTCAGTGGTGGGGCACTGGAGGAGCTCCTCCATGTATTCTTCAATAATGGCCTGCACCACTTCTCTGACCACAATGCTGATGGTGTTGGGTGGCACCCTCCAGCCGTACTGCATGCTCCTGTAGGTGGTCCCTGAGGCCAGGTGGCGCAGAGTGAGTGCCACCTTGAGCCCAGGTTCCAGGCTGGGCCGGACGTTGGTGTTTGCCTTGGTCAACCTGGGTGTCAGCCGCTGCACAACTTCGTCAAACATGGCTGGAGGCATCCTCATGAAGTTCTGGAATGCACGAGTGTCTTCGTTCCTGAGCTCCACCATCAGCTTGTTGTACAGTCCGTACTCTGCACTCTTCTGGTGATTCATCTTCATACCCAGACGCTTCTTGGCCGCCTCTTTTTCTTCCCATAGTAGAGTTCACAGAGCCTGTAGATGGCTTCGCACTGTTGCAGAACAATGGTGGCTGCCAAAAGGACTTTGTTATGATCCACAGTGGACATGACTGGATGCTGTGGAAGAGCAAGAGTCAGATGAAGGCTGCAGAGGTCTGCACAGCTGGGCTGCTGTTCTGAAAGTGAGATCCAGATGAGTTGCTCCCCCTTTTTATAGGCAGTATAAGTTTTCCCCTAGGTGTCCCTTTGCATCCTCTATGCATCCTATGGACATCCTTAATATCCAAGATAGGTCCCCTCTGCGAACGTTTTTTCTGTTTTAAATGCTTTTTTTCCGTGCTACATCTGCTAGGCATCCGTTCTGCATCTGTTCTGCATCCATTCCGCTTCCTCCCTGTGTCCGAGCGGATGCGAGTTGCGCGGATGCGGAACGGATGCCTAGCGGATATAGCGGATGCATAATGGATGCATAACGGATGCCTAGTGGATGCCTAGCGGATGCACAACAGACACATTGGATACATTTTCTGCTCAAAAGTTTTGAGCAGTTCAAAACTTTCTGAGTGGATGAAACGTCAATAAACGGATGCTGGACGGATAGAGAGGATGAAAAATGGATGCAGTGATTACAGAACGGATACATCGCGTTAACCAATGGATGACAAGTGTTTTCCTCCATTTTACATCCTCTTTCCATCCGTTGGTGCAGTGCGACAGGGGCTTAAAATATTAAGTCGTATAATATTCCAATTCTCTAACTCTATTTCAAATACAAATATTACAATGCAATCCTGTGCACTTTTGCAGAATCTCTTGTTTAATTACATTTTACCCTTTGTCTCTAAACCCCCCCTGTTTTTTAACACTTTGTTTTAAATCTTTATAACTTCTCTTCCCTTTTTCCCTTCCTCTCTTATCCAGTCTAGTCTTTTTGCCCCCCCCATCTCTCAATCTCCAACCTCTTGGTCTCCCCTCTCTATTGTATTCCTCTTTTCTGTTGCTTCCTGACATTATATGAATTTTTCACCTTATTTTTCCCTTTCTTGGTTGTTTTTTTAAATCTTGAATTCTCCATTTTCTTTTCTTTTTCCTTTTCTTCTTCAACTAAAATTATTTGTCCATTAAAAATGACTTCTTCTTCTTCATCCCAGCTTTCTTGTTGTTGTAATTCCTGGTAGGTAGAAATCACCATTTCTAAGAAGTGAAAAACAGATCGAGAAGAGCCCTTGCCTTCTTGTTCCTCTTCTTTTAACTTTTTATATTCTATTTTCAATTCTTCTACAGATAATGCCATTGTAAGATTTTTTTAAAAAAACAACCCAAATGATTTTAGTCTTTCAAAAAATAGTTTCCAAGAGTCCCAAAGTCACAAAGCAATCCAAATCAGCACAAATTGTTTCATTTAGCACTTTCTTCTTTTTGTACTATCTTTTCCTGGGGTGAAATTGAATTACACAATTCCAAAGTAATTTTTTTAAAAGTCTTATTGCCGTTATCTCTGATCTTAAATGTTCCAAGTCATCTCCTCCAACAAAATCTTAATATATATTCTTTGCCTCTCCCTTTCCACTTATAAAAAAAAAAAAAAGAAGAGAGTTTTAGTTTTTAGTTCCAATGCTCAGAAATCTTAATATCCCCTTGTCTTTAATTTTCAAATTTAATTACCTTCTATGCCAAAGCAGGTTTTTCCGATTTCCACCTGCTATCTCCGTAGGGAAGAAGAGTGAGAAGAAAAAAAAACTTTCCCTTTGTCTTTTCTCCGCCGCTTTTAACGATCTTGGTTGGAAACAATGTATCCTTTGAAAAGTTGAACCTCCAGAATAAAGCTGTAACTTTTTGTCCCAGTTCAGCCAAAAACTTTCACTTCTTCAAACTTCCTCCTGCACAAACTTATCCAGCTGAAAGCTTCTTTGTGGCAGCCATCACTGACCACTCCACCGCCTTGGGAAAAGGGAGTTAAACTGGTTGAGGAGGGGGATTGCGATTCCCCCAAACCCCTACCCGGATCTCCCCTGTCTTCAGTTACCTCTACGGGGTAACCATAGCCTCCAAATCCAGCTGGATTGGGGACACCTTGGCTGTGAGTACAGTAGGGACTGCACACGATTGCGGATTCCTGCCACCGCCGAAGCCTTGCAACGAGATGTTTCCTTCCTTAAGTTTCTTTTTAAATTCCTCATTCTTTGATAGTTAAGATTCTAAAGTCCACTTTTTCTTTGATTTTTTCTTACCTTTCCAATTGATTCTAAGAGGGTTGTGGTCTGCCCTAGAGTTCGGTATAATTTCTGTTTCTGTCACATCTTCTACTAGATGTCCACTCATCCATGCCATATCAATGCGTGACCATGAGTGGTGGGGATTTGAGTAGAAAGTGAATTGTTTCTTATCTGGATTTAATTTTCTCCATAAATTCATTAAATTTAATTATTTAATCATTTCTACACAAATTTTAGGTAATTATCTTCTTCTTTTCCCTTCCCTTCTTATTCTCCCCATAATAATCTTTTTGATGTTCTACTACAGCATTAAAATCCTCTATAATACAAATATTTTTCCTTTCCAGTTCAATGATTTTGGCATATAAAGCCTAATAGAATTCTTTTTGATTGGCATTAGGGGAATAAATTATCTGTATTTCTATTGCCAGAACTCTTCCTTTGAAGTCTGCAAATATTAATGTTGCTTTTATCTCTTCTTCAATGTAAACTGCTATTCCATTCTTTTTTTTGTTATCTGCAGAAGCCATAAACACTGTCCCAAATTTGGAAGAAACTAAATATTTTTCCTGTGTTTTTAAAGTGTGTTTCCTGTAAACAAACAATATCTGCATTTTGTTTTATCAACTTTGTCTTTTTATTTTTGAGTGTAAGCCATTTAGATTAATGGAAAAGAGTTTCACCTCTTTTTCCATAGTTCTAGTTGTATCTATTTCTTTATCTCCTAATCGCACTTTTTTTTCTCTTTACGTTACATCTGTTCATCTAAAATCTTTTCTTTCTTGTTGTTACTGGATGATTTTTCTTACTTCTTGTTTTTTCTTCTTTATTTTTGATTAGTCTTATTCTTCTTGAAAGTTTAAGTCTAATCATTTCTCGCTCTATGCCTTGTAGCCACTCCAAATTCTACTTGTGGTTGATATTGTGCCTTGTTTTCTTCTTTTTCTTCTTGTTGTTGCTGGTTGTTTTTCAAGTTTTCTGGGGTCTTCTGTCCCTTCTTTTGATGCTCTTGGTCTTCCTGAGATTCTGGTTCTAATTCATCTTTACTGGTCTGCTCTTCAGAGCCTACCAATCTTTCATAGAAATCCTGGGCTTTTTCGAAAGAGTTTACTTTAATTTTTCTCTCTCCCCCCCCCAAGTAATTAACATCTCTTCCAGGACAAACCATTTAAACATTATACCTTTTTGATTTAATTGAGCCACCAGGGATCTGTAATCTCGTCTTGCTTCTCTAACCCTCCTTGGGAACTGAGATTTCTTTGTCCTTATAGTTGATTGTTTCATCTCTCATTATTGTATATATAATGTCCTGGACCTTTCTTCTTGCAAAACGTACATGCACTTCTCTTGGGCATAATTAGTACTGATTCTATAGACTTCATCCAACTCTTTCAGAATCTCATCTTTGTTTCTTTCCAGTACCTTCACCAAGATTTCTGCCATCACCTGTTCTCAGTCTTCTTCTTTTGATTCCACTATATTTTGGAATCTTAGATATATTGCAGCCTTGTCCATTTCTAAATACACCAGGGAATCATCCATTTCCTTACTCACATTCTTTAAGCGTTCATCCATTCTTTCCAAAAAAAGATTCAGTTTGTTCTGTCCTTTTCTCCACTTCTTTTATTCTCAGTTCATTTTCAGTTTTCATTCATTCAGTTCCAACACTTGCTGTAATGTTTCAATTTTTTCATTTACTTTAGAAATTTCTGGTTTCATTTCTGCTGTTAATTTCCCCATCTCTTCTTTTAGTTCATTTATATCTGCTCTCATTTCTGTAGGATTTTTGAGCATTATTTCTTGTAACTTTGATATAGAATCTTGTAGAGTAAGCTGTGTCAAATGGATATTGGCATTTGTAATAGAAGGCTGTTTCTCCAATGTTAATGATTCCTCAATTGTCTTCTGTGATGTTGGTGAGGGTATTGCCATCGGAGTTGTTAATGTTGTCTTCTTTCCAGCTTTGAGCATTGTCATAGTTATGGAAGTCATTTCTCCTAAAATTTGTTTCTGTTTTTGTATTATATTGATTATGTTGTCCCAGATTAGCATTTACTCACAATTACACTTATCAAATGTTTCTCCTTCTTCAGTCAATACATAAGTAGAGGATAATAAAACATAGAATAGTTGATCCAAATATCCAAAATTAAAGAAAGGGGGGAGTCTTTAATTATCCAGCTCTCCATCTCTGAAGCTAGATGATTTCACTTCCACACATTCTGGCAAAAAAAAAAAAAAGAAAGAAAAAAAAAAAGAATTGATGAGTAACGTTTATGGCTTCCTTATATCTCAACACACTCAGCAGTACACAGTCCTCCTTCCATCTTGGGTTTCAAGCAAATATTTTTTCCAAAATTCTCCACAAGAGTACTCCCCCAATCAGCAATCCCGATTCCATGTCCAGAGAGACTTAAATCAGTTATTGATATTATCTATAACCACAAGTCTTTAATCTACTTCAAAGGTTCAAGTCTTCTCCTGGCCTCAAAAGTAGCCAGCTGAATCCTTCCAAGTAAAAAATAATCCAAAAGCACCACAAACCTCCATGAGTCAAACTTTTTTCTTCAACTGGCAACAATATAGCAAATCTCTCCGATCCGAGCCTCCTTCTCCTCTAGGTCACTACTATTAATCTTCACTTCCTTGTCTTGAGCCCTTTCACTTTCAGACACTTTCGCGTCTGCTCTTCTTCGCCGCTTCTTCCCAGGTTCCGGTCAGCTTGTTGCTTCTCAACAAATCTCTTCACCAATAAATAATCAAACATTCTCACGGGATCACTGCACAAACCTTTTCTTTAGCCACCACAGGCTGTCAGTCACTCTCTTCCTTTCACAGGTGACAGTTCAGACTATGGGATTGCCATTACAAGCTGGTGATCTCTTACTGGATAGCCTCTGCAGGTTTTCTCTTCATTGTGATGAGGGATTGCCCTCCCCTCTCATCGCAGCCTGAGTCTCCTGACGCCGGTATGGCTCTCTATGGGAACCGTGCACCCCAAGGAGTCGCGCCAAACAGCAAAAAGGATTTAGAAGGACTGGAGACAGTCTTCTACACCTCTGTTCATCCTCACTTCATCACCAGAAGTCAGCTTATGATAGTTTTCAAAGCATCTGAGTAGAGGAATCAATGGTCAGGCAGAGTTAGGTTTAAGAAATTGAAAGTACATTGATTCTTCAAACAACAACAACACTTCTTTTTTCTTCTCTCTCACATATTTCATATATATAGAAATTTTGGAGGGAAATTGACAAGCCATTGTTTTCCAGGAAATTGGCATGTTCTGTACTTCAATTTAATACCTCATTTGTCTCTGTATGATGAGTATTGCCCTGCCCAATTATCTAAAGGTCTCTTTCACTTCTCAAATACATACATAGACTTCTTGAAGTTACAGATAGAAACATTAAGCTGCATGTGACCATACACTTCAGTTCAAGGTCACCTACAATAACTCTAAATTTATTCTTTCAGTTTTGCAGATACCTCAGACATTACCAGAACAAAACTTGTTCCAAAGCCTCTGGGACTAACCATCTCTTATTTCTTGGAAGAATTCTTGAAAGGGAAGGAAGCAGCATGGGTCTCTTCCATAATCCATATTTTAGACACTTGTTCCTCTGAACTTTTTTCAATGTGTGTGTGTGTGTGTGTGTGTGTATAGTCACTTGTGATCTACATTTAGGATAAGTTTCCTGGCTTAAAATGTCATCCCAGCATGATCCCTTAAAAGAAGAGAGCATCTTCTGCTACCTTCTGGTTAAGGATGTCCTCATTTTTGCTCTAAAATGCCTATAGAAATCAATCTTTGGCAATAGTAGATTATTCTATCTTCTACTATATGTGGATATATTTTTTCTGATCTGGCACTTTGTAGATATCATCAAGTTATTTATTCATAATTCATAGACAACTCTGGATGTGCTGGTTAGGAGTGATGGGAGTCAGGTATTATGGAAGTCTGGCTACATTAATAATAGACAGATAATAATAATCATAACAGATAACAACAACAACAACAACAACAACAACAATAACAATAACAATAATAATAATAATAAGTGGATATCACTTCCATGAGACTGTGAGGATGAAATCTGCAAGTCCTTTCTATTCTGAAGGAAGGTGAAAATGCCAACCCACCCCCAATTTATATTCTTACAGGATGGGAATATATATCCTATGTGCCTATTGGCTTTTATTTATTATAAGTACAATGTTACTTTAGAACTGCCTTACTTACAAGCTCAGACAGATTCATTTTTCCCATCTAAACCTTCTCTTCTTCCATCTCCATCTCTTTCTCTCCTATCTTTCTCTTTGCTAACAATTTTGCCAAATTTGTTTTAAAGCTGGCTGGGGTAAGTTTTTGGAGGACTGGATTGCTCATACACTTTCCAAGTTGGAATTCTTGATGTACTGATTCATTCCCAGAGGACAGGGGATTGGATAGTGTTGGCTGCAATCCTAATCTCATCAAGAATACAGAAATGTCTGTACTTTGTAATAGATTTTCTTCTTTGTTTTGTTTTCACAATGGAAAAAGGGGGTAGAGAAAAGATCATTTAAGACCGAGGCAATATATATTAGAAAGGATAGGATTTTCTTTCACAAATAATTCAGTTCTATTGACTCTGTTCTGTAAGAATAGAACCTCAAAATAGTTTTAGGCACATGGCCATTTTAAAAAAAAACATTCAAACATTCTCAACTATGAAACATTTGGCAGTGCTGTCCTATAAGAAAAAGGCAATTTGTAACACAAGTCAGATATTCTTTGTAATGCAAATCTATTTGGAAATGTGTACCATTTTGTAACTCTTTGTCCTATAATTTTGTCAACAAATGGATTATTCTTGATATTTCCTAATAACTTCACAGGTAAGGTAGGATGATCAATGTGAATTAGAAAATATCTTATGTGACTTGAGAGCATTCCTCCTAAGGGCCTCCTATAATTGTTCCTTAGTTATGTTCAGATTTTCCATTAAGGGTGAAATGACATTTGGGTACAAATCATATTTCTTATGATATTAAGATGAAACCAATTCAATGAAAAAAGTCATGTTTATTGAACTCAGCAGAAAAATATTTTAAAAAGTTATAACTTTGTTAATATGATTGTACAAAGTTCAATATAGTTTAAAAATATGTTACATACTTTGGAATTATATACTCAAAGCTTGCAACCCAGTATTACATGAAGAATGATCTTGTAGCAAAATATTGTGACACATGAAGCACTACAAGTGTCACTTTTATACCCTGAAAATATTCTATTTCACAATTATCATCATCATGTAGTCTTCTGAGAACCTGAATTATAAAAATTAAATCATATTCAATTCATATGGGTAGCAAATTTTGCTGCTGCATTTGAAACAGCCAATGAAACCTCAATTCTGATTATATGCTTGGACAAATTGTCACAGAAAAGAGTGCAAGAGGAAACTAATCATGATGCCATGTTTCCAAATTATGTACAAATCAACCATGCCACATACAATCTAGTGATTTGGGTGGTGCTTGTTTATTATGGCCAGCATTTGGCATTTCCAGTGCTTGTGTCCTTCTTTATATGTGCATTTTAATAATCTCTCTCTCTCTCTGAAAAGAGTCTATTATTTTCAAAGTGAGGAACCTGTTCCTTAAGGCCCTGTCACACTGCCCAACGGATGCAAAACGGACACAACGGATGAGCAAAATTTTCCATCCGTTGTTATCTGCTCTAAAAAGGGCCAAAGATTTGCATAACCAGAGCGGATAACACGGACGAGGGGAGGACGCAGAGCGGATGGAAAGCAGATGCGGAATGGAAGCCCAGCGAATGGAAGCGGATGGGAGCGGATGGCACATCCGCTAGGCTTCCGGGGGGCCGCAGCAAAGCGGATGCGGAACAGATAAAGCGGATGCACAGCGGATGCACAGTGGATGAAGCGGATGTACAGCGGAAGCCTAGCGGATGCACAGTGGAAGCCTAACGGATGCCGAGCGTTAATTGCTCATGCGGGGAGGATGCATTGCGTAAGCCCTGCAGATATAAAGGGAAGCAGCTCAGAAGCAGGTCACCATTCAGAGGAAAGACCTGCTGCCGGACACATTGACAGCCTTCCCGGCCCTGCCTGCATGCCTGCCTGCAAGCCTTGCTGCCAGCCTCCCTGCCAGCCTTGCTGCCTGCCTGCCTGCCAGCCTTGCTGCCAGCCTCCCTGACAGCCTTGCTGACTGCTTGCCTGCCAGCCTTGCCGCCAGCCAGTCTGCCTGCCAGCCTTGCTGCCTGCCTTCCTGCCAGCCTTGGTTCATGTCTGCCTGCCAGCCTTGGTGCCTGCCTGCCTGCCAGCCTTCCTGCCAGCCTTGGTGCCTGCCTCCCTGCCAGCCTTCCTGCCAGCCTTGGTTCCTGCCAGCCTCCCTGCCAGCCAGCAACCCCACAACCATGCAGAAGCACAGCAAGCCTCAGCCATCTGCTGCCAGCCCTTGCAAGAGGGACAGGGCTACCATCCCGCCCCCTGGCCCTCACTCTGGTTCTGCTGGGGCTTCTGCAGCATGGGCTCACTCTTCTGGGGCTGGCGCTTCTGCTGCTTCTGCTTCTGGAGGAGCTGAAGACAAGCACTCCAGCACCAGCCACCTCCACAGCACCTGGACCCTTCACCCCTGAGACTGAGTGACCAAGAGGAGTGCCAGAGACTCATTTTTGTCTTATAGCTTGTTGTTAATAAAGTCTATTTTTGATTCACACACTTGCATCATTTCTTTTTTTTAATAAAGTCTTGCTGGAAACTTTTAGAAATGGTTTAAGCCTTTGCATGCTTGTGGGATGGGTTAAGATAGCTGTGGGATGGGTTGAGATAGCTGTGGGATGGGCAGGGATACCTTTGGGATGGCTAATAGCTGTGGGATAGATAAACCTCCAATGCAAGCATAGTGGGACTGTATGGTCCACCCTCCCAGGTGCCATACCTTTGGCCCTTTATTATCAATAATAATGTAATCATTCATCCACACATGTCAACACAAACACAACTCTTTATTAAATGCCCTGTTCATTGTAGCCCCACCCATACATGGCCCAATCTCATCAGTGTGATGAGACAGCCTGAAGGAAGCACCCATTAATCATCTATCATCCTGTCTTGCCACTCCACTGCTCCAGCTGGGGAGTTGTACCAGTGTTTCAGGAGGTTGCGCTGCTTCTTCCCTTCACATGAGGCTCTGTTGGGGCCTTGCACATCCTCAGTGTCTATCAGGTTTCGCCCTTGCCTCCATTCCCCAGGCTCCATGTCTCCATTGCCTTGCTGGAGGTCCACGAGCCTGTTCTGCAAGACTGGGTAGCGGGTGTGCATGAGATTGTGCAGGATGCAGCAAGCTTCCACGATCCTCCTCACGGTCTCTGGGTGATGCTGCATGGTGGTGAGAAGTACCTGGAACCTGTTGGCCAGGATGCCAAAGGCATTCTCCACCACCCGCCTTGCCTTGGACAGCCTGTAGTTGAAGATCCCCTCTTCATGGGTGAGGTATTTGGAGGTGTAGGGCTTCATGAGGTAGGTTGTGAGGGAGAAGGTGTCATCCCCCATGATGAAATAGGGCACATATTGCGTGTCGTTGGGCAGGGGGTCTGGATCTGGGAAGCCCACCATGAGGTTGCGTTCCAGCTCCTCCTTGAGGTGACTGGCATTGTATACCTGGGCATCTGAAGATGAGCCGCTGCCTGAAGCATCGATGTACATTAACTTGTAGTCAGCATCGACCATGGCGAAGAGGATGATGCTGAAGAAGCCCTTGTAGTTGAAATAAGTGGACCCCGACTTGGCTGGTACTTTGCAGGCCATGTGCTTGCCATCTATGGCTCCAACAGTGTGTGGGAAGTTCCACCTCTGATACCACTGCTCTGCAACTTTCTTCCATCCTTCTTCAGTGGAGGGGCACTGGAGGAGCTCCTCCTTGTATTCTTCGATGGTGGCCTGCACCACTTCTCTGACCACAGTGCTGATGGTGTTGGGTGGCACCCTCCAGCCATACTGCATGCTCCTGTAGGTGGTCCCTGAGGCCAGGTGGCGCAGAGTGAATGCCACCTTGAGCCCAGGTTCCAGGCTGGGCCGGAAGTTTGTGTTTGTCTTGGTCAACCTGGGTGTCAGACACTGCACAAGTTGGTCAAAAATGGCTGGATGCATCCTCATGAAGTTCTGGAATGCCCGAGTGTGTTCGCTCCTGAGCTCTACCATCAGCTTGTTGTACAGTCCGTACTCTGCTCTTCTGGCGATCCATCTTCGTACCCAGACGCTTCTTGGCCATTCTTCTTTTTCTTCCCATAGTAGATTTCACAGAGCCTGTAGATGGCTTCGCACTGTTGCAGAAGGATGGTGGCTGCCAAAAGGACCATGTTATGATCCACGGTGGACATGACTGGATGCTGTGGAAGAGGAAGAGTCAGATGAAGGCTGCAGAGGTCCGCACCACAGGGCTGCTGTTCTGAAAGTGAGATCCAGATGAGTTGCTCCCCCTTTTTATAGGCAGTATAAGTTTTCCCCTAGGTGTCCCTTTACATTCTCTATGCATCCTGTAGACATCCTTAATATCCGAGATAGGTCCCCTCTGCGAACGTTTTTTCCATTTGAAATGCTTTGTTTCCGCTTGGCATCCGTTCTGCATCCGTTCTGCGTACATTCTGCTTCCTCCCTGTGTCCGAGCGGATGCGAGTTGCGCGGATGCGCAGTGAATGCCTAGCGGATATAGTGGATGCGTAACGGATGCAGAATGGATGAATATCGGATGTGTAGCGGATGTGTAGCTGATGCATAATGGACAAATTGGATACATTTTCCGCGTAAAAGTTTTGGGCAGCTCAAAACTTTTTGAGCGGATGAAACATCAATGGACGGATGCTGGACGATTAGAGAGGAAGCAAAATGGAGGCAGTGAGTACATTGCGTTAACCAATGGATGGCAAGCTTTTTTGTCCGTTTTACATCTTCTTTGCATCCATTGGTGCAGTGTGACAGGGGCTTTAAATCTTATGTAGGAAGAGGAATCAAAACTTGGGCAGCTAGGAAGCTGCAGCTGAAAAGGATACAGTTACTAGACAAGTGAACAAAACAAGGAAATACTGACAGTCTTGGGAGAATTTCAGCTAGGATGCTTCCATGGGCAAGCAAATCTGCTAATACTCCTTCAAACCAAATTGTATTAGCTCCATATTTATTTATTAATACAGACATGCATGCATACAATTGTTGTGAATGCCTAGGTCAAAGCAACAACTCTGGGCAGGCAGACACACTGCCCACTTTGATTCTGAAAGATCTTTCTTCCCATGCACCCAACTGCTTCTTGGAACCAAGAGGCAGATGGGCAAGTAGAGGTGGTAGGTGATAAATATGCCCTGAAGAGAAAAAAATAGTCTGGAATTTGCTTTGGATAAAAGAGTGTGGCAACATTTCAGCCCAACATTTCAAGCAGACAGTTTTCTTTTAATTAAGATCTTTGCTTCCTTTTGTTCAGCTCCCCAGCTTCTATAATAGGGATTTGTAAATCATTCGCTATTTGTAACCAAAGTAGTGCACAACATAGTCACCTTCTGAAGGGCCGGAGGCTTGCAGATGAAAGTTTAAGAGCTTTCAAATTTAGAGAGTCATAGTCCGGTTTCAATTTGTTTGTTTGGTTTCTGTTTATTTTTGTTTTTTTAGAAAGATGAAAAAAGTGTTTTGTTCCCCCCGCCCCACAAAAAAAGTCCCAATCTCTTTCAAGCATTGTTTTTAGTGCATTTGCCTGAGATGATAGTCAATAATTATGTGAATTTTCTCCTCCAGAGAACAGGAATCTGAAAAATTCTTGGAAGTCTTACTGCAAAAGTAGAATTTCTGCACATATTTTTTCTGGTTTCTGCTTTTATATTCTTTCAGAAGTATGATTTTTTTAATGTGAATAAACAATGAACTTATCCTTGATCAGTTGGAATTCTGAAATTGATTTTCATTTTATTTTCCTTGGAACTGGACTGCATCCTGATAGTAATTTTTGATCTGGAACAGCATTTCTTAGCTTGGACTATTCCAGATCTTCTTGGCTATAATTTTGAAAAATATTTTACATTCTAGCTTGATGTTATGCTCTGAGAGGGATATATTCAACAGCAGGTAATAACATTATTGTTAGGTATCAGACAGAGTAATGCTAAAAAACTCCCTCAGAAAGGATTATGATCTATTAATCATTCACAGAGTTATCAGAGGCAGGTCTTGTTCAAGTAATAGATGGTAGTCTCACCTATAGTAATTAATAATATACTTTGTATGTTATGTTTTACAATCAAACAAAATAAAATAAGCATTTTTTAAAAAATATTTCTTGTATAGATCCCCCAGTACTTTGAAAACATCAGTTTCACCCTAATGTGAAAATTAACGTACAGATTTCAGTTGTGGTGATTCAGTGTTCATGTCGCACTTATGTTGTTTATGTGATAATAGCAGAAATGTGAAATGTTTTATGATTTCAGTTCCACTGGTGCTTTGAATTGGTGCCCTCTAGTGAGAGGCAATTGGACTGGTTGATTTCTGCCGAGAGGATAGTTGCAAGAAAAGAGATAATTGAAATCATTGCAGTTTGAACTTGCATAGCTCAAATTAACTCCCATTGAGACCTGAGGCAGTTAGCCCTCTGATGCTTAGGCAAGCAACATTTTCAACAAACAAACAAAATGGTGACACATGCAAATCCACCTAGAAGATGGTCCCCTAGAAAACAGCCAAGTTCCAAACATGAGCACAGATTTTATCTCCATGCTAGCTCCATACAGAAGTTGTCTCTTCCCTTCTGCTGCATTAGTCATAACGTGCAGATGAGTTAATTTCCACATCTGTTTGAAATCTGTCATGAGGTATTTGTTATCTGCAAGTCTTAGGGCCCATTTCTGTGAAATATCTTGAAAGTCTGCCATGGATAGGGTAAACCGGCTGTTTGTTTTTATAGAACCTCCTGTTCTGTGCTAGCAAAGCTCTAAATCAGACTCCTATTTCATTAGGCAATTGAACAGACCAAGTGGCGTTTTAAACACAATGCTGAGAAAACACAACTCCAAAACAAACAAAAAAACCCAAACAGATCTGTTTGTTTTTAACCTCACCTTTCATGGCAAATAAAATTACTCCTTCTTTGCAAATACAGTAAATCTAAGCTTTTAGTTGAGCATTTAGTGGAATGTCTATCCAGTAAGCTTTGCTTATGTTGCAGGCAGCCACCCCGAGGAGTGATTGGAATTTAAATGTGATTCCCTTATTAGTTTCTGCTAACTGCAAATATCCCAGGCACTTAATTAAGTGGCTGGATAATGTATGAATGCTCACTTCTGCCTGTCATGCAGAACAAAGTGATATATTTAGATTCAATGCACAATATGAAATTTAATGACACAGGCAACAGTCATTTAGAGAAAAAGGGGAACCCTTTTGTTTTCCATTGTCTTCATTTTTTTTTTTTGCCTCGGCAGCTTCCATGCTTTGTAATAAGGCTTAGCATGAACATTGATATAATTGTCTCGTCTTAAGCCCTGTCACCAGTGGGTCCACTCAAAGCGGATCACAGATTTTGTAACATGTGTTACCTGTTGGCAGAAGACTTCTCCTCCTCCTGCCTTTAGTACTTGTACAGGATGCTCATTTGCATGAAATTTTCACATAATAAAGACTTAAAGAGAGAAAAATAGAGAAGGGTTTTCTTTTTCCTTTCCTTTTTTCTTTTGCTAAGCCTAACACTTAAATACAGCATTGAGGGTTTTCCCTGCTATGACATGAGAAGAGAAATTGCCAAAGGAAAGGAAGGAAGAAGAATATAAAGACACTTCTCAAGCAGAAGGTTTTTGAGAGTTCCATGATTTGGTCTCATCTCCTAATAGATTTTCTGATTATTATATGCAGACATTGCCTGGCTTTTGACCTGATATTCTTTGGTGTTTATGGATGCTTACTTCAGGGATACTATGTAGACCTTTCTCCTACTTTGATTTTTTTTTAAAAAAACCTACCTACTATACTCTAGGTATGTGTATGTGTTTAAGAAGAACAGCACATATATATTAATTTACCTATCATGGTATTTTAAAAATGAATTACTGTCTCATTGTTTTCATGGTATTTTAAAAATGAATTACTGTCTCATTGTTTTCGCTATTGCAGCTCAAGTATCAGAACTCTCTTGCTCCTTTAATTAGAGCTTTAAGAATCTCTCATGTCTGCAAATACTAATTTCAATTATCTCTGCCCTTCCCTGTAAATGGTGTACTAGTGGCCTTCTGCATCCTGTGACTTTTTGAAAGAATCTAAATAATGGAAACTAAATAGAGCTATGGTGGAGTTATGGTTGTTGGAAAGAGTTATAAATTAAATTCTCTGAAGTTATTGTGTGTCTAGACAATAGTTGTTTAACTATATAACTATCTTCATTTTTAAACGCTTTCAGATCATTCAATGTTCTATGGAAACATTGAGTAAGTCAGAGAGCCACAAATATTTGCATCATAATAAATAACTTAGCTTTTAAAAGTTCCATATTATTTTTCAGGTTTTTAGTGGAGCAGATTAAATAGTTACTGTTTTGGAGGCAAAAACAAAACATACTTTTCTATTCAGAAAGATATAACTGGATAGAAGCATTCTTGTCAAACAGACAACAAATGGTTAAAACTGGAAACGTCCTATCAAATTCTGTACCTGTCAATAGTGGAGTCCCTCAAGGCAGTGTTCTAGGACCAACTTTCTTCATACGCTACATAATTGACCTCTGTGATCATATTAAGAGCAATTGCATTCTCTTCGCTGATTATGTAAAGCTGTTCAACAACACAGATAATTCTGCTACCCTTCAAAAAGACCTCGACTATGTATCAGAATGGTCAAACAAATGGCAACTTCAAATCTCAACAAATAAACGCTCTATCTTACATATTGGCAAAAAAAAATCAGAAAATAAAATACAAGCTGAATAGTCAAGACCTTTTTGATGATCCAAACTCCGTCAGGGACCTTGGAATTCTCATCTCAAATGATCTTCAACCATAACAATACAAGAGCACACAATAGATAAACTCAAGGTAAACCACACCAAACTTGATTGCAGAAAATACGACTTCAGCAGCAGAGTGGTCAATGTCTGGAACACTCTACCTTACTCTGTGGTTTCTTCCCCAAACCCAAAAACTTTAACCTTAGACTGTATACTATTGACCTCAACCCTTTCCTAAGAGGTCTGCAGCAGGCGTGCATAAGTGCACCAAAGTGCCTACTGTTCCTGTCTTTTATTTTTGTTATATGTATCCTTTTCATGTATTCATAACTATATTTTTACTTATACCTATTATCTTGTAAGCAATTGACAAATCAAATAAGTAAATAAATAAATATTTGAATCTTAGGTACAATACTCAAACAAGAAAACATTTCTTTTTTCCCTTTCTTATGTTAGAAATATAACATATTGGTACAGTTTAGAAATATTGTTATTGGTATTTGGTGAACCATTTTAGGAAAGCAAGCTCACTTCATCTTTGTGGGGTTCCACTTCATTTTGGTTGTAGCATACCATCTTGAATGTTTAATTATATATATAGCTGAGATATAATTGAAACCAATTAATTTTATATACTTCAAATGCATAGTCATGATTACCTGCATGTGCTTAAGTTCTGTTTGTTTCATAATAAATCATGCAAAGATGAGATAGTAGGAAAGTTCTTTTCAATCCCTTGGATAGCTCTCTGTGTGTATTTGTAGTTTTGCTCCTGAGTATTTGGTGAAACAAGAAAGCAGAAGATCCTTGGCTAAAGCAGCAGAATATTCGACCATCTGAGATCAATAAAGGCAGGGCATAACTAGTATAATTACTGTTAAATTAAGATAAATACTTTGAAAGGTGAGTTACCTTTGTAAGTTATATTTCTTCAGGGTGATCTGTTTGTACACCACTGGTTTGAAAGGTGAAATTAATCTCTTTTTTCGAACTTTTTTTTTGTCTATCTTTTTTTCCCCTCCTACTCACTTTCATCCCCTTGTGGGGAAGAAACAGTTATCTTTCCACAAGTCTGAATTGATATTTTGCTTATGGAAGTTTACTAAAACCCCTGTCACACAGCACCAATGGATGGAAAGAGGATGTAAAATGGAGAGAAACACTTGCCATCCATTGGTTAACACGATGCATCCGTTCTGTACTCACTGCATCCGTTTTTCATACTCTCCATCCGTCCAGCATCCGTCTTCTGACATTTCATCCGCTCAAAAAGTTTTGAGCTGCACAAAACTTTTTGAGCGGAAAATGTATCCAACGCGTCCATTATACATCTGCTATGCATATGGGGAACATCCGTAGTCCTCTGTTACGTGTCCGCTATATCCGCAAGGCATCCGCTGCGCATCCACGCAACTCGCATCTCCTCCGGCAGAAAACGGAGACAGGGAGGAAGTGAAACGGATGTGGAACGGAAACGCAGCGTTAGTAGCACGGACGTAGAAAGGATGAAAGTGGATGCAGCTCGCAAATGATAAAAACGTTCATATAGGGGACGTATCTCAGATATTTAGGATGTCTGCAGGATGTCTAGAGGATGCAAATGACACCTAGTGGAAAACCTATATTTCCTATAAAAAGGGGGAGGAAATCACCTAGATCTCACTTTCAGTCCAGCAGCCCTCCTGTGCAGACCTCTTCAGCCTTGCTCTTGCTCTTCCACATCATCCAGTCATCTCCAACATGGATCATCACACACTCCTTTTGGTAGACACCATCGTTCTACAACAGTGCAAAGCCATCTACAGGCTCTTTCACCCGTTCTATGCGAAGAAAAGGAGGCGGCCAAGAAGTGTCTGGGTCCGAACATGGATCGCAAGAAGAGCAGAGTATGGACTGTATAACAAGCTGATGGTGGAGCTGAGGAACGAAGACCCTCATGCATTCCAGAACTTCATGAGGATGCCTCCAGCCATGTTTGACGAAGTTGTGGAGCAGCTGAGACCCCGGTTGAACAAGCAGAGCATCAACCTCTGGCCCAGCCTGGATCCTGGACTCAAGGTGGCACTGACTCTGTGCCACCTGGCCTCCGGGACCACATACAGGAGCATGCAGTATGCCTGGAGGGTGCCTCACAACACCATCAGCATTGTGGTCAGAGAAGTGGTGCAGGCCATCATCGAAGAATACCTGGAGGAACTCCTCCAGTGCCCCTCCACTGAAGAAGGCTGGAAGAAAGTTGCAGAGCAGTGGTATCAGAAGTGGAACTTCCCCCACACCGTTGGAGCCATAGATGGGAAGCACGTGGCCTGCAAAGCTCCAGCCAAGTCAGAGTCCACTTATCACAACTACAAGGGCTTCCTCAGCATCATCCTCTTCGCCATGGTCGATGCTGACTACAAGTTCATGTACATCGATGCTTCAGGCAACGGCTCATCTTCAGATGCCCAGGTATACCATGCCAGTCACCTCAAGGAGGGGCTGGAACACAACCTCATCATGGGCTTCCCAGATCCAGACCCCCTGCCCAACGACACACAAGATGTGCCCTACTTCATCGTGAGTGATGATGCCTTCTCCCTCAGAACCTACCTCACAAAGCCCTACACTTCCAGATGCCTCACCCATGAAGAGGGGATCTTCAACTACAGGCTGTCCAGGGCAAGGCGGGTGGTGGCCCTACAATGAACAGGGCATTTAATAAAGAGTTGTGTTTATGTTGAAATGTGTTGATGAATGATTACATTGTTATTGATAATAAAGGGCCATAGGTGTGGCACCTGGGAGGGTGGACCATACAGTCCCACTATGCTTACATTGGAGGTTTATCTATTCCACAGCTATTACCCAACCCACAGGTATCCCTGCCCATCCCACAGGTATCCCTGCCCATTCCAAAGGTATCCCTGCCCATCCCACAACTATTACCCATCCCAAAGTTATCTCTGCCCATCCCACTGCTATCTTAACCCAACCCACAGGTATCCCTGCCCATCCCACTGCTATCCTTACCCATCCAACAAGCATGCAAAGGCTTAAACCATTTCTAAAAGTTTCCACCAAGACTTTATTAACTAAAATAACTGTAGCAAGTGTAAAGCAAAGATAATCTTTATCAAAAACAAACTGTAAAAGCAAAATGACCCAAGTAAAGTGTCCCAAGCAAAGATAAAGTCAACAGGTAGCCACCCAGTCTCTGGTACTCTTCTTGGCCACTCTGAGGCGGACCCATAGTCTCAGGGGTGAAGGGTCCAGGTGCTGTGGAGGTGGCTGCTGCTGGAGTGCAGGTCTGAGGTGCCATTGGGGTACCTGGCCCCAAGAGGACAATGGGGGATGGTGTGTGGAGGAAGCTCTCAGAGAGCTGGCTCAGTCCTTGATGTTGAGAGCCCCTTCCTCCAGGACATGTGGTGTCAGTCCCAAGACCGATGACAGATGTTCTGAGGCCGGCTTTGGCTGTGGGGTGGAGGAAGGAGGAGTGTAGTGGGGCTGTCTGGTCTGCAGGTGAGCGAGGTGAGGCGTGGGTGGCATCTGTGGCATGGGTGGCATGGGTGGCATGGGTGGCATCGGTGGCACCGGTGGCACCGGTGGCACCGGTGGCATATGATGAACCTGTGCCTGGACTCGGAAAGGCTTCCTGTGCTGCTGGAACTCCTGGTAGCCATAGCCTTGGTAGGTGAGGGCCTGTGGAAAGCCTTGGAAGGGCAGTGACATCACCTGGGGTGGAGGAGCAGACCTGGGCCAGTCGGAGCAGGTTCAGCTGGGCCTGGAGGGTTGTGCAGAAGACCGGTGATCCTCTCCTTTATCACCTGGTACTGTGATTCGGACATGTCCATGAGGGTTTTTTTGACGTAGGTGAGGAAGGGCTTTCGGTTTGAGGATGGTATGTTGGTGTGTACCAGCTGAGAGAGGAGATTTACGCTGCTTCTGATGGTGTCCCTGATCTCCAGCAGGACAGTGTGGCTCTGCCCCTCCGGTCTGGTTCTCTGCCTGCTTACTGTGGAGGTGGAGCTGGGGGTGAATGTGGGTTGGTCCCTGGTGGAAGTACCCTCTCCTTGCTCCAACTGTGTCAGGAGGTCCTCCACGTGCTCCGCCACGGATAGTGCAGCTGTCGGGGGGGTCTTCGTCATGGGACGCTCCACAGATACCTGCCTGGACACAGGAGCTGACTCTTGGCCAGAAGAGGACTGGCTCTCTGTGGGCTGCCTGAGAGAGAGGGTTGTCAGAGGGGCTTCTCCTCGGTGGAGGATCTTACCCTCCAAGAAGCTGCACTTGGCCATCACGTAGGTCTCTCTGTCCGTCAGCTTGACCGTGGCCTGGCCAGATTTCTTTAGGTGCAGCTTCCCGTACCAGGTGTGCATGTGCTTCCACCAGTCGAGGAGCACCTCCCAAGTGTAGCCCAGGCTCTCCGCCTTCTCTCTCCAATCAGCCTGCTTCCTTTTGGTGTCTCGATAGAGCCTGTGTCCCTTCCACCATAGATACTCGTTCTCCCTCAGCCATTTGAGCACCTCATCCTCATGTTCCTCTTTGTTTGAGTATTGCCTCCTCTCCCGTTCTCGCATATGCCTCCTCCTCCCTCTGGCAGGGCCATCTGGGCCCTCATCAGAGGGGCTTCGAAGTTCTAGGGGTTGCCCCACCACACCACCAGTAGCAGCAGCAGCAGCAACAACAACAGTAGCAGCACCAGCAGGACCAGCAGGAGCAACAGCACCAGCAGGACCAGCAGGACCAGCAGCACCAGTAGCACCAGCAGGACCAGCAGGACCAGCAGGACCAGCAGCACCAGCAGGACCAGGATCATTAGCAGCAGAGTAAGCACCAGCAGCACCAGCATGAACAGCAGGACCAGGATCATCAGCAGCAGAGTAAGCACCAGCAGGACCAGGATCATCATCAGCAGAGTAAGTACCAGCAGCACCAGCAGGACCAGGGACACCAGGAGCACCAGCAGGACCAGCAGGACCAGCAGGACCAGCAGGACCAGGAGCAGCACCAGCAGAGTAAGCACCAGCAGAAGTACCAGCACCAAGAGCAGCGCCAGCAGAATAAGCACCTGCAGAAGCCCCAGCACCAGGAGCAGCGCCAGCAGAGTAAGCACCAGCAGAAGCACCAGCACCAGGAGCAGCATCAGCAGAGTAAGCACCAGCAGAAGCACCAGCACCAGGAGCAGCGCCAGCAGAAGCCCAAGCACCAGAAGAGTCAGCCCGAGCAGCAGAAGCCCCAGCAGAAGTAGAATCAGGGCCAGGGGGTGGGGATGGTGGCCCTGTTCTTCTTGCCAGAGCTGGCAGCAGATGGCACAGGCTTCCTCTTCTTCCCCATGGTTGTTGGCTGGAACTGTGTCTGGCAGCAGGTCTTTCCTCTGAATGGTGACCTGCTTGCAAGCTGCATCCCTTTATATCCGCGGGGCTGATGCAATGCATCCTCCCCGCATGCGCAGTGAACACTTTGCATCCTCTAGGCATCCGCTAGGCTTCCGTGATGCATCCGCTTCATCCGCTAGGCATCCACTCTGAATCCGTTCCTTCCGTTGTGCGTCCGCTTCGCTGTGGTCCCCTGTAAGCCCTGCAGATGTGCCATCTGCTTCCATCCGCTTCCATCCGCTTCCATCCACTAGGCTTCCCTGGAGCATCCACTTTGCATCCTGGCTACATCCTCCCCCCGTCCGTTCCTTTCCATTGTTGTCCTCTCTGCTTATGCAAATTTGGGGCCCTTTTGAGAGCAGATAACAATGGATGGAAAATTTTCTCGTCCTCTGTGTCCTTTTTTCATATGTTTTGCATCAGTCGGCCTATGTGACAGGCCTTTTAGGACTGCATGTAGCCTGATGTTTCTGCAATGATGATGATAACAAAAATGTTTACTGCTCTATTTTTCTTCTATGAATTCCAGATAGAATACATTGCATTTCCTTACACCAAGAAGATTTTTGTGAAGTAGATTGAACTGAAGCATCATGACTGCCCAATCAGAGATATTATGGATCAGATAAGCAATGCACCCTTTGTTTTCTGAGTAACTACTAAGAAGAAATATATTTTTCCTTTATAATTGATGTGGTCTATAATGCCAAGATGTGCAAAATAAGGAGCATTTTATATCAAATGAAATAAGACAGGATTCCTTGAAGTATGTTTGGTTTTCTTACTTTTTAGTTTAAAGCTTATTTTTCTGGCACAGCATGGGGATTTCTATGTGATTCTATAGGTGTCAGAAGATGCTGTCTAATACTTCATATCAGGTGCCATATTTACTTTCTCACTGCACTATTAATTTATCTGTGGAGAAGGACAGATTAAAAACTTCTGGTTTCTTTCTGCAGGGAGAAGGAGGTGTTGAACAAGTTGGCAGCAATCATGCTTGATTGTGTAACATGAGGTCTTGTACTCGGAGCTTTTGGTGGTTTTTTTTTTTTTTTTGTAATCATGCTTTGTCCTTCCCATTAAAAGTGAGGTATGGGCAAAGAAGAACCAGTTCTACTGATACAACTGTATGGATGCTGTCTATTATCTACTGCATTTTTTCTTTAAAGGGGAAATTTGACATGAAAATACAATAGTGATGACAGTATCATGCCAGTGTAGGCCAGATAGGCCAAGTCTATCTGAATAAAGCCTGCAGTTCCACTACAGCTTCTCAGAAGCCTGCAGCTCTACTTGAACTACTTTTTTGCACTGAAGTGTAAAAGGGTTTCAGAAAACCTGACTTAAATAACACATTCCAAAAATCCTAGTATGCCTTGTATTTGTGGAGGTATTTCCATTGCATCTTCTGACCTACTCACTCTGCTGAGAACATGCTAGTATCTTTGTGTTCACATCTTCTTCCGAAGCTTGACTCACTTCAGACTACTTTCAACATCCCAGTCCTGACATGAGGGAAGGAAAAATCTCTATCATCTTTGAGCTGCACTCAGTAGTGATAGTGCTGAACATCTGATCTCCTGCTTCATTGGCAACTTATAATGCTTTAATATATATAAGCCATGGCCATCCTCTCAAAAAATGTTTGCTGAAAATATTACAAAGGCATTGAAAAATGTTTCTATAGCTTACAGAACAAAATCAGGTTGTATGAATAAGGACACTAGATTTCTTTAAAGACAGGAAAGAAGAATTTTACATGAAATAGATCATAGTAATCTATGTGGAAGATGATCAGAGGAGGAATTCCTGGGACTAAGCTATCAATGTCCAAGAAAGACAACAATCAATGAATCTATGATAATCTGGGCTTTTAAATAAAATAGTTTGAGGTTATAATTTTTTTGTAACCAAAGGATTCTTCTTTGGGAAGGAGGACAAAGAAACCCTAATGCACAGTTGTCAAACTTGATTGCATTATGTGACATATCGTGATGAATCACAATGTGTTTTGCCTTTACGGAGACAGGGTGGGCATGGCCTATGCATGACACATCTGGCCTGTGGGTTGCTAGTTTGAAAGGCAACCCACAGCCCTAATGGTTTGAACATTGTAAATACAGATAGGATTGGCCTAATTTAATGCTGAGAAGCATACAACAAAAAGTGATTATGTCATGAGAGTAGTAGTTAAAGTGATGTAATATTTAAATCCTGCAGCTTCCACATATAAATATGGAAAGTTGGATTGATAGATTCTACAATAGGTGATGTTTATTAGGATTTATTGTAATAAAATTTATTTCTGATCCTTGACTCCTCCATTTTTGGTTCCTGGGTGCTTCTTTCTAACCTTGGTAGATTTTCAGACATACTTAACCCACTTGTAAATACTTAGTTTCGAAAGTTTAACATAAAATAAATTTGGCTGAGTCTTGTAGTGTCTCAAAAGAACAAGTCTATTTCAGGAAATGTAAAGAAATCAATCATATAAACTTATGAGACCAAGTTGCATAAACATTTATAGATGAGCACTACTGCAAAGTTAATTCCAAATATAGATTTCTATTTACATACTTGGTTTATCTATCATCGTATGCTATGCTGCTGCTTTGTTATTTCATTCAAGTCAGGTTTCCTTCCCACTACAAAAATGATTAGTACATTCTATTCATTTATTTAAAACTTTCACATCGCCATTTTATAAGATCATCACATAACATTTTTATAATATTAATTTTTTCCATACTGATGCAATGTTGACGGGCAATTTTGCCAATATCTCATTCAGTTGAAACATGAATTTTGCACTGAAAGAATAGGGATCACTTTGCATCCAAAACTGATTTTTTATCATGCTTCTGAATTATTTCTTCCACCAGTTTTTTTCAACTTCAGCCATATATTTTCTCTTGAGACAAGTAAACTAACCTATCACTATTTATAGAAACTTTACTGAAGGGAAGTTATGCTCTTTTTTATTTCTATATCTGAAGATATTATTTATTTTTTGCTTCTCTGGAAACTGAGATGAAACTTCTGGAATGTGCAAGTTCTTTTCTGTCAGGAAGATTTGCAGTTATCCCAAAAGGAGAGGAATCTCTTTTACTTTTTCTAGCTCCCCATCTAACAGATAAAAAATATTCTGACATGAATAAGAGAAGATGGAAATTGATGCTGGAGATACATGTGCCTGTGGGTCTGAGATTGCAGTGTCATCACAATAAAATAATTGAAGTCCTAGGAAGAATGCAATGGAGGATGGTGAAGAAGAATACCTGCATCTAAATGAATATAGCAAGAGGTAGCTACAGTGGTATCAAGGCAGAAGAAAATATAGTGTAGTTAGTAAATGAAGAATAAAGAAGCCACAGTCTGACAAGAGAGTTGGACTTTCTAGCAACTTATTCATCAGAAAAAAAGCCAGATAAGGAATCAGCAAAGAAGATAGAGGAGACTTTGTAAAATAAAAGAAGAAGAAGAGAATGAGAATGAGAATTAAGAGTTAGGCTAGAGTGAGTGCATCAGCATCCAAAGACACCAAGTTTGTCGGGGACTGTAAAAGTTTCCATTTGTAGGCAGCTGTTCATAAGCCTCATACAGAAACCCAAAAAGGAAAGAAGCATACAGTAAACAAAGCTAAAGCAAAAGTGCTGAAGTAATCTGTAAATAAAGCTAATAGGTTAATAGGAATAATCCTGGGATTAGAAAGTAGGGTAAAACAGGAGTACAAAATGATTAGGATTAGGGCTTTATGTCAGTTAAACTCATGTTCTATTTTTGAAACAGTTGAACAATAAACAACTCCCTATAAGGGTGAAACACAATCCTATTTGACATCCTGCTTGGCTTTGAACTGTCCACAAGTGAACCTGTGATAAGAACAAACAATACTTTCATATCAGTTAGCATTGGTTATTGAGCATATTGCCCTATGTATAAAATCTACTATGATAATTAATTTGTAATGGCTAAATGGTAAACCAGGAGTCAGTGATTCTCAGGTCTTATGGAACCATTATGTAAGCACTGAAGTGGTGCCTCTGACTTTTAAGATTGATTAAAGAGTGACCCGCAGTCCATTGATTTTGAAAAAGGGAACAAAAAGTTTCCCCTCTCTCTATCTCATCTATCTATCTATCTATCTATCTATCTATCTATCTATCTATCTATCTATCTATCT
>BLBF01000005.1:37093239-37132489 GCA_015471245.1 Laticauda colubrina | reverse complement strand
GGGTACTTACATGTATGGTGTTCAGCTTTGTTTGGGTATTTTCCCACGTCAGTATAGTTGTGCTTTTAAAGTTGTAGCATCGTTTCAGCAGAATCTAATCTGCCATCATCAGGCTTCTGCATTGTGTTTGTCTGTGAATCAGACTTTCACAGCAATTTCAGTTTTAAATTTGGGGCTAGCCTACTGCTCTGCCAGAATGTTTTTTTCTTAATCCTGATTGGTTGGGGGTCTTGGTCTGTGTTTATTGGTCTTGAAATTTGGAATTTACGGGGAGGAAATAAACAGCCAGGACAAAACCTATGAGAAGCTGGAAGTTAAGAGAGCAGGAATGTTGTAACTATGTGTCATTCATGTGTTTGCAACTGTGTATCATTGCAACTATGTATCGTTCAGGCATTTGCAACATTGTATCATTCACGTGTAATCATTGAGCTTCTGTCTCCTCAGTGACCTTTTGCAGGGCACGTACAAGGGACAAGGAGCTAAACATCTGTAGATAAAGCTTATTTACATTGTGAGTAGTTTGTCTGGCATGCAGCTTTGTAAAGAAGGAATATCCTGATCGAATTATAAATCTTGCAATCCTGTCTGACCTGGTATCTTGCCTGATCTGAGCTATTGTAAATCTTGCATATCCTGTGACTTGGGCTTAACCTAGGCTCTGAAAAAACAATTACCCCCTTGTGAAGGAGCATAATAAAAGAGCGTGTGCCAAGACATTCTGGGCGCAATCATCCCGAGGAAATTCGTCTCCTGTCGTTTCTTTCTCCTTTTGCTCCCTATCATGAGACGCCAATCTGATGCGGGATAGCAGATACCTCATTCTGGTGACCCCGACGTGATTCCCTAAGGGGGATACGTTGCGACACGCTCATATCTTACCCGCTCGATGGGAGCTGTGCATCGCCAGGCCTGAAGCGAATTGCACATCATTGGATCTGAAACACGGTCTCGACTTTCGTAAGTATGGGCGGAAACTTTTCTCAACAACAGACAGAGCATCTGAAGGAATTGAGGGAGTTAGTCGTTTCTTCTTCTAAATATTCTGCTAATTTAAAGGGCTCGCCTATAAAAATGAAACCTATTGCTATATTATTGACTTATGTGTGGCAACGTTGTCCCAATTATCCAGAGAAAGGGTCCTTAAAAATCTCCATTTGGCAAAAAATTGGTGAATATCTCCATAGTCCTCCTAGTGCACCTATTGGCATTTTGGTCACTTGGAAGAAAATTATGGAGGCTTTAAAAGTCCATTATAAAATAGAAGCAGGGAGTGTATTTGAATCTCCCCCACCAAGTTATGATAACTTTTCTGTCCTTCAACCCTCCGCTCCCGATGATTGTAAGTCATTACGGGAGCCTCCCTCCATTCAATCCACTTCCTTAAATGTAGAGCCCTCGTATCCTCCACCACCCTTCCGAGGGGGGGGGGTGTTGTAAAAGCCATTCAACAAGCCTTTTCTGAAGGAGAAATGGATGAGGACACCCTTGCAGCTGCCTCCCTTTATCCTATCATACAAACCGGCCATCCTCCAGCTCCTCAGTATACCCCAATGCCATACAAAATAATTAAGGATTTAAAAGCAGCTTGCAAGGAAAATGGTATTCAATCTCGCTATGTACAGGGTCTTTTAGGATCAATAGCCCAACCAGGAGCTGACTTGATAAATGCTGATTGGCGAACATTATTTAACATGATTCTCACGCCTTCACAATTTTTGGTCTGGGAGTCAGAATTTCATAAACGTACTGCAGCCGCAGCCGCTAGAGGCTTGCCGGCAAATGTCACTCTAGATATGCTTAACGGTACTGGCACCATGTTTACCATTGCCCAGCAGATTGCCACAGACACAGCTGCTTTCCCTACATTACAGGATTGTGCTTTGGCCGCTGCTCGAAGGTTGATAATGCGGGATGCGTGCCCAAATCTTTCTCTAAAGTTATTCAAGGACCTTCTGAGCCTTTTTCCTCCTTTATAAACCGTCTCACAGAAGCCTTAGAGAGACAAATTGATAATGAGGAGGCTTGTAATGAATTACAATTGAAACTTGCTTATGAAAACGCAAACGCTGATTGTCAGAAAGTTTTGCAACCATTAATTGATAAGAAAAATGTTACCTTGGCAGATTATCTTACAGCCTGCCGAATCATAGGAACCACATCCCATTCCATGTCTACTCTGGCTAGAGCCATTACTGAAGGCATGCAGCAGAACATGGGCTCTCTTCTTCCCATTTCCCAACAAAACACTCGCAAAATGGGCAATTGTTTTAATTGCGGCAAGCCAGGCCACTTTAAGAGCCAATGCAGAGCCCCGGGCGGGGGAGCAAATATGTCAAGAAACTAGGTAGCTCGCCCAAAGACGCCATGCCCTCGATGCCAAAAGGGCTATCACTGGGCTAATCAGTGCAGAGTCCAAAAGAATGAACAGCAGAATAACCCTGCAATCATTCAAAAACCTTTTTTGAATCAGGGAAACTAGAAACGGGGCAGGCAGCCAGCCCCACAACAAAGGCTGCTGAAATTTGCACCTTTTCTTCTTTCGCTTACGATCTTGTTGCTAATGAAATTGTTACTTATCTTCCTGGTGTCGCTGACTTTCTCTTTGTACGTCCTGTTCAGCCTTTTTATATGCCCCCCGATATTCCAGTGCTAGTCTTTCCTGTAAGGGATTTAGCTGAACAAGGTATTCTTGCCTCTCCTTTTCTGCATGACCCCACTGTATTGTCTGATGTCTGTCTGTCTGTACTAGCTAATACAGAAGTTACTATAAATGAGGGGGATGTTGTGGCAAAAATGATTGTGCTCTTAGACCAACAACAAGAGCAACTCTATGCAATTGAAAGACCAATTAGTCAACCAAAACCTACGGTAACATTCTTATTGAATGGTCGATCCTTTCTTGGTCTTTTAGATACTGGAGCGGATATTTCCATCATCCGAACCGCTGAGTGGCCAAACACCTGGCCTGCAGATGTGGCACCAGTGGTGAGAGGAGTGGGGGGACTCCAGGAGACTCGCATTAGCAGAAACTGGGTAAAAGCCCATTCCCCTGAGTCTCAATGTGTTGCTTATATTAAAACAGCTGTAATTCCTCTGTATACTAATTTGTGGGGAAGAGACCTTATGTCACAGTTTAATGCACAACTTACCCTCCACTAACCATGCTTCGCTTGCATTTGACTCACAATAACCCTGTGTGGATTGATCAGTGGCCTCTCCCTTCTATAAAGCTTGAAGCCTTACATTCTCTTGTTCAAGAACAATTAGATAGAGATCATCTAGAACCTTCATTGAGTCCATATAATACCCCTGTTTTTGTTATCAAAAAGAAAAATGGCGCTTGGCGCCTCCTTCAGTATTTAAGGGCTGTGAATTCGGTCCTCCTTCCAATGGGACCCCTGCAATGTGGTCTTCCAAATCCTAACATAATTCCTCAAGAGTATGACCTTATCATTATCAATTTAAAAGACTGTTTTTTCTCCATTCCATTACACCAGTTAGATAGAAAATTATTTGCTTTTACAGTACCAACCTTAAATAATCAGAGACCTACCAAACGATATCAATGGAAAGTCTTACCGCAAGGCATGTTAAACAGTCCAACTATGTGTCAATATTTTGTGGATTTAGCCTTGCAACCATATAGGGACAAATATCCTCATTTTTTAATCTATCATTACATGGATGATATATTGGTATCTGCACCTGGCCCAAAGGGCACGGTATTAAAAACTCTGCCTTGCCTGACCTCCATTCTAGGTAAAGCAGGTCTCACAATAGCCCCAGAAAAAGTACAATCCAAACCACCCTTTTCCTATTTAGGTCACAAGTTACTTGCTTCAGCTGCTGTTCCTTCCCTTCCCCTCCCAACACTTCCCCCAAAACCTACACTTGTGATCTTACAACAGTTCCTAGGAACTTTAAATTGGGCACGTCCTTATTTGGGTTTGACCACAGCTACATTAGCTCCTCTTTTTAATGCCCTCACACAAGGTAAAGCCCCGTCTGATGTTATCATTCTAAATAAAGAGCAGTTGCAGGCATTAAAAGACGTTTCCCATTCACTGGCTACTCGATGGGTGGATCGAGCTATAGAGAATTGCCCTTTATCAATTGCTTTACTAAATACTGTTCAGAGTCCAACAGCTGTTATTATGCAATCTCATCAGACACAGGTTCTGATTTTAGAATGGCTGCATTTGTCTCACACCCCACGGACCACAATCACTAGTAAAACCTCTGCATATTCCCAGTTGATCTTTAAAGGTCGACAAAGATGTAAACAACTCATGGGATGTGAGCCTGTTTCAATATTCACTCCTTGCTCACTGACCATGTGGGAAATGCTATGGTGTAATTCAGAAGAACTACAATACGCTTTAGAAGAGTGGCCAGGGCAAACTTCTTGCCATTTACCAGTGGACCCACGTTTCACTTTTCTTAAAACTCTCCCTTTTGAAGGGCAAACCCCCCTCTCAATATCTCCATTAGTAGATGCACCTACGCTTTATGATGATGGGGGGAAAATGTATGGTGCTTGTGCATGGTACCAGGAGAGAGAGTGGAAAACTAAAATTACCCCTCCGCAATCTTTTGCTCAACAGGCAGAACTTGCTGCATCTCTTATTGCATTTCAACAGTTTCAAAAAGCTCCTTTTAATTTGATAGTAGATTCCTTATACGTTTCTCAGATTTTGAAAAATATATATCAAGCCTATTTATCTCCTAGCATATCTGTTTCTTTGTTAAAATTGTTGCTTCCTCTACAACAATGTATCAACAGCCGTACGCATCCATTCTTTGTAGCACATATCAGGAGCCATCAACCTCTTCCTGGTATATTACAGGAGGGAAACAAGGTGGCAGACGCAGCTGCAGCAGCTGCATCAGGTAAATCAATTTGTAATCTGACAGCAGCCCAAAGCCATGACTATTTTCACCAAAATAAAAAGGCATTACAAAAACAATTTTCTCTAACTCAGGCAGAAGCTGCTGCCATTATTCAACAATGCACCACATGTAGTAAGCAAGGACATTCCATTCCCATAGGAGAAAATCCTAGAGGATTAAAAGCTTGTGAAATTTGGCAAATGGATGTAACTCAGTATCCACCTTTTGCCCCTTGGAAATATTTGCACGTTTCCATCGATACATATTCAGGGTTTATTCTGGCTACTCCTCAAAGGGGAGAAACTGTAAAACATGTCATCAATCATTCAATTCGTACCTTTGCCTTGCTGGGACGTCCAAAAGAAATCAAAACAGACAATGGACCTGCCTATACAAGTTCTGCTTTCCAGGACTTCTGTAACAGATGGGATGTAACTCACAAGTTTGGGATTCCCTACAACAGCCAGGGGCAGGCTATTGTGGAACGAGCTCACTTATCTCTGAAACGTGCTCTTGATCGATATTCGTTGTGGGAAAAAACCCCTAACCTCCCAGCATTGCAAAATTCTCTTAACATTTGTCTTTACACTTTAAATTTTCTTAATCTGACTGGCATTCCTCCCACTTCTGCTGCTTCACGTCATTTTTCCTCCCCCTCCCCCCCCCCCAACAGACCTCTGGTACATTATCGCAGATTGCCAGATCCCGCCTGGCAGGGTCCCGCTGAGCTTCTCACCTGGGGACGAGGCTACGCTGCGATTTTACCACCAGACAAAACCACTTGCTGGGTCCCTGGTCGGGCGGTAAGACGCTATCATGGGAATTCCTCCGCTACATCTACATCTTAAACTCTTCCTGATATTCTTGCCTATATCCTCTTTGCAATTTCTACCTTATTCATATCCTACTTATACCTTTGTTCAACATGGTCATTGGACCACATTAGAATTTCGCTTTATTAATTATGATAGTGACTGTCGTATTGTTTGTTGGCATGATAATCTTCCCATAAATCTATCTCCTTATATTCACACATATTTCAACAAAACCTATGCTTCCTGTCAAAAGATTATTCGTGTTAAAGCCACTTCATTAACAGAAGGCTATTATACTTTTCCATGTGGGTACGTCATGAAAATGCTACCCGTAGCTTTCACTCTGTCACTTCTGTTTTGTTTACAGAACACTCTACCACTCGTTCTTTTGTTCCTTCTTTACTCTTCCTATGGAAAAGAACCTTAAAATCTTTTCCTCTATTCAAGCTAGATATAAGGGGACCTAAATGTCCTTCTCTTGTATTACGGGTTCCTCCAACCCAATTAACATCCTTGATGAATGACCAAATTAATCTTCATTGTCATTATTGTATTTATTATCCTTTTTCTACTAATTGCATTCCCTTCTCATCTCGTAAATGTTCTACAACTAACTTGTCCATAGTCCTCTCTCCTACTTGTGATGCTTTTATATACCCGAACTCTGATCCTGTCAACAAACGACGCTTCAAAAGAACTGTCCATGACGATCCGCAGAAGCCTCATAGAAAATATAATATTACTTGGATTATAACTGACTTTCAAGGCGTTCGTTTAAGCTCTACAACCAATTCTTCTCGCATAGAAGACTTCTACCCACCACTTCAATTCGATTTGGCATAAATGCTTGTAGGCTCCACCGCCTACAACTCGCCTTCTCATCCAACGGAGCCTAGTCATAGAGTTGTAAATAAATATAGGTTTTATGTATGCCCCGGACAGCCCGTTTCCAACACTCAGTCCCCTGCCCAACGACTTCTCGACTGCGGGGGGTTGTCGGATTACTTTTGCAAAGCCTGGTCGTGTGTTTCAACTGGACATATTTATTGGGATCCGGGCACTAAGGGTGATCTCATTACTGCCACTCGCACCACATGGGATATTCCATGCAGTGGTAAAAAATTGCTGAAATGCAACCCGGTAACCATAAGGTTCACGGACCAAGGCAAGAAAAGTACCCTATGGGACACTGGCTTGAAATGGGGTCCCCGCCTAAAAGGAGTCTGGCTGGAAAAGCATTATGGAAATATTTTTTACATTCAACGTCACATTGAACTCCCTCGCTCTAACCCGGTGGGACCACATGAAAAGGTTATTAAATCCCCATTCTTGCAACCCATAACACAGGGAGTTAACCCATTGATTCCATTGATCAAAGCTTCCTATGCTTTGCTGAACTCTTCAAACTCATCAATTGCCTCCACATGTTGGCTTTGTGTTTCTGCCTCTCCACCTTTTTATGAAGCCATCGCTTCCCAAGAATCCATTGCTAATTCCACATCAGACGAAAGTTGCCATTGGAGGAACTCCACTATTACTGTTTCTTCCATCACTGGGGTCGGTGTTGCTTAGGAAATATTCCATCCAATTACTCACAATATTGTCATAATGTTTCTAATGGCTATCATTGTAATGTATATCTTCCTAAGAACCGCCTTGGCCGCACCCACACCATCGGAGGATACTCTGCAGTTTACACCACTTCAGGAGGAAATTTAACATCACGCCTGAAAGGAATGTATTTTATCCGTGGCAATAATTCTGTCTGGGCTTGTTCCACCAGTCTCACAGCATGTGTCTACGGGGATGAACTTGTTAAATCCAAATCATTTTGCATTCAAGTATGGCTTGTACCAAAAATTGACGTGTATAACTCTGATGATTTTATATCCCTACAGGCACCCATGGAATACCCCCTCAGAGCAAAGCGGGAAATTATTAGTACTCTCACTCTAGGTCTACTGCTTGCTCTGGGCACCACGGGCGCAGCCACGGGCATTGCAGGACTAGCTGTCTCTGACCAAAAAATTACAGCTCTGGGTTCAGCCATTGATGATGATTTATTACAAATTGAGAAATCAATTACAGCTTTGCAAAACTCCTTGACGTCCCTCTCGGAAGTGGTCTTGCAGAATCGTAGAGGCTTAGATCTGTTATTTTTAAAACAAGGGGGATTGTGTGCTGCGCTTAAAGAAGAATGTTGTTTTTATGCTGATAGCAGGGGGATCGTGTTGGAATCTATGAAAGAATTAGAAAAACGCTTAAAAGATAGAGAAAAAGAAAGGTTAAACATGTATAATTGGTATCAAGGCTTGTTTTCTATTTCCATGGCTTACAACCTTTTTAACTTCATTGGCAGGACCATTAATAATCATTATATTGATATGTATTATAGGACCTTGTTGTTTTAATAGAATATTGCAATTTTTGAAAAATCAATTATCCTCCATAACTGCTAATGTTAATGTGTTATTGCAAGCTCATGTTAAGTCCTTAACATCGGATGAAAAAATGTCATTGCTGAGTTACCGCTCCTTGGACAACCCTGATGCTGACGGGTCGCACTCCTGCCTAGATGACTGGGACGGCGAACATTTCAGAAAAAAGGTTCCTGCCTTCTTGGACAAGGAAGAAGACTCGTCATAAATAATAAAAACAGAGGAGATGTTGTAACTATGTATCATTCATGTGTTTGCAACTGTGTATCATTGCAACTATGTATCGCTCAGGCATTTGCAACATTGTATCATTCACGTGTAGTCATTGAGCTTCTGTCTCCTCAGTGACCTTTTGCAGGGCACGTACAAGGGACAAGGAGCTAAACATCTGTAGATAAAGCTTATTTACATTGTGAGTAGTTTGTCTGGCATGCAGCTTTGTAAAGAAGGAATATCCTGATCGAATTATAAATCTTGCAATCCTGTCTTACCTGGTATCTTGCCTGATCTGAGCTATTGTAAATCTTGCATATCCTGTCTGACCTGGGCTTAACCTAGGCTCTGAAAAAACAATCACCCCCTTGTGAAGGAGTATAATAAAAGAGCGTGTACCCAGACATTCTGGGCGCACTCATCCCGAGGAACTTCGTCTCCTGTCGTTTCTTTCTCCTTTCGCTCCCTATCATGAGACCCCCATCTGATGTGGGATAGCAGATACCGCACAGGAATACTATGTGACCTCAAATTCCTACACAGCTGCAGAGACAACAATGCAACACCAACCTGCTTCAAATTAACATTTCATCACAGCACATCAGCTACTAAACGTATCCTAAAAAGAACAGAAATGGCTCTACAGGAATGAACTCCACAGAAAGAGATTCCAAATGGATCAGTTAAACAAAGATTTGCTAACACTACACCTGGAATTGAGCAGCAAAATCCACCCTCTACTTTGGAACAAGATAAAACAACTTACAACTTGGAGAGCTGAAACTGAAACAAGTTACAAAAATGACAAACTCCTGAAGAAACGAAAGAAATTAGAACATGACAAGAAAGCCCCCAACAACTCACAACAACACCTGAAACAATTAGTATATAACATTTCCAATAGAGAACTCAGCAAAACAGAAACAGATGTCCTAACCAAAGGATTCAATTATGCTATAGCACACAAAAAAATCCCCACATAATCCATCATATGTGCAGGAGAATCCAGCCTAACTAAATTAAATACAGGTGAAGCTAATAGAATAAGACACCAAGTTAGTAACATCCTATGCACAAGCAAACCACCCAAAAGCAACTTGCAAGAAGAGGAACTAAAAGCCCTGCAAGCCCTAAAAAATGACAGCAGCATAATCATACTTCCAGCAGATAAAGGGAATGCCACAGTAGTAATGGATAGAAAAGACTACTAAACAAAATTGACAGACCTACTCCAAGACTCCACATACAAACCCATAAACACGGACCCAACCACATATCTGGAAAAAATAACCAAGAAGAAAATTATAACCAGCCACATGATCAAAGAGATCCAACAGATGATCATCCCAAGAGAAAAATCTTCCAGATGCCCCAAACTATATGGCCTCCCAAAAATACACAAAGAAGGCATACCTCTCAGATCCATAGTCAGCTCCAGAAGAACACCACTACAAAACCTAGCTAAACACTTATCAAAGTAGCTACAGCCCCATGCTGAAGCAGCAGCATGTACAAAACTCATGCCACTTCTTGGAAATGATCAAAGATCTACACGTGGAACAAGAATATCTGCTTGTAAGTTTCAACGTGTTTTCACTATTCACTCAAGTCCCGATAAAAGAAACTCTTGAAATCATCAAAAATAAATACCAACCAGTGAAACACCTCATGGAAACAGCAGAACACTGCTTAACCAACACATATTTCACATAGAAAGGACAAAGATACAAGCAAATTGAAGGAGCCCCTATGGAATCACCACTGTCACCCGTCATTGCAAACCTGTTCATGGAAGAATTTGAATACCAGAGCCCTAGCTAATGTCACCCACAAATCCAAACTATGGTTAAGATACATCGATGACACGTTTGTGATTTGGCCCCATGGAAAAGAAAACCTAAACAATTTCCAAACACACCTAAACAGCACACACACCAAAATCAAATTCACCATGGAAATGGAAACAAACAAACAACTACCATTCCTAGATGTACTAATCTACAAAAAAACAGATGGCACACTTGGGCACACCATATACCAGAAGAAAACACACACCAACCGCAACCTCAATGCCCAATCCCACCACCACCCAGCACAGATAAACTCCGTGGCCAAAACACTAATCACCAGAACCAAACGCCTGGCAGACAAGACACACATAAAGACTGAACTATGCACCCTGACTAAAGTACTGACGGCTAATGGTTTCCACAAAAGCAAAATCACTGGCTTGATTCACAAAAACACACTGAGACATAATGGAGATCTAGAAGATGAACAGACCTATGGAACCGCTCTCCTGCCCTACATAAGAGGTACTGCAGACAAAATCTGCAAGATACTACACACAGACAGAAAAATAGCACCCATCCTAAGATAAAATTGACCTGGAAAACCAAGAAATATATGAAGTCCCCTGTACATCATGCCTGGCCACATACATTGGACAGACCAATAGAAGAATAAGTTTCCGTTTGGATGAACACAAAAATGCAGTAAAAAAACTGGAACACACCTCCTCACTAGTCCAATGCATGAAAGCCACAGGTCATAGCATCGACTTCAATGGCACCAAAACCCTAGCCACAATAGAAAACCCCAGTTACAGAATTATCAGAGAAGCCATAGAAATTGAAAAAAGACCTGAAAGCATGAATAGAAGAGATGACTCAACCAGATTGTGGAAGCCTGCACTCACAAACAAAAAAATCTCCACATCACAAGCGAGGCAAACACCTGGGCACAAACAGACTCCCCCTGATACTTCCAGCTCAAACACACCCCAACCAGGCACCCAGATGAAACCTAGCTTCCCAATAAATGATAGCCCTCCATTTACTCAGAACCAAGCTTCACTAAAAGCCTCCAATACAGGAACACAATGTTGCCAGCCAATCAAGACAAAAAAAGCCACAAAACAGACAGAAGATAATAGAAATACCAATCAAGCAGAATACAGCAAACTCCAAGACCAATAAACAAAGACCAAGACTCCCAACCAATCGGGATGAAGAAAAACCATTCTAGCACAGCAGTAAGCTAGCCCCACATTTAAAATTGAAAGAACTGTAAAAGTCTGATTCACAAACGAACACAATACAGAAGCCTGATGATGGCAGATGAGATTCTGCTGAAACGTTGCTACAACTTTAATAGCACAACTATAATGACATGGGAAAATACCTGAACAAAGCTGAATACCATACATGTAAGTGCCTATATAACTCTGAGAAGCACAGAGCTGAAGAAACAAGCCTGAAGATGATGAATGAGAGACTTCATTGAAACGTCGCCTAGATACTTCCAATTTTACACGGGAGGAAACCCAAATAACCAAAGATCCATATATATATTATAGACTAGTCTTTTGTGTGTATGTCTTGTATAGATTACTCCTTTGTAATTTAAAAGATATACATTAACAATGCTTCTGTTCATTTGTTTCCCAGCAGGTGTCTCTATACTGCAGCTTTATTGAAAAGTAATGAGTATGCCAGGAGCAATTGTACTAAAATATACAGGAAAAAAGTGAAACAGAAAAGATGGACAAGTGGTTTTGTCTTGCTCAATGTGCTGGTATTTGTTACAGTATAAGAACTGGCTTATAATTCACACATCATATGCATAGTGACACATCGTGCTCTTCCAAAAGTAATTCCAAATGGCAGGATTTTAAGAAAAAACTTAGTTTTTCAAATAGAGTTCAGTCATGTATTCATACAGAGGACTTGAATAACCGCTTTCATGATATGATCCATATAAATACTCGAAAGGGATGCACACACTTGAAACGTGATTCAGAAGAAGTGCTCTAACTTCATACAAACTGATCAAATCTTTCTTATTTATGACATCAGACTATCTCTCTCCAATGGTGTCTAATTGTCTGATTTGATCTGTCAGGAATATAATGACTAGGTCCCATCTGCAGACTGGGTCACCTGTCAAGACCCAGGAAAAGAGCCTTTTCAGTTGTGGGGCAAAATCTATGAAACATCACTCCCACACCTCAGACATTATACATGTTCCAAGCCTGCTGAAATTTTTCAAGGTATTAAACATTTTGTTTTGTCATGGGCCTTGATATCATGGATGAGTCCATGTCATGACATGTTTGAATATTTCTTCCAAGACTTCGAAATCTTCTGTGCTGCTATTTTATGTCAGTTTTGCTGTTTTTAATTGTGGTTACTTCTATTTTTATTCTGTTTCATTTGTGAGCCACTCCATGTATGAGATGTATATCCTATACCTTTTTTTATTAAATTTATAACTTTTTTTTAGGCTTCGTGCAAATCTGTAAAAAAGAACAGCTGCTTAAAAAAGGTACAGTCACACATGTTCTGTTATCAGTGAAGCTGTCACATAAGGTCCAAAGCAGTTCCTTTGAGTCAGTTTTGAAATGTGTAGGGAAACATGTCTCTAGTAATGGGTAGCAGTTGGAAATTAATCTTCATTGGCAAGTAGAATGGAACCATTAATGTCTCAGAAAGATAATGTGCAACCTTTTCTGAGATCATAAATGTGAAGTTTAATGAAGACTTCAGGCAGTTTAAGGACTTGAAAGCAAGAATTATAAGAGGGAAAGAATAAGTTATACAAAAATAGTCACCATTATTTAGAAAGCTTCATTTTTTTTTCTTGGCTCATGGAAGAAAATAAGGCTTCATTTCACTGGTAACTTGATTTTTATTTTTTTTTTGAGGGGAGGGCAGGAAGAAAGGGAGAAGAATAACCATTTTACTGGCATTAACCAAACTATGCTATTTGACAAATCTGTTTTAATTTAATACTAAGCAAAATGGAATTTCACACCCAACATCCTTACATGTAAGGATTGCAGAAATATAAAAAATGTATCAATCAATAAATAAGAGGGTCAGAATTTTCAGGCAAGCAACAGGTTAAACAGAAAGTATGGCCCAAGTTCTATAAAAGATACAGAAACTCTGTATTTTTTAATGCTATCACTATTACAATAAAACCAAGAGAAATATAGGAGAACTGATGAATATTCTCCGATATGACCATTATTCAAAAGTGTGCCATGTCTCTGGTAAGAGTTCAATAAGACATCAAAAAAGAAGGAAAAGAAATGACAGGTTCTATTCATGGTTCTTATAAAAAGGTTAAAGATGTGAAAAGTGACACACCTAGATACACTGTTCAAGCAGACAGTTAAAGTTTTAATGGCACATTAGCTATAGCAGTAGCTTTAATAATTAGCACTTTGGGCATATGAAAAGGAAACAATACTTCACCCTATAACATGTCAACTTGGATCAAAGTGAAAACTCTTTCCTGTCCTAGCAAATGCAAGCAGACTGATCTGAATCTGAAAATATGAATATTTAAAAAGAGCAGATAAGAAGCTTGAGTAGTAACTGAAACTGTAACCATAGAGCAGTGCAAAATATTCCATTCAAGCTATTGCACTGTGTTGCCATCAACATAATTGAATTGAATAGTTGAATCTAGTCACTTAGTAAAGACGTCCTATTGATCTGTAGAGGAAGAAATGTTGGATAATATAGCATTTTGCATGTAAAACCAATATGTTGGTTTTAGTTCTCTTCAATCAGTTATGATATTTTACCACATGGTCTTACTGAAAGGTTCAGAACCACATAGATAGTTTCACAGTTAGGATGGAGACCAATGAGAGTTTACCATATCTGTGCATGTCATGCACACACAAATTCACAGAAATAAAATATGTCATATCCAGTTTGTGTAGTTAATATCTAGATTATATCCCTGCTTTTTCAACTGTTAATTGCTTCAAGCCAATCCCTTAATTTCACCCAGAACTTTTTTTGGAGGTGATTCTTTTCTTTTCAGAATAAGAAAATATATTTTGCTATAAATAATTGTTATCAGAGGGGTATTTTGATTCCTTTCTCCTTCTCCTCTAACACCATGGAAATGACCTGTTTGAGAATATTCATCATTTGGCATCCTTCAGTCCAGTGATGGAATTCAATTTTTTTTACTTCCGGTTCTGTGGGCATAGATTGGTGGGCATAGCAAGGGAAGGATACTGTAAAATCCTCATTCTCACCCCACCCCACTAACCTGCTTTCCAGCTCCATTCTCCTGTGCAAGGCAACAAAAGAAGACCCAGCTGATCAGCTGGAACTCAGGAGGCAGAGAATAGATGGGGACAGGGCCAGTCAGGAGTGGTATTCTGAACTACTCAAAATTTCCGCCACCGGTTCTCTGAACTACTCAAAATTTCCGCCACCGGTTCTCTGAACTACTCAAAATTTTTGCCACTGATTCTCCAAAACTGGTCAGAACCTGCTGAATACCACCTCTGCTTCAGTCTCAAAAGACTATGGTATCATGCTCTGAAAAGAGGTCCTAAAACAACATCTAATATGGCTAAAAAGGCCAATTTCAGAGTGGCAATCCCTATCATGCTGAGGACAGATACAGTCTGTCCCCTGTCCAGCCCCCAGATTTCACTGGTTCTGGGACTGCCTCTTTGCCTCAGCCTGCTGAATGAGTGTCTCTTTGAATTAGAGAAGGCCATGCAGTGAGAATATGGCCTCTGTTAATTTCCTATTCTAATAATGCTTGCTGTAAAAATCAGCATTATTAATTAGCCTAGTCAAAATACAAACTACTTAGATATATGACAAAGATGGAAATCCATGAAATTATTGCTGGATGGGGAAAAATTGGGAAGAGATTGCATTTCTAAAACAAAGTTATTTAACATACTGATTTGTGAAGTCCTGGTCCACATCTTGATTAATTTAAATTTAGTTAGGGGTCTCCAAAATGTCATATTGCATAATGATATAATAGCACTGGCATATTAGTCAGACAAATGGCTATAAAAGGATCGCATAAATATATGACTCACATAAATACAGTACTTGAAAGAGTACATCAATCCAGTGCATTGTGGCAAAAATCAATTTAATTATTTTGAAAACTTAAAATCTGATCTTCTACTAAAAATGAAGAACCTCATATGAGAGAGGCAATTTATTTAGAGATGCATCATATATAATCAATAACCATTCAAATAGTCAATGAATATAATGGAAAGAGCAGCAAAAGCATGTCCAAGGTATCAGTCTGCAAAATGATTTACCTCCAAGATGTGCAAACTGATGGGATTTATATTGATGGGCAGAACAGGATTTTCCAAAAATTACTGTCCATTTGTTTTTTGTTTTTTTTCACAAAGTGCAGCTAATCAGTCATATTGGATATGATTTATTTAGTTTTGTTTAGTAGGTTGTGTAAAGGCAGCCAATCAAACAAGTATGATTATGTAAATTAATGGCCAGGGTGCTGTTTAAATAGCCTAAATAGCAATTTTATTAGTCTGATTAATATAATAGCTTCTCCTTAGCCAAATGCTCTTCTTGCAAGTTATATTACCTTTCTCTTCTGAGTTACACAATGACTATTGCTACGCTGGGTCAGGATATTTCCAATTCAGTTTTACTGGTCCTTGTGGAAAGACAGAATACCGAACTATCTGAGCCATAGCTTTGATCTGCCAAAGTCAGTCCTCTTTTCTTATTTCTCTAGGCTGGCAAACAAAGCAACCAGTATAAGTGATGGATTGCTTACTCTGCTGTCAGCCACTGACATTCTGTACTTGCATTTTTACAGGATATAATACTCTAGAAGTAAGGCAAAGTAAATTGACTGACCAGAGTAGCTGAGCAGCCCAAAGCCAAGCTATTTGTTCAGAGGTTTCATTAATTCCAAACAATTTACAAATCTGAGATTAAACACTATAAACCCATCTTTTTAATAAAATAGCTAAGCACATCAGTCTTGATTAGATCAAATGAAATATCATGTGGCAATTTCACAGCCATGCCAAACAAAATATCAGAGACTGGACAAGAACAAAAATAGGTGCTCATAGTCTGGCTTCAAAATAAGAGATGAAAGCAAGATGAAAGTTCAGAAAGGCTACATATAGAGAAGGTTTGTATTTGTGAACAGGCAAGGCATCAGAAGAGTAAAGATGGTGCCCACCGTCATGCAATCAAAACTCTGCCCCTTTTATATGATTGACCCTTCATAAACTTTATACATCATTTAAAAAAAAAAATCAATTGAGGGGAAAAAAATCTAGGCTGAAAATTGTTGATTTTTTTCTAAACAATGGAATTTTAGTGCAATCTTTGGACTGAAGGCAAATAAAATTCCTGATTTCATTCAGCATCTATACAGCTCTGATCCACTTTAAGCATCATGCTAATCATGTTGGTTTTAAGGTAATAGGTGCAGAACAAACATTTGGGTAAACAAAGGACTTTCTTATTTTCATTCCTCTAAACTATTGATAACTTTTATATGATTGACCCTTCATTCATAACTGACTGACATAACTGACATAATCCAGGAATATTGACTTGAATCATAGGATTGGAAGAAATCTTGGAGGTCTGCCAGATCCTCAGTCAGATCTAGGACAACTCATAGCAGCCAACATGCCACATAGCAGCAAACATTGCTATGGGACTTGCTGTGGGATAACTAACTGACTGTGAGACAAGAGTTACACTAATATTGAAGAAATGGTGGAATAGAATCATTAAAGAAAGGATGCAAATGAAGGAAAAAATGAAGGGAGAAAAGGTGAATGATAAAAGTTAAAATGAGTTTTCAATTATTTTAAATAATTAAATTGAATTGTTGAATTGTCCCACAGTGAGTTGTCCTATGTTGAGTTGTCTGCAGCAAGTTGTCTATGGAAATTTGGCCCATTTTGTCCTCAAACTAGCCTTAAAACAAGGCTGCTCAGTATTTGACAACCTACAATGATGGACTCCTTCTGATTCAGGAGGCAGACTCTATCATTGTTTAATAGTTCTCATGACCAGAAAAATTTTCCTATAGTAATGACAAATCTGGATCTCTCTCCCTCTCTTTCTCCCTTCCTCCCTCCCTCCCTCCCCCCCTCTATGTGTGTGTGTAAAGTTTCCACCCACTGGTTTTTACCTTATCCTATGGAACACAATGAGAACTATAAAGTGTAAATCCTCATTCTCTGCCCTGTGACATTCCTTCATTTATTTGAAGACTGCTCCTATGTGTCCCCTCAGACTTCTCTACTTAGAATAAACATACCCAGTTCCTTCATAGGAATTAACATACATTATCCTCATTGCCTTTTCTCTGCATTCTTTCCAATTCCTCAACAACCTTCTGGAAACCAAAATTAGATACATTTGGTTTTGCTTTCTCTTTAAGTACCACAGACATGCTCAAGAGTCTCTCGATCAATGCTGGTTTGTATGCTTTTTGGAGTGCATATATAAGAATAATGTTGATATTATGGGATGGTATATATGTAGAGATAATTGTATGCTCGCATTAAGGGGAATATATATCTAGGGCTGTCAGAGCTTTGGAGAGGTGCTTTGATCCAACAAAGTTTCGATCAAAGTATTCCTTCAAAGCAAAGTACTAAATCGAAGCATCAGATCAAAGCATCTGCATCTCATCAGTTCATGGGCAAAAATGGTCTTGGGCACATTCTCACTTTAATGGAAGTGCCACATGAGAACATTTTGACAATATGAATCAAAGTGAAGTACCAATTTGAATTGTAGCAAAACCACACACCCCTAGACATATTGATATGTGAGTGGGAATGGAAAGAGACATTTCTGTGTTATTTTGCCCTTTTATCTTATCTTGAGCTGCTGATATGTAAACCATAGTAGATGTTTATCAGTGAGAATTGTTGTAAAGTCAAATTGCAACAACATCATGCAATAGCTAAAATAACTAGGTATAACAGTTTATCTGACATACCAACTTTGAAAAGGATAATAGCTGAAAGACTAGCTTGCTCTTTGCTTCAATTTATATTCTTAATCTGCCTGGCAAGAAAAAGAGGAAAATACATTCAGATGACACAAAACACATTTCCAATAAATACTATACAGAATGTATGCTTGTGTGTGTGTGTGTGTGTGTGTGTATGAATGAGAAAGAGGGAGGAACAGAGGGAGGGAGTGGGGGGGAGAGAGAGATTATGAATACTTTATCTAGAATGAATATCTGGAAATATTTCTCAGATGTACAGAATAACTATTCTTGGACACAAAGAATATAATGATACAAGTATTACTTATTTCAGTTGGACATCATAAGAAATCCAGGTTCGGGAGTCACGCCAGGGAAGAAAGAATGTCTATATCTATTCTTCGTAATGTAATCTTAGCTGTCAGATTTTATTTGTAAATTATCTTTCTTCCCCGAAAATTGACCAGGACTTTATTATTTTCGGTTGGTTTTAAATTCTCTTCTTTCATAAATATGAAACTAAATGAAAATCTTTTCGGAATGACAGGTAAGTTATACTATCCTTTCCAAATTTCCAGTGAAGAATATACCATTATCAGCAAGGTGAAGAAGAAGATAAGTAATGAAAAAAGGAAAGAGATTTTTCACAGTAAATATGAAATTAACCATTCAAGGTTTTTCATTTCACCTGATGAATTTGTCACTGTACAGACATTGGAATCTAGTTCAATATTTCTAGTTCAACATTTAATTCACCACTACACCAACCTATCCTATAGTTTTATAACTAAATCATAAGTTGAAAATAAAAGGAATAAAAGGTCTAACTTTAGGATAGTAGCACCAGACCAAATCTCATTGAAAATTATGATTTTGAGGACTTGTTTTTCTTTTTTAAAGAAAACTCTATCTATCTCATTCCACACTGGTTATTAAGCAAAGTTTTGACCTGTTCTGCTTGACTAATGACAAGCTCTAATTTACCTCAGGACCTGCTCTCATATTTTAAAGCCCTAGTTTTTTGTATCCGACCCACTGTTGGAGGGCAGAGATCTTACATTTAGGGCTATCTTCTTTTCAGACAAACATGGTAATATGCAAACTAACTGGGAATTTAAAAATGCACTAACTCTCCTATTTATTTAGTACAATATTGATTTTATTGTTGTACCAGAGAACTCCATGATGCAATCTATAATTGGCACTGAAAGGGTGTGCCTAGAAAGAAAGAAAGAAATAGTAATAAAATACAAATAAAACTAGCTAAGTTTAACAGGCTAGAAGTTTAAATTACCCAAAGAATACAACTCCAGAGAACTTTATGAAATAAAAATTAATGTTTGGAACAAGGTTACTTCATCATAGTTATCCTTGAAATTGGATTCTGTGTGGGTGGCAAGCTAAAGGTCTGATTGAATATCACCATGATAAAGAGCTGGGGTGGGGTGGGGGAAAGATGCATATGCATGAATTGAAAGGCTTGTGAAATGATGGGAGTTTAAATTACTAATTCTAGTTTTCTAGGGGGAAATTTTGGACAAGTTCTACCAGAAGACTTTCCATAATATAAGGCTGACAGAAGGAAAGCTTACTAGTGGATTAAGATGATAAGATAAAATATATTCCAAAGAGACTTCTAATAAGCTTCTAATACTGCTTGATATTCTTTTTATATTACTGCATACTGTTAGTTTGATGGTTGCAGTTTGTCTTAACTGATTATATATACTCCCGAGACCAGTTATAATTCATCAGAAAAAAAATCTTTGTCAGAGAATCAAATAAATTAAAGATGGGTACAAACTCACAGATAAGAAAAGAATCAAGTTCAAGTTGATATAAGGTTGGCTAAGTTGCTACACCAGTTTTGGAAGACAACCCTTGCAGCAGTTTTTGCCTGATACATTTCCAAGATGGTTCCTGTTATAGTGGTTCATTTTCAACTATTTTGCTGAAAGTGTAGTGTTTTATTAACTATACTATACCATATTGTACTGTACTGTTCTGCGCTACGCTGTGCTGAGCTGCACTGCATTGCACTGCACTGCACTGCACTGCACTATACAGCCTATAGTTCTTTTGGATAAGACTTATTCCTTCTGCAGAGAACTTACTGTACTTGTTTCAAAGTTTGGTTTGCATTTCCCTTCAATATATAAACTTTTTCACATGAATAATTTATAAGAAAGACATGAATTATTTAAATAATTGAATAATGATGCTGGCTTCATGGCACATCATGACAGACTTCTGGACCAAAGACATGTCCTGTTGAACTGTTAGAAGTCTCTTAGCTTTCCAGGCAGAGCCTCTTATATTTGACAGTCATTTAAGCGGGAATGTGTTAATTTTTATCTAAGATTTATATCTTGCTTTTTCCTCCCCCAAGAGCACTTCTATCAATTTTATGTAGAACAATAACTACATAAGGTTATATTGAAAAGAGTGACTGGCCTACAGTCATCTCGTCATCATTCCATGGCTGATGGTGGATTTCATGTAGATCTGTCCATCCTGGTCTAATGAAGGAAGTATAAATAAGGAAATATAAATTATAACTGTGAGTACTTTTATTTTTCAAAAAAGATTGAGCTTTTCAGGGATAGAAAAGTTGCTGCACACATTATTAATTGAGATCCCTCGTAGTCAATTTAACATGACTTCATTGCTTGATATGGAACATAAACAAGTTATTGTAATTTAGTATCCCAACCAATACTTTGGTGTCTGTCACTCATACCTTAAAAAACTTCAGTTAACTGAAATTAAAAATTTAGTGGTCATGTATCAAACACTTTCTAAGAAACAAATATTTATTGTCTGAAAGAGGCAAAATAAAATGAATCAAATGTTAATTCATGTGGAAACAGATTATTTTGACTGATTTATAGAGCAGTGATGATTTTTAATCAAGGGAACATTCAAAACAATGTCTCCCTTTTCTACTCTTACTATTACAGGAATCTATCACTACATTATCCTGCTGTGCATATAGATTAAACTATGATGGTTGTTTTCCTCAATATCTAGTGGCTGCACTATTAGCCTAAATTAGCCTAGATTAAACTAGAAGTAGAAACTTAAAGCCCACCTTTAACAGTCTCTGGAGTTTTCTGTGATAATGCTACTAAAATCTCTAAGAAAAAGAAATCAATTTCCCATTTTTTAAAATGAGACAATAAACAAACTCATATGCTAACTTTAGATAAAAATGACCCAGACAATGGTATATAAAACTCTGAACTTTTCCTCAAAAGAAAAAGGCCCAGATTCTTGGCACAATTCTTTTATTGCCCTCATTATAATGTTCATTATCCTTTGCAGTCTTTTGTTATAATTCGGGGACCCTCTGGGTTAAACAAAATTTTAGTTGGAGATGACCATTAAATGAAATGGTCTTGCTTAGCTGCCTCCCTACACAAATGATATAGCCTCAGTCAAAACTCAGCATATAAAGCCTAATGTGACAACACTAAAATGTAGAAAATGTCCCTAAAACAAAACAGTTAAAGGATAGCTCAGAGCCTGTAGAAATTTTTCTCCAACAACCATCTCATTGTTTATGAGTCAAATACTGCAAACCCATAACTGCAAGATAAATGATACCATTATACTTATGCCCCATGCTGTGACCAGTGTGGTAGATATTTCTACACAATTCATTTCAGTAAAATGATACAGAACAACCAGGTTAACTATTTTTCTTTCTTCCTCTGTTATATTAATGTCTTATTACAGTAAAAAAAATCATTTATCAATGCAGAAATTAAATATTTCATGATTTGCATAACTGAGAATCATTAAGATTTACCAGTCCAAAAAAATTCCAAGAAATAAGTAAAAAAATTAAAAATACCACAATTATTTGTGTTTCTTAAAGCCCATGTCACACTGGCCAATGGATGCAAAAAGGACACAGCAGATGAGCAAAATGTTCCATCCGTTGTTATCCGCTCTTAAAAGGGACAAAAATTTGCATAACCGGAGCGGATAACACGGACGCGGGAAGGATGCAGGGCAGATGCAAAGCGGATGCGGAACGGAAGCCCAGCGGATGGAAGTGGATGGGAGCAGATGGCGCAACCGCAGGGCTTCCGGGGGGCCTCAGCGAAGTGGACAAGGAACAGATACAGCGGATGCAGAACGGACGCCGAACGGATGAAGCGGATGCACAGCGGATGCACAGCGGATGCACAGCGGATAAAGCAGATGCACAGCGGAAGCCTAGCGGATGCACAGCGGAAGCAGAATGGATGCCGAGCGTTAATTTTGCATGCGGGGGGGAAGCATTACGTAAGCCCCCCGTATATAAAGGGAAGCAGCTCGCACGTGGCCAGCATTCCGAGGAAAGACCTGCTGCTGGACATTTCGAGTTCCTTGCCTGTCCTGCCTGCATGCCTGCATGCCAGCCTTGCTGCCAGCCTGCCTTCCAGCCAGCCTTGGTGCCAGGCTTCCTGCCAGCCTACCTGCCAGGATTCCTGCCAGGCTTCCTGCCAGCCTACCTGCCAGGCTTCCTGCCTGGCTTCCGGCCAGCCTACCTGCCAGCCTACCTGCCAGGCTTCCTGCCAGCCTTGGTGCCTGCCTGCCAGCCTTCGTGACTGGCTTCCTGCCAGCCTTCCTGCCAGCCTTGGTGCCTGCCAGCCTCTCTGCCAGCCAGCAACCCCACAACCATGGGGAGGAAGCGAAAGCCTCAGCAACCTGCCGCCATCCCTGGCAAGAGGGACAGGGCCAACCTCCCGCCCCCTGCCCCTGACTCTGCTTCTGCTGGGGCTTCTGCTGAAGCTGCTCCTGGCGGTGGTGCTTCTGCTGGTGCTGGGGCTTCTGCTGGGGCTTACTCTGTTGAAGCTGCTCCTGGTCCTGCTGGTCCTGCTCGACCTGCTTGTGCTCCTGGACTTGCTCGTCCTGCTCGTCCTGCTCATGATCCTGGTCTTGCTCATCCTGCTCGTCCTGCTCGTGATCCTGGTCCTGCTCGTACTCCTGGACTTGCTGGCCCTGCTGGTGCTTACTCTACTGCTGCTGATCCTGGTCCTGCTGGTCCTGCTGATGATGATCCTGCTGCTGCTGCTGCTGATGATGATGATGGTGATTATGATCCTGCTGGTGAGGATGATGATGATGATGATGAAGATGATGATGATGATGATGATGATGATGATAATGATTCTGCTGGTGCTGCTGCTGCTGGTGGTGTGGAGGAGCAGCCCCTACTACCTGGGAGGCCCTCTGATGAGGGCCAATCTGGTCCAGCCAAAGGGAGGAAGAGGCTTATGCAACAACGGGAGAGGAGGCAATACTATATTGAGGAGGCGCACGAGGATGAGGTGCTGGAGTGGCTGAGAGTGAAGGAGTATCTGTGGCGGAAGGGACACCGGCTGTACAGAGACACCAAGCAGAAGCAGGCTGCTTGGAGAGAGAGGGCAGAGAGTATCAGTTACACTTTGGAGGTGCTCCTCGGCTGGTGGAAACATATGCACACCTGGTACGGGAAGCTGCACCTCAAGAAATCTGGCCAGGCCACTGTGAATCTGACAGACAGAGAGACCTACATCATGGACAGGTGCAGTTTCCTGGAGGGTGAGGTCCGCCATCGAGGAGCACCAGCAGCCCCTCTCACGACCCTCTCTCTCCGGCAGCCTGCTGAGAGCCAGACCTCTTCCGGCCGAGAGTCAGTCCCTGTCTCCAGGCAGGTTTCTATGGAGCGTGCCACGGCGGAGAACCCGCGGACAGGTGTGGTAAGCATGGTGGAGTACGAAGAGGACTCCCTGGTGTGGTGGGAGAAAGGAGACATCGAGTCCACCACAGTCCTAGCTGCATCAACCCCCCCCAGCTCCGGCTCCACAGAAAAGCAGAGAGCCAGACAGCAGGAGGGCCAAAACCACACTGTCCTGCTGAAGATCAGGGACACCATCCACACCAGCATAGATCTCCTCTCTCAGCTGGTCCACACCGACTCCTCATCCTCCAACCGCAAGCCCTTCCTCACCTATGTCAACCAGACCCTCAAGGAAATGGCGGATCCACAGTACCAGCTGGTGAAGGACTGGATCACCGAGCTGCTTCACAACCCTCCAGACCCAGAGGAACCTGCTCCCACCCAGTCCATGTCTGCTCCTCCACCCCAGGTGATGTCCCTCCCATTCCAAGGCTTCCCACCGGCCCTCACCTACCAGGGCTATGGCTACCAGGAGGTTCAGCAGCACAGGCAGCAGCCCTTCCCAGTCCAGGCACAGAGTCATCGGGCGACACCATTGCCACCTGTTCCACTGATGCCACCGATGCCACCCACGACAATGATGATACCGCCGACAGCGATGCTACCCATGCCAATGATGCCACCGACGACATCGATGCCACCCACGCCAATGATGCCACCCACGCCAGTCCTCACCCAACTGCAGAGCAGACAGCCCCACTATACTACTCCTTCCTCCATCCCACAGCCAAGTACTTCTGTCATCAGTACTGGGGCTGACACCCCATGGCATGGAGGAAGGACCACTCAGCATCATGGGGCTGAGCCAGCTGTCCGAGAGCTTTCTCAACACACCTTCACGTGTTGTCCTCTCGGGGCCAGGCACTCCAGCACCACCCATCACCACAGCACCTGGATCCTTCACCCCTGAGACTGGGAACAACTCCGAGTGACCAAGAAGAGTGCCAGAGACTGGGTAGCTGGCTACCTGTGGACTTTATTTGGACACTTGACTTGGGTCATTTTTTTTTTACAGCTTGTTGTTTAATTAAGTTTATCTTTGATTCACACACTAGCTTCATTTGTTTTTGTTTTTTAAAGTCTTGGTGGAAACTTTTAGAATTGGCTTAAGCCTTTGCATGCTTATGGGATGGGTTAAGATAGCAGTGGGGTGGGCAGGGATACCTGTGGAATGAGGAGGGATACCTTTGGTATGGCTAATAGCTGTGGGATAGATAAACCTCCAGTGCAAGCATAGTGGGACTGTATGGTCTACCCTCCCAGGTGCCACACCTATGGCCCTTTTTTATCAATAACAATGTAAGCATTGATCCACACATTTGAACACAAGCAAACTCTTTATTAAACGCTCTGTTCATTGTAGGCCCACCAAACATATATGGCCCAATCTCATCTGTGTGATGAGATAGGCTGAAGGAAGCATCCATTAAGCATCTACCATCCTGTCTTGCCACTCCACCACTCCAGCTGGGGAGTTGCACCAGTGTTTCAGGAGGTTGCTCTGCTTCTTCCCTTCCCATGAGGCTCTGTTGTGGCCTTGCACATCCTGAGTGTCGATCAGGTTTCGCCCTTGCCTCCATTCCCCAGGCTCCATGTCCCCATTGCCTTGTTGACGGTCCACGAGCCTGTTCTGCAAGACTGGGTAGTGGGTGCACATGAGATTGTGCAGGATGCAGCAAGCTTCCACGATCCTCCTCGCGGTCTCTGGGCAATGCTGCATGGTGGTGAAAAGTACCTGGAACCTGTTGGCCAGGATGCCAAAGGCGTTCTCCACCACCCGCCTTGCCCTGGACAGTCTGTAGTTGAAGATCCTCTCTTCACGGGTCAGAAGTCTGGAAGTGTATGGCTTCATGAGGTAGGTTCTGAGGGAGAAGGCGTCATCCCCCACGATGAAGTAGGGCACATCTTGCGTGTTGTTGGGCAGGGGTTCTGGATCTGGGAAGCCCACGATGAGGTTGCCTTCCAGCCCCTCCTTGAGGTGACTAGCGTTGTATACCTGGGAATCTGAAGATGAGCCATTGCCAGAAGCATCGATGTACATGAATTTGTAGTCAGCATCGACCATGGGGAAGAGGACGATGCTGAAGAAGACTTTTTAGTTGAAATAAGTGGCTGGAGCTTTGCAGGCCACGTGCTTGCCATCGATGGCTCCAACAGTGTGTGGGAAGTTCCACCTCTGATACCACTGCTCTGCAACTTTCTTCCATCCTTCTTCAGTGGAGGGGCACTGGAGGAGCTCCTCCTTGTATTCTTCGATGATGGCCTGCACCACTTCTCTGACTACAATGCTGATGGTGTTGTGTGGCACCCTCCAGCCGTACTGCATGCTTTTGTAGGTGGTCCCTGAGGCCAGGTGGCACTGGAAGTTGGTGTTTGCCTTGGTCAACCTGGGTGTCAGGCGCTGCACAACTTTGTCAAACATGGCTGGAGGCATCCTCATGAAGTTCTGGAATGCCCAAGTGTCTTTGTTCCTGAGCTCCACCATCAGCTTGTTGTACAGTCTGTACTCTGCTCTTCTCCCGATCCATTTTCGGACACAGAGGCTTCTTGGCCGCCTCTTTTTCTTCCCGTAGTAGAGTTCACAGAGCTTGTAGATGGCCTCATACTGTTGCAGAAGGATGGTGGCTGCCAAAAGGACTGTGGTACGATCCACGGTGGACATGACTGAATGTTGTGGAAGAGGAAGAGTCAGATGAAGGCTGCAAAGGTCTGCACAGGTGGGCTGCTGGTCTGAAAGTGAGATGCAGACGAATTGCTCCCCCTTTTTATAGGCAGTATAGGTGTCCCTTTGCATCCTCTAGGCATCCTCTAGGCATCCTCTAGACATCCTTAATATCCGAGATAGGTCCCCTCTGCGAACGTTTTTTCCGTTTTAAACGCTTTGTTTCTATGCTGCATCCGTTCTGCATCCATTCTGCATCTGTTCCGCATCCGTTCTGCTTCCTCCCTGTGTCCGGGCGGATGCGAGTTGCGCGGATGCGTAGCGGATGCCTAGCGGATATAGCGGATGTGTAACGGATGCGTAGCGGATGCGTAGCGGATGCAGAATGGAGAACTGGATACATTTTCCGCGCAAAAGTTTTGGGCAGCCCAAAACTTTTGGAGCGGATGAAACGTCAATAAACGGATGCTGGACGGATAGAGAGGAAGCAAAACGGAGGCAGTGAGTACATCGCGTTTTCGAACGGATGGCAAGGTTTTTTGTCCATTTTACATCCTCTTTGCATCCGTTGGTTCAGTGTGACATGGGCTTAAATAATTATAAATTAATCTGTGAATCAATGACAGTTCAGACTTACTTTTTTCATAAATTCTAATCAAGGTAAAAAAAATTTAGTGATCCTTCTATTTTATTCATCACCCATCTATTCAAACTTCAACAATTTTCCATATCTGAAATTCACACATATAAAGAAAGAGATATTGTCATCATTATCATCATCATCATCCATCATCATCCTTCTGTTCAACTTTGGGAGACCAACATTATGCAAAGCATAAAAAGAGAAAAAAAGTGGAAAACAAAATAAATTAAAGGCAATAAGTGAAATAAGAAGGAATTTACTAAATGTAATGTAGCTTACGCTAATACCTTATATCAGGGATTCAAACTTGTGGCCTGTGGGCCAGATGCGTCACATACTGGCCATGCCCAAAAGTCATAATACGTCACATGATGACACTGTGACAACACAAGGTTGACACTCCAGACTTTTCTATTGTTGTAAACCATGTTTGCTTCCATTTGCTACTGATTTATAGTTCTCTCTTTGGAAAATATTGTGACTCCATCCAGCTATGCCTTTCTCAACTTTCACTATCATCTCAATCCATCTATTTTTCCTTTATGTATTGTTTTGCAATTTAATTCTCACTCTAATCTGCTTGGCCTTCCATTAGGCATTGAAAACTTGGTTTTGCCATTAGCCCGGGGCTCTGTAGGCAAGCTTGCTTTTTAGTCATATTGACTGTGAGAGGTTTGATTATTTAGTTGTTATTTTACACTGTCTCATGCTCCTTATGTTTTGTTCTAATTGGGAGCTTCCCAGTCACATATATGAGATGGGCAGGCATATTTACTTATTTAATAAATAAAACACACCTGTCACTTCCGTATAATGAAATTGGTGGCAATGTGCTTTCATGGGTATTCATTTTTTGCTTCTTTTGACATTTTTTTCCTTGCAACAAATCACATTTTACTGGCATTTGCATGTCTTAAAGTTTTTACATCCCTTCTTCTACCTTTCATAAAGTTTTAATACTTCCCCATCATAAAGTTTCAATACTTCCCCATCATATAGTTTTCACAGTTTGTGTGTAACTTGCAATCATTCATTCCATTTCCCATGTCAAACATAATTACCTTGGGGCTTTGATGCATCATTCAGTCTAACATTTGCTGCAGCTCATTCAGATTCTAAGCCAGCAGCCCAGCATCATCTGCATAGAAAATAAAGGCTAGGTCACATAGGCTGACTGATACAAAACATATGTAAAAAGGACACAGCGGACGAGCAAATTTTCCATCCGTTGTTATCCGCTCTCAAAAGTGTCCCAAATTTGCATAAAGAGAACGGACAACAACAGAAAGGAATGGACGTGGGGAGGCCGTAGCGAGGATGTTAAGTGGATGCTCAACGGAAGCCTAGTGGATGGATGTGGATGGAAGTGGATGACACATCCGCAGGGCTTCCGTGGGAGAACAGCGAAGCGGACACGCAGCAGAAGGAGCAGATGCATAGCAGATGCTGAGCAGATGGCGCAGATGCACCATGGATGCCTAGCGGATGGTTAGCGGATGCCTAGCGGATGCAAAGCATTCACTGTGCATGTGGGGAGGATGCATTGCATCAGCCCCATGCATATAAAGGGAAGCAGCTCGCAAGCAGGTCACCATTCAGAGGAAAGACCTGCTGCCAGACACATCTTCAGCCAACAACCATGGGGAAGAAGAGGAAGCTTGTGCCTACTCCTGCCAGCCCTGGCAAGAAGGACAGGACCATCATCCCACCCCCTGGCGCTGACTCTGCTGGTGCTTCTGCTGCTGGTGCTGGTGCTGCTACTTCTTCTGCTGCTGGTGCTGACTCTGCTGGTGCTGGTGCATATGCTGGTGCTGCTCCTGGTGCTGCTCCTGGTGCTGACTCTGCTGGTGCTGCTCCTGGTCCTGCTGGTGCTGCTGCTGCTCGTGGTGCTGCTGGTGCTGGTGCTTCTGCTGGTGCTGACTCTGCTGGTGCTACTGCTGCTGGTGGTGGTGTGGTGGACCAGCCCCTAGAACCTCAAAGCCCTGCTGATGAGGGCCCAGAAGGCCCTGCCAGAGGGAGGAAGAGGCAACCGCGTGAAAGGGGGGAGAGGAGACAGTACTCCATTGCAGAGGAACATGACGAGGTGGTGCTCAAATGGCTGAGGGAGAAAGAGTACCTCTGGAGGAAGGGACACAGGCTCTATTGAGACACCAAGAGGAAGCAGGCTGCTTGGAGAGAGAAGGCAGGGAGCCTGGGCTACACTTCGGATGTCCTCCTGGGATGGTGGAAGCACATGCACACCTGGTACAGGAAGCTGCACCTGAAGAAGTCTGGCCAGGCCGCGGTCAAGCTCACCGACTGGGAGACCTATGTCATGGCACAGTGCAGCTTCCTGGAGGGTGAGGTCCGCCACCAAGGAGCAGCCTCTCTGTCAACCCTCTCTCTCAGGCAGCCCACAGACAGCCAGTCCTCTTCTGGCCAAGAGTCAGCTCCTGTGTCCAGGCAGGTATCTTTGGAGCGTGCCACGACGGAGACCCCACCGACAGCAGCACACCCCATGCCGGAGCACATGGAGGATCCCCTGATGCAGATGGAGCAAGAAGAGGCCGCTGCCACCAGAGACCAACCCACCCCCACCCCCAGCTCCACCTCCACAGAAAGCAGGCAGAGAGGTAGACTGGAGGGAGAGAGCCACACTGTCCTCTTGGAGATCAGGGACACCATCAAGAGCAGCATAGATCTCCTCTCTCAGCTGGTACACTTCGAGATTCTATCCTCTAACAGAAAGCCCTTCCTCACCTACATGAACCAGACCCTCATGGAAATGCTCGAAGCCCAGTACCAGGTGATCAAGGAGAGGATCACAGGTCTTCTGCACCACCCTCCAGGCCCAGCTGAACTTGCTCTGATCCACTCCAGGTCTGCTCCTCCACCCCAGGCGATGTCACAGCCCTTCCAAGGCTTTCAACAGCCCCTCACTTACAAAGACTATGGCTACCAGGAGTTCCAGCAGCACAGGCAGCCCTTCCCAGTCCAGGCACAGGTACATCGCACACCAGAGGTGCCACCAATGCCACCAATACCACCAATGCCACAGACGCCACAAATGCCACTGACACCACAGATGACACCGACACCTCACCTCGCTTAACTGCAGACCAAACATCCCCACTAAACTCCTCCTTCCTCCACCCCACAGCCAAGCCCGGCCTCAGAACATCTGTCTTCAGTCTTGGGACTGATATCCCATGTCCTAGAGGAAGGGCCTCTCAACATCACGGGACTGAGCCAACTCTCTGAGAGCTTCCTCCACACACCATCCCCTGTTGTCCTCTTGGAGCCAGGCACCCCAATGGCACCTCAGACCAGCCACTGCCATCTCTACAGCCCCTGGACCCTTCACCCCTGAGACCATGGGCATGCCTCAGAGTGACTGAGAAGAGTGCCAGAGACTGGGTTGTTACCTGTTGACTTTATCTTTGCTTGGGACACTTTTCTTGGTTCATTTTGCTTTTTTAATAAAGTCCTACAGTTTGTTATTAATAAAGGTTATCTTTGCTTCACACACTTGGTTCAATTCTTTTACTAAATAAAGTCTTGGTGGAAACTTTTAGAAATGGTTTAAGCCATTGCATGCTTGTGGGATGGGTAAGGATAGCTGTGGGATGGATAGCAGTGGGATGGATAAGGATAGCTGTGGGATGGGTAAGGATAGCTGTGGGATGGATAAGGATAGCTGTGGGATGGATGGCTGTGGGATGGGTAAGGATACCTGTGGGATGGGTAATAGCTGTGGGATGGGTAATAGTTGTGGGATAGATAAGCCTCCAGTGCAAGCATAGTGGGACTGTATGGTCCACCCTCCCAGGTGCCACACCTAAGGCCCTTTATTATCAATAATTTAATCATTCACCCACACATGTCAACATAAACACAACTCTTTATTAAATGCCCTGTTCATTGTAGGGCCACTCAACATACATGGCACAATCTCATCCGTGCGATGAGACAGGCTGAAGGAAGCATCCATTAAGCATCTACCATCCTGTCTTGCCACTCCACTGCTCCAGCTGGGGAGTTCCACCAGTGTTTCAGGAGGTTGCACTGCTTCTTCCCTTCACATGAAGCTCTGTTGGGGCCTTGCACATCCACAGTGTCTATCAGGTTTAGTTCTTTCCTCCATTCACTAGGCTCCATGTCCCCATTGCTTTGTTGGAGGTCCACGAGCCTGTTCTGCAACACTGGGTAGCACAATGAGATTGTGCAGTATGCAGCAAGCTTCCACAATGTTCCTCAGGGTCTCAGGTTGATGCTGCATGGTGGTGAGAAGTACCTAGAACCTGTTGGCCAGGATGCCAAAGGCGTTCTCCACCTCCCGTCTTGCCCTGGACAGCCTGTAGTTGAAGATCCTCTCTTCACGGGTGAGGTATCTGGAAGTGTAGGGCTTCATGAGGTAGGTTCTGAGGGAGAAGGCGTCATCCCCCAGGATGAAGTAGGGCACATTTTGTGTGTTGTTGGGCAGGGGGTCTGGATCTGGGAAGCCCATGATGAGGTTGCATTCCATTCCCTCCTTGAGGTCACTGGCGTTGTATACCTGGGCATCTGAAGCTGACCCATTGCCTCAAGCATTGATGTAGATGAACTTGTAGTCAGTATCAACCATGGCAAAGAGGATGATGCTGAAGAAGCCCTTGTAGTTGTGATAAGTGGACCCTGACTTGACTGGAGCTTTGCAGGCCACGTGCTTCCCATCTATGGCTCCAACGGTGTGGGGGAAGTTCCACTTCTGATACCACTGTTCTGCAACTTTCTTCCAGCCTTCTTCAGTGGTGGGGTACTGGAGGAGCTCCTCCAGGTATTCTTCGATGATGGCCTGCACCACTTCTATGACCATAATTCTGATGGTGTTGTGTGGCACCCTCCATGTTCCTGTACGTGATCCCAGAGGCCAGGTGGCATAGAGTTAGTGCCACCTTCAGCCCAGGGTCCAGACTGGACCGAAAGTTGGTGTTTACCTTGGTCAACCTGGGTCTCAGCCACTCCACAACTTCGTCAAACATGGCTGGTGGCATCCTCATGAAGTGCTGGATGCATGAGGGTCTTTGTTCCTCAGCTCCACTATCAGCTTGTCATACAGTCCGTACTCCGCTATTCTCGCGATCCATCTTCGGACCCACACATTTCTTGGATGCCTCCTTCTCCTTGCGTAGAACAGGTGAAAGAGCCTGAAGAGGGCTTGGCACTGCTGTAGAATAATGGCGGCTACCAAAAGGAGTGTGCAACGATCAATGGTGGAGATGACTGGATGATGTGGAAGAGCAAGAGCAAGAGCAAGGCTGAAGAGGTCTGCACACCACGGCTGCTGGACTGAAAGTGAGATCCAGATGATTTCCTCCCCCTTTTTATAGGAAATATCGGTTTTCCACTAGGTGTCCTTCCGCATCCTCTAGACATCCTCCAGATATCCTAAATATCCGAGATACATCCCCTATATGAACGTTTTTTCCATTTTAATGCTTTATATGCAAGCTGCATCCGCTTTCATCCTTTCTTTGTCCATGCTACTAACGTTGATCAGATGTTCTGCGTCCGTTTCGCTTCTTTCCTCTTTCCGTTTTCCGCTGGAGTGGATGCGAGTTGCGCGGATGCGCAGTGGATGCCGAGCGGATACAGCGGGTGTGTAACGGATGTAGAACGTTTATTCCCTGTATGTGTAGCAGATGTAGAATGGACGCGGTGGAAAGTTCATCCGTTCAAAAAGTTTTGTGCAGCTCAAAACTTTTTGAGCGGATGAAATCTCAGTAGACGGATGCTGGACAGATAGAACGTATGAATCACGCACGCAGTGAGTACAGAACAGATGTATCATGTTAACCAACGGATGGCAAGCATTTTTCTCCATTTTACATCCTCTTTCCATCTGCTGGTGCAGTGTGACATGGGCTGAACATAGATATTCACTTCCACAGTCAACACCCTTTTAATGTTACTGCAAGCATTCTTTTTCCATTTACTCTTCATAAATATCTTAAACAATCACAGAAGACTTGACATGTTCTCTTCCTGCTCAACACTGAACCATTTCCAAAGCATTCCTTTTATGCTCAGCAAGTTTTACTACAATCATACACTATTACAGCAACTAAATTTCAATTTCATATTTGCAGATTTTTTCCTTTATAATTCAAGCATGTTCATTCTATCAGTTTTCTCCAAAGGAGAAAATGTATAATAAACGTTCCCATATTCATAAATTTCTGTTTGACCTGAAAAATAAAAATATGTTCTATCCATACCTCTGTCTGACCTCAAAAAATTCTCAGATTTTGTTTTCTTATTCCTTTTAATTAAAATGTTGCCAAATAGATTTCAAAGTTCACCTAACAAATAATTCCTTGGTGTAACTTGCAAGTATTATTATTTCTTTGTTTTTTAAGGAAATATAACTTATATCATCACTGAATATTGAATACATGGAATGGATGTTCCTTAAAAGTAACAAATATATTATTTAGCAAGCTTTTATATGTGTTGGACATTGCAACCACAACAGCAATTGTGTTCTGAGAGTATTTTTTCTGTCTTGTTAACTTTATATACTGAACCTTACCTTTTAATTTTTTAAAAACTTTGTTCTTCTTTATGCTTTTATATTATATGTTTTTATTGTTAGCCACTCAGCGTTACTTAGGTGGGATGGGCAACATAGAAATATAATGAATAAATAAATTAAATCAACTATTGAATTTTGCTGAACATTAATTAGAATTTTTTAAAAAGCATTGTGATCCATTATTACTGAATTTCAAATACCAATTAAAAATGTTCAATGAGCATTGGGTTAATAATATTTTCCTTGGAAAATATGTGGATAATATTTGGCTTAAAAATATTCAGAATGATTAAAAAATTTTTTATGCCAATTGATAGCTTTTCTAATTTCTTATTAAAGCAGGTAGGAGCTGGAGAAACTTGTGAAAACTTCCAGTTCTGTGTACCATTTAATGAGTTTACTAAAATAATAGGCATCATGAAAATAGAGGCTTCTTAAATATGTAGTAATGTGGTTATTTTGACAAATTAAAAATGAAGTAAAAATGAAACTGATATTCCTTCTGGTCACATCAGTAGAAAAATGATAACTCAGCACTGTATGAAGTATGGTGGGAACTGATATTGGTAGTTTATTTATTTATTACAGTGATAGACCACCATATCTGAGATAATTCATTGGAAAGTTTTAAAAATGTCACATGAGATTGATGCATATGATGAAGCCAAATCTACAAAAGGGAGATAAGCAAGTAATATGGACTAACAGTAGTATATTTCACCCAGTATTTGTGCAGCAAAATTTCCTTCAGATTAAATAGGTTGAATTGATTCAATTTAATTATCTCTTCATTGAATATGTGATAATAAATAGAATCTGAAATTGTATAGCATTGATTGCAGTTACAATGAAGAATTTTGGGGTACACTAGGAAATACTGGGTAAGAAAAATAGAAGGGAATGGATTTATTTGTGTATTTATTTTAAGCTGCAGTTCTTGATTAAGATAGAACCCATTTCTGCCTTTCCTTAGCTATGTATAACTTTTATAGATAACTGATGTTAACCCGGTATTAGGTGAATGCAGTGCTTCATTTCTCCTTATTGCAAGGACTTGCATATCCTGGAAAAAAAATAAAAATAAATCCACACTTGGGACTTGGAAGTATATTAGATAGAATCGGACATGATGCATGCACTTGTATATATTGCCTCCATTTAGGTTTTTTTTTTCTTCAAATTCTTACTGCCACACACAAACCTTTGTGATTGCTCCACAAACTTCCAAGAGGGATTTTTAGGGAATGCACAGAGACATAACAGGGAGGAAATAGTCTTTTTTCTACCATCATTTGAGAAGGTAATACATGGTTTTATATTTATCATTTAAATCTTCAGTTTCTTGGGTTAAGACAACCATTTAAAATAATTCATTCATTATATTTGATTTATGACCCTAGCTTATACTTTTTAAGACCAGCTTAGATAACCACTGGGTAAAAATGAAAAGTTAAAGTTTTAGTTATTTATTTATTATAGTCATTTAGTTAATGTTACAACATTTCTTTTTTCTTTTTTTACAACATTTCTAATGAACCCCACCCCCAGCAGACATGGTGTAGAACAATAGATATACAGGTAGTCCTTGACTGACAACCCCAATTGAGCCCAAACTTTATGTTGCTAAGTAAGAAATTTGTTCAAATGACTATTGCCCCATTTAATGACTTTTCTTGCCACACTTGTTTAGTGAATCATGACAGTTGTTAAATTAGTAAAATGGTTGTTAAGTGAATCTGGCTTCTCCATTGACTTCGCTTGTCAGAAAGTCACAAAAAGGGATCACATGACCCCAGTATATGAATACCCCTGTACTAAATATGAACCAGTTGTTAAACATCCATGTAAATCATGTGATCACAGGGATGTTGCAATGGTCATAAAGTGTGAAAAATTATCATAAGCACTTTTTTCAGTGCCATTGTAACATTGAACAGTCACTAAGTGAATTGTTGTAAGTTGAGGACTATATAATTAAAATAAGTCATCACTAACATATGTCGCTCTTACCATGTAAAAAACATGGCCAGATAAGCTAATTCTATGTAAACCTACTGTACATTAAAGAGAATCTTGCCAGTCTTAAAATATAGTTTTTCTTTGTGTCACCTTTATAGTCTAATAATTTAGGGAGAATCCATTCTGAGTGCCCTAATATCCACTTTCCATTTGTGAGCTGTGCTGCCTCGAGCCTGATTCTTCCTGAGGCAGCCAGTCTTTATCCAGTCTCCCAAACTCATTCCCACATACCATGACAATACATGAAACTTCCATTAACCTTGGGATGGAACAACAGGATAAAGAAATTTAAGCCTATTTTGAAAAAGACAGGAGAATACGAACAGCATATGCTGTATTTATGAAGAGGAGAGAATTCTAAGAAGTGGGGCTGCTAACCCATATACTGTTCGAAGAGTAAATCCATAATGATACTTATTGTATAAGAAACTTCACTCAAGATACTGAAATTTATTTTGAAAAAACATGCATAAACATGTATTTATAACTGTCTCATTTTTCCTGAAGAATGTATATTGTAATATGAAAACCAGGCATAGGTTTCTTGTTGGTGATTTGTTGATATATTCATTATGACATCAGAAAGCAAATGGGGTAGCTTAAGGGCCTGTCACATTGGCCGACGGAGGCAAAATGTTTGTAAAAAGGACACAGCGGATGAGAAAATGTTGCATCCGTAGTTATTTGCTCTCAAAAGTGCCCCGAATTTCAATAAGCAGAGCAGACAACAACAGAAAGGAACGGACGGGAGAAGAATGTAGAGGGGATGGAAAGCGGATGCTCCACGGAAGCCTAGCAGATGGAAGCGGATGGGAGCGGATGGCACATCCGCAGGGCTTCTGGGGGAGGACAGCAAAGTGGATGCGCAGTGGAAAGAGCAGATGCAGAGTGGATGCCGAGCAGATGAAGCGGATGCAGAGCGGAAGCCTAGCGGAAGCTTAGCGGATGCACAGAGTTCACTGTGCATGTGGGGAGGATGCATTGCGTCAGCCCCGCGGATATAAAGGGAAGCAGCTCGCAAGCAGGTCACCATTCAGAGGAAAGACCTGCTGCCAGACACAGCTCCAGCCAGCCAGCCAGCCAGCCAAAAACCATGGGGAAGAAGAGAAAGCCTCTGCCATCTGCTGCCAGCCCTGGCAAGAGGGACAGGGCCACCATCCCACCCCTGGCCCTGACTCTGCTTCTGCTGGGGCTTCTGCTGCTGGGGCTGACACTTCTGGTGCTGGAGCTTCTGCTGGTGCTGCTCCTGGTGCTGGTGCTTCTGCTGGTGCTTACTCTGCTGGCGCTGCTCCTGGTCCTGCTGGTCCTGCGGGTCCTGCTGGTGCTCCTGGTGCTCCTGGTCCTGCTGGTGCTGCTGGTGCTCCTGGTCCTGCTGGTGCTCCTGGTCCTGCTGGTTCTCCTGGTCCTGCTGGCGCTGCTGGCACTGCTGGCGCTGCTGGTGCTGCTGGTGCTGCTGGTGCTGCTGGTGCTTACTCTGCTGCTGCTGCTCCTGGTGCTGCTGGTCCTGCTGGCGCTGCTGGTGCTTACTCTGCTGCTGGTGCTCCTGGTCCTGCTGGTGCTGCTGGTGCTGCTGCTGCTGGTGGTGCTGCTGGTGCTGCTGGTCCTGCTTTTGCTGCTACTGTTGTTGTTGCTGCTGGTGGTGGTGGTGGTGTGGAGGAGCAGCCCCTACAACCTCGAAGCCCCTCTGATGAGGGCCCATATGGTCCTGCCAGAGGGAGGAAGAGGCAGATGCGTGAACAGGAGAGGAGGCAATACTCAAACAAAGAGGAACATGAGGATGAGGTGCTCGAATGGCTGAGGGAGAACGAGTATCTATGGCAGAAGGGACACAGGCTCTATCGAGACACCAAAAGGAAGCAGGCTGCTTGGAGAGAGAAGGCGGAGAGCCTGGGCTACACTTCGGAGGTGCTCCTCGGCTGGTGGAAGCACATGCACACCTGGTACGGGAAGCTGCACCTCAAGAAATCTGGCCAGGCCATGGTCAAGCTGACGGACCGAGAGACCTACGTGATGGCCAAGTGCAGCTTCTTGGAGAGTGAGATCTGCCACCGAGGAGCAGCCCCTCTCACAACCCTCTCTCTCAGGCAGCCCGCTGAGAGCCAGTCCTCTTCTGGCCAAGAGTCAGCTCCTGTTTCCAGGCAGGTATCTGTGTAGCGTACCATGACGGAGAACCCCCGGACAGCTGCACTATCCATGGTGGAGCGTGTGTAGGACCCCCTGATGCACTGGTAGAAAGGAGAGGGCACTTCCACCACAGGCCAACCCAAATCCACCCCCAGCTCCACCTCCACAGAAAGGCAGAGAGGCAGACCCGAGGGGCAGAGCCACACTGTCCTGCTGGAGATCAGGGACACCATCAGAAGCAGCGTAGATCTCCTCTCTCAACTGGTACAAACCGATGTCCCATCCTCCAACCACAAGCCCTTCCTCACCTACGTCAACCAGACCCTCATGAAGATGTCAGAATCACAGTACCAGGTGGTAAAGGACAGGATCACCGGTCTTCTTCAAAACCCTCCAGACCCAGCTGAACCTGATCCCACCCAGTCCGGGCCTGTTCCTCCACCCCAGGTGATGTCACTGCCCTTCCAAGGCTTTTCACAGGCCCACACCTACCAAGGCTATGGCTATCAGGAGCTCCAGAAGCACAGGCAGCACTTCCCAGTCCAGGCAGAGGTGCATCGTACACCACCAGTGCCACCGATGCCACTGATGCCACTGATGCCACCCATGCCACCCATGCCACAGATGCCACCCACTCACCTCGCTCAGCTGCAGACCAGACAGCTCCACTACACTGCTCCTTCCTCCACCCCACAGCCAAGCCCGGCCTCAGAACATCTGTCATCGATATTGGGGCTGATACCCAATGTCCTGGAGGAAGGGGCTCTCAACATCACAAGACTGAGCCAGTTCTCTGACAGTTTCCTCCACACACCAGCCCCTGTCGTCCTCTCGGGGCCAGGCACCCCAATGACGTCTCAGACCAGAACTCCAGCATCAGCCACCTCCACAGCACCTGGACCCTTCACCCCTGAGACTGGGCACGCCTCAGAGTGACCAAGAAGAATACCAGAGATTGGGTGGCAACCTGTTGACTTTATCTTTGCTTTGGACACTTGACTTGGGTTATTTTTCTTTTACAGCTTGTTATTAATAAAGATTACCTTTATATATATACAAATATATATATTTGTTTTTTTAAGTTATCGCGGGTACTTACATGTGTGCTGTTCAGCTTCCTTCGGGTATTATCCCACGTCATTGTAGTTCTGTTAAAGTTGTAGCAACGTTTCAGCAGAATCTCATCTGCCATCATCAGGCTTCTGTATGGATGTGGGTCTTACAGCTCCTGGTTTTTAAATTTGAGGCTGGTTCATTCTGATTGGCTGGGAGCCTGGACCTATTTCATTGGACTTGGAGTTTGATTGATTGGTGTTCCTGGTTTCTTCTGTCTGTTTTGTGGCTTTGATTGGCTGGCAACAGTCTGTTCTTGTGTTGGAGGCTTT
>BLBF01000005.1:37067219-37088239 GCA_015471245.1 Laticauda colubrina | reverse complement strand
GTGACAGTGGTGATCCCATAGGGGCTCCTTCAATTTGCTTGTATCTTTGTCCTTTGTATATGAAATATGTGTTGGTTAAGCAGTGTTCTGTTAGTTCCATGAGGTGTTTAACTGGTTGGTATTTATTTTTGATTATTTCAAGAGTTTCTTTTATCGGGACTTGAGTGAATAGTGAAACTACGTCAAACTTACAAGCAGATTTTCTTGATCATTTCTAATGATCTTTGATCATTTCAAAAGGAACTTGCACAAAGATGAATTCAAAGGGCTACAAACCCTGAAAAATGACAACAGCATAATCATACTCCCAGCAGATAAAGGGAATGCCACAGGAGTAATGGATAGAAAAGACTACAAAACAAAATTGACAGACCTACTCCAACACACCACATACAAACCTATAAACACAGACCCAACCACATATCTGGATAAATTAACCAAGAAGAAAATTATATCCAGCCACATAAGCAAAGAAATCCAACTGACGATCATCCCAAGAGAAAAATCTTCCAGATGCCCCAAACTATACGGCCTCCCAAATATACACAAAGAAGGCATACCTCTCAGACCTATAGTCAGCTCCAAAGGAGCACCACTACAAAACCTAGCTAAACACTTATAAAACAACTACAGCCCCATGCTGAAACCGCAGCTTCATATGTACAAAACTCATACCACTTCTTTGAAATGATCAAAGATCTAAACGTGGAACAAGAAGATCTGCTTGTAAGTTTTGATGTGGTTTCACTATAAACAAACAACTACCATTCCTAGATGTACTAATCTACAAAAGAACAGATGGCACATTCGGGTACACCGTATATCAGAAAAAAACACACACCAACCACTACGTCAACGCCCAATCCCACCACCACCCAGCACAGATAATTTCCATGGGCAAAACACTAATCACCAGAACCAAAAACCTGGCAGACAAGACGCATATAAAGATTGAACTATGCACCCTGACTAAAGTATTGACAGCCAACGGCTTCCACAAAAACAAAATCACCTGCTTGATCTACAAAAAAAAACCAAGACATAACAGAGACCTAGAAGATCAACAGACCTATTGAACAGCTGTCCTGCCCTACATAAGAGGGACTACAGACAAAATCAGTAACATACTACAGAGGCATCACATCAAGACTGCCTTCAAAACAGAGAAAAAAATAGCAGCCATCCTTAAAAACCCCAAAGTCAAAATTGACCTCGAAAACCAAGGCATTTATGAAGTTCCCTGTGCATCATGCCTGGCCACATACATTGGACAGACCAATAGAGGAATAAGTACCCGCTTGGATGAACAGAAAAATCTCCACACCACAAGCCAGGCAAACACCTGGGCACAAACAGACACCCTCTGATACCTCCAGCTCAAACACACCCCAGCCAGGCACCCAGATGAAACCTAGCTTCTTAATAGATAATAGCCGTTCTTTCACGTGAAGCCAAGCTGCACTGAAAGCCTCCAATACAGGAACACAGTGTTGCCAGCCAATCAAAGCCACAAAACAGACAGAAGAAACCAGAAACACCAATCAAACAAACTCCAAGTCCAATAAACACAGACTAAGACTCCCAACCAATCAGGATGTAGAAAGAAACATGCTGGCACAGCAATAGGCTAGCCTCAAATTTAAAACCAACGGCTGTGAGACTCTGACCCACATACAAACTCAATACAGAAGCCTGATGATGGCAGATGAGATTCTGCTGAAATGTTGCTATAACTTTAAAAGCACTACAATGATGTGGGATAATACCTGAAGGAAGCTGAACAGCACACAAGTAAGTACCCACGAAAGCTTAAAAAAACAAATATATATATATGTATATATATATGTGTGTGTGTGTGTGTGTTTGTGTGTGTGTGTGTGACAAAAACTCTCATTTAAGAATGATTTGGGATGCAAGCAAAACAAAATGGATTCTGTAAAGTGGGAAAAAACAATTTTCCAAATAAATGAGAGAAATAGCTGGGATGTAAGTTTTGCAAAGAAAGAGAAAACAAAAGAAAATGACATTGAAACTACCGGGGGGGGGGGGGGGGGGGGGGGAGAGAGAGAGAAATACTCTACTGATGGGCAATGCAGCCAGACACAAAGCAGTTCATCAATATTATTTCAATTGGTATAAAGGAAGTGACATTTTTCTAGAGACAATAAATTAATATCAAAAGAAATAAAATTTACTGAGGATTTCACAGGAACAATGTCAGATTATGAAAAGGTTTATAACAATAAGTGGTTTCTGAAGCTATAAAAATATTAAACTGGAGAAGATGGATTATTAGGGTATTATAAATGTTTTGAGGATGAACTTTTACAACCTTTTCAAAAACAATGAACTGTAGCCTTCAGGGTGGAAAGATGCTGAAGAATTGAAAAGAGGTGAATATAACACTAATGCCTAAAGGAGAAGATTTGATTTAAACAAGAAACTATAGACCAACATCATTATTGAATCATGGCTGTACACTTTTTACAATGATTCTAAGCTAATAGACTGAAATTAATTTGCAAGGATTTATCAATGAGGATTGTTGTGGATTTTTACTTAAAAGTCAATTAAAGGGCAATATTAGAAATATGTTCAACACTTTGTGTATTTGAAGCAACATTATGAAAAATAAGATGTACAGAAGACCTTTGCAAATTTGAACTGGGTTTTCTTGTTCAAGATTTTGGAAGGTATGATTTTTTCTTGTTTGTTATGAGATGGGCAGCCAAGAAATACACTAAATAAATAAACATCTCAAAAAATATATAAGAAATAAACAATTTTTGAAGAAGTGTTATAAAATGGGTAAGTTGTTTTTTACCTTACATAAAACACAAAAAGTTGTTAATGGAGATCTAACAAAACCCTGTAAGATAAGGAAAAAGGAACAAGATAGGAAAGTTAACTGTCTCCCATTTTTTTTACTTTAGTTCTTGAAATACTGATTAGAGGTAACACAAAATGAGAGGATTGTTTGAGTAAAGATTGAAATAAAAACTTATAAGTTAAGGACTTTTGTGTATGACTTGGTGTTAGTTCTGCAAAATCCTTGAAAGGGAATTGAAATATTAATGGGCAAATTAAAAGAATTTGGCACATTAGCAGATTTCAAGCTTAAATACAGCTAAATTTGACATTATATTTGACTGTGAAACATGACTCAATGCATCTCTCCCTGACTCCATGACCACAGTAAAAAACTCATGTTTACCAATCAGATCATGAAATCCATAGAGGAGGTGGTGTTGCTATCTTCTATAAAAAGTCCCTACATCTAAGAAACATCCAAGTTACCCAGAAGCTTGCTATTCCTGAGACCATCGTCCTTGAACTGTCCTTAAATATCACATTTCAGTTCTTACTATGTTACAGAGCCCCTGATTATGACATTGAACATGCAAACAAGCTAAATACACAACTAACATGGGCAGATGCTGCCCACAAGCTTTTATCTTTCTTGGTGACGTCAATCTGCCTCATATTAACTGGACACTCAACGAATGTACAGCTGAACCCACACATGCAACCTTCTACAATGCAGTAACAAATCTGGGATTAGAACAACTAGTAACCAACAACACTAGACTTAACAATTGCCTCGATCTCAACTTCTGCAATAGTTTGAATTCAGTTTAAATATTACAAATTATACAAATTAAATTTAAAAAATACAAATTAAATAATCCTTTTCCAACAGTGACCACAACATGATTGACTTTTGATTCAGTGGTACACGACAAACTACTAAAAAACTGAAATCTTCCAGTATCTCTGGACACCTGCATAACTGGATAGAAGCATTCCTGTCAAACAGACAACAAATGGTCAAAATTGGAAGCATCCTATCAAATTCTGCATCTGTCAACAGTGGTGTCCCACAAGGCAGAGTTTGAGGACCAACTCTTTTCACACTCTACATAAATGACCTCTGTGATCATATCAAGATCAACTGTGTTCTCTTCGCTGATGATGTAAAGCTATTCAACACTAGAGACAATACTGATACCCTTCAAAAAGACCTCGACTATGTATCAGAATGGTCAAACAAATGGCAACTTCAAATCTCAACAAATAAATGCTCTGTCCTACATACTGGGAAAAAAGAAATCAGAAAATAAAATAGAAGCTGAACAATCAAGACCTTGTTGATGATCCAAACTCTGTAAAGGATGTCATCTCAAATGACCTAAGTTCTAGAGCCCACTGTAACTACGTAGCCAAAAAAGTGTTAAGAGTTGTTAAACTAATCTTAAGCCCTTGTCACACTGCACCAATGGATGGTAAGAGGATGTAAAATGGAGAGAAACACTTGCCATTCATTGGTTAACGCAATGCTTCCATTCTGTACTTACTGCCTCCGTTTTTCATCCTCTCTATCCGTCCAGCATCCGTCGACTGAGGTTCCATCCGCTCAAAAAGTTTTGAGCTGCTCAAAACTTTTTCAGTGGAAAATGTATCCAACGCGTCCGTTCTGCATCCACGACACATACGGGGAACATCCGTTCTACATCCGTCGTCATCTGTTACGTGTCCACTATATCCGCTAGGCATCCACTGCGCAACTGCGCAACTCAAATCCGCTCCAGAGGAAAGCGGACACAGGGAGGAAGTGAAACGGATGCGGAAAGGACAAAAAGCGTTCGTAGCATGGATGGAGAATGGATGAAAGCGGATGCAGCTCACAAAGAAAGCATTTAAAATGGAAAAAATATTTGCAGAGGGGACCGATCTCGGATACTAAGGATGTCTAGAGGATGCCTAGAGGATGCAAAAGGACACATAATGGAAAACCTATATTGCCTATAAAAAGGAGGAGCAACTCACCTGGATCTCACTTTCAGTCCAGCAGCCCTGCTGTGCAGACCTCTGCAGCCTTCATGTGACTCTTCCTCTTCCACAGCATCCAGTCATGTCCACCACGGATCGTAACACAGTCCTTTTGGTAGCCACCATCATTCTGCAACAGTGCGAAGCCATCTACAGGCTCTTTCAACTGTTCTATGGGAAGAAAAGGAGGCATCCAAGAAGTGTCTGGGTCCAAAGATGGATCGTGAGAAGAGAAGAGTACAGACTGTATAACAAGCTGATGGTGGAGCTGAGGAACGAAGACCCTCGTGCATTCCAGAACTTCATGAGGATGCCTCCAGCCATGTTTGATGAAGTTGTGGAGTGGCTGAGACCCAGGTTGACCAAGCAGAGCACCAACTTCTGGCCCAGCCTGGACCCTGGGCTCAAGGTGGCACTCACTCTGCGCCACCTGGCCTCAAGGACCACGTACAGGAGCATGCAGTAAAGCTGGAGGGTGCCACACAACACCATCAGCATTGTGGTCAGAGAAGTGGTGCAGGCCATCATCGAAGAATACCTGGAGGAGCTCCTCCAGTGCCCCTCCACTGAAGAAAGCTGGAAGAAAGTTGGAGAGCAGTGGTATCAGAAGTGGAACTTCCCCCACACCGTTGGAGCCATAGATAGGAAGCACGTGGCCTGCAAAGCTCCAGCCAAGATGGGGTCCACTTATTTCAACTACAAGGGCTTCTTCAGCATCATCCTCTTCGCCATGGTCAATGCTGACTACAAGTTCATGTACATCGATGCTTCAGGCAACGGGTCAGCTTCAGATGCCCATGTATACAACACCAGTGACTTCAAGGAGGGGCTGGAATGCAACCTCATCATGGGCTTCCCAATCCAGACCCCCTGACCAACGACACGCAAGATGTGCCCTACTTCATCATGGGGGATGACGCCTTCTCCCTCAGAACCTACCTCATGAAGCCCAACACCTCCAGATTCTTCACCCGTGAAGAGAGCAAATACAGGCTGTCCAGGGCAAGGCGGGTTGTGGAGAACGCCTTTGGCATCCTGGCCAACAGGTTCCAGGTACTTCTCACCACCATGCAGCATCGCCCAGAGACTGTGAGGAGTATCATGGAAGCTTGCTGCATCCTGCACAATCTCATTCGCACCCGCTACCCAGTCTTGCAGAACAGGCTTGTGGACCTCCAACAAGGCAATGTGGACATGGAGCCTGGGGAATGGAGCCAAGGGCAAAACCTAATAGACACTGAGGATGTGCAAGGCCCCAACAGAGCCTCACGTGAAGGGAAGAAGCAGGGCAACCTCCTGAAACACTGGTGCAACTCCCAAGCTGGAGCGGTGGAGTGGCAAGACAGGATGATAGATGCTTAATGGATGCTTCCTTCAGCCTGTCTCATCATACTGATGAGATTGGGCCATGTATGTTGAGTGGCCCTAAAATTATCAGGGCATTTAATAAAGAGTTGTGTTTGTGTTGACATGTGTGGATGATTGATTATACTGTTATTGATAATAAAGGCCCATAGGTGTGGCACCTGGGAGGGTGGACCATACAGTCCCACTATGCTTGCACTGGAGGTTTATCTATCCCACAGCTATTACCCATCCCAAAGGTCGACCTGCCCACCCTACTGCTATCTTAACCCATCCCACAAGAATGCAAAGGCTTAAACCAATTCTAAAAGTTTCCACCAAGACTTTATTCATAAAAGGAAATGAAGTAAGTATGTGAATCAAAGATAAACTTTATTGAACAACAAGCTGGAGGTTTATCTATCCCACAGCTATTACCCATTCCAAAGGTATCCCTGCCCATCCCACAGCTATTACGCATCCTAAAGGTATCCCTGCCCATTCCACAGCTATTACCCATCCCAGAGGTATCCCTGCCCTTACCCATCCCACAAGCATACAAAGGCTTAAACCATTTCTAAAAGTTTCCACCAAGACTTTATTTAATAAAATAAATGATGCAAGTGTGTGAAGCACACTTTATTAATAACAACCTGTAATCTTTATTAATAACAACCTGTAAAAGAAAAATGATCCAAGTCAAGTGTCCAAAGCAAAAATAAAATCAACAGGTAACAAGCCAGTCTCTGGCACTCTTCTTGGTCACTCAGAGGCATGCTCAGTCTCAGGGTTGAATGGTCCAGGTGCCGTGGAGGTGGCTGCTTCTGGAGTGCCGGGTCTGAAGCACCACTGGGGTGCCTGGCCTCGAGAGGACAACAGGGAACGGTGTGTTGAGGAAGCTCTCAGACATCTGGCTCAGCCCCGTTATGTTGAGAACCCCTTCCTCCATGACATGGGGTGTCAGCCCCAATACCGATGACAGATGTACTGAGGCCGGGCTTGGCTGTGGGGTGGAGGAAGGAGCAGTGTAGTGGGGCTGTCTGGTCTGTAGCTGGGTGAGGACTGGCGTCGGTGGCATCAGTGGCGTGTGTGGCATCGGTGGCATGGGTGCCATCGATGGCATCAGTGGCACCGGTGGCATAAGATCTAGCTGTGCCTTGACTTGGAAGGGCTGCCTTTGCTGCTGGACCTCCTGGTAGCCATAGCCTTGATAGGGGAGGGCCTGTGGAAAGCCTTGGAAGGGCAGTGACATCACATGGGGTGGAGGAGCAGGCCTGGACTGGGTGGGAGCAGATTCATCTTGGTCTGGAGGGTTGTGAAGAAGATCGGTGATCCTGTCCTTCACCACCTGGTACTGGGGTTCCGCCATGTTCATGAGGGTCTGGTTGACATAGGTGAGGAAGGGCTTGCGGTTGGAGGATGGGGCCTCGGTGTGTACCAGCTGAGAGAGGAGATCTACACTGCTCCTGATGGGGTCTCTTATCTCCAGCAGGACAGTGTAGCTCTGCCCCTCCGGTTTGCCTCTCTGCCTTACGATGGAGGTGGAGCTGGGGGTGGATGCGGGTTGGGCTGTGGTGGAAATGCCATCTCCTTTCTCCCACTGCGTCAGGGGGTCCTCCACGTGGTCCGCCACGGGTAGTACAGCTGTCGGGGGGGTCTCCGTCATGGGACGCTCCACAGATACCTGCCTGGAAACAGGAGCTGACTCTTTGCCAGAAGAGGACTGGCTCTCAGCAGGCTGCCTGAGAGAGAGGGTTGTGAGAGGGGCTGCTCCTTGGTGGCAGATCTCACCCTCCAAGAAGCTGCACTTGGCCATCACATAGGTCTCTCTCTCCGTCAGCTTGACCGTGGCCTAGCCAGATTTCTTGAGTTGCAGCTTCCCGTACCAGGTGTGCATGTGCTTCCACCAGCCGAGGAGCACCTCCGAAGTGTAGCCCAGGCTCTCCGCCTTCTCTCTCCAAGCAGCCTGCTTCCTTTTGGTGTCACGATAGAGCCTGTGTCCCTTCCGCCATAGATACTCATTCTCCCTCAGCCACTCCAGCACCTCATCCTCATGTTCCTCTTCTATGTTGTATTACCTCCTCTCCCGTTCACGCGTCTGCCTCTTCCTCCCTTTGGCAGGGCCATATGGGCCCTCATCAGAGGGGCTTCGGGGTTCTAGGGGCTGCTCCTCCACACCACCACCACCAGCAGCAGCAACAACAAGAGTAGCAGCAAAAGCAGGACCAGCAGGACCAGCAGGACCACCACCACCACCACCACCAGCAGCAGCAGCAACAGCAGCAACAGCAGCACCAGAAGGACCAGGAGCAGGATAAGAAGCATCAGAAGGACCAGCAGGACCAGGAGCACCAGCAGGACCAGGAGCACCAGCAGGACCAGCAGGAACAGGAGCAGTGCTAGCACAGTAAGCACCAGCAGGACTAGCATATGAGGAGCAGCGCCAGCAGAGTAAGCACCAGAAGAAGCACCAGCACCAGGAGACATGCCACCAGTGTAAGCACCAGTATAAGCCCCAGCACCAGGAGCAGCACCAGCAGAGTAAAGCCCATGTAACACTGAACCAACGGATGCAAAGAGGATGTAAAACGGACAAAAATCCTTCCCATCCGTTCGAAAATGTGATGTACTCACTGCCTCGGTTTTGCTTCCTCTCTATCCGTCCAGCATCCGTTTATTGACGTTTCCTCTGCTCCTAAAGTTTTGGGCTGCCTAAAACTTTTGCGCGGAAAATGTATCCAGTTCGTCCATTCTGCATCCGCTACGCATCTGCTACGCATCCATTACGCATCTGTTATTCATCCGCCATATCCACTTGGCATCTGCTGAATATCCGCGCAACTCGCATCCGCCCGGATGCAGGGAGGAAGCGGAACGGATGCGGAACAGATGCAGCAAAGAAACAAAGCGTTTAAAGCAGTAAAAATGTTCGCAGAGGGGACCTATCTCGGATATTAAGGATGTCTAGAGGATGCCTAGAGGATGCCTAGAGGATGCAAAGGGACACATATACTGCCCATAAAAAGGGGAGCAACTCATCTGCATCTCACTTTCAGACCAGCAGCCCACCTGTGCAGACCTCTGCAGCCTTCATCTGACTCTTCCTCTTCCACAGCATCCAGTCATGTCCACCATGGATCATACCACAGTACTTTTGGCAGCCACCATCCTTCTGCAGCAGTACGAAGCCATCTACAGGCTCTGTGAACTCTACTACGGGAAGAAAAAGAGGTGGCCAAGAAGCGTCTGGGTCTGAAAATGGATCAGGAGAAGAGCAGAGTATGGACTGTAGAACAACCTGATGGTGGAGCTCAGGAACGAAGACACTCGGGGGTTCCAGAACTTCATGAGGATGCCTCCAGCCATGTTTGATGAAGTTGTGCAGCGCCTGACCCCCAGGTTGACCAAAGCAAATGCCTGGAACCTGGGCTCAAGGTGGCACTCACTCTGCGCCACCTGGCCTCAGGGACCACCTACAAAAGCATGCAGTATGGCTGGAGGGTGCCACACAACACCATCAGCATTGTGGTCAGAGAAGTGGTGCAGGCCATCATCGAAGAATACAAGGAGGAGCTCCTCCAGTACCCCTCCACTGAAGAAGGCTGGAAGAAAGTTGCAGAGCAGTGGTATCAGAAGTGGAACTTCCCCCACACCGTTGGAGCCATAGGTGGCAAGCACGTGGTCTGCAAAGCACCAGCCAAGTCAGGGTCCACTTATTTCAACTCCAAGGGCTACTTCAGCATCATCCCCTTCGCCATGGTCAATTCTGACTACAAATTCATGTACATCAATGCTTCAGGCTACGGCTCATCTTCAGATGCCCAGGTATACAACTCCAGTCACCTCAAGGAGGGGCTGGAAGGCAACCTCATCGTGGGCTTCCCAGATCCAGACCCCTTGCCCAACGACACACAAGATGTGCCCTACTTCATCATGGGGGATGACGCCTTCTCCCTCAGAACATACCTCATGAAGCCCTACACTTCCACACTCCTGACCCGTGAAGAGAGGATCTTCAACTACAGGCTGTCCAGGGCAAGGAGGGTGGTGTAGATTGCCTTTGGCATCCTTGCCAACAGGTTCCAGGTACTTCTCACCACCATGCAGCGTCGCCCAGAGACCGTGAGGAACATCGTGGAAGCTTGCTGCATCCTGCACAATCTCATGCGCACCCGCTACCCAGTCTTGCAGAACAGGCTCGTGGACCATCAACAAGGCAATGGGGACATGGAGCCTGGGGAATGGAGGCAAGGGCGAAACCTGATCGACCATCAGGATGTGCAAGGCCACAACAGAGCCTCACGGGAAGGGAAGAAGCAGCGCAACTTACTGAAACACTGGTGAAACTCCCCAGCTGGAGCGGTGGAGTGGCAAGACAGGATGATACATGCTTCATGGATGCTTCCTTCAGCCTGTCTCATCACACGGATGAGATTGGACCATGTATGTTGGGTGGGCCTCCAATGAACAGGGCATTTAATAAAGAGTTGTGTTTGTGTTCAAATGTGTAGATCAATGCTTACATTGTTATTGATAAAAACGGGCCCTAGGTGTGGCACCTGGGAGGGTAGACCATACATTCCCACTATACTTGCACTGGAGGTTTATCTATCCCACAGCTATTAGCCATCCCAAAGGTATCCCTGCTCATTCCACAGGTATCCCTGCCCACCCCACTGCTATCTTTACCCATCCCACAAGCATGCAAAGGCTTAAGCCAATTGTAAAATTTTCCACCAAGACTTTTTAAAAAAAAAACAAATGAAGCAAGTGTGTGAATCAAAGATAAACTTTATTGAACAACAAGCTGTAAAAAAAAAATGACCCAAGTCAAGTGTCCAAATAAAGTCCACAGGTAGCCAGCTACCCGGTCTCTGGCACTCTTCTTGGTCACTCGGAGGTGTGCCCAGTCTCAGGGGTGAAGGGTCGAGGTACTGTGGTGGTGGGTGGTGCTGGAGTGCCTGGCCTCGAGAGGACAACCGGGGACGGTGTGTTGAGAAAGCTCTCGGACAGCTGGCTCTGCCCCGTGATGCTGAGAGGTCCTTCCTCCATGCTATGGGGTGTCAGCCCCAGTACTGATGACAGATGTACTGAGACCGGGCTTGGCTGTGGGGTGGAGGAAGGAGTAGTGTAGTGGGGCTGTCTGCTCTGCAGGTGGGTGAGGACTGGCATGGGTGGCATCATTGGTGTGGGTGGCATCGCTGTTGTCAGTTGCATCATTGGCGTGGGTGTCATCGGTGGCATCAATTAAACAGGTGGCTAGGGTGTCGCCCAATGACTCTGTGCCTGGACTGGGAAGCGATGCTGCCTGTGCTGCTGAACCTCCTGGTAGCCGTAGCCCTGGTAGGTGACGGCCTGTGGGAAGCCTTGGAATGGGAGGAACATCACCTGGGGTGGAGGAGCAGACCTGTACTGGCAGGGAGCAGGTTCTTCTGGGTCTGGAGGGTTGTGAAGCAACTTAGTGATCCGCTCCCTCACTAGCTGGTACTGTGGATCCGCCATTTCCTTGAGGGTCTGGTTGACATAGGTGAGGAAGGGCTTGTGGTTGGAGGATGAGGAGTCAGTGTGGACTAGCTGAGAGAGGAGATCTATACTGGTGGGGATGGTGTCCCTGATCTCCAGCAGGACAGTGTGGCTCTGCCCCTCCAGCTGTCCGGCTCTCTGCCTTTCTGCGGAGGCGGAGCTGGGTGGTGGTGGATGCGGCTAGGACTGTGGTGGACTCGATATCTCCTTTCTCCCACTGCACCAGGGAGTCCTCTACGTGCTCCACCACGCTTACCACACCTGTCCGCAGATTCTCCGCCGTGGCACGCTCCACAGAAACCTGCCTGAAGACAGGGACTGACTCTCGGGCAGAAGAGGACTGGCTCTCAGTAGGCTGCCAGAGAGAGAGGGTCGTGAGAGGGGCTGCTGGTGCTCCTCGGTGGTGGACCTCACCCTTCAGGAAGCTGCACCTGGCCATGACGTAGGTCTCTCTGTCTGTCAGCTTCACAGTGGCCTGGCCAGATTTCTTCAGGTTCAGCTTCCCGTACCAGGTGTGCATGTGCTTCCACCAACCGAGGAGCACCTCCGAAGTGTAACCCATACTCTCTGCCCTCTCTCTCCAAGCAGTCTGCTTCCGCTTGGTGTCCCTATACAGCCGGTGTCCCTTCCGCCACAGATAGTCGTTCTCTCTCAGCCACTCCAGCACCTCATCCTCGTGTGCCTCCTCAAAATAGTATTGCCTCCTCTCCCGTTGTCGCATACGCCTCTTCCTCCCTTTGGCTGGATCAGATCGGCCCTCATCAGAAGGACTCCCAGGTAGTAGGCGCTGCTCCTCCACACCACCACCACCAGCAGCAGCACCAGCAGAATCATCATCATCATAATCATCTTCATCATCATCATCCTCATCAGCAGGATCATAATCAGCATCATCATCATCATCATCATCATCAGCAGCAGCAGCAGCAGTGGCAGCAGGATCAGCAGCAGCAGCAGGACCAGCAGGACCACAATCAGCAGCAGTAGAGTAAGCACCAGCAGGGCCAGCAAGTCCAGGAGCACGAGCAGGACCAGGAGCACGAGCAGGACCAGGAGGATGAGCAAGACCAGGAGCACGAGCAGGACAAGCAAGTCCAGGAGCATGAGCAGGTTGAGCAGGACCAGCAGGACCAGGAGCAGCTTCAACAGAGTAAGCCCCAGCAGAAGCCCCAGCCCCAGCAGAAGCACCACCACCAAGAGTAGCTTCAGCAGAAGCCCCAGCAGAAGCAGAGTCAGGGGCAGGGGGCGGGAGGTTGGCCCTGTCCCTCTTGCCAGGGATGGCGGCAGGTTGCTGAATGGCAGGGAGGCTGGCAGGCACCAAGTCTGGCAGGATGGCTGGCAGGAAGCCTGGCAGGAAGGCTGGCAGAAAGCCTACAGGAAGGCAGGCAGGCACGCACCAAGGCTGGCTGGAAGGCAGGCTGGCAGGGCAGGCAAGGATCTTGAAGTGTCCAGCAGCAGGTCTTTCCTCAGAATGCTGGCCACGTGTGAGCTGCTTCCCCTTATATCTGGGGGGCTTACATGATACTTCCCCCCCGCATGCGCAATTAACGCTCGGCGTCCGTTCTGCTTCCGCTGTGCATCCGCTAGGCTTCCGCTGTGCATCCGCTAGGCTTCCGCTGTGCATCCATCTGCATCCGCTGTGCATCTGCTTCATCCATTTGGCGTCCGTTCTCCATCCGCTGTATCCGTTCCGCATCCACTTCGCTGAGGCCCCCCAGAAGCCCTGCGGTTGCGCCAGCCGCTCCCATCCGCTTCCATCCACTGGGCTTCCGTTCCGCATCTGCTTTGCATCCGCCCTGTGTCCTCCCCGCATCCGTATTATCTGCTCCGGTTATGCAAATTTTTGCCCCTTTTAAGAGTGGATAACAATGGATGGAACATTTTGCTCGTCCGCTGTTTCCTTTTTGCATCCATTGGCCAGTGTGACATGGGCTTAAGCACCAGCACCAGGAGCAGTGCCAGCAGAGTAAGCACCAGCAGAAGCACCACCACCAGAAGCAGCATCAGTAGAGTAAGCACCAGCAAATCACCACCTCCAGAAGCAGCATCAGCAGAAGCACCACCTCCAGAAGCAGCATCAGCAGAAGCCTCAGCACCAGAAGATTGAGCCCGGTTAGCAGAAGCCCCAGCAGAAGCAGAGTCAGGGCCAGGGGTTGGGAGGGTCGCCCTGTCCCTCTTGCCAGGGCTGGCAGCAGATGGCAGAGGCTTCTGTTTCTTTCCCATGGTTGTTAGGTTGCTGGCTGGCTGGCTGGCTGGCTGGCTGGAGAGGTGTGTCTGGAAGCATGTCTTTCCTCAGAATGGTGACCTGCTTGGGAGCTGCTTCCCTTTATATCCATGGGGCTGACTCAATGCATCCTCTCCGCATGCGCAGTGAATGCTAGGCATCCGCTAGGCATCCGCTAGGCATCCGCTAGGCTTCCGCTCTGCATCCACTTCATCCGATCGTCATCCGCTCTGCATCCGTTTCATCCGCTCGGCATCCACTCTGCATCCACTCTTTCTGTTCCACGTCCGCTTTGCTGCACTCCCCTGGAAGCCTTGCGGATGTGCCATGCACTCTCATCCGCTTCCATCTGCTAGGCTTCCATGGAGCATCCTCTTTCCATCCGCCCTACGTCCTCCCCCCATCCATTCCTTCCTGTGTTGTCTGCTCTGGTTATGCAAATTTTTGCCCCTTTTGAGAGTGGATAACAATGGATGGAACATTTTGCTCATCCGTGTGTCCTTTTCACAAACGTTTTGCATCTGTCGGCCAGTGTGACAGGGCCTTTACATAGCTTTTTTATTGCACTAATAACTAGAGCATACAAAACATTTGCTAGACCAATAGTTGAATACAGCTCATCAGTCTGGAACCCACATTACATATCTGATATGAACACAGTTGAGAACATCCAGAAATATTTCACAAGAAGAGTTCTCCACTCCTCTACTTGTTGCAGAATACCTTATGCCACCAGACTTGAAATTCTAGACCTTGAAAACCTAGAACTAAGCTGCCTTTGGTCCAATCTAAGTATTGTATGTAAAATCATACATTGCAATGTCCTATCTGTCAATTAATACTTCAGCTTCAACCATAACAATACAAGATCAAACAATAGATACAAACTCAAGGTTAATCGCACCAAACTTGATTGCAGGAAATACGACTTCAGCAACAGAGTGGTCAATGTCTGTAATTACCTGACTCTGTGGTTTTTTTCCCCCACACCCCCAAAACTTTAACCTTAGACTGTCTACTATTGACCTCACATCTTTCCTAAGAATTTTGTAGGGGGAATGCATAAATGCAACCAATGTGCCTACCGTCCCTGTCCTATTGTTTCTTTTATATATTTTTTATTTTTCTAATATGTATCCATGTATTCGTAACTATGTTTTTACTTATACCTATTATCTTGTGAACAATTGATAAATAAAATAATAAATAAATAAATAAATAAATAAATAAATAAATAAATAAATAAAAATAAACAAAGATTTCAACAAAGTGTATGGTTAATAAACCGAAGACAAAACATCCTTAACAAACAGATAAAAATTTTAATAAAATAGAAGATCAAATACAATTGATGACATAGAATGAAGTTTTAAAGGATATGTTAAGATGAGAGAAATTATAACTGTCACTGCTGGGGAAGAATTTCTGCAATAAAAATAAATGTCTTGCTTAGAATGATGTTTTTGTTTCAGACAAAAACTGTTTTGACAATTGATGCACCATTTAAATAGTGGCAGAAGGATGTATTTAAATTTGTGTGTTGGGGGAAAATGAGTTAAATATAAGGTGTTGCAAGATGCAAAAAAAGAGAAAAGGATTGGGTTTACCTGATTTGAAATTGTATTTTGCTGTTTCATTTGAATGAAAGACAGGTTATTGCGAAGAAATAAAAGGTTTTGGAATGAAAAGAAAAATACCTGAGATTTGGGTGGCATGGATATTTGTATTACAAAATCAAGGTTAATGTAAATTTTAAAAATTGTGTACTAGATGTGCCATGTTGAGAATGTGGAATAGATACAAACCTTGACTAAATCTTGCACCTTTCATTACAAGATACATTTCATAGTTGAGAAATATTAGGCAAACTCAATTAGCTAACTTATTGCGAGATACTAAAATTTTGTCAGTCGTAATCAGTGGTGAGATTCAATTTTTTTTTTACTACTGGTTCTGTGGGTGTGGCCTACTGGACGTGGCAGGGGTAGGATACTGTAAAATCTCCAGTCAGAGGAGTTTGCTGGTTCTCTGAACTACTCAAAATTTCCGCTACTGGTTCTCCAGAACTGGTCAGAACCTGCTGAATACCACCTCTGGTGGTAATGTAAAATAAAAGTAAAAGAAGAACTTATGGCAGAGGGATGGTCAATGGTTCTCTTAATTACAATAGTAGCTAGAAAAAAAATAAAGTAGAAAAATAAGTTAAAGTTTTGAATATTGTACGACTGAGTTTGGAAAGAAATGGTGTATTATAAATTTGTAATTGCTAAAATGTATAATGTATAAAATTTTATTGCTATTTGAAAAAGAATATGAGACAAAAATTATAAACTGGGCTTCAAATTTTGGTTATAACATTATTACAATTGGAACAATGAAAAAAATATGTGGCTGAAAGGAATTTATACTGTCGTATTATTGATGAACAAATGAAAAAAAATGTCTATGGAGAATCTTAGTCATCCAGGTCATGGTTATCCCAAAGGTGCTTTTTCAAGAAGCAACTGAATTTGTTTTTCTTTGAACACATTTTACTTCTCATCGAAGAAGTTTCTTCTGCTCTGATTGGATGGTGGAAAATGGAAGGATTTATACTCCTTGCAGACAGCTGGTCATTTTCATTCTTTTCTCAAATTGGGGCACAAATGGTTTCTGTAGCCTGTAATTTTTCCAAGAAATCTGCTCATACTCATGCAGTCAAGGCTGTTCATCCCAATTTCTGTTTTTTTTTTTTTCTTTATATTATTTTGTATTCACTTTATCTTTATGTTCACTTTATCTTTTTAACAACCTTTAACAAATGTGTGTATGTGTTGTGTTGTGTGTATTATACATTATTATATATGTATATGAAATTTAAAATGTTGTGAAATGACAATCCTAGGCCAAGAGTCAAATATTGTCTTTTGTTAGGACCTTGGCATCATGTCTGTCTGTATCCCTTAGCTTCTGCAGTGATTGAATTTGTAGATTATCCCATTAGTCCTTCATCTTCTTTCTTTCTAGTTTGCTTTTGCTTTTCTGATTCTGCTGTCATGTTAACTGTCTGGCCTCCAAATTCTATCAGCCTTTTAAAGTGAGTGAGTGGCAGTCTGTTAAATTGGACAGATATTTATCTTTAGTCTTATAAGGTCCAGATTGCTTAGCAGAACTTGGGCTTTCACTTCATCAATCAACTTTTTTTTTCTTGACTATTTTATATTGGTCTCTTTAGACCACAAGAGCCTTGCCCTGACAAAGCAGGCCTTTGGGGAATAATATTATTGCACCTTTATTATCATGGGAGCTTGAAGGATGGAGGATTTTTCTCCTGAGATCTTGGAATAAAGAACAGAAAGCTATAACAACAGGCATATGGAGTCTTTTTCAGGCCACATAACATTGCGTATGTATGACAGCAATGAGAAAACAACAGCACTGTATATGATGGAACTTATCAATGATTTTTTTGGTACTGGGAATTGAGAACTTATAGTTCCCAAGTCCTTTACTGGATGTTTATCATGGAAGTGTATGGAATCTAAAAGTTCTGTGTTTATTTTCACTGCATTTGTTTACTACATTCCCCTTGTACTACATTCCCCAAGGATTCATGGAAGTTAAACAATTCCTTAACCACAACATAATTAAAAAGTAATGAATTCATAATAGCCATCCATCATTATTGAAATATAACAATATTATAGCTCCCTCTCCCATGAGAGAGAAAACACTGCAAAGTTTTATACAGTCCAATAGAATATAATGAAATGAAATAGTATAGAATAGAATAACAGAGTTGGAAAGGACCTTGGAGGTCTTCCAGTCCAATCCACTGCTCAGGCAGGAAACCTTATACTATGTCAGTCAAATGATTGTCCAATCTCTTTTTAAAAACTTCCAGTATTGGAGCATTCACAACTTCTGTAGGTTCCACTGATTAATTGTTCAAACTGTCAGGAAAATTCTTCTTAGCAATAGGTCAGGGCTGTCAAACTCCAGCCCATGGGCTAGATCCGTAATGTGTTGGCCAAGCCCAGGCCTGATTTAGCAAAGGGGAAAAAAGTCCAAATATGTCACATGATGCTGCCATGACAATGTGAAATCCCTGTTCTAGATTCATGTCCATCATGATATTTCTTTCTGGATGAGTAACATACTGAAGATTGTGAAAAAACAGTAAGAATTAGTAGATCAAGTAATTAAAGACATGGCCTTAAAAAAAGAAAGGAACGATAGCTAAAGCTAGTTCGTCTTTAGCACCACTCACTGTCTTTCATCATGGCTAAAATTCCTTACTTGCATCATATCCATTCACCTTTTGTTCTTTTTATTCTTTCATATCTCCCTCCTCTTTTGTTGAAGATGTCAACTCCATCTAACCACAATTTTCATAGTGTTTCCTTCCTCTCTTTAGCCCATTTTTTTATTTCACATGTTTTTCTTGACTACATCAGTTTTTATTTTATAACATTCATTTCTTAAGTACATATTCCCACTGTTAGTCCTGACATATTCAACTCTCACCCTTATATAACCAAGTGGACATAAGCTTATTTTTATTTTTCCTAAGAAGCATTCATTATTTGCAATTGACCATATACTATCAGAATATTTTTACCAGCATTTACATATCTTAAACTTTCATCATTCAAGTTTCCATCTTTAATAAATTTTCTAAAGAAATGAATGTACTGTTATAGTGCTATGCCATGTACTATAAACAACAATTATTTATACCTTTATCAATAAATATACTAAACAATCAGAAGATTTCTGGTTGAACCATTCCATTTATTCTCACAGAAAGGCCCTGTCACACTGGCCAACGGATGCAAAACATTTGTAAAAAGGACACAGCGGACGAGAAAAATGTTCCATCCATTGTTATCTGTTCTCAAAAGGGGCAAAAATTTGCATTACCAGAGTTGACAACATGGAAAGGACCAGAAGGGGGGAGGATACAGGGCGGATGGAAAGCGGATGCTCCAGGGAAGCCTAGCAGATGGAAGCTGATGAGAGCAGATGGCACATCTGCAAAGCTTCCAGGGGAGCGCAGCAAAGCAGACACGCAACGGAAAGAGCGGATACACAGCGGAAGCCTAGCGGATGAAGCGGATGTAGAGCGGAAGCCTAGCGGATGCCTAGCATTCAATGCACATGCGGGGAGGATGCATTGTGTCAGCCCCGCGGATATAAAGGGAAGCAGCTTCCAAGCAGGTCAACATTCAAAGGAAAGACCTGATTCCAGACACATTGACTGCCTGCCAGCCTGCCTGCCTGCCTGCCTGCTAGCCTTGCTGTCAGCCAGCCTTGCTGCCTGCCTGCCTGCCAGCCTTGCTGCCTGCCTGCCAGCCAGCCTTGCTGCCTGCCTGCCTGCCTGCCAGCCTGCCTGCCTGCCAGCCTGCCAGCCAGCCAGCAACCCCACAACCATGGGGAAGAAGAGAAAACCTCAGCCATCTGCTGCCAGCCCTGGTAAGAGGGACAGGGCCACTTTTCCACCGCCTGAACCTCACTCTGTTTCTGCTGGGGCTTCTGCAGCACGGGCTCACTCTTCTGGGGCTGGGGCTTCTGCTGCTTCTGCTTCTGGAGGAGCTGATGATGCTGCTTATGGCGGTGGTGCTTCTGCTCGTGCTTGCTCTGCTCATGCTGCTTCTGGCGGTGGTGCTTCTGCTGGTGCTTACTCTGCTGAAGCTGCTTCTGGCGGTGGAGCTTCTGCTGGTGCTTACTCTGCTGAAGCTGCTCCTCATCCTGCTGGTCCTGCTGGTGCTTCTTGTCCTGCTGGTGCTCCTGGTCCTGCTGGTGCTCCTGGTCCTGCTGGTCCTGCTCGTGCTCCTGGTCCTGCTGGCGCTGCTGGTGCTGCGGGTGCTTACTCTGCTTCTGCTGATCCTGGTCCTGCTGGTGCTGCTGGTTCTGCTGGCGCTGCTTGTGCTTACTCTGCTGCTGCTGATCCTGGTCCTGCTGGTGCTGGTGCTGCTGCTGCTGCTGGTGCTGGTCCTGCTGCTGCTGCTGGTGGTGGTGGTATGGAGGAGCAGTCCCTACAACCTGGAAGCCCCTCTGATGAGGGCCCATGTGGTCCTGCCAAAGGGAGGAAGAAGGACATGCGAGAATGGGAGAGGAGGCAATACAACATAGAGGAGGAACATGAGGATGAGGTGCTGGAGTGGCTTGGAGAGAATGACTATCTATGGCGGAATGGACACAGGCTCATTAGGGACACCAAAAGGAAGCAGGCTGCTTGGAGAGAGAGGGCGGAGAGCCTGGGATACACTTCGGAGGTGCTCCTCGGCTGGTGGAAGCACATGCACACCTGGTACGGGAAGCTGCACCTCAAGAAATCTGGCCAGGCCATGTTCAAGCTGACAGATAGAGAGACCTATGTCATGGCCAAGTGCAGCTTCCTGGGGGGTGAGATCCGCCACCGATGAGCAGCCCCTCTGACAACACTCTCTCTCAGGCAGCCCACAGAGAGCTAGTCCTCTTCTGGTCAAGAGTCAGCTCCTGTCTCCAGGCAGGTGTCTGTGGAGTGTGCCACAATGGAGAACCTGCCGACAGCTGTTCTAACTGTGGCGGAGTGCATGGAGGACTCCCTAATGAAGTGGGAGAAAGGAGATGGCACTTCCACCACAGTCCAACCAGCATCCACCTCCAGCTCCACCTCCATAGAAAGGCAGAGAGCCAAACAGGAGGGACAGAGCCACACTGTCCTGCTGGAGATAAGAGGCACAATCAGGAGCAGCATAGATCTCCTCTATCAGCTGGTACACACCGACTCCTCATCCTCCAACCGCAAGCCCTTCCTCACCTATGTGAACTAGACCCTCATGGACATGGCAGAACCCCAGGAGCAGGTGGTGAAGGACAGGATCACTGATCTGCTTCACAACCCTCCAGATCCAAATGAACCTGCTCCCACCCAGTCCAGGTCTGCTCCTCTACCCCAGGTGATGTCCCTACCATTCCAAGGCTTCCCACAGGCCTTCACCTACCAGGGCTATGGCTACCAGGAGGTCCAGCAGCACAAGCAGCAGCCCTTCCCAGTCGTGGGTGGCATCGGTGGCATCGGTGGCATCAGTGGAACCGGTGGCAATGGTGGCGTCCGATGAACCTGTGCCTGGAG